>OY747705.1:30725297-31325297 GCA_963556495.2 Valencia hispanica
CCACACAGTTATAGCTCTGTTATAAATATTAATCTTATTTCATTTTTAATCACCCGTTTCTATTTATACATTTATTAAATATCTAATCAAATTTTTTACTTGCTTATGTTTTATCAGTTTTTTTAACTTATTTCCATATTCAATTGTTTCATTGTTTCAAAATTGCTTTGAAGGGTTCTACATGAATAAAATAGAATTGTTGTCTGTTAGTGTTTTTTCTGATTATTATTATGACTGAAAAAATGCAGAAAAGTAAATGATTAAAACTAGTCTTTTTTTGCATTTAATAACTTCACGTTTAAAAGTTGATTTATAAACAAAGCTCATTATTAACTCTTATACTACTATTTCTGTGGAAATATAGAAATTTTTTTAATATTTATTTGCAGATTACCTTTCTGAAAACACTATATGTTAGATTGAGGTATACTTTTCCTTTAACACCATGTGAGAAGAAATTACTCAATGAAGATCTTTTAAACTAATTTTAAGAGCACTTTTTAAATTGTTTTTAAAGGTACAATATGAATTAAGCTATATAATTGATTAATTTGTCTAAATTTCCAGATTGAAAAGATTGAACTTAACACAAGTAATAATTCAATAGCTATTATAAAGATAAAATGGCTGGATTTTTACAATGCAGAATAGAAACCGATATGATTTTTTTCCCTTATTATGGATGTGAATATGCTTTTCAACAGTCAACAATTATCCTAACACTTGATTCAAATCTGACATTCAAGGGGTCTGCACAAGAGATCACCGGGGGAAAAAAAGAACGCAATACCTATATGACAATTTGAAGCCTCAGATAATTGCACAAAATGTCACATAATTGTTGAAACAAGTCAAAACAACACGCAGCCCACACAGCATTATGTGCGCTGACATCAAGTCCATTTCTGCAAAGTTCTTAGTCATTTCCTTCAGTGCCAAATGGTAAACAGTGCAATTTCCAGCCCCCTGCTGTGAGCTGTCACTCCGCCTCAACTGGTGTTATATCAAAATTCTTGGTAAATTAGCATCACCTGGGGCATAAAGCGTATAGGAACTGACTGTTGGCTTCAGCTGCAGCAGACATTAATTGGGGCAAATATGTGTCACACCCAAAAATATTATGTTTTATATAGTTTTAAGACTCAAGTCATGTGGAAAACTGTCCCCTTGTTAGGTTTGCGGACTCTGCTCCACTCTCACACTCAGCAGTTAAGTGAACTTCAGTATTTCTGCAGTGACAGACCCTTTAATTGTGCCGTTCTCATTCAATGATATACTAAGCGGACAATGCTTTAAACCAGTGTCAGTTTTGAACCTTTATTAGTGTTACAACCACACAGAGAAACATTTACAATGCAATTGTTCCTACCTGAGTTTCTCATGTTTGAATCACATGGACAGATTTGGCTTCTCTAACACAAATGGCGAGCTCACTCTACTCTGCAGCAATTGAAGAGATAGCAGGAGAAAAAGTAAAACAAAATCCTCCAGAAAACAAAATTTTATCAGTTTGCCTTTCAAGGTGCTCGGGACTTACTAAGAACCTGAGTCAAAAGTGTTTTATGTCTATAGCAATATGATCAAACCTGCTTTCTAGAGATAACAAAAACACAAGCCATTAAAAAAGCAACTTGTCTGTTGACAAAAATTCTCACATTTATTTTATTTGTTAAACAAGTGTTGAACTTTACATCAGTCTTGAGTGATAAGCCCCTTATGTTTACATAAAAAACATGAGCTACAGTACAGCATGTATACCAGTGCGGGAAACTTTTCACAAATTTCCCATTTTATTTATTTATTTATTCATTTTTTGGAAAGATTTTAATAAATAAAATACTTAATCCCGAGCGGAAGAACTACATTTCAGATAAAAACTTTATTTTCAAAAGTCGGTTTCATCTCAGCAGCACTTTCCCATCCCTCTGCTGTGACTGTTAAAAAGACCTATTTCAAATCAAAATAACTAAAAAATGTGCAATGAATAAATCACCTTCACTGGGTTGTTGCAATCCCCTTCTACTAAAGCAATGCCACTTTGGCAAAATTCAGATAAAGATATTGCAAAGGACGATAATAATTGAAATAAAAAAATGAACAAAACAAAACACTGGTCACAAGTTAAAGTGGTGCATTGTTTGACTCCTTTGTTTTAATAGGCCATTATGCTCAAACATACAACCTTGAATGAAGTGTTGGTACCATAAACACACGGTATAACATATGTGCAACTTTTACACAATAGTCTCTCAAATGTTAAAATTTAGCAAATTAAAGGTTTCTTTATAATTATGCCCCCCCCATTAATTCTTATTTTACACTAGCAATACAACAAAATATATATTTGAGCAGTTTCTCCTTGACAATTGTTCAAGGAACAGTTGAGAAAATATAAGGCCAGGGGCTTGATTGCTAGTGGTTATACAATCCAAACTTGACGGTGATGGGAAGAAAGACAAGAGCTGATTTTCCTTTTCTAACAGTCTGATTGGGATTTTTTTTTTTACAAACATGTCCATGTCCTGGTCCAGGGGTGTAAACACAAAAACAAAATCATGGTTAAGCTAGGATGTTGGGAAGTGTATGTACAACCTTTTGAGAGGGAAATTGCTGTTTGGATGCAACCTGTAATGTTCTTTTTCTTTTCTTTTTATTTATTTTTTTACTATTTTATGTTTTCACACCTTCAGTTTTCTCAATAACTCAACAGCAGCAGCAGCACATTTAAATACATTGTTGGCTTGTCTCTTAGAACTGGAATCTGACTCTTTATTTTATGTACAGTCTCTTGAAAATGTTGCGCTGCCATTACTGTGCCTCACGTTTCTGATTCTGCAGGGAAGGAGATGGACACGGATGGCGGAGGGGAAGTCTGTAGATGCCAAGCATGTGTGTGTGCATTTGGTGGAACTGTCAGGCTCTTTTGAAAAATAAAACAAAACATTTGTCCTGCCTTCAACATGTGTGTGTCCTGAAAGAAGTCACGTTTTTGTTAGGGCAGCAAGGTTTAAGGGATGATTTAAATACATTTAAAGGCTTGTCACTAATTGCATTTGTCCTTGTTGTACATCACCTTCAGGGATGCAGTCCTCTTTAGTAATTGGAATAATGTAGCCATCGCTGCTCCCTCGACCTATCTGGTAATAGGCTTGGAGCTGGTGCCCTGCCCCTAAGTTGGGCATGCTTTTGTAGTAAACATCCTCATTTTCGCTCCCTTTGGTGGAGGAGACATCCTCCACGACATCAGGGCTGCTCTCTGGGGATGGAGAGCCTCTAATGTTGGGCATACTAGTGTACAAAGAGTCTCTGTTTGGCGACTGCGAACAGTCATCGGGGTTGGTGGGTGTCAGCGGGCTGACAAAAGTATCGACTTCCCCGTCGGTCCTCACCTTCTTCTGGGGTGCGTACAGAAGCGAGTGAGTCCGCTGGGGAATGAGTGGTGCCTCCAGCTCCTGCTGGTGATGCAGCTCCAGGCCCACCGGGTTGCCCATGTGGACCAAAGATGAAGCATCAGCCACAATGGTGTCATCTTCGCTGCTGCCACCTACCACTGTCACCTTGGGGGGAGCCCGCTCCGTGTGGTGGTGATGGTGGTACTGCGGTGGCTGCTGGCGGTGGGGCGGGTGACGTAAACTGGAGTGCTGCTGCTGTTGGTGGCTTTTGTTACAGGCACGCAGGTTGTTGTGCACAAGCTCGGAGATGATCATTTTCTCAAAGGCAGCATCATCCAGGCTGAGTCCGCAGTCTACTACCTGCACACTGTCGCCAAAGTCCCCGTTACGGAGTGAGTAGCTATTGTTAAAGTTACCATTTAGCGGTAGAGTATCCATTGCACTTGTATCCCTCACTGCACTGTTCAGTGAGTGCCCTGGAAACAAAGGAAAATATTAAGGGATATTACATTAGTCATCACCACTAACCATAAAAAGAGAAATAAAGGTTTAATGCTGTTTAGGATGCAGTTTTGTGTAAAAAAAACAAAGTTAATTTGAGCCATGCTTTAAATCTGTTAGTAAGGCACAATCCTTAACATTCATTACATAGACATGCAGTTTATTTGCAATGAGAAATAATTTTATTTTCTCATGTATACATTTCAACTTTCCCTTTGAAAAATCGCTGTAAAAAAGCAGGGCATTGTGCATTAAAGTCTGCCACATATGTGACAAAGCAATGAAAAAAGATCCCAAACAACATTAAGAAACAAATCCAAACAGGAATCACCATCACAAGACACCGGGCACAGGTTGATGTATAAGTTTGAAGCAACAAATTGGCAGGCTATGACACAGAGGATATCTAGCAACTAATAGAATTTATGTGGTAAAGTAAATAAAAGGGAGGAAATGTGGGGGAATTATGACAAAGACAGAAAAGGGAAAGTAGTTATGTATAAACATGGGACAGCCATCTGTATTCTCACTACAAGGGGAGCCCACAAGCAGCACTCCACCATCACCACACACAGCAGGTGAAAAGACTCACTTTAGACAACTCACATCATGTCTGTCTGCTCAGGCTATCTGGTCTAAGAGCAGCTGATGTACAAAAAAAAAGTAAAACAAAAAAATGATTTATTGTAACATGGAGAATTGCTCAAAAGAACAACAAAATGTAAGATAAAAGTCTCAACTACAACAGAGCAAGAGCAAGGGTTCAGCAAATAAAACAGGCAAGCATTAAACTGCTTTTTTGTTTATGCAATACATATGGTGCCTTGTAAAAGTTTCCACACCCTTTTTATTTTTTATACTATTACCACCACAAAGTGTTTTGGATTTTATTCAGATTAAATGTGAAAGACCAACATAATATAGTGCATAACTGTAAAGTGGAAAGAGAAGACTAATGAAAGTCTGACAATGGGGCATGTATTTGTATCGAACCTCTTTTAATGGGTTGCCACAAAATAAAGTCCAGTACTATCAATTGTTTTTATAATTCACCTAAATTAGTAAAATGGAAAACTCATGGCCGAACTACAAATTTTCTAAAGACTCTAAACCGGGTTAGAGCATCACATTCCAGAAGGACAATAACCAAAATACACACTCAAAGCTACAATGGAATGAATTGGAGCAA
Organism: Valencia hispanica; assembly: GCA_963556495.2. Taxonomy (NCBI): domain Eukaryota; kingdom Metazoa; phylum Chordata; class Actinopteri; order Cyprinodontiformes; family Valenciidae; genus Valencia; species Valencia hispanica. Next base: position 30,730,380 of record OY747705.1, read on the forward strand.
CGCATGATGGCCCTGTTAGAGTTCACACATTCATGTAATTGCGAATCTGTGGTAAAACATGTTCATAGATGTTCTCCATCAAATGTGACTCAGCTTTAAATATTTTGGAAACAAGAACGGCCAAAAATGTAAGTCTCTGAAACTGGTACATACATATTTCCAAAGGACTTGGAGTTACTATTGGATCAATAGGTGTATCATGCTTGCTCAGTATGAGGGATTGCTGAAGGATTGCTGTGGTTGGAAAGTCTGCATCAACGGGGCCCAACCTCACGCCAATGACTGACGCAATCTGCTGGGATTCCTTAAATAGGAAACTTTTTAACTGATTGGAATGTTTGTATAAATGTATTGAAATGACTTCTTGTTAAGTGCCTTGAGATGACATCTGTTGTGAATTGGCGCTATATAAATAAACTGAATTGAAAATTGAATTGTGTCACAAAAGCAGATAATCATGGGGCTGAAAAAAAATATACAAATCACACTATTCAAATTTTTATTTGCATCCTTTTCATTCCACTTCACAATTATGAGCAGCTTCAGTTTTTTTACCACATAAAATCCAAATAAAAACCACTGATGTTATAAAGGGTTAAGAACACTTTTTCAAGAGACAATACTTTGAAAAAGGTCCCATTTATATTTTTTGTTCTTTTTTTGGTGACTTTGTTCTGCTACACTTGCTGTCTATTAGTTGGCAGCTTGTGTACCCAGAGCTGGCAAAGGTCAGAGATTGCCCACAGCCCGGCACTTGGCATCCGTCATTATAACAGTTCCCACTGAGACCCAGTTCATTGGGAGAACAGCTCAGGAAAACACAGCCACTGCAGAGGTCAGATATGGTTATGTTAGGAATGACTCAAAGCATGGAGGTCATGGAAAGCAGTCCTAAGAAATCTAAATATTATTTATGTCATGATTGAGAGGGCAGACAAGAAAAATTTTCTCTGCAATGGCTGGTTGCCTCCTTGTAGAATAATAAGCTTTAGAGCACTAAGATACATTTTTTTAAATGGTCACTATTAAAAAAAGGGGAAAAAAAGAAGAATGGAAAAAGGCAGGGAGTGTGGAGCAGTTTTAATTGAGCAGTCTTTTGAGAATCTTTTGAAAGTTAGGATAAAGGCCAAAAAGTTCAGAAAGAAAAGAAAGAGAAATGGAACAGCTGCTGCCGTGACATCTAAGCGTTAATGCCTGCTAGGAGGCAATTTAGTGTCCAGACAGGTGTTGTCTGAAAGACTGTGACAGGAATAATACTGGACACTGAGACTGCTGAGTGCCATACGAGGACAACTAGACAGACAGTTGGCGAGAAAAAAAAGGGGAATGTTTTGTTCTTTTCGTTTTTGTTTTTTTTACAAAAAACTAAAACAAAACAAGGAACACATTTTTGGTCCATAAAAAACAAACAAAGTTGAAAAGCAGAGTAGAGAGAAAATTCAGGACAAATCTATCAAAAGTTGAATGATTATTCAAAGATTGAACTATTTCATTTTGCTTTCAGATTCAGAGAAGGATTTACAAATTTTTGTGAACCACTTGCTCTCCACTTGAGTGTGTGTTAATGGCCTAAAGTAAACCAGTGATTGTGCTTGGGGTTTGGGGTTGTTTTAAATAAGCATGCTGAAAAACATTTACATTTGATAGGCAAAGTTAAGTTTTACTCCCATACTTGTCTCTCTGTAGGTCACTAAAGGGAAGCACAGGGGAAAAGCACAAAATATAGCAAAAGATGCCACTTCAGTTTCAAAAAGGAAGCTCATACAAAAACATCACATCCTTATCACAGTTATAAATGCTTTGATGCCATATGCAACAGAAAAAGGGATTATTACTACTAGCACAGGCATAAACTGATACCAAATATTGCATTTATACATACAAAACACAATGCATACAGAAAAATCAACATTTTGGAACCCCTGGTAAAGATGTAATAATGCCTAAAATGTAGTAATCTTTTACATTTTAATTGCATAATCTCATATGGAAAAATCTAGAAACATCCCATGTAAAAAATATTTGAAGCCAAATCTGCTATGTCATATCTACTGGCACCTTTAAATCCTATGAAATAAAAGTAAGTCAAGCAAAAGTAAAGCATTTAAAAGTATACATTACACTCATCAGAGGGTTAATTAATAAGCAATGCATGTGTTGCTGATTCCCTGGGATATTGAATTCTTCAAAACAGGAAAGACAAAAGAACACACCAATCAAGAAATGTATTGGTCTTCATTAGTCAAAAAACATTCAAAAACAAAAAGTGTATGAAGTTAGAAACCGTCATCTCTTAGCTGTTCTTCAAAATTAGAACGACAACAGAGCAGCAGAGGTATGTTGATTAAAATTAGTCAGGGAATGGCTACATGATATAGACTTAGAGACCCTGTTCTTCTAGCTTCTCTTATACACTGGAGCCATCATTCGGCAATACTTTATAAGTCAGGAAATGGTTCATTAAAATATATATTTAAACAAACAAACCTAAGTTTGTTTTGTCATCACACAAAGAGAGTAATAGAGGCGACTGTAAGAGGCATACTTTTTTCATATAAGATTATGCTACTGCAATAAATAATTTATTCTAAGGGTTTTTACACATCTTTACCATGGGTGCCAATAAATGTGGAGAGCATTGTAAATTCTTGAAGTTTACCATGTTTAGGAAGTAACACAGCATGAAACAAATTGCCTCGTGTGTTCATGGAAATAAATCTTAATGATCGTGCAGTTTATACTACAGCTTCAGGTCTACACCACTGTTTACATTATCTCGAGGCAGAATGTGCAGTATCTCTTTCCCATCTTAATCATTATGTCCCGTTAAGAGAAATATGAGAACACGGAGGCTGGATCTAGGTGAACCACACATATCTATGTCATGCATGACAAAATGTGAGTGTGTGTGTATTATTTTTATTTATTCAATATTCTTTTGCACAAAAACACATTTGATAAGCACTATATCAAGCCTTAGGGAGACAGTGATTTAGACGGAAAGACGATAGTGCTGAACATCCTGTGTTTCATTTGGCCTTCTGAAGACATAAGTGAGGAAGGGTGAGAGAAAAAGAAAGAAAGAGTAAAAAAGGCAGAATGCAGCTGAAAGAATCAAATAAGCACACCTGGTGAGTTAAACACTGGAGCTGTGGGGGTGTTACACACGACTGTCTCAGCCAGTAAGGTGTTATAAGGGTTGTTAGTGCCTTGTGGTCGCAGGAGAGGGTTTGTTAGTAGGTAATTCCCAGTCATTCCTGAAGTGGCAAGATAGAGGAGGAGCAGGTAAGTTTGGCAGTTGTCTGAAAGTTTCATGGAGAACAGAAAAAAAGCAAAGAATCTGACTTCTTCTTTAGGGCAAGCCTAAATCTGAAACCAGGGTTTACTTAAAATGTTTCTACTCAAGAACAAAGAAAGAAGAAAATTCCTGCATGCATCTTTTGCTGGTGCCCCCCTCCCCCCCTGTTAAGTGTGTTGAAAGTCCTTCCTAACCCATTTATTTACAAACTAATTTTCCACCAACTATGCTCATTATTACATTCTGTCAGTGTGTTTCATAACGCACTTTTAGTTATGTTGTGCAAGCTTAATTTTTCAAAAACAGCACCTTGGATTTTCTGTAATTATGCAAAGGTTTTGCTGTTTCAAGTTCATCCAAATATAATTTCTACTTTATGACAGACAGGACAACTATGCCAGTTTTTTTTATTTATAAAAAAAACAATTAAGCCTAAAATTTAGCCATTATCTTCCAAAGCCTAATCTCCCTCTCGAGCTTGCAGTGTGTTTTAAGGATCTGAGGTATTTCCACTGCCATTTATCACCTATGTTAAATGCCATCTGTCATGTTGTGATGTCTCCAGGGATGTTTTTAATGACATGGAAGTGCTTCTAGGAGATAAAGCCCTCCTTCGGTGCACTAATTCACCAGGGTAACTACTACGCCCCGGAGTGATCAATATCCAACCTTTGCATTAACATCTCCAGGAAATGGTAGCGCGGAGAGGCAGAAAAAAAAGCCATACCTCCAGATTGTTACTGATGTATCACCAAGTCAAAATGTCCTCGAAAGTGTTCAATGTAAGATTAAGTCTTGTGGGAAGTGACATCAAAAAGGAAAAAAGTGGAAGGCAAAGAGTGGCAATGATAGAAGTCAGAGGAAGAAAAGTTAAACTACCTTAGTGTAAACCTTCTTTTCCCTTGCACGCTTAGAAAGCCATTTCAGAGGAAGCAGAAAGCCTAACATCACACTAAGCACTCTGGGTCAGCCAGAGTTGAACATCATCTTCTCATCATCATATTTGTGCTCAAGCTAAATAATAAATGACAGGTTTTTTTTTTCTCCCTCCCCCATAAATCTCTCTAAAAAGTAACAGAGGTCACCTTCTGTACTGGGCAACAAATGGTCTTTTGCTTCAAGTTTAAATATTCTGAAAATAAAACGTTTTACAACCATTTTTATTTTTGCTGTGTCCCATGGGCATGAACTTTGACAGCCAGCACTTAAACCAAGAAAACATCCAAGTCTCAATTTGAGACTGAGGTTAGAGGTACGAGTGACGATGCAGTATTTGATGAACAATTTCTTTGTAGTCCTGAGTTGGCAGAAGGAAACTTCCCTTTAAAACTCGCTTTTTTATTAACCATGCTGCACTGTCGTTTCTACATGACAGCATTCACTGCCTGGACCTTGTATCGTGTTGTGATTGCTGGAACTTAAATGAGGTATTGGGTGATGAAATTTGAGCATAGGTGTGGAAAGAGACGAGGTGTAAACTGACCTTGGTTAAGGGTGGAGGTGCTGTTGATGTCACCTGAGATAAAGGAGGACTCAGATTGCTTTCTTACGGTGTCATTCCACATTCTCCTGATACGACTCTGTCAGGTCAACAAGGGACAGTCATTAGGACTTTAATCCAGCCTGCACAGCTTTCAGAACTTTCCTTATGGCCTACTTATATATTACAGTCGGCATCAGTCACCTACCTACACAAAATGAGTTGAGGGCAGTATTAGTGTTGCTTTTCTTTACTCTATGTTTAGACATGCACCAAACAAAATTATATCACTGATCTCAGAGCTTTTGTAACACTTTGTCCTGTTCATACCGATTATAGTTGATTCCATTTTCTCATTACAAACTATAATAAGACATACCATATTATTTTTCCTACATTTTTATGAGGAACTCAGCTGTTTTAAAAAAACAAAACATTTTATTATTATTTATAACAAGAGGACAAAAACGTCTTCAGAAAATTCTATTTGCACGTTTGTGTGGTAGCATTGAAAAGAAATCTTTAAACTATGAGATTTCCAAAAAGCCACCAACATTTCCGAATACATCATTGTACAGGACAGAGATGGAGAGTGAAACCTGAAAAAGAACATCAATGTTCTCTAGTCAGCCTTCCTGCTATCTACTTTAAGTTTTGCTCTCCCTCACTCTGTTGGAGGGCTGAATGAATCAGAGACGTATCTGAACATTTACCTGTCGATTAGTTAAGGCTTCCAAATATATCAAAGTTAAAAGCAATTTTCTACTGAGAAAAGTGTTTTACCAAGAGTAAAGTAAGAAAGTATTGTCATATAGAAAAATTTAAAAAAAGTAATCAAATGTGACTAAATTTATATAAGATAAAATAAATTTGCAATATGATACAAGTAAAAATGCTCCGCTTGGTTACAGTTCTAAGTGAATGAAAACAAATGGGTTTGGACTATGACCGACTCCTTGAGCTGCTCTAGTGGTCAAAGGTAGGCAGTTCCACATGTAGAGGGCTACAATCAAAATGACCTTTAAGCCTGAATCTGGGAATGTTCAACAGTTGTTGGTTATTGAATCTCAAAGCTGTAGTTGAAGTGTTATGGTATACAAGTAAGTTGCTAAACCTGTTAGAACCTTAAAAACAAGCAACATGTAATAAAAAAACATTATATATAGATTAATACATCACTGAGTCTCCTCTGACTTCATTTTATATACTTCAATGATACTGAAAAATAGCTCATTTTAATTCTTCTTAGCCAAGTGAAAGAACCAGGACTGAGAATCAAGACAAGGTAAGGTTTATGTTAATATGTTCACAGACTAAAGTTCACACTTCAGAGTTTCTCAACAGCCCGCTACCGGCCGATCAAGCAGAAAATCTGTTGATTCTCATCACCAACCAAGTCTTAGAGCATCTCAACCTATATTCAACAGTATTTACATCAAAGTCACCTTTTGAACAACTTTAGCAACAGTTCCTCCTTCAGTCCTTTGGCTAGAGGTTGAGGTGACATCATTGTTTTTTTGTGACCACACCACATCTGGGGGTATTATCTACTAAAGTCTATTGGCCTATTACAAGAAAGGAATAGTGCAAACCCACACATTGTTTGCAGCTCCAGCTCTCCCTGCAATAAGAATGTACCTATACTGTTTTTAAAGAGTGCAACACTGTTTCCCATGCACATGACACCAGTGAGAAATAAAGATAAAAGCAAGTGCTAAAGGGATAAAACAGAAGAAAGGTTCTCATGCAGCACAGCACATCCTGATTGGTAAATGTGGAATAATGTAACGTCTCTTGATGCAACTCTGAAGCTCAAATGCTGAATGTGCTTTCTTCCAAGAATGCTTGAGACAGATAGAAACTTTTCACCTCTAGAGGCATTTCAAATTTTGTTTCAAACTCAGCACAAAATGGATTCAGCTTATTCTTTTTTCATCAATATGAAAATAATAACAGAAATAACAACTTTCACAGAGTACTCTGTAGCTTTGTAGGCAAATGGAGCCTAAAGTGTTTTTGTGAATCATCCTGCTGTAAATAGCTTAGCTCACCTTTGCCCAGGAAGAATTTGCTTATTAAATAATTAAATCAATCTGGAAGTTGACCAAAACAAAATGTTATAAACTAGGGGGAAAAAATCTTGCGTATTTTTGATCATCCATCTTTGTCCTAACCCAATCACTTTGAAGCCATCCCCAGGGAACAGTAATGCCATCAACATATTTGTCTATAGTGTTGGTATCAATAAGGTAAGGCTAGATCTGTCTCACACCGATGGAAATATTGTACAATCAAGTTATAGAGATTTGTTTCGGTCTTACAGTTGTTCAAGGGCCTTTTAGTACAATACCAGGAGGGTGTCTTTTAGTGAGTAATGGCTTCTATGTGGCCACTCAACCATAAAGGCCTGATTGTTGGAAAGCACCACTAATACTTGCACCTCTGTAAAGCTCTATCATCTCTAGGAAGAAACTAAAGCTCATTTATCATGACCAATATCTTGCTCCTTACCTGTCTGACTGGGCTGCTTTGTCTTAAAGTTCTCATCCTGGATCCGGCCAACAAGGATGTCTGTCCAACTTATGATGTTTGCTGGATCTTTGGCCTTTAAATACCCTAAATGTTCTGTAACTCACTCCAAACTAACTTTCCCCAAAGATGTTTCACAGTTTACTTTAGACCTCGCTACTTGTTCTTTTGACATGCATGCTGTTAATTTACAAAAATTAAATGTTCAAACTAGACATCTCTCTCTTGGGTCCATTGATAAGAAACTAATGACGACTTATAGTACACTTGATCTCAACTGTTTAGCTTAACTCAAAAAATATATCCTTATGGAACAGGTAATCAATGACAGCACCACTCAGGGAAAGAGTATGACATAGCAGCTACTTTATGAAGCTAAATGCATTGGAACAAGAGCATAGAACAACAAAGGCTGACCTCTGAGGAGCCTTCTCTCCCTGTGTCTTACTGGGCACACAGAGGTCGAAAAACAAAACAAAAAAAAACTAACAAAAAGAACTAAAAAGCTGTCTTTTTAATGTGAGGTCTGCAGAATTGCCATACTGACCAGAGTTGTTCGCAGCTGTATCTTGCTTAGCAGTAAGACAAACTCTAGGATATTATACAGCAAAATTCCTATACAGAGCAATCCCTAGGATAATATGAAGATCCCTTTGCTTTGGCTAATAGTCAACACAGTCTAATCCTTTACAGTATAATATCCATATATTACCCCATCCCTGACACTAAAGAATGTAAACAGAAATAGGGTAGTCCATTTTTAATAAATTGAAACAAATTGATAAAACCATCTAAAACATAATCAATTAGATTTTAATGGAGTTTTAGGTGCTGAAATAAACTGAATCCATTTTTACATCAATCTTAAACATAAAATGTAAAAAAAAACTTAATCCTGAAAGGTTTATTAACAATCTTTCTAAGCAAATACTCATGTTAGTGTTCACATCGTGCATCATAAGCAGCTCAGCGTAGAAAACATTTCATAGCACGGTCGGAGTCTTACTGTGTAAAGCTGCTGGTCTACCTGTGTACCAGAAGAGTAGCGCGCACTCGTCCGTGTTGTGGAAGTCTTTGTGGAACCATGCGAGCTCTCGGTTGGCAGCCCTCTGCAGCAGTACGTGTGGCGGAAGCACTTGCTGTATTCTTTGCGGACCTGCATAAGCAGGGAGCAGGTGTTTACACAGACTGTTGACTTTAAAAATGACTTAGCCTGAGATATCAAGGCGAGCAGTGTTTGGTTTTTATATCAGCATGTGGGGCAATTTAAAAAATGCTGGAACGCTAAAATTCAGATGCCTTTCACCTTGAAGGACAAATCCCTGAAATTAGGAGAGTAGTATGAAAAAAGGGCTCACTTTTTTCTGAAGAAGGCAGTGGAAAATGAAGATAAACATTCCTTGGAAGGTGTTGAATATCGTGAACAGGTATGCCATGACAATGGAGGCCTCACTGATGAAGAAGAGGCCGAAGGACCACGTGAGACCCAGCAGGCACAGCAGGGCAAAAGCTCCCAAGACCCAAGACCTAAGAGATGCAAAACAAAGACAAAGAAGCAAAAGCAGAGATTTAACACGAAGGATGTTCAGTGAATGAGTGATGAGTGACAGTTTTTATTTTCTTATTTTGATCTTGGAGGAAGACCTTGAAAGATGGCTGTAAACCAAGAGACAGGGGAAACAGAATGGCAAAAATATGTATGCAATTCAATCTCATGCCATATAATTTGGTTCCACTCTTCCCTTCTCAAAATTTCAGCCTAAGCTCATCAACAGTTTCTTCCTTCAGACAGAGAAGATGGAATGAAAACCTTGATCTATAAATAATTTTTTATGCGCTAGAACATACCAAGAAGCAAATTCAGAGAGTAGAGCAAAGCACATTTGAAAATAACTTTAAAAAAGGCAAAAGGCTGCTGAGACACACTAAATATTAATCTGGCTTGTGTATTTTTCAGAAATAGAGGAACGGGGCAGATGTGGAGAAGTCGAGGGATTTTTTCCTGTTTGTGTGCAAAGGTCCAGTGAAGCCTTCAAACAGCAGAAGTTGTCACAGTTCAGTGGTCAAACACACAACAACAACAACCACAACACCAGATTGATGAAAACGGTGAAAGTGACCAGTCACAAGGACGGATGGATGAGAGGCTTTAAAGCTGCAGTTTGGGAGACAATGAGCCCGACAAAACAAAATAAAAGAAGGAAAGAGAGAGGGAGAGAAAGAAGGAATAAGGAACAGTGGAGAGAATAAACTGTAAGCTGAAGAGGAGAGTTCTGGGCAACATGTTCTTACTTGATAAAGTGTTTATTATCTTCATAGCTAGAGAGCATGATAGCGGGAAGAGAGAAACACAATTAGATCAGAGCACAGAACAGCGCGGGTTAGTTGGCACTTGAGTGTGATATTTTCAACTTTTTGATCCAAGGGAAATCAGGGGAGGCAATCAAATTAGGGTCTAACAAGAGCCAAGATTTGCATGTTTTCATTAAATTACCAAATATCCCATGTTAAAGCAAAGCAATTGGTCAGAATACATTGTCTGCAGTTAGAATTTGCATCCATGCCACTGATGGGTGGGTGGTGGGTGTGTGGATTATTTGAGGTGCTTACCCAGGCAAATCTGTATTATAGTAGCCGTCACAAACGCGATAATTACTGGTGTGGGTTGCAGTGTGGAGACAGAGGTAGAAGATAAGAGGAGAAAAGAAAGCAGAGGGCCTGCGTTAACTTTGTGTTTGCATGCAACATGCAATAGATAGGCACTGTACTAAAGTGGCTCATAGAGAAAACTCTGACACAAAGAAAAAGAAAATGACCACAAGGAAAACAGCACTTAGTATAAACAGTATAAACAAGTCTAAATGAAATAATTTCAACATTCAGGAAGAAGATTCACACCCATCTTTAAGTAGCCAGGACTTAGAAAATATGGTTTGCTGTGGTTTGGTTGATAAGGGAGTAGTCCATCATAAATACACCAAGATGTCTGAACAGTCCCTTAATGACTGTTCTCCCTGATTACGGTTTAACCACAGTGCTGTAATGCTAAAAAAGAAACCTAAAAAGGGAAAAAAACAAACAGTGACTATAAACAGCTGAAGCACTAGTCTTACAGTGGTTGCAGCTTGAACACTTACTGTAATAGTATGATTGTGTGAACTCATATTTTTACAGCAACCGACAAGACCTTATAACCTCAAATAAAAACCATCCAAAATTCTGCAGCACAAATGATTCAATATTGTTTTATTGACAAAAGTTGGGAAAAAGGATGAAAAGAAAAAAAAAACGTTCCTTTTATGAGCAAACCATTGTGATGAAATGTCTTGACTGAAGCATGAAGGTTAGGTAGGGGTGGTGGTGTTTGAGTGATTTTTTTATTCTACAAGACTTTAAGCTTGAATCTATTAGAAAAGAAAAATGCTTGGCATGCTCCAGCATTTCCATTGTACACCACCCTTACAGAAGCTAGTGGTGCATAGCTAAGCCTAAAAAGGATACATCTAATGTAAAAGTAGTTCTGTGGCCAGTGGCTTTGTTGTGTTGAGCACAACTAAAGAGCAGAGGTGGGTAGAGTACCCAAAAATTGTACTCAAGTAAGAGTAGCATTACTTCAATATATTTTTACTCAAGTGAAAGTAAAAAGTAGCCATCCAAAAAATTACTTGAGTAAGACTAAAAAGTATTTGATAAATAGGCTACTTGAGTACTGAGTATTATCTGATCTAATATTTCTTTAAATTATGTCATTAGACAGAGAAAAATATAAAGCTATGGGCAAATTCTGGTATTTTAAATAATAATAATATAATAAACTTTATTTATAAAGCGCTTTTCAAATAAAAAAATGCAGTTCAAAGTGTTTTATAGAATAAAACTCACCCCCTCTCCCCACACACAAGTTTAAGCATGAAAACAATTATACTACCCTCCCCCCAATCCAATCCTATCCCCATTTGCACCGGCAGCAGTGGATCAACAGCAGCAGCCGACGCACTGACCCAGGGTGTCCAGAGGAGAGGAGGCCAGGATCCTGACCTCCATCCAAGCACCACCTGGAGAGCACCCAGGCAGCCACAGCAGACCACCGCTCCCGAGGCAGAGGGCTCCCACAGAGGAAACACTGGAACGTTGTGTCTATGTTTTTATTATCAGTGTAAAACAACAGGCTAACATGTTAAAATACACAAATAAATAAATAGATTGGTAGATAAAGACTAAAATGAAATTTAAAAAATATACAAATAACATATTGCTTTAACAACAATTTTCAAGCAGAAGAAATACTTCAAAGTCAATTTAATTCAATAAAATACCAATCCTTACAGTACGTAATGAATAAATATATCTTACAAGGTAAAAAGTACTTCCAGTGACAATTTATGGTATTTAATATATATATTCAATTGACCTTAAAATGCAACAACAAGCTCAACAGACCTCAACCTCTGCAAAAGAGCACATAAAAAGACCTCCAAAACTGTGTACAGACACCATGACAGATGGGTCATGTCACTGACAGTCTATTCATTCTCTATTCTGAGTAAATCATTTAAAAATTTGGCCACAAAAAGTGCAATTGATAACCATTCTAGCACTTGCTTAGAGGGATAGCTCATGCATTGTTTAACTAAGAATCTGCTAAAAGGCTATATGCAGATAATATCTTACCTACAGTCAATAGCACTTATGGTGTTTCCATTTAGTGTAAATTCAGATTAGTTGGTTGCAGAGATTGAAGGTAACGGCTAGTCTGCAACTGGGCAAAACTAAAGCAAACTTCTGTTTGCATGTTGTATTATCACTCTTTGTTCTCATTGGCCAATTGGTTATTTACACAAGACTAAGGATTATATGCCACCAATTTTGTTGCTGTGAGAAAAACGTGTTGAGAACAAAAAATGTAAAGTGTTTTTGCTCAGATTAAGTGTCTAATAGACAAGTAAAAGTTTTAACAACCAGAAATATTTAAAGTATCTGTTTAGGGGCGGCATATGGCTCAGCAGGCACATTATATACAGTGGATCATTTGCTGCATGTATTCCCCTTCTTTCTGTCTAGCTACAGGCCACTAGTGCCAAAAAAAACCTTTAAAAAAAGTAGTGATTTAATTAAATGCTATTTTAATGATATTTACAGCAAAAATCAACCCACAGGATCTTGAGGTATTAAAATGCCACAGCATTTATCGGCAAAGTAATGTCAGTCTTGCAATTTTTTATGAAGTTCCTTAAAGCAGAGACTGAAAGCAATGAGCAGCTCTGGGTATAAAAGGTATGTGCTTTAGGCTTGATACTGTTGTATCCATAGACGATTCCTGTGACTTTCCAGCACACAATGACAAATCCCACTTCGTAGATGAGTTTGTGATTCGTGTGATTCAAGTCAACCTAGTGTGATTCAGGAACATGTGTGCTTTCAGAACTTGCAAGTGGGATTACTGAACTAAAGGTCAGTGGCCTACAACTCAGCAAAATTGAGCAATTCAGATTAAATAGGTGTGGGTTTTCCTCCCAATATTAGGCTGAGCTCCGTGTGTTATAGTCCTTAAGGGGGGTATTCAAATTAATTTTAAAATCTGCATCAGGTTCTGCTGATCATTGTATTTCTCAGATGAGATAGACTCTAAAGAATCATCTGGTGTCTTTGGACCTAGCTGTTGTTGCTGTATTTGCTTTGTATCATATCACTACATCACACTTGTGTTGCAATACCATGTTACCCTTATGCCGCGTTCACACCGCCCAAAGCGTCAATGCCAAGAGCGGCAAGATTACATGTTAAGTCTATGGTAGAGGCCGTCAGTGTCTCAGCGGCGCTTTATGCGCTTTGGCTGCGTCAACGTTTCACGCTTTTGCTGCTTTTCAAGCTCCAAAGCGGAAAAAGCGAGAAACACAGAAGTTCAGCTAGCTGAACTTTCAGGCGTTTTCCCCTGAACGTCAACCAATCAGAGCGTCTCACTGTAGTGACGTCCCTACAGTGAGACGCTCTGATTGGTTGGGCAGGCTTTTCAAACTTTACAAGCATCAGGCTTAAAAATGTATAGGCGTCAAACTACTCTACTACTGTGTGAGCGTTGTTTGACGCTCATAAAGCGTGCGGTGTGAACGCGGCATTACAGCTCAAGTTGTTATGGGGTAGCCAATACCTACCATGGTGGATCAGTGGCGTAATATTGTTGAGTTTACCTTTTGTGGAAACAAAATATGTGAAATCTCAATAAAAAAAAAAGGATGCCAAAATCACTTCGTCTTATCTGGGTGAACCGAATATTTCATCTTGTCAGCTTGATGTTTTGTCACACCCCTCAATATTAATGCGTACAGCCTTATAAAAAAAAGTCACTTCAGAAATCCTGAACTGTTCCTTTAAAAGGTTAGAAAACATCAAACCAGAATAAGTAAATAACCAGAACTTATCCAAGTGAACCATGTTAACATTTTTCAGACAAAAAAGAAACCCTGTGTTCAGCATGCATGATGTTTCACTTACTTTATGTTCTCCAGTCGACTCGAGTCTGGTTTCAGGGTGGTGGAGTGCTTCACCATTTTGTACATCGTGATTACCAGGAAGATGAGATTGAGCTGTCAAAACAGAATAATGGCAGTGTTAATTCATGAAGATTTATGCTTCAAGATAATGCAGACAGAGGAGAAAAAACTGTTAATTTGTCTGTAACTATTAAAAGGAAAGAGCCTTCAACTCTCTGCAATGTCCACAGACTAATCCAATAAACATCTATCACTCCTGCTAGTCTCAGACTGGCTGACTGGCGCCAAATTTAGTGTCATTCTATATCAATGAGAGCATGAAAATACATTAAAATCCATCAATGTGGAAAAAAAAAACAGCAACAGGCACACGGCAGTAGTCTTGCAATATCAGAAGGGAATGAGAAGTAGCAGGAGAAATATGAGAGGCTCTTGTTGTACAAAACAACCGCATATCATTTTATGCACATAGTGAAATATTATGAGGTATAACCAGCAACAAAAGGCTTGGGGGAACATGGTATATTTTGTTCAATTCTCTGGTGTGTTCAGATGAAAAGAATGAAAAAGAAAGGGGTAAGGAGAAAGGGAGCTCGCCTGTTTTAATGTATTAAATCTTCGGGGAGGAGGGAGCACATATCAGGCTCAGACAAGGATACTATGAGCCGCGTTTCTGAGCACATTTATTTGGTACCTTAAAAAAATCAATAGTGTGATTTAGAGACACAAAGGATAGATAGTCCAGCAAGGGGCTCCTCCAAATAATTTACTTCAAAATCATTTATTCTGGGGCAAACAAGTCCTCGACATAGCATGTACAAGCACTCACAGCAGATGTACCAAACTGTGTTCGCACTGCAAGCCAGCCATGTATAAATAATTTTAAGAAATGTCTAGGAAAGAAAAAAAAACAAGAGGTGTGCCTGAGAGCATGTCAATGGTTCAAACAAATACAGCTATTAAAAAGAAACCAAAACACACAAAATAAATACATTTGCAGTGACAAAAGCTTTTATCCAGGGGAGCCTCGCAAATGGTGCATTTCAGCATCAACGTTATTTTTAGAATGCCAGAAAGAAAAATGGGGATGAATTGCCAATGCGAGGGACCTTTGTGAGCTGGACTCGGACCACAGCCATTCGCTCTTGAGCAGAAATTTCTGAGTGTTCTGGTGCACACTGCTATCAAAAGGCTGCCTGTGATCAATACATCACCCCCTCCACATGCAATCAACTCACATAGCCACACACAATATAAGTCAAGCTCTCAAAGAAAGGGATGAAAAAGAAAAGAGAAAGAAAGAAAAAGAGGTGGGGAAAAAAAATCGAGATCTGACTTTTATATCATAGACGGGACTAAAGCTATGTTTTTGTTTCGCAGCTCTCAGCCATTATTTCTGCCAGCCGTCTGCATGAGTAAGACAGCGGGGGTGGGGAGGAACAGGTGGGGGAGGACTTTTGAAAAACCCTTTCACACATGGAGTGGTGACATGGATCCAATGAGACAGAGGAGAGGGACACAGTACTTTAGAGTAACCCAGCAGCATGGCACATGTTCCCACCCCCACCGACATGCATTCGCAGCCTTTCCCGGGGGGATCCCTCTTGCTAGAGCGAAGCCGCCTTGCCTCCATCCTTCACTCCCTTTCTGAATCATCACTGCAAGCCATGCAGAAGCACCTCGCCTCACTGCGAGTGGGGAGAGAGCTTTTTTTTTCTTGAAGTGGACTGTGTGTGTACACCCTGAACTCCAAATGAACTGCAGGGGATAAAATATTAAAGGTGCAGATGGAGCTGTCCAGATGAGAAGAACTGCTCGCGACGTGTCATGATCCAAAAGGCCTTGCGTTGAAGCTATCTCAAGCATGCAAATGGCTCCCCCCAGCACTCATTACTTCCATGTTCCCCCTTTCATGGAGCTAATACCTTCTGTGCTGGGAGAGAGGCGACCTCTGCTTAAAAACACTGATCTAACTGCCTGCTCCAAGCATTTGTTTTCAGACAGTCTCAAAGTTGTTTCAGGAGGAATGGAAAAAAAATAGACATCCAGGTTGGTAATAGGAATTGACCGATATCACGCTGATCAGAGTGATAGACCAAAGACCATCCAGTCGGAAAAACCAAAGTTCGACTTTTTCTCAATCAGTAAAAGAACCATATGTAAGTGGTGCCAGATCATACAGACAATCACACAGTTTGGATTGAATGTTGTTACTGAGTGAAGTCAGAGGAAGCACAGTAAGAAGCTAGTCAACAATAAAATCATATTTTCTATGGCTTACACGCTCATAAATCCAGGTTGCGAGAGAGAGCAAGTCTTTCAACAGATAACATTAAGACTGAACTGAGTACAGCAATGTAGCTCTGTTTGATCCTTCTGAGCTTTCAATCGTTGTTAAGGAGTTGGGGTAAGGGTCTACATTATTTTGGCAATGCACACAGACTGCACTGCTGTTTTACTAATGCTCACACAATTCCACCACTAATTGCAAAAACAATGAATGATCTCTTACAAACTTTTTGCAAGATCACATCTGCTTTGAATAGAAGAAAAATAATGGCCGCTCACAACAGGAAGGCTGGAAGAAGATATTCCAAATGGTGTTCTTACATCTTCTTGTTTTATAGTTTTAAAGAGAATTTGGAAGCAGATCAAATTGGCAGGTGAAAGCTCTACAAAGACCGGGGATAACAAATCGGCTGTAAAATTCTGATTGCTGCATCTGTAAGAAAAACATAAGTCCTCATTACTTGCTTAAACATGGTGTTGGTTGCATGTAGGGCTCCTCACATAAGCAGAATCTGCACTGTTCTCTTCTTTTCTCTCCCCTCTTCCCTCTCTCTCATTGACAAGGACAAAGCCAATTTGTAAAGAAACCAGGGTCATGGATGATGCAGACAAACCTTGCTCCTGCCTGCTCCCCAGAGATGCCCCTTTCCACAGCGCTTTGTCTTTTTCAGACAATTGTTGCGTAGAGCAGCACGCTAAGCCTAAGCTGGTGCAACACAACCTCATCCCTGTCACACGTAGGCTTTGCTGCAATACATTAGCTCCACATAGGGTCATGATTCTATCTCTCCGGTCATCACCGCTGGGATCCTGATCATCATTTCCACTGCAGACATATTTTTCATGCAAATTATTATGAGAGGAACAGCCGATTTGAAAACAATGAGGGCCCAATTTAGGGAGAGGAAACACATTTCCTGTGTGGCTGACAGAGCATTTGCTGAGGCAGGAAGAATTGTGTGTTTGCTTTAATACAATGTTAGCTTTTCTTCAATTATAAGCTCACACGTTCAAAGCGGATGCAGAGAGAAAGAAAAATATATATGTGAAAAAAAAAGGCCTTTCAGCATTTGCTCAAAGAGATTTTAATCCAGCGCAGACCTCCATTGGGTCATCAGCACACCACCTCATCCCACATCGAGAAGCAATTTTACAACAACCCTAAAATGTAGTCCAGTTAGTAGATCCGTCTTTTATTCATTCAGACTCTGCACAAAGAGCTGTACTCTAGCATTGCTTTTAAGGCTCTGAGCAGTGAGCCGACAGTTCACAGACACTCACTGGAATTTGACACAGTTGCCCCCATCTCTCTAGTATATTTTCAGTGTCAGCTCTATGTTCAGCACAGGTCACCGTGTCTGTAGATACTGTACCAATCGTTGGGATATATAATGAAGGCGGCGCTGAACAAATACCACCCTGCACGAACACGAGGCAAGCTTGCAGAAATTCCTTGTCCCTCGGATCGCACAAGGGCAAAGCAATGCTCACTGCACAGAGGTTGTGAGGATATATGTGAGGCATACCACAAGCTATTTTCTTTTTTCACTTGAGCAAGGAAGTTGGACTCCCTAAGGTCTCATTCTTCTAAGCCCCTCTGATGGAGCAGGAGATAATAAAGTCATGACCAGTAAATAATTGCATGCCTTTTATAGGGCATATGTCAATAGGAAATGCTATATGTCCTTCACCCTTGACGGTCCTTGACCAAACAGAGAGGTGCTTTTGCTTTCTTTCCTTCACTGACAGTGCCAACTGGTATTTACTAAAAGCAGACAAACTCATAAAGATATTTGGCTCTTTTTGTGCAGAGGAGGCGGCAAAAACACACTCAGCAATGTGTGTGTGTCTGTATGTGTGTGTGTATGTAGGTGTGTGTGTCTGTGTATGTGCTTTGTTGCATGTTGCTGTTGCAACCAAAGTAGAGGGGAGGTAATATAAAGTCTAAAAACTATGGTGTGCGCATGTATTCAGCACCTCTGAGCCAAGCCTTTGGTTAATCACCTTTTGCTGCAATAAAGTCTTTTGGGGTATATGTCTGTCTGCTTTGATTTTTGTGACAGTCATTTTACAAAATAACTCAGCTTCAGTCAGATAAGATAAAGAACATCTCAATTAAATTTAGTTTCTGAACTTTCATTGGGCTTTTAACTAAATCACTTACTTTTACCTCTGTATCTTTAAAGTCATTGTCCTATTAGAAGGTGAACCTCTAAATCTTTTGCAGCCTCTTAATCGTGTTTCCAAAATTGGGCCGTATTTAGCTCAATCCCTGTTTTCATTAACTTTGACCTGCTAATGAAAAACATCCCGACATCATGATGCCGCCACCACCATTGAGTTGGTGTGTTCAGGGTGATGTGCAGAGTTAGCTTTTCTCCACATACTTACATTATACATTGGGGCCAGAGTGTTTAATTTGTTTTCATCTGAACAAAGCTCTGCTGGCTATCAAAGTAAAGGGGGCTGAATTAATAGCAATGCCACACTTTTCTAATATTTTTAATACACATTTGAGGACAATGTATCATGATAAATGTATATTAAAAAAAATTAAGAGGTATACATCCTTTTGCAAGACACGGGTAAGGGATACATTGAAAGCTCTTAGATAATACAACTCTAAAACCTGTGCTAATCTTGGTTTAAGTACTTCATGGAGTCCTGATTCTTGTCAGGCAGCAAGAACCACAAAGGGTTTTTAGATCCTTCAAAAATACATCTTTGGTTCAGAATTAACCTGTCATCTCTGAGAAAACAAGGTGAAGAAAAACAAATCCTGCTGACTTTTCATCTCACTTCGACTAGCCTACTTCCTTTATCTCCTCCTTGCATCTCTTTCATCTCACTTGCTCTTACACACTTCCGCACTCTGACAGTGTATGTAAAATAAAACTGCTTACCATGATAATAAAGGTGACTGGTCCTATAAAACTCCATATGAAATGATTGTCCACACTCAGCCAGCACCTGTGACAAAGAAACATAATTCAACATATAGCACATATGTTCCTTTGCATAAAATAGAATAGTAATTGTTGCTAGGAATATTTATTATGTAGACTTTTGGTTGGTTTGGGAACTTTTAAGAGCTTTTTTGTGCTTTGAACATGATTTCATTTACACAAAACAGAGAAAAGACCCCAAGTAGTCTTTAGCAGCAACCGAGTCTTAGCTGTGTTATGGTCATTAATCTACGTAAAATGCTTCTTCTGCACAGTGCTCTTCTCTTTAAGAGAGCATTTACAAACAAGAGGTCACAGGAGGGTCTTTGAGCAGAGAGGCATTAATATAGCTGCACCCTCTGGTGAAACCACAGTGTTGAGTCTGTCAGCCACTTTCAAATGACATGAAAAATTGAACAGCTGCCCATCCCTGGCAAAAAGAAGCCTGAATGTTTCGCTGTAGTCTCTGGGGGCAACGCATAAGGTGCTGGCAAGAGATGATGAGTTGATTTCTTTTCAAAATCTGCCGCACACAGACACAGCAGGTAGGCTCTGCACAGCATACCATCCAGCATGTCAGCTCTGCCTTTCACAGAATGTGTGTCAGACAGCTGCACTTACGCTTTCTGGGTCCCGTAACTACCGTAGTCGATAGCTGCTGAGACGCCGACCACAATTGCAGGGAAGAGGTACCCCGACACATAGTAGTACTTTTTCCGTGAGTATTCGCTCTCAAAGACCTCAACGAGCATGAGGTATAGCTGTACTCCCTCTAGACACATCCAGGAGAAGGAAGCCAGGAAGAAGAAATGGAGGATTCCAGCGATGATGGCACATCCAATCTGGGAGAGTATAATTACAGATTCAGATAATTAATGAAAGTCAGGAAAAGACAATACAGTGGTGTTTTCCCTATTAAGGATTTCTTTTTTTTGTTCTTCTTTTATGTCCCACTTAGTTGTTTTAGATCATTAAACAAAGATAACCACAGTTTTAAAAAGCTAATGTGCTTTACTAAGGAAATACGTTTCGTCTATGTGAGAAAGTAATTGCCAAACAATATTAATAATCCTAATAACAGGTCGTGCCCCCCATGGCACCAACAACTGCCATCACTCATTCTTGTAAACTGGTAATAAATCTTGCATATCTGTGGAATAGTTTTGGCTCACTCTTTGCTGTAAAATATGGTTTAAATCCCGTCTAAAGTAATTCTGCATCATGTTAGTAAGATTCAAGTCCAAACTTTGACTGGGCCACTTCTTAACCTTTATTTTTATTTTTAAAGCCATTCAGAAGTGAACTTGGGCATGTGCTTCAGGTTATTGCCCTGCTGTATAACCCAAGTTTGCTTTAGGCTATGAACTGGTGGTAGGACATTCTCCTTTAGAATTTCGTTCCATCAATTACAGCAAGCGGTCCAGGATCTAAAGAGACCTTACGCTATGCAGCCATAAAACATCTCTGATGAGATCTGCAGAGCTTTAAATGTTGTTATGGCTTTCTTTGTAACATCTTGGCTAAGTCATTAATGTATTTTTGGAGACAGTTTGGTAGGCTGACAAATCCTAGGAAGGTAGATGTCATGGACTATTTTTTGCATCTGTACTTGAATTCCTTTAGATTGCAAAATGTGTCACTTTTTAAGAAAATGTGTCCTACTTCATGATTGTCTTGTATTCGGGCAGTTTTTGTCTAATATTGTTTTTGAAAAAATTAAACAAGAGTGACAAAAAAGCAAAACAGAAGAAATCTCTAAGGGGATATATACTTTTCATGGCTGTAAGCAAAACCTTCAAAAGGGTAACTTGTAGAACAGTCAGAAGCTCTTTATTCAGAATATCAAATAAAACCTATATTTTAGCATCCATAGAAAACATGACATTTACCATTCCTGCTAGTCTCACTCAGCAAAACGTAAATCAGTTAGACTGATGAAAAACCCTAATGAATATTCATTCACCACATGCACAACTCCACTTTTCCATCAGCACAGCAGAAATTAAAATGTCATTCATATTGTGATGTTAGAGTTAGAAGATTTTCACATACGGCTCAGTACTGAAAGCTTTTGATTCCCTGCTGTATGCTGAAAATGCTTTTGTGTTTGTAGAAATTGAAGGAAAAGTGTGATGGAAAAAAATGTATGCAGACTTAGGCATGGCAGGCGCAGTGGCTTTAAGTAAAAGAGGGGAAAAAAGACCCGTCATGTCAGGGACAAGTGGATAAGGTTCGGTACAGCAAAAGCTAAAAAAAACCTGGTGAAATTAATGTCTTTTGTTTTGAGGAATGAGAGTAGATTAAATGAGAAGTAATAAGTCAAAAACAAATCAATAAGGTCGTTCCTGCTTACCCTGGGTTCTGTCATATCGATACCAATTAAGAATATTAACTCTGCAATGAAGAGATTAATGCATAGATTCTTGTGGATGGTGTTGCGATCGCTCTGCAGGCCCCGGAAAAAGCAGAAGGTGAAGATGCAGATGGTCAGGCACACAAGGGATACCACTATGCCGACTCGAGTGATGATGGTAAGAAGTAGCTCATGGTGATCTCGAACGCTGCCCTGAAAATATAACAAAAATTATTCTATTTGTATTACTTTATTTTAATTTAATATTTTTTCATTGAGAGAAAGGAACTAAGGCCTTTATTTTCCCCTTTCTCCAGCACCTGTGGAAGCAGCCTATGTTGTGTTGAATTATGAAGAATTATGCAAAAAGTCCTGAAATACCCTCTAGATTCATAATCGATTAGCTACAACAAAATCAACTATTTTACCCAGGACATAAGAGAGAAAGAGTGATTCAAGATTAAATGCATGTAAGTGCCAGTGAGACCCTTAGAAAACATACATAAAAGCTCTCATCCCTTCACAAAACAAACTTTCAATGAGGTCCCAAGATGTTACTGAGTGGGCAACGAATTTAGATAAAAATCTTCATTAAAAACTCCATATCTCTTGCATTAATTTATGTTTCCTTTTCAAAGTAAATAATGCATATAGACATTTAAAATGTAAATTTCCATTATCTAGTAATTTAATATAATTTCCTTTGTCACGGTTTAAAAGGGCCTACAGACTGAAACCACTGTGATCTTATAACATCTAAAACAAAGGCAGTTATGTAAAAAATGTCTTAAATACTACATGTAATTTAATGAGAACTGAGTAAATTAGATATATTCATGGTTCTCAACATGTGGTGCAAAAACTGGAAGTGGAAATTGGGTTTCCATAAGTGGTACTCAGAAAAAAAGTACCAACTAAAAACAAATTATTGTATCATTTATCGTTATCAGGAAGCATGAAAAGAACTGCAATTTATTTGACAAATGATAAACTCTAATTGATAATATTTAGAAACAGCAAAAAATGACTATACTCTTAGGATGGCAGCTTTTATTGATTCGGCCATTTTTGCATTGGTTGCTCAAGGAGAGCTTTAATAAATAAAAATATATTTTTAAATACGATTGAAAGTAATTTATCATGTGCTTTCTAGAGGTATAATTGCTCCACATAATGTAAGTGGTGCAGTGAAGTAGCATATCTGATAATCAGTAAGTGTGTTTTAAGAGAAGTATTTCAGTTTGTGAGGCTCTGAGTCTTGGCAGATGTAACACCAAAAACACAGAAAAAACTCTTGTTAGCATAATTTTTTTAGTTTATTGCAACAAAATCTCATAAATACATTTAAAGTTCATCTGGCTTGCCATTCCCACAACTGAAATCTAAAGGAGAAAGAAATGGCATGGACATTTTTTTTAAAGAAGCCCTATTGAAACTAGCCTTTCTCTAAACATATTTTAGGTAGGGTTTTTCTTTACCTACCTATTGTTACTCCGACAGCACTATTCCTCTCTTCTACAGGGTCCATTCCAATTTCATGCAGATGGACATTTATGCAAATTAGGGGATTAGATCATTTAGCAAATTCTAGCAACTTTTAGGACACCCAAAAGCTTCATTTTGTACTGAAAAGTAAGCAGCAGTGGTGACAGTGAATCAACCACCATAGCTTGCGGCAATTAAGGAAGCACCAAAGATGTTTCAGACTAGTAATAGGCTAGCAAAACAAAGAGCAAATAAAAGAAATATAATAAAGGGATAGTTTTTATGTGTCTGTGGAGTGGAAATAAGCACTTAGAAGTCAGGGCTCTCATTTTTCCTACTTTGGACAACAGTATGAACTTTTAAAAACATCTATAGTGAGGGTGTTTGAAGAGCTATTTCTTGAAGTAAAGAATCTGATTGCTTATCACAAATTTTCTGAATTGTAGTAAAAAAACACACACCAAAGAAACAAGGTATCACTTTAGGTTACATCAAAAATAGGGATTTGTCCAGATGAGTGGAAATCTTTTGGGAATGGATGTATGTTGTGTGTAGTAATGTTCAAGCTACTAAAAGCTAAGAACACTCCTCACCTTATCAGTCACTACATAGGAAAAGCCAGCAAGAACACTTCACTTTAGTTGTGAATAATTAAAAAGAGGTAAGCTTTAGTGTTGTATTTTCATGTCAATCTTAATCATGGTACCTAAACAAGTACGATTCAACAGCGGTGGTACATGACATAAAATACCAGGAAACCACTAAGATAGAGATATAAATAAAACATACTGAAATTTCCCGATGTGCCATCAGAATGGCAAAGTTGGTGAGATGGCTGCATGCGCAGGTGGTGTGTGTTGTATTGGAGTCCACAAGTTTGCAGCCTTGGGTGGACCAGTAGCCCATCATGCTCCTCTCAGAGTAATTCCAGAAGGAGCAATTGGAGTTGAAGTAGTGCTCCATCTGCAGATAACAAGAGATATGGTTAAGTGTCCAAATAATTGAGTTCCTCAAATTGAAGCACATGTAGAACATGGATGCCATTTACCCCCTGCTCATACAAAGCATTTTTCTGCACTGATATGGATGAGGATTTTTTTTCCTTTCACAGCTCTTATGAAGCAATTCATATGTTGTGTCTCATTTGGCACATGCTTGCTAAATCTACCCAAGCATAGTTGAGTATATGAGGCCTTAATAACAGCGAGGCATAATTGTTTGACGGCATGTCTTTAGAATTGCACAATTTCTCTGATAAAGAATGGAGTCACGCATGGCCCTCTGGGAACTCTAGTGACAACTTTAAAAGACAAAAGATAATTGGTGCTCCAGTAATTTCATCCTAGATTGTAGGGCTAATCTAGGAGTTAATTTCCCCCTCTATAAAAGAAAATGGGTATCATTTATTTCCCAATGTTGATTAAAGAATTAGTTTTCATTAAGAATTCACTTAGGTTCTAAAGACTCCTTTAATTTGATGTTCAGTGACTTAAATAAACTGCAGACTGACCTAGTAAGACATTTACAATTCAAATAGCAGATCTCTGTCTGCTGGCTGTCCCTCACTACTGTTTTTAATATGACCTCTCATTCATTTCTGCAAAGAGACTCACGTCAATGTGCTGCAAGGTGAAAATGACTGGGTCATTAATAAACACGCGGCTGGACTCTTTGTTGATTGAGGCGGCGATGATGTCAGAATTGACAGCCACCGTCACGTTGCGACCATAGGCTTCGTTGGCCATCTTGATGGTGGCATTTTCTGTGCCGAGGAACTGACTCAGGTTTTTGTACAGCACAAAAACTAGCTTGGCGACTCCTGCAGAATAAAAAAAAACAGAAAAAGAGACAACTTTTCCAGAATGATTTACACACAAAACAGCAGTGATAAAATATGCAGATACAACATGAGCAAACAAGAAATTTAAAAACACTCTAGTTAATTACTAGTGTAATCAAATTTAAAGCTTTATACAAAACAAACTCTTTGATAAAAATAAGACAGAGATAAACAGACATTTTCTTGCAAAATTATTCGCATCCCCCTGAACCTTTTCACATTTTATAAATTCACAATAACAAGCTGGAATTAATTTTTGAAGGGTTTTTATGACACTTGTGGCCTTTATTTGACAGTAGCTTGACAGGAAGAAGTGCAGAGAGAGAAGGGGAAGACATTCAGTCAATGGCCCAGGGCCGGGAATCGAACCGGTGACAACTGGACTGTAGCCTCCGTAAATGGGGCCCTTGCTCTACCACTGAGCAATGTGGCGCCCCAAACTGTAACGAATTTTATTGAAATTCTTATGACCAACACAAAGTAGTGTACATTTGTGAAGTAAAAAGCAATAGACACGTTTTTTTTTTAAACTAAGATGCAAATGTTTAGGGGTATCTTTCTACCAGCATTGTTCATTTAGAGGTTTAAATGCCTATTCATCTTTGCAAAAAGGTCAAGCTTAGTCAGATTTGCTGAATAGTGAAAGAACATCGATTTATAAGTCCTGAAGCAGATTATTATTTGAATTTAGGTAGGGACTTTGCTAGGCTCTGGCTATATACTTAGGTTAATTGTCCTGCTGGTACATAGGTAAACATTCCCTATAGACTCTTATGCCTTCTAACTGTATTTCCTCGATGTATTTGTGTTAATCTATTTTTCCATGAACTGTGACCAGCATCCTAATCCCTCCTGGCCAATTGCAATCAATTTACCATGATGCTGCCAGCACCATGTATCTCACTTAATGTTTTCTACAAGTAAGCCAAAAAACTCAATGTCTTGGTCATTTTACCAGACAGCATGTTTTCTGTGCCCAATACAGGTCTTGTGGTAAAACAGGAATACTTATAGCTTTCTTTCCACATTTTCCTTATGTTTGTATTGTTGCTCCAGTTGTATATTTAGGGTGGTTATACTGGTGGAGGATGAACTTCTACCAAATTATCTAGTCTTTTGGAGTCACCTAAGAAGTTTCCTCATGTGACTGTCATGTTTAGGGTGATGTTGTTTGTTAGTTTTAAGCGACACATGTATTGGTTCTGTGCTATATGACCAGAGCATCTTCTTCCACATGCTGTGTGTATTATACAGATTGTGGAAAACTGTAAGTTGGACTTTATATAGCTTTCCTTCAATTGCTATGTTTTTGCTATCCTTGCATAATAGCTATCCTGTTGGCAAATTCTTTCACAAGAGCAGTGGATCACTGCAGCTCCTCCAGAGTTACAACGGACCTTTCCATCTAGTTTGTAAATATGACCTACTTCGAGTTGGTTTAGTTTACTGTTGTAACATGACAAAATGTACAAACATTTCAACAGCTATGAATAATTTTGCCATTCACTATGTTTGTGGTTAAAATCATAGAACTCAGATGGTTTTTTATTCAGTAACATGTTTCTTCATGTTCTCATGGAAACATGAAGTGCTGCACATTAACTGAACAGATTCAATTTCCTCCAAATCATAGCGGATTC
Organism: Valencia hispanica; assembly: GCA_963556495.2. NCBI lineage: Eukaryota > Metazoa > Chordata > Actinopteri > Cyprinodontiformes > Valenciidae > Valencia > Valencia hispanica. Next base: position 30,756,730 of record OY747705.1, read on the forward strand.
TCTTTGTAAGACTTACCGTTTCGACTATTGAGCTTGACGGTGTTGGCAGACAGCTGGATTGAGATTCCACTCTTGCTTGACTGTGGAAATTTAAAGTCCTGGACTTGGCCGTCTGTACTGAGGACATACACATCCAGGACTGCCGGACGGAGAAATTGCAGAGGTATTGGTTACAAGAGAAAAATGAAGAAATAGGATATTGGTCATTCAAGATTCTTTGACTCATTCAATTGGCACAGAAAAAAAGCAAAGAGCATTAATATCAGGGCTTTCTTTTACTAACATTCCTACACAACCGTTACACTATGCAGAGCAAAGGACACATGAATTTGTCATGTGAACACTAAATCTTGGCAAGAGTGAGCTATGCAATAAAAATGTCAATCATAAAAGAATAGTTTTGTCCCGCAAGGCTTCAGCTCATATGAATAAAAGAGCTTTGAGGAAAAGAGACCTTCCCCTTGATTGTGTAACAATTGAAGAAAATGAGAGAAAGAAGAGGAGCCTGTGGATAAACAATGTAATTTTTCTGACTCCGCAGCAGGCTAATGTTCACATTAATGTATAGAGTTACAAGGTCTAGACGCATACATTTATAAAGTAAGTGTGCGCAATCAGAGAATCCAGTCTATTTAATTGTCTGATATTCATCACTTTGTCAGTAAGCGACTCGTTAAACTTAATATGCACTTTTTTTCTGTTCCCTCGGGGCTTCAAGGCTTATTATGAAAACAAAGTCCTTTTTTTACGAGGCTGCTTTGTTTCCCTGTGTCAGGAGTGACTCTTGTAATGAACAGAACATAATCAAATTAACTGAGATTGCACTGATTGCAAATGCTTCTCTGTTTTACTTACTTATATTATCTGCGGGAACCTTGACGATTGCAGGCTCCATGAGGTTGTCGGCAAGGACAAAGGCACCCTCTTCCAGGGTGTCCAGTAACATGGTGGCGGCATGGGTTTGTTCTGTGCTGTTCATGTCGTGCCATGACTTTAGGGCCTCTGGTCGCAAAAGGTTGTCCACCGTGTCTACCATGGCCTGCGTCAAACCACGTTAAAGAGATTTAAAAAATGAAGATGTCAACCAAAAAAATAAATAAAATTTACACGCATTGGGGCACTATCAACATGCAGACACTGAAATGAATGAGAGTGATGAAAAATTATATTTGAAGGAATTGATATAGGTTTTTGATACCTCCTGAACCTTTTCACATTTTTTTATACAATCCATACAAACTTAGATGTATTTTATTGAGAGTTTATATGATAAACCAATACAAAATAGATAAAGCAATGCAAAATAACTCTGAATTTCAATTAGAACTCACATGATAGGTAAATGGAATCCATTTATTGGCAATTTTGTCTCTAAGAATAAATGCATTTATTCTATGAAGCCCTTAAGAGAATATTAGGAGAACATTAATGAACAAAAAATATCATGAAAACTTTAGGAAGACTCCAGAGAGGCCCAGAATACTGTTATGGTAAAGTTTAAAGCAGGGTTAGATAACAAAACAATATCCCAAACTCTGAACATCTCACAGAGCACTGTTCATTCCATCGGCAGAAAACGGAAACAATATGGTCCTTCTGTAAACCTAACGAGAGGCCCATGGTAACTCTGGAGGAGCTGCAAAGGTGGCAGCTTTATGTTCTGGGGATGCTGTTCTCAGAATTTTCATATTCATATGTTAAAATGGTCTAGTCAAACTCCAGACTTAAATCCAGTTGAGAATCTGTGGACTTGAACATTTGTTATCAGAAGCAATCACAGGTCCGATGTGCTTGAGCTAATTTGCAAAGACAAATGATAAAAAATAATAAAAAAAACTTTCTCGACATGCAAGTTGGTAGAGACGCACCCCAAAAGAGGGTGGACAGTAGAATGGTGGTCGTACAAAGTATTGACTGAGGAGCGAAGGAATACAAATGTATTCAGATTTTTTTTTTTTACAAAATAAAAAAATAGGGATGCAAGAAAATATCGATAAACCAATATATAGCAATATTTTGTCACGATATTGTATGGATATTCAAAAGCAATGTATCGATTTTATTTTATTTTTAATTTGAATGGAACCTTTAACGATGACAGTAATTTTTGCAGTAATATTAAAAGTATGACCGCTAGTTGGTGGCTGTTTTCACCTTTTTTGTTCCAGTGGCTCAACTAGATCTAGTAATAAAACTGGATATTTTATGTATGAAATAGGTTGGAATGTTTAGAATGCTGTGACAGTTTTTCTACAGTTAAAATACATTTAAAAAATTACTATATATAGTCTTACTAATAGTATTGCAAATATCGCAATATATCGTATCGCCCCCTGCATTGAGAAACATATCTTTATCACCAGATTCTTGCCAGTACGAATCCCTAGTAAAAATATTTGAAAACCATGCATCATTTCCTTTTCACTTCATAACTATCAATACTTTGTGTTAGTCTATCAAATAAACTAGCAATAAAAGACACTAACATGTGTGGTTATAACGTGACAAAATGTAAAAACATTCATAAATAAACACTTGAGTCTGGCAAAAACTCAAGTATTAAAAACAGACATTTACTGAATGAAAAGCCGATTTTTTTGAAGCTGCATTTGCCCTTATTGACAAACTGCTAAAACAGATGCACGGGCACATGACAGATAGCAGGGATTCAGTTTCTGTTTCAAGGACATTGCGTCAAGTCAGACACTTTGGGTTGCAGAATATTGAACTAATCAAGCCTGTCTGATAACAGGATATTAAGAGATTGTCTGATGAAAGTAACAGTGGCTGCTCTCAATTAAAATTTTGTAATGCAAAGTTCAGTATACAAAAGTAAGAATCATTAAGTAACTCTCCAAAAGGACCTGAAAAGGTCAAGGAAATGTGAGTTATATGCAGCTGTGATTCTGTGTCTAGGGCCAAATCACTGAAAAGCTTGGAGGACTTTAGACTGGGTCATCCAGACAATGCAGGGTAAATTCAGGAAATAATCAAATCAATGCATCTAATCGCGTAATCAATGCTGGTGACATCTGGTGGAAGGGGTGTGGGGCAGTTAATGTCATGTTGTGTCAAGTATGGCAGATGTCAGATACTGCTGCCTCAACATTCCCTGTCCCAGGTCCTCTCTTGGTTCATTAGTTCGATAAATGTTGGAGTTTGCATTGTCAAGGCTTTTCCAACAGTATCACCATCTCTAAATTCAAATCTAAATGTTGTGACATGAAAGTAGTTATAAGGGTGATTCGCTGTACTTGATTTGTTCAGTTTTTTCCTGCTTCCTTCAAGTGTGCCTGTCTTTTGGGTGGCTAATTAGCTTGATCTATTTTAACATCCTCCCAAAGGAGATATTTGGATGGGTGGGTCACTGAGGACAGGTTGTTCCTCATGGATGAGGGATATGTGAGGACAAAATAGTTTAATGCTTATATGTTACTTTTTTCAGTTGATGAAAAACAGGTATCTGATTTGTAATCTTTATTAAACAGACCGAGGTGCAGATAAATCTGTGTCCTTGTAAAATAACACTCACCATTTATACATTGCATCTAGTGAAAGGGTCAGGTGTTGACACTTGATTAAACAAAACTAATAATGAGTCACATCTAAACAAGGGAACATTTTACAAGAGTTCTCAGAAAATGATGAAAAAAAAGGCGGTGAAACCTTCATCAAATGAATAATGAAAGGGATGAAAGTACAAGGTATTTCTCTGAGTTGTGGTATTATGCATCCAGGCGTGCACCTCTCAGCAAATACAATAAACATACAGCAGAACGTGAAGAATTAACGACAAAAAACATCATAGTCGTCAATGGAGAGAGTTGAAAGCAACACAGCAACAGATAAAATAAAATAAGAAGCTGCCCCAGCAGCTGGAGATGTCTTCTCCTTGTCTTAGAGTGCACTTTGAGTACAACTGCGGCTGCGTGTCAAGCAGTGACTCAGAAAAGCAGGAAGCACAAAGGGGGGGTACATGACAGTGCAGTAGGTGCATGCTGCTGGACTTTGGCTGGGAAACATACAGTGAGGGAGGGGACAGAGGGAACAGCAGCAAGCAGAGTGGGCAGAAGCATTGCTTCAGTACCTTCATGTATGCCCTGCATGTCCTTTCTCGTTTTTGAAGCTTTGTTTTTATCAAAAAAAAGAAGAACAGATGAGACAGGTAATTTGCACTAAATCAATTGCTTGGATCAAAGATGGGTAGAAAACAAAGACATGTCTGATATATGGATGTATAAACTTTTTAATAAGAGTGGTGCAGGCACTCCCAATTGCCTCGTGCCAGTGACCTGCTTATAAAGAGGTCTAAGAATAAAAGTGCTGTGGCTAATATTCATTACATGCTGCATTTCCTTCCCCACCAAGTTAACACAATGATTTATGGCATCAAATGTATGTCATTAAAGTTAAAAACACTGTTATGAAACAGATTTGCTAAAACATTGTAACCTCTTTCATTTTTCATCAGTCAGCTGACATTCTGTACCATTCCTTTCAAATTGTACAAAGCCTTACAGATTTGCTTATCTTGACTAAGTTTGATTAATGACTTGTCTTAATAGGGTTTAATATTGGCAGTTAACGTACTTTTTGTCTATTCTCTTGAGAATAGATGAAAATTTTGACTTTGATTCTGCTGTAGTGGGTTTGGTGGTCGTGGTTACCTTATTGAAGCTTCTTCCGGCAGAATCCTTCTCGCTGGGCCTGTATTCCTGCAGCTGAGCATCGAGGATGTCCACCAGCTGCTCCATCAGACGCACAGAGGAACTGACATCACCGGCAAAGATCGGGCCTTTGGTGTGCTTTGCTAACTCGTTGGCCAAGTTAGCTGCATTTTCACCACTACGGATCTGCATGAGAAGAGAGTGACTAATGAGTGTAATGATAGAAGATGTAATTGCAAGGCTCTTTTTAGACTTGTTTGTAATATCAATCACACTTGAATGAGCCCCTCCAACACACCTTTTTACTATACAGTCACCTACAGTGCCTTGCAAAAGTATTCATACCCACTGAACTTTTCTGAAAAGGGCCAACACTAAGCACCTCAAAAAAAAAAAAAAAAAAAAAAAAAATATATATATATATATATATATATATATATATATATATATATATATATATATATATATATATATATATATATATATATATATATAGTACAGACCAAAAGTCTGGACCCACTTTCTCATTCAATTGAATGAACTTTTGGTCTGTACTGTATATATATGTGTGTGATTAAGTGTGGCATCTATTTGTACCCATTTCTCTGCTGCTCCAAAACAAAATCCATTGCAACAGGCTGCATTAAAAAGTCACATAGTTAGAAAATACAGTTAACCTTCATGTAGTTTTGTGAAGGCCTCAGAGGTTTGTCAGAGAACACTAGTAAACAGAACCGCAAGTAAGTAAAAAGACAGATCAAGAATTAATCTGTGGAAAACATTTAAAGCCAGGTAGAGGTATAAAATATTTAAGCAAGCTTTAAAAACCTTACAGAGTGCTGTTCAATCGGGCATCAAAAAATGTAAAGATTGTGGCACAACTGCAATCTATCAAGACATAGACCTAAATCTAAATGGATGGACCAGGCAAGGAGAACATTGATTAGAAAACCATCTAAGTGACCCATGGCAGATCTAGAGCAGTGAAATCGTTTGCTGCGTGGGTCAAAATTGTCAAGTTGAACATACTCACGGACCAGAAAGAAAACAACTAAAAATGCAAAAAAAGATTTAATGTGATCTCTTTTTTTACCTTGTAATTAATAAAGTAAGCATGAACTAGTTAAAATAAAATAATAAAGGAGCCAGGTTCTTGTAGAAAAGCGATTTGAGAATAATTTCTGATCCAAAACATAAGGATTTGGAGGCTTCTCTTGTTAATAGAAAGATACCCAATAAGCACATTTTTTGGGTGTTGACTGCTTTCTATTTTGTTGGCCTAGAAAGTAAAATATAGTCTTTTCTTAACAAGAATGGGATTATGGCCACTCTTTCTTCAAAATGTTTGATGCATTTAGCAAAGTTAAAATTATTTATGAGCAAATTTGGGTTTACTAAAGTCTGCTGTTGACTAAAGGTGGCTGATATATGTTTCTACAGGGTGGGCCATTTATATGGATACACCGTAATAACAAGAGAATGGTAGGTGATATCAAAGTCCTGTTTGTGGCACATTAGGATATGTGAGGGGGGAAACTCCTTAAGATGGGTGGTGACCATGGTGGCCATTTAGAAGTCGGCTATCTTGGATACAACTTTTGTTTTTTCAATAGGAAGAGGGCCATGTGACACATCAAACTTATTGGTAATGTCACAAGAAAAACAATGGTGTGCTTGGTTTCAACGTAACTTTATTCTTTCATGAGTTATTTACAAGTTTCTCTTTGTTCACAGCCATTGACATGTCGAAGAGGTTAACACGTGAGGAGCGGATCGAAATCATGTTGATGTCTGGTGAACGCAGTAACCGGGTCATTGCAGCAGATTTCAATGCAAGACACCCTACAAGACCACCCATCTCCAATGCTACAGTCAGCAAACTGCTTGCTAAGTTTCATGAAACTGGTTCAGTGTTGGATTTGTCAAAATGTGGACGCAAGAAAACTGTCACTAATGAAGAAACATCAGTGGCTGTCCTAGCTTCATTCAGCAAGAGCCCACAGCGTAGCACTCGCCGCACGTCACTGGAGAGTGGCATTAGTCGAACATCCCTTTATGTTTTATGACATTACTAATAAGTTTGATGTGTCACATGGCCCTCTTCCTGTTGAAAAAACAAAAGTTGTATCCAAGATGGCCGACTTCTAAATGGCCACCATGGTCACCACCCATCTTAAGGAGTTTCCCCCCTCACATATCCTAATTTGCCACAAACAGGACTTTGATATCACCTACCATTCTCATGTTATTACGGTGTATCCATATAAATGGCCCACCCTGTATATACACAATTAAATTTAACACAAAATCACTCTGGGGGCCGTTAAATCGTGCCTTTATGGAAAAGTGGCTAGAAGAAAGCCTTGAGATTTATTGTTTAAAATTTGCCATGAACCATGTATAGGACACAGAACACATATGGGAGAAGCTGCTTTGGTCACATGAGCTCAAAATGAACCCTTCTGGTCTACATGCAGATCATCATGCATGGCAGAATACCAGCACTGTATATCAATCATAAATACACTATCTCCTCAGTAAAACATAGTTGTTTCAGCATTGTGCTACAAAGGCCAGGTTCACTTTCCAACAAGACAAAGACCCTGAAGAAATACCAGATTTAAAATGGAATTGGGGAAAATAACACAGTTTCATATACTATTTCCTATAATAAAATCAAACCATATTTAATTTTCCTTCTATTTCAATATTGTGAACCACTTTATGGTACTCTATACATGAACGTCTGTGGCTGTAACGTGACAAAATGTGAAAAAGGCTAAACGGGTATGTAATACCTCTGTGTTTTTTTTAAAACTTATTCTACCTGAAATATAGATAGAGGTAACACACATTTCATCTTTCAAAGATCACACAAAGTATTTACGTAATATTGACTGGTTTGCTACAATGTCCTGAATAGAGACAAAATTAATTCAGATACATATTTTCCTTATTGTATTATGTTTTGAGCAACACATTCCACTTAATAAAAGAACAGTGCGGGATGCTCAAACAAACCTTCTGGGCCAGCTGGTTGACCCAGTGGGAGGTACAGTTGCTAAGATCGGGGCCCTTTGGGTGCCAGTCCCCAGTGGAAAGAAGACATAAATAAGATGCTGTGCCTGGCAGGAAAAACAAAAAAAGACTAGTCAGGTTGAATCAACTCAAATCACAGATCTTTTTTCCAAGAATTCATCCACAGGAAAGCAAAGTATTTTAAAAAACATTTCAAAGGATCATACCATAAACCAGTATGATACTCATGCAATTGTACAGTTTAAATAACTCATAAAAATACCAAACAGTATGCATATAAAATACTGTATCTTTTTTTGTCTGTTGAGAGCTTGCGAGCAATTTACAGTGAAATTATTACAAGTATTCATACTTTAATCACCAGTTTTTGTTTGTTTGTTTTGTGGAAATATTTGCTATACCTTCTGCATGCTTTTATTTCAAAGTGGCAACTCTTTCCTGTTTTCTAATCAGTCCAGTGTCAGAGGAGGTCTGAGCACGATTTCACACACAATCAAAGGAGGAATGCAGGTCTCCATGTACGCTTAGAGGGAAACATGTGGGCCTGTTTTCTCTCCAGCACAGCCATTACACATTACTTAATCAAATTTAGACCTAGAATTGAAAAGCTAAAAACCTGACTCCAAAACTACCAAATTGTTGTCACTTAGCTCAGTGTTAAGAACTCTACACAAATAAAAACACACTGGTATGCAGGAGTATCAGCCAGATTTGATAAACTCGGGGATGTTCTCTAGAGATGCTTAAGGTTTATGGTACACAGCGTGTCCACATCCCTGTGGTGAGACAAAGCCCTGTTTACCGCGTGTTCCCTTGGGACAAGGTCGCTCCACCAGCATGCCCCTCTGGGTCTGAGGCCACATTATGTCTCTTTTCTCAGTGGCCTTGCAGAAACGCTCAGGTAGGGGGAAGGACTCCAGAGGCGGAGGAGTAGTTGTCTGTGGGATTACAGGTGGTGGTCTGGGTGCTCGCCTGCTGCCCTCCTTAAGCACTGTTGTGGTGGTGTTGGCCGCACCCAAGTGTGCTGTGGTTGTTGTAGTGACTGTCGTAGTTCTCTGAGGCTGTGTGGCTGTAGTGACTTCCGACAGAGGCGGTGCTGTGCAGACAGGGGGGAGAGAAGAGAATTATGATTTGGGTGAGCACTGACATTTTTCATGTGCTGCTCTGCAGAGAAACCATGATTGTGGTTGTAATTTTTGAACTGTGCTTTCAAGGTAGACACATTTAAACATTTTGTGAAAATACAAAGAAACAGTGTGTGAAAATAACAACCAACAGGTGAAACTACCTGTTGGTAAAGCAGGCAACACGCCTGCTTTACCAACAGGTAGTTTCACCTGTTGTTTGGGACACCTCAAATGTATAATGTTCATAGTTTTAAAAGAACGATTGGAAAGTTAAAAGTTTGAAGCACAGCTTTATCTAAGGCAGCACAATATATAGTGAATATATTATCGAAATGTTAGTGTGTGCAATATACTTATATAGCAAAATACTGTCTGGCATCCAATAACTGTTGACTAATTTATTCCAAGTCATATGAACCTGCATTTTACAAGCTGATGTAACATTTATCCAGTTGGACAGAGTCTCACGGCAGCAGATGTTCAGACTAGAAAAATGATATTGCCCCAAAATGCTAAGGTCACAGGAGTTATGGAGGCACAGATGAGAAAAAGAGGAAAGAAAATAGGCATATTTTGCAACTGATATCTTCATAGCCCTTATTACATAACCAAAGTGGTTACGTTTTCGCCTGTCTGTTTGTTAGTTAGCAACTTAACTCAAAAAGTTATAGGTGGATTTTGATGAAATTCTCAAGAAAAGTTTGCAATGGGAACAGGAACAAGTGATTGAAATTTGGGGGTGATTCAAAAACTGCCATTACCGAAAAAGGGATTTTCGTGAATAACTACTGAACTAAAAATGATAGTGTGAATCCAGCTGCTAAAGGTATGTTTTCATGGTCAAGGAATCTAAAAAAACCTACAATTAGATCACAAGATTGGGTGGTGGGGACTGAGCTGCCTTGGTGGAGGTCTGCGCTCTCTGAGTGCTTTTCTAGTTACCATTATTACCACCATTGCAAAATGTTCTGATATTGTGCAACCCTTGCTATATCCCCTTTGATACCAAAAGTAATACAGGGCATTAAGTACTCGGTTGCAATTTTTTTCATTTTCTAACATAACAACCACCGTTGTAAATCTACTTTATAAGGAATTTATTCTATAGACAAACACACAGTAATGCATAATACCGAAAGACAGGAAACTGATAAGTGAGTTTCATGTTTCCTTTTTACAGATAAAAGTCGGAGAAGTGCGTTATGCAGTATTTAGCTCCATGGATTTTCCTATTATTTCTCACCAGCTCCTCTGTCTCTGCTGAAGAAAACAATCCCACAGCATCATTATACCACCACAATGTGTTTGAGTTAGGATGGACTGGACTTTTGACATTGTTGATATTTTGTCTCGACTAACTTTAGCACCTTCTTATGATTGCTATGTCCCCTCCATGGCACATGGCAAATTTCAAACATAAAGCCATTTTTCTCAGTCAGGGCTGCTTCTTTAAAAGCCTGATTTGAGAAGTGCATTAATAAATAGAGCCTCCAGAGTTAACATGAATCTCTTGGTTGCCTCTCAGGCTAATGCTCTATGCACATAGCCTTTCAGTTTCTGTGGAAAGCAAGGTCCTGGTGTTACATCTCTAATTAGGATGTCAGGTTTTTTTCTTGTGAAATAATGCCTCGCCTTGTTCCAGGTTCCTCCTCCTTTAACCTGATTGAGTGCCATTTCCAGAAGATCAAGTCAATCATCAGCGAAGCCCTATATATTGACTACGCAGCTGTGCTTCTGGGCCTTCTGGTTATTTTGACTGCCATACACTTTGGGTTGTCCAGGCTTTCAAGACCCACTCTAATAATGATGATGTTTTTCGTGTTGTTAACATGTTCTTGTGGCATTTTTCTGATACCAGAGGACATATTTTAAGAAAAGCTCAAAATTGAATTTCTGAGTATTGCTGCTTTCAAATCTCTGTGAATCAGTAGGCCATCTAAAACAGACTGTGTATGTGACGTAGCAACCGCACTGGGCGGGCTACAAGCTCCTGCTCTTGCTCCGCCCGCTCAGGTTCTGAGGAGTAGAGAAGACAATGGCGGATCAACACCTGTGTGCTGTAGGGGTGGCCATGGTAAGAAGAATGATATTATTAGCTTTCATACTTTTCCAAAACCATCTGCGGTGAGAGAGAAATGGATTAAGTGTCTTGGTCACAGCAAGATTAAAAACCGCACATCGGTTTGCAGTCAACATTTCAGAGAAGACTGTTTCACCAACTAACAGGAAAAAAAATGGGCTTCGCTAGTAAACCACTTTTAAAGCAGGGTGTGGTGCCTTCCATCAAGTGGACAGCCTGTATCTTTATCTGTAAACTTATTTTTTCTGTCGGGAGCTAATTCAACCATCCGCTTGTTTACTAGCATTATGTCAGCTATTTATGGGTCAACAGCTAGTGCTGCATGCTGCTGTGTTAAAGCGATGTAGATTATAATATAAAGTGTTGCGTCTTACAGGTTTTTTTTCAATCTTTTTATTTTTGTTTAATTTTATATAAAAGCAGGGTCAGATGCACACACAGAAGCCATTGCTGGGGGGAGAGGGAGGGCTCCTCCGCGCCAACGGTTACACCCACAACACAGAGCCTAATAACCAATGAGCTACTGCCACTCTTTTGAAGCAATCTCCTAGAAAGCTGGGCAGTTTTTGTGATTCTCGGCTAAAAACGACAATCATAATTTAAAGACCACTGAGAACACTTGAAAATAGCTCAAAAACTTGATTGGAGTGGGCCTTTAAAATGCCTTTTTATACTTTTAAAAGTCAATGTGTCGTTCAGACTGAACTTGAAGGGGAGAGCTGTCTTTTTTGTTGTCTCTAGTTTTCTCCCATTTATGTGCTGGTTAGGTAGGTTATTTTTGTAGGTTTGTATATTTAGTTTTCTTTGGAGTTAGGTAAGTTGAACTCTTATTTATGGTTGTTTTGCTTGTTATGTTGGTCTTTGCTCTCCCTGAAGCTAAAAATATCAGTCTAATATCAGTCAAATAAAAAAAAAAAAACATTTTAAATCTGGTAAGAACAAAAAACATCTTAAATGCTATCTGGACTCCTCTTTCACCACTTAGTTTATGTTCGTCCTTCCTATCCCACAGACAAGCCAGAGGACGTAACAGTTGGTCTGCGGTTTTGCAATACTCTTGATTTTGGATGGTAGCCTGAACAGTGCTCTGTAAGTTATTTAATATTTGTTTAATATTTAACTTCTTCCATGGCTTTATCTCTGACATGTCTGGTGAGTTTACATAATCCTGTTGGTTTACTAATTTTCTCGAACACACCTCTGAGGCCTTTACAAAACAGTTAAAATTATACTAAGATTAAATTAAATGTGGGTTTAATTCTTTTATTAATTATGAAAGGTCATTAGATGCAATGGATTTCATTTGAGGTATCAGAGTAAAGAGGCTGAAGAGAACAGTAATTAGAGTAACATCCTTTTGGCAATCATTCTTGCCAGGAAGAGTTTGTGGCATGGCTAATTAAATTTCACTGAAGCAGTACCAACCTGTATGTATTGCCACAGTGCCAGAACATTCATTTTACAGTTTCTCCCAACCACTGATACTCTGTTACAGTGTCTATGTAGTAACTCATGCAACGCCCGGGGCAAAACCAATATGTCTTAGTCTAGGGGAAAAAAAGGAAATAGTGCACGTCATAACATCAGCCACTAAGGAAAACGAAGAGGAAGTATTTTATGAGATTCACTGGAGCAGAGTGCGTAAGTCTGTATTTAGATTTTATAGAAGGCAAATATAAGGAGGCTTTATAGATGAAATGTTGATACCTTTCTGATATGAATCCATTCCACAACAACAAATGCTAAACAAAACCATATTCCCCTGTCAAAGATATTTGTTGGCTGAATTTAAAAAAGGATAAGCACCATCAATCAAAGGAGGTCTGACTGGAATGCAGTGTGCATACTGAATCTAATCGTGTTTGAGCACTTTGATTTCCTCCATTAGGCTGCCTGTAGAGCATGCAGTGAAAGTGAAGAGGTGCTGTTACACTGCTCGAGTTGAACACAGTCGTTCTCAGTAGTTCCACGCAGCAGCGGTGAAAACACGGATGAGAGAGAGCCACAGTAAGAGAGAGACAGCTGGGATTCACAGGCATATCTAGGACGAGGGTAAATGAAAGGGTTTGGTGGGAAAAGAAATAAAAAAAGATACGCAGAGGCAGAGGATGATGACAGAAAATTTCAGAAACAATGCAGCCTTCCTCACTAAAGAATGGACAGTTTCTGTCTTCGAATGGATTGCAGGAGAGGCAACCAGACCCCAGGCGATAACACTTCCATATCTGTTGCCTCCATTGGATAATGGGTCTCGCTGATAGCAACCCCCAATCTCCCACCGATGCACACTCCCCCACCCCTGGTACTATCACCATAGGCCCCACGGTGTGGATGAAAGGCTTCAGCACAGTTGAGCTGAAGGGAAGTAGTCTTTGAGGCTCTCGGCTACCTGTGGCGAATTAGGCTCTATTGACCAGAGCAGACGACTCTGTGTGTTCCCTCCTGTTGTGGGCTTGAGAACCACACAAACACACATAAACTCAAGCAGGAGGACAAAGTTGTACACAGAGAGCTGAAGGAAGATTTGGCTGGCTGACTTCTCCTCGCCCTCCTCGTCTTTTTGTCCCTCCTCCCCTACCTGCATGCTTTTACTCAACACAAAGAAATGCTCAACCATAAAACCTGTCACAGTGACTAAGAGACAACCAGTCCTTAGTGTCCTTTCAGCACCAGCATTTAGCTGGCTGGGAGAAATACTTGTTTCTGCAAAACATCTAAACCTCTTCTGTGCTCTTAACTCTTTATATGTATGACCCACAGCAGCAAAAGCAACAGCAATTCATAAGAAATCTAACTTTCATAACATTTTTTGCCTAAATTTACGTAGTTTTACGATACTTCCAATGTGTCAGCAGAGAATATAAGCCAGTACTATTTCTTTTAAAACATCTGGGTTGGACTTGTTTGGCAAACCTCTAAAAGATATCCAAGAATCTGTGAGGCCCTCTAAAGGTTTCCTGTTTCCAAAGTATGAAAGATAAGATCTCAGACTCCATGGGTTGTGGGGTGCTGGGATTTACAACCCTGACAGAAATGAAATGAACATGAATCGCTGTACGTCGGCACGATTTAAGATAAAGAGCTCACAGCTACAGCCAATAAATCAGAGAGGCATCTTCTGTAATACTAGAGCACTCCTGCTCCATATCAGCTAACAAGTGTATCTTGTCTAGTCCTTCATTCAACAAGGTTGCTTGTTGTGGCCTGGGGAGATGTTGAGTGTCACTGGTGTGTTTACAACATCAACAAATAAATTTCTTTAAAGCTTTGGTTTTCTTAATGTTTTTCATTTCTACCTGTAATCAGCATTGGAACTGAAGAGATAATTCATGTTTGGATGAGTTAACATGAAGCTAAAACTCTGGAATTAGAAATCCTGAAGTTGAACAGTAAAACCGTTTTAAAGAAATATGAATACATTTGCATAAGGTTTGTAAAGGACTCAAAAATGTCTATAGAGCATAATCTTTGAGATACAAAATTTATAACTTATTTCTATCTTTCCAAAAATAGAATGCCTTTTTGCTGAGATGTTGGAGAACCCTACGGAGTAAGAGTAGCAAAGCCCTCCTTCTCTTTCACCTGTTGCTGAGCACTGCAAAATCAGCTGGAGGAAAGAAAGGTATACTATTTCTACACTATACTAATAATGAAGACAAATTCAGCTGCTTGGAGAATTCCTGGTAGCAAAGAATCAGGCAAGTCATGTTGTGGAAAATGAAGGAGCGCCAAATACCACTTTTAATTAAATATTTTTGCAAACATGCATACTTAAAAATGTGTTGAGAAGTCAGTTTTTGCCTTAAGTGCACAAGTTGACATATTTGGGTTTCTTTTTCTCAGTTGATGGTAGGAAGAAAAAGAAGCGAGATAGACACATCAGGGTGTTGCCTGCCATGGGTTAGAAAGAGGTGAACCAAAAACCTAAACTCTTGATTTACAGTCGGTCTGTGTTCCAGCTCTCCACTTTGGTTTTCAGTCTTTGATTGTGACAAAAAGAATTAAAAACCAGAAACAGGTGACTGAAATGAGTTTCCAACATAGTGTGACCAGACGAAGCCTTAGAGTTAAGAGCTCTGTATAAAACATAGTTGAGTTAGTGCAGGCATCTGATCAGGCTTCCTTCTGAGCACCCACATTTAAAGGTTTTCCAGGGCATAACTCTCAGGACACAGATGAATAAAAGACTCTATATATCCCTTCTAGCCTGGGAACACCTTGAGAATGAGGTGAAAGCACGGCTGGAGAGAGGGGGTGTCTGAAGTTTTCCCCCTGGACCTTTTACCCTCAAGACTCAATCTAAAAAATGTAGAAGATAATGTATAAATGAACTTGAACTAGTGTTTGTTTATATATTTTTGCTAAAGTATATTAACTAAACTAACAATACTATAATTAATTATTAATATTTTTTTTATTACTAGATCTAGTTGATCCACTGGAACTAAGAAGGTGAAAACAGCCACAAACCACCAGTCATACTTTTAGTTTTACTACAAAAATGACTGTCATCATTAATAGTTCAATTCAAATCCTAAAAAATAAAATTGATATTTTGCTTTTGAATATCGATATCAGTATTTTCCTACATCTCTAATTATTATAATATATTATTAGGTTATATTATCTTAGCCTTGCAGGACTAACAGTTTCTTTGGTAAAAAAAAGAAAACTGATACGAAAAATTCATACTGGCATATACCTATGAATAAGTCAATAAAATAAGTAAATACAATTGTGCTTGTTTTGCAAAGAAAATGCTTGTATAGGTCCACACCACAGCAGGAAACAGCTGTGCTATAAAGAGCCTCATTAATGAGGAATAATACGAGGCGGACACGTTAGATGAAAGGGCTACTATAATCCTGTTGGTGGGGTTTTCATGTCATGTTTACGATGCAACATAATCCTCTTTCCTGTGTGAAAAAAGGGCTAATGTGAATGTAGGCTATATTTTTCATTGAGATTTGCACATGAACAATGCAAGTCTCTCCGGCCACTGCTTTTATATGTGGTGTGTTCGCTTGCGTTTCTGCCTACAGCACAATAATCGTATTACCTTTATGCTATACCTTGGTTCAGTTTAATCCAGTGAAAGCCAGAAGGAAGATCCCAAGATATTAAAAAATGGTCACTCCAATCACAGAGCTGTCCAAGTTGATATGCTTATAAGTAAATGCTGTGAAGCATAGGTATTGATCTTTAAGCAATGCTGCAGAGGACTTTTTGTCTGATTCATAACATCTTGTCTTCTACTGGGGCATCAGATGTCTGACATCGCCAGATGTATTCCCTGTACAATATTCTTCTGATAACAAAAGAGTTTCACTGTTTGGACTATATGCAGCAAAAACCAGGACAGCATTCTTGATTATTATATCTCCGCTGAGCTGAGCCCAGGGGTAAGCTTCAATTAGCTGTCACGGAGTGTGAGTGCATAGACTGATATTCTCCAAAGTACAGCCAATAGTCAGGACAAGCTTATTAATAACCTCTTTATGTGATTTCAATGCCCACACACTTTCACTTCTTGGTGGTTCTGTTATTACCTCTGGGATTACAGGTCTGGGATCAATGACAGAAAATAAGATGGGGATCAAAGAGAAGAGTGTGGCTTGTCAAATGATGTCAGAGCATATGCATACATGTACAGTAAGAACTTGGAGAGACAGATTCACAATCCCCACGCTTACATGGAGCCTAGATGAGACTTTACCAGGATTGAGTACTCATGTCAGGGTGACAAATGGAAAACGACAGCATGTGTGTCTGTTATATTATGTCTAATAGCTTTACTGACTCTGGATGGTTGTTCATCAGGGTAATGTTTCAGGCACATTATCAGGTGGTGTGTATTTTTTAACAGAGGAAATTGTAAGGGAACACACATAGGATTTTTTTTTAACAACGTTCCATCTTCTTTCTGGCTTTGCCTATTCTCTGTCCTTTTGCAGAATAACCTCATAATGATATTGGGTGAGGTTTCACAAGAAATCTACCTCCCTGCTAACATCTCTGTAAAACAATATTTTGTGCTAAGGTAAAAACCTGTCATTTTAAACATATGGACCCTTTAGAGAAAAACAAATTATAATGGTGGAAAACTAGCTGAAGTTAGCTAGCTAGAGGATAATCAGACAATAGAGGGTCTGGTTCTACCTTCCAGATGTGTTTGGATAATATAAATTAGACATGCACTGAGAATTAGCTATTGACCCTAATGTTATGAGTTACAGCATGACCGTCTCTGACCAATGATACACGTCGGAAACTCAATCATTGTTTTTTTAATCAGGGAGTGCATCATATATAAGCACTTATGGGGACAAGGACACTGTTCAGTGTGAATTATATTTCTGAGTAAAGAGCATACCAAGTTAGCAATTTTCAGTATCAGGTGTTTAAAATGAAGAGAAAACACAGAGATGCAAGAAACTGTTCAAAAACACATATTTCCTATTACATGTAGAGGAACATCAGGAGTTCATTCAGAATGAGAGAGAGCAACAGCTAAAGCCGATAACAGGAAGGCTGAACAAAGTCCAGTAACATTGCTTGGATTCAATCTGAACGTTCAATGTCTGTTATGGACAATGCATGTTTGTGAATTTCTTTAGCCATTTGGAACATCAGAGCAAAGAAACTCATTTAAAGCCTTTGAAATATGCATATGGAAACTTCTGTTTTTAGCAATGCTAGCTGTGCCAATCATGCTGATCACCAATATATGATCAAACAAATAACAACTAAAGACTCAATATTGATTTTCTTTGTTTTAGAATATTTTTCACAGAAGCTGCTATCTCAAACAAACATCTGCTGCTATTTTGAATATTTAATGAGCAGCCATAAAGGTTAGGGTAGAAAAAAACCTTTTGAATGATGTCTCTATGCTACATGTTCTAAATTTGAAGTAAGAATTTGGCCAAGATTGGTATCAGTAGGTCAAAGCTTTTTTAATTTTTATGATTGTGTATTTTTAAAATTCTTTAAAATAAATATGTAAAAACATGTTTTTAGGTCATTAAAAGATGAAAGGGTAACAAAAAAAGGTCTTCATGATCCTTATAGTGCAAATAACTAAGTTGCTGAAACATCTCTGTTTCAAATATTCCTCCCTCGGACACAGCCTGACGCATCTACATTCATTTGGAAATGGAGCTGTTATTGACTATGAAACAGTGTAATGAGTTATATCAAGTTTGTGATGCATTTGATATCTATGAATAATAAGAAAAACACACACAAAGGAAATTGGATTACACATCTTTCACTCTGTTGCACGTGCAGCTGTGAAAGTGAACAAGGCGTATGATTGCTGGTGTATCAGCAGTAAATATGAAGAAAGCTGGAAAAAAAATTCACATAATTTCCCAGGAGCCATGTCCTTGTAAAGTGTGTTCAGTACACATCCATGTCTTATGAAACAAAATCTAATAGCTGGATTATGTTATTTACTGCTGCCTCGAACATTTTGCTCTCTGACAGTGTCAATGCTTCGATTAATATGGACAGAGGCAAGGCAGTGCACTCCACTTATACCCACACAACTGCAAACATGTGCACATTCATATACAGCTCCACAGACAAAATAACGCCAAAGTAAAGGAAACAGACTCAGCAGCTGTCAGACTACATTTTTTTTATCTCCTTCCTGCTCTCTGTAAATGTACGTGCCTCAAATTTCAAGCATTAACTCAAAGTGTGCCAAGCAGTCTAAAAATGTAATGCAGTGCATGACGGAGGGTGGTCACTTAGCCACAGATGTAAAAATGAGAACTCCGACTCAGGCACACATCTAAGAAGCTGGAATATGCATAAGCATGTGTGCACACAACACCATAGCTGTGTAGAACAAGAAAAACCCACACACACGCCAATCCACATATGCACAGATTAGAGGAACACAGACTCCCAGAGACACAATAATCACACTGTGTGAAATAAATCTCCTCTAAGGCGTGTGTCAGGCAGTGATGGGGGACCATTGTGATGTCTGAGTAATAATTCTTTTAATACGCCTTGTTTCACAGTCTGACTGTAATCAAACAAGAGACCGGATTCCCTTGGCTATAAGGCTCAGTGTAACCATAATCACCACCTCTCTCCCTCTCTCCGTTTTTATGTAAAGCAACTCTTTATGACATTTTAAATCATAATCCCAGGTTTGCTGTTGCTCGAATGCTTGTAGGTTGTCAGTGGGTAACATTTAACAGCACTCTGTACAGCAGTTTAACTTCAGCAGTTGACACATTCCAAGGGAAGAGATTACAAGCAGCTAGAGCTTTTGATAAAACATAATGTTTCAGCTGTGTTCGGGAAAGCAGTGTGAAATGGCCTTTCTTGTCTGGCATTACCAATTGACCATATCGTTTTACGCTGAAGATGAACCAAAGATTATATTTTAGGGAAAACAGGTCATGGATTGGGGTTAAGTACTGAAAAGTCTTCGGTTGCAGGTAGGCATGGATTGGTATGAGAGTCTGTGTTCAAAAATACAACATTACTATAAAAAGGCATGAAATAAAACTGAAAAATACAATCTAAATTCTTTGCCAACTAGTTTTAAAAGAGCGTTACCCTCATAAGCGTGACGGATTGGCACTACTTTAGTAACCAGACTCAACACTGAATGTCTGTGTTTTTCGCTGTCTGCTCCATACAGACAGAGAGAACTCAGCTCAGATAAGCCCTTCCTCTTGCCTTTAATTAAAGGATAGAAATAGTAAATATAGAAGTAGTATAACAGAAAATGCTAGCGCTCTTGAAACAGTAACAGTTGAAAAACTTTGTAGGCCTTGATGCTGGTAACCACACCATGGTGAACAGCAAACTAAATTATTACCACAACGTGGCATCAGTCTGGAATCAGATGTATAATCTCTTTACATTTCCTGGTACTGTCACGAATCAATCATTACACAGAATCTGACCAGCACGGCTGTGACTGAATCAAAATAAGTAAATGGAGCTTATAAAGCTAAATGGAAGGCATGATAATTAGATTTTATGATCTGCAGCATCTTGAACACAAACTTCCCAGTTTACATGCACACAGGGTTCTTTCACATTTTTAAAAATCTGAAAAATGCAAAAAACAAAAAAATACAGCACATTGGCAGACAAGGTCATAAAGTTGAGCCCTGTGAGTTCCTACATTACTATGGTTTTAGGACAACAAGTGACAAGTTTTAAAACCATCTAAATCTCTGCAGTCTTTTTGTTATTAGTTTGAGAATAAGTGATAAGTGTATGGATGTTATTAAAAGCTTGATTACTGTAAAAACATCTATTAATTTCTGGGAACGTTTTGTATGAAGATGTTAAAGGAGTCATGACCATGACTCCTTTAACATCTTCCCATGACCATGAGAAAAAATGTATGTTATGATTGCCTAACGATTATACACTGGCTGGGAAGCCGATATTTAAAAGTGAAGTGTTTTTTTACCCCTGGGTTCGTCAACCAGCCCACGTGCACGTGCACTCAAATACGTGGTTTTAATTTCTGGCCGACTTGACGTCAAGTCGGCGCAGTATATACCATATATAGACATCGCAGACCTACCTATGCTGCAGGAAGCCCGCCCTGCTCCTCTCTCCCTTTCGCTCCTCTCCCCCTCATATTCAGTCGAGCGCCGCCATTACTGAATTCTAGTGATGGGAATTCCAGCTCTTTTTGGAGAGCCAGTTCTTTTGGCTTGGCTCACCATAAAGAGCTGGCTCTTTCGGCTCCTCAGATTTTCTGTTGCTGAAAGTGTATTTATTACCAAAATTAATGCAAAACGATGTGTACCAAATGTACCAAAACAAGCAGGGGGGGGATGAAAAAATAAAAAAACGTTTCCCAATGACGAGCCGGCTCCCATCGTTCACTTCAAAGAGTTAGCTCTTAGAGCCGGTTCGTTCGCGACCGACACATCACCGATTCGACTCCACCGTGAAAGATGCAGAAAGTTTCTTCACGCAATGATGCATGAAGAAGACATATTCGTGTCAGCCTTTCATTTTAATCAGCTAAAACCATTTCTGCCAGAAAAGTAGTGCACACGTGAGTTGCTTTGTTGTTGACTACCAGAATCAACATGGAAATATTTTTTTTTTTACGCCGGAATCCTTTATGAATTTGGGACAATATCAGGCAAAGTTGGCATCGAAGCTCCGTTTGGAAAAAGGGGCCATTCCAACAATCAGAGGCTTGCCTGCAATTGAAACGGTAAGGCTGTGTTTTTATTGATCTACTGTGTGTAACAAACAGCAGCTAACTGCTAATGTGGCTATTGTATGCTGGCGGGAGTAGTAGATATGGGTTAGATATGCTGAAGCGTCACCTGCGGCGTCAACCCCCCTCCTTCCTGCCACCAATCAACGCATCCCTCATTTGCATTATTACAATAACCGTCCACGACACCCAAAGTATCGCATCAGATCTCGCGAGACAATAATGCCTTCAGAAAAAAGTGTCAGAGGAGCTCTGTGTTTATTTTGTTCCCTTTTTTTCAACTTTTCTTTTTTAGAAGGGCCTGAAAGACTATAATAGAGCGTGGGTATCCAAGATAATACTAGGTTATGACTCCTTTAAAGATTGACCAAGAAATCGGTAAAAATTAGCCAAGAAAAACATGCCAGCATGTCAGCAATATTAAGAAGAAATTCTGAGAATATTGGATAACTTTGTTCAACAGGGCAACATTCAGCATGGGAATGTGTTTTGCGAGCAAATGTGCTGCTACTCCTCCCTGTCAGCTAATTGGCTGTTGTGGCTCAACTCGCTGGTTGTTACCTGGGTTTTTTCAGCCAATCATTATTCAGAGTTGGCCTATAAATAAATCCAGTACAGTTATACCAATTGTGCCCTTTGGCAATTTATCCACAAGCACATCATGTCTGTGTGCAGGTCTTCAACTTTATTCCAAGTTAGCCAATTTGTTATTTTGTAAAACTTTGGTGAGTTTGAGTTCCGCTATAATGTTCTTAAATTGCAAACGAGAAGGAGTTCAGCTGAAAATTCATACATTATTTTCTCTTCGGTGGTCAGGATGTTAATAATCTACGTACCTTTATAAAATAAGATATTATTATTAAATGAGATGCTTTGTTCGATGAATTGAGGCTTGCTTTCTCTTTCCTTTCTGTTTAAACATATAGCAGAAATAAACAGGTAAAATACGAATTTGTCTACTTGCTTTGCCTATTCAGATTTATGTTATGCTATGACTGCATAATATTAAGAAAGCATGACTTTTCCATATTATTACTGAATATTACAATGACAGCATCAACAGCAATTAACCCACATTCTCTGCAGCCCTCTTTCCATCATCACAATGTTCTCTATGCTCTTCCAGAGTTTTACCATCTTGGTCACCAGGACTTATCTTAAATGTAAGCATAGAATAAGGTCCCAAGACAGAGCCAAATATATTTTTGGCATGAAAGATTTCAGTGCATAGCCTACCAAATATTGCCATATTGCACAGATACATACTTTGTGTCAGACTATTTTCTCCAAGACCAGCTTGAGGACGTAACTACTAGTAAACACATAAATTCTAGAAATAACCACAAGAAAACCTGACAATAGACCAACTATTAATGCTAAAATGTTGTCAAACATTACAGTATATAGCAAAATGGTTGAAAAGGTTTGGTCTACGTTTGTTGGCGTGTGCAGTCTATTAAAATTACCATCATTCTTACAAAAGATTAGGTCAAGGAGTAAGAATGTGCGCTCAAATTGGAAGCTAAAGAGATTTTCCTAATCAGTCTATTTAAAATGCTTCCGTTTAAAGCTGCTATACCGAATCGGCAAAAGAAACTAGCTCACACAGTCAGAGAACTTTCACCCCTTCCATCAGCTATCATCCCTATGCCATGCCCTCCTGATATAGGAACGCGCATTGCCACAGTAAATAAGAAATGGCAAAACACCAATCATAGTTTTCATGAAGTAATATGGAGGACACGTCTTTTGTTTTCCACGCCTACAAATGCCGTTTTTCTTTTTGGCACTGGTAATTTGTCCTAAAGTTGAAGTGGTAGCAGCCGTCTGTATATCCTTCTCTGACATTGTTGAGTGGAGAACCTCTCACACCAGTGTGTTTCTGTTGCTAAATGTGGGAACTCGTAATGAGTGGAGAAGCCAGGTAAATGCGGACGTGTGCTTGTCCGGTGAGACAGACATCCGGATGGTCCAATCGTTGGTTTCAGACCGAGCCATGTTACTGGCTGAGGTTAGGTTAGACAAATGCGACAGAACCACTTAATTCTAATTTTTTTCTTTTCAAATGTCCACAAAATATATATAGCTATACTATGTTAGAATGTTGTTAAGAGGCGTGAAAAAAAAGATTAAGCTAGCCTGTTTTGCAGATTTGCCATAGCAGCTTTAAACCAAATGGAAGTATATAACATATACAAAAGGACTGTCTATTCAGGCTTGAAAAAATAAATCTTTGCAAGACATAAAGCTGCCGAAGCACTTGAAACATTATTTCTGAACGTCAAAGGTATCCAGAGTGATCCCTGATCTTCATGTGCGTGATGAGCATATTTGTCCTGTTTTGTATTTATAGTTTCCCATGAGGGAGAGCTCTGGATTTACTTAAATCCAGTCATTTAGTGTGAACTGCTCCCACCAGGCTGTATTTGAGTAGTCCAGACATGGTCTTTCCCTGAGTTGAGAAGAAATAGAAATGTGCATATTTTGCTAGTGGGGATGTTTCACAGCCGATCATAGGGTTCCAAAGAAAAAAAGAAATGGAAGAAAAACAACCAACAAAAACAGTACCTACTAGTAAACAGAAGGTAAAATAAAACTGAAATCTGATCACAATGGTGACACAATGGTAGAGAAACAATATATGGGAACAGACAGAGAGAGAGAAACCATAGCATGAAGAATAAGACAGGAGGACAGGCAAACAAAAACAAAACGGGTGATTTTCCACACTGATAACCTATCCTTTCACAAACCTGTGTTCACTTGGGCAGCTTGGGGCTTATGGAGAAGGGGGGGATTTCTGCTAAAGGCAAACAAACAAATTGTCCCTTTTTAACACGTCCTGGACCGTGGTGCTGTATGGCTGGTGACTGTGTTGTAGAAACAAGTCATTGCCATTTTCCCTGAGCACATCAAATGCCTGCAAAAGCTAAATGTTGATTTTGATTTTACAAAATATGTGAAAATTGTTATCACCCACTGGTGTGTGGACTAAAACTTTAAAGCCTTGTGTTTGAGAGTATAGCTGCTGCCAATTAGGCTTCTTGGATGAAAATTTGATTGGCAACAGATAAATCTATAGACTATGTGAACAAGACAGTCAAACAAATTCAGCAATGAAGTGCTTGCCATTTCAGCCATTGCTGTAATAGTTCTTATTTTTGGAAACCCAGCATAATGAGAGCAACATAGAACTAGGCCCACAACCACAAAATCTTAAGACAACAACTTCTATGTAGCTGGCTCTTATTTAAAATGCCCTAGCTACTTCTTATAAAAGAGTTGGTTGTTCATTTCACCCCCAACTACTGAAAACTATGTGGAAAAGTAGTTAACATGAAAGACGCCAACGCAACAAACTTATACCATCTGATTTAACTTCAAATCTATGTTCTCTTTTGCTAAATACTTTGTAATAAATGTGTAAAAATGGACTGTCAATTAACTGACATTTATTGTAACCACTCAAAAAGTACATAATTAAAAGATGATTAGTTGAACATTTACGACAATATCTAAAAAGGTTTGAAATAATGCATGTTGTTTTTATTTAGGAATCACAACAACATATTGTTAAGTGATCAATATCAGGAAAATAGGAAAAAAGTACTGTAATGTACTTTTCGTACAGTTTGAACACTCCTACTGGGACATTTCATACCGACCAAGCATCAATTCATACCTGCCAGGGGGATGTTCCTTCCGCAATTGAATTGATTATTTAAATTAACTTTCTTTGCTCTACTCTGTCTACTTAAATTACATGTGAGATTTTTATTTTTTTGTGAAAATTGATCTCTATAGTTAATGAAAATATTTAACTACAACAAAAACCCACCAATATTCCATGATTTAAGAACTTGGGGATAGAAGAGCCTGTTTACATGTATGAAATGGAAGTGGGAAAGGATGAAAACGGAGAAGTGTAGGTATTAAATGGAGATACAAGTTAGCTAAAGGGGGAAAAGTGTTGAACTGGCACAGAGTTGGAAAATATCTTTATATATATATATATATGATATTATAATAACATATAATATGATTACAGGTATGTTTATGTTTGTCTCAATTTCAAGTGACTGCACTTCTTGAAAATCTCCACCTCTACTGACTTTCCTTATTTCTGCAGTAAATATTTATATGCACAGGTTAACCTCTATGGAAGCACCAGAGAAGACAGGAATAAATAATTCTGCTGCTTATTAAAGACCTGTGTATTTATCAGACTGTATGAGGTAGGTTCTCTAGGGTGACTGCTAATGCAAACAAGTCACAGATATTTGTAGCAGCTGAAAATTTTTGCAATATAAGGCATTTTCCATACATGCAAAATCCCAGGCATCTTCTTGACCACATGCAGAGCTGTGAAAGTTAATTGGCAAATCATGACAGTGAACAGTACCCAATAATGGCTAACAAATTGGACCATTTCCGTTCTTACAATACCCATTTGATGTCGCAACAAAGTTGAAAGTGTATGCGTATGTATTGATATTTTAACAATTAAGATATGTGTAGGTCTTAATTGCAGCACAGCATGTATAGTAATCATTTTGCTACAACATATAAAAAAAGGTTTTACAGCCTCCTGTGTCCCACAAAGACAGTGGTAGAGCCTTTGTATGCATCTAGGTAAAAACTGCTTTCAATATAACTTACTATGTCGCATCAGAGGTTGGCATGAATTACTTTTCCATATAAATGGCTGCATAATTAGTTTTCTGGGAATACCATATTTAAATTAATTTAATCATGTCATTTTTAACATTCTATGTAGGACTATTTTCTTTTATGAGTTCTGATTTGCAAAGAAGAAAACACGCAGTACACAGCAGTTGATAATGAGGATTATGGGGATGCTGCTTCAAGCCAAGAGTGAGACTTACTGACCCATTTAATGTCCACTTTCAGAGCAGCTGCATGTTGGATCTGACCCCATCTACTCCTCCATAATCCTACAAGAGATGATCTTGTCTCTAGGCAGGCGAAATTATCAGAGGTGACAAGAACTCAACTGTCTGTCACACAGTATTTAAACATCACTTTGAAGGTTTGCTTTAAATGGTAAGCCAAATCAAATGGGTTAGATGTTTGTGCACTTGAGAAATATTGGGGCAACGTAAGTAAGAGCTGGATGGAAAATTCAGCATCAGGAGTTTCTCTCCTAAGAACTGCCCCAATAAGTTATTCTCTGCACATGCTTTAAAATTCTTTTTGAAGATAAAGCTAATACAACTCTTGTATATATACCGGCCTTCCCTTCTTATATATTTTTTTTTTTTACTATTTGATTTGCTACGCTTTGAGTGTGGCCTGAGCTCATCTCAGCAGTCATAATTTTGAAGCAATGTCCATCACGGACTCCTAGACATAAAAAGCCATGCATGTAAACTCCTAAGATTAGCTAAAAATCACATATTAATCTGTTATATGTTTGGAAATGCATTTAAGATCATTTAACTTGCACTCAAATTCTTTCTCCAAGTTATGCACTCTTTTCTCCCCACAGTGCTCAAACACATTGTGCTTTCCGATAGCTTGTTTCAGTGCCAAGTGAGGCAGGCAAACAACCATCAAGATATTAAAGAGAGGGCGTCCAGTGACAGCAAGAAAAAAAAGTGCCATCATTTATGTGTCAACATCAGCCATGTGGGAGGACAAGTTTATTGACAACTTGATGATCATCCTGGACCATTCTGGCTCACTCTCATCGACTTCAGCTCAACATACATTAGTCATCAGCAGGGCCAGACTCCAGTCTCATTTGTCAAGAAGAGAGAGCAGAGTCCTTGTTGACATTAAAATAAAAATGTGTGCCCAAAGGAGCACATATACCATGTCAGGTAGAGTTTGCAAAGCTTCCAAGCATGCTCAACAACAAGAGAAGATGGGCTTATTACAACGGTTGTATAGTTTAAGTGTGTTGAGTGAGTGTTCCCACCATGCAGATAAATAACTGGACTGTACCAGATCAATTTAAAGCATCAGATTCTGCTATTGGGGATCTGCGTCAATTCAACAAATGAATCAATCAACTGAGCATAAAGCCTGCTTAGCATAGCTAAATCCATATTTGCTAGGCTAAAAAAAGAAGACCCTTGCTTAACTCCTTTCTGATCAGTTCAAAGCCAGTAAACTACATTTCTTCCAAAACAGTATGAATACATCTAGAAGATTTTTTTCACACCACAACCACAAACTTTGGCCATCGCATGACTGTGAAGTGGAAGGAAAAAAGGCACACAATTCACAATTTTATTTTTGAGAATACATTTGAAAAGTTGGGCGAGTATGCAGTATGTATTCAGCACTCCTCAGGTTAACGATTTCTAGAACCACCTTCTCCTTCAAATTTTAGTAGCAAATCTTTTGGGCATCTCTTTGAAGATCTAGAGAATTACATTTTTGCATATTTTTATTTGCAAGATTGCTACAGCACAGTCAGATTGTTTTGAGATTGTCTATGAGCAGCAATTTTCAAGTCTTACCAAAAGTTCAGAATCAGACTTTTGGTTTGTACATGAACATACTCGCTCCATTGTAACTCTGGCTGCGTGTTTAGGGTTGTTGTCCTACTGAATGGTGAACTTCTGGCCTAGTCTTTTGCAACCTCTAGCAGGCTTTCTTTCAGTACTTGCCTTTATGAATATTTCCATTGATTTCCTGAGTCTGCTGAAGAAAAGAAAACCAACATCTGCCACTGCCATGTTTCACAGTGAAAATGGCTATTTCAGAGTGCTGTGCAGTATCAGTTTTCCTTAAAACGAAAATTTTGCTTATAGAAAAAGTCAGTTCTCTTTACACTTCACAGTTATGAGATACTTTGTGCTCATAAGCAATACAATATAATTAAATGATGTTTGTGGCTGTAATGTGACAGAATGTAAAAAGAAATACAGATCTGAACACTTTCTCAAAACACTGTAATTGAATTATTGTTATATGGAAAAAGGTTAGTGACCTTTAGAAATACTTCATGAAACCTTGAAGCCCACCTTAAATGTTCTAGCATGAATATGTGAAACAATTGCTTGAGCATGATCTAAAATAAGGGAATACATTTCTACCGTATCACTACCCTTATCAAATCATTTAATATTACTTGTAAAATGCAAATACTGAATTCAATTATGTCATATTTGCTGTGGAGGAACATCAAACATTTAAAGGTGGAATAATAACAATTTTAACTGTGGCAGTGAATTCCTGGCATATTACTTCTGCTTTGAAAACTGGACTTTATTCTTTGTCACAGTAAAGCCTGCCTCTTTCTAGCTATACTGAAGCTGTTCCACTGACTGAACCCAATTTAGCAGCCTTAGCCCAAGCCCTATCACTACCAAAGTGGACGAGCAAACATATTAATAAATATTGAGCTCCCTGATAATCTGTGGAAAAGTTGCTTGACCTCTGTGGCTCATCACTAACTGCATTGAGTATTTCTTGGGTTTAGGACTCTGGGTGTGAAGGGGATTAGGATAATTGCTGTTATTATATTCTCAGTGCAAGGGCTATCACAGGTCTGGGCTAGCTACTTCTCTGCTCTTGACAGCTAAATTAAAAACATGTACAGCTGATGTGACCCTGGATGATTGATCCATCTCCCTCATGTCTAACATCTCTTTCCTAGACAAGACTTTAAATCCTTACACTGCTGTCTCAGAGGGTGAGATGTTTTTTCCTCTTTTGGTCAACAAAGATTTGGAATTTCAGCATTACTCTGGGAAGGATCTAACCTTGCCCTTGGCCAGACTTTACACCTGTCCTGGCATGCATCTTTCCAGAGTTGAATATATACAGTAGCTCAGCTTCTCCCTGTCTCGCTTGCTCTTAAAAAAGGGACATGCTACCAGTGCTCCCCGGAGCTTTAGCATCTGGTGCTCTGGGAATGCAGGGATGGTAAACCTCTCCAAATCCCCTGGATACTGATCCTCCATGATAGGGTAACTTGCTTCAAGGTGTTGTTTATCCCTTCAGATGGCTTCAAGATGCATTCCTACTCAGAGCTTTCCTGAACATAACTTTGACATACAAGATTCTGAATTAAAAATCAGTCAGCGATGGCACCTGATATACAGTAGATGTGGAAGACCAAAGGGATATTGAATGCACTTGTTTGCAACTTAAACCAACATCTCTGCAATCATGTTAAGCATACTATTTGAATATGTGTATGGGAGGTTAGCTCTTACCATGTGCTGGGTCAGGTGGGCCAAACTCCAGGTTGTACCTCAGGACGTAAAAGTTATCCCACACATAGAGCTGGTTATCTCTGGGATTATAATCCACAGCTGCAATGTACTGGTACTGATTGGGAAAGTGGATATCAACAAATTCCCCACGATTCTGTTTGGTGTTATAAATGTAATCTATTAGGCTCTTGCTGACCTCACTTTCATTGTCTTCATAGGTGGAGCGCACAACGTATAGTACTCCACAAACCATGAAGGCATTGGAGGCTGAGCGCTTATCATATGCAGTTTCCCAGGTAGCCTCAAACCGAAGTGTGTATGGGTTCAATTGGCTGATAACCATCATGCCATTGTTCTGCTCGGTGGCGTAGATCACCCAAAGCCCATTCTCATCTACTGCCAGGTCAATGTCTGTTTTGCCTCCCCACTTGTAGGGCGACGTGTCGTGATAGTTGGCATTATTGATAATGGCTTCGCCGCTTTTGATGCGAGTCCGCAGGTCAAACTTCACAATATTGCGCGTGCGCTCCTTGTTGAAAAACACGGCCCCGTCATAGACCACAAATCCAGTCCCGTCCACCCGGTGAGGCAGCTTGTAGGTGATGGTCTGCCGGGCATTTTGGACGTCATCCAGGGAGGAATATTCGATTAATGTGTCTGTCCTATAAGGAGTCCAAGGCATGAAGTAGATTTTGTCGCCAGCTTGAAGCGGGTCTTTGCACCAGGCCCCAGCTTGTTGCTCCACCTCAAACCGAAAGGAAGGATCACCAACAGCTTTCAGAGTCCCAGGACAAAGAAAAACTAGCAATGGGAGAAGAGTAAAATGAGAAACGGGTACAGGTTAAAAGGTGAAACATAAAACTAGAAAAAAATAATCACAACATATTCTCTAGCATCAATTCCTTTTACATGATTTCTAAAACAAGTAGGGACATATCTCTAAAGCCAATATGCACAAGCACTATAACAACTTTAGTCATGTGCACAGAAAGAAAAAGAAATGCAAACGTTATCAAGCAAATTATTAAATTGAATTAAAAAGTTTGAAACATAAAATGTTGGCCTCAGACATTTACTGCTGACTAGAACATAAAAAGGGGTGGTGACGGAATAGAAACATAAACCTAATAAAACAATTGATCCTGTAAACAACAACAAAACTAAACAAAAGAAGTCACTTGGCAATAGATGGTAGAGTTATGATAGAGCAGGAGTCAGCCGAGTCTGCAAAAGTGGGTGGGGGTGTACATGTGTACTTGGACACCACCCTTCTCTACAGTATATACCAGAAATGTTTGTCTTTACTTAGTGGTGCAGATATCACAATCAGTACATTTTAGGCTACTTTAACTAAGGGTCTGTTGAGGTGTTTTGGTTGTTGCTTTGTAGTATAGGAGGCATAAGGAACAACAGAGAAAAGAGAAGCAAGTGGTCAAGATGAAAGTAATGTTGGAGGAAGAGTGAGAAGGGGAAGCTTGGAGAAAAAGGGGACAGTAGAATGCAATAGCTTGAAAAGAGGCCCAAGAAACACTGTTACCATAGCATGCTATGGGAAGGGGTTTGGAAGCCAGGCAATATGAGATTCTGCTGAGTAGCAAAAGCACATAGGGAGAATGAGAAGAGGATGTCCCTAAGGACTGCAGCCAATACACCCCATTTACATATTTTTGCCTGCATGTGTGCCACTCCTTTTATGGCCAGCCTCACTATTTCCCTTACAGCACTTCTCTGGCCATTAACATTACAGCTGGAGAAAGGGGGGAAGGGGCAGGGGTATTCTGAAAGTAAACATCTGCAATGTGTTTGTAGAGGCCACCATGAGAAAATAGGTAATTTACAACCAGATGCCACAAAACAAGGAGCTAGGGTTTTGATCATGTCTGTTATTTACCTTTTTGCTCCACTTCTATTTTAAGCGTTGGAAGAGAGAATGAAAGGGGTGCAAGGGAAAAAAAGAGATTAATATGAATTAACTGTCATTGCTATGGTTACATATGCAGCAACATGTTATGAGACATGGAAAAAGATGGGTAGACCTATTAGAAGTAGGAAAGTTGTTAGAAAGATGGCACACAGCTGTCAAAGTCCTGTTGTAAAAAAGGGATTAGGCTATCACAGACAAAAATGCTGCGATCACAGTTGTGTTTGTGAACATTTGGCAAATTGGTGTATAGTGGTGGATGGATTTTAACACAACTAAATTCCAAGCATTAGTTTTGTACTGTCCTTGATGGCAACTAAGATTCTGCTACTACATAAGACAATATATTTCAGTAAAACTCCTCAAAAAACTGAATACACAGCAATGGTGTTTGAGCAAAACAAAGTGATCTCTTTTTCAGTAAGAAAGATTCAGAATAATTGTGGTCGGCACCAACAGATTTTTAAGGTAAGTTGTTGGAAGGCCAAACTGAAGAAGAACAATACTTTTTTTTGTATCCACCCACCACCACAAACCACAAAAAAGTAATTCTTCTCTCTCTCCCTTTTTTCTATGAAGACGGGTGACAAATCAAAGCAAAAAAAAAAGACCCAGAGCAACTGACTGAAGCAATATACCATATGCAGATGGATTAAGCAGTTAACAACCAGTAATACTTGTATATGTATAAAAGTGGCAAGCCATATCAGTTGTCTCAGACTTGCTAAAGAGACAAGGAGAGGAAAAGGTCTATAATATTTTAAAGATGGTTTGTTGCTAAAGTACCTTGAGGTATTGATTTATGTGATAGATGAACAAAACGTAGGGCTTAATTTTGAAGTAAAAGGGAAAAGATAAATGCCTTTCAAGATTTTTAACTAAGTCTGATCTGCATCTGCATTTCTCCCTCTTTAGTTTGATACGACTAAATAAAACACATTGCAACTATGAACATCTTAGCAAGCACTGTTTAATCCATCATCTCAATATATAAATCATATGGCACCGCTGCAAACCTACAATGACATGGTCACACACCTAACCTAACAGGTCGGGTAAGGAGAGGATTAATTAGAGAAGCAGCCAAGATGGCCATGGTAACTTTGGAGAAGCCACAGAGATCTACACAGCTCAGGTGGGAGAATCTGTTGACAGGACAACCATAAGTCATCCCCTACACCACTGTTGGCCCTTATGGACGAGTACCAAGAAGCAAGCTATTATTGAAAGTAAGCCACACAAGTCCTGGTATCAGTATGCAACAAACCATATAGGGGACACAGCAAAAAGTGTACATCAATCTGAACATAGCTTCCCCAAGGTGCATGGTGCAAGGTGTATTGGCTGCATCATGCAGAGGGGAAGCTTTTCTTCAGCCGGTATAGAGAAGCTGGGCAAAGTTGATAGGGAAATGGATGGAGCTTACTGCGGCAAAAGGAGGCTCTGCAAAGTATTGACTCAGGAGGGGCTGAATACAAATACATGCCTCATTCTTTTCTTTTGCTTCATAATTATACACTACATTGCCACCTATTACATATAATTCCAGTAAAATACATTGAAGCTTGATTTTATTACAATGTTTTTTAAAAGTTAAAGTTTTTGAATAATTTTGCAAAGCCCCATAAAGCATAGATTCTGACTCAATGACTGAAGCTGTATAGAGCCTTCAGTAAACATATCTCATCTTGATTATTAGGAAATCATATCAACTAAAAAGGATCATAAATAAACACTTAAAAAAACTTTATTGTCTGAATATTATTGCGTTGTGTAGGGGCTGTCAAGAAAATGTTACCTTATTAGTCATGAAAATATTAACATGTTGTATGGTGACCGCATCATAGAAAAAATGACAGAAATACTGTCCTTTTCTCATGTGGTAGTCATAAATAGATTCAGTACATGTACGCAATAAAGTTAAACTGAAAGGGGCAAAGACTTTTGTTGCTGTAAGTACTCTATTAATAAAGTTTTAGAAAAACAATCCTGTATCATTTGCTCATAGAAACTATGGTTTCTGAACCCTTGTTTGTATATATATATATATTTTTTTTTTGTGCTAGAAATAAAAGGGGGAAAGTTCCTAGAATGTCAGCAAAACTGCCCAAAAACATGATTTGAAGCACATTATATCAAATTGTTTATAATTATAAAATTTTTAAATACAAATTTGAATTTGCATTGTTGTCAAACAACAATTTTTAATCCTTTGTATATACTGTAGCACATTGAAATAACTAGGGCTGTAAAGTCCTAGTCGACTGGTCGACTTATTGGCCGATGCGTTCTGAGTCGACCAAAATTCTGATTGGTCGATTTTATGCCGTGTTAATTTTTGAAATTTGATTGAACAAGAGACATTCCATGAGAGCTGATCTGTGCTGATGTTAGAGTAGGCTACAACAGTGCTGCCTCTCGTGAGATATTGCTTTAACAGTCTACAGGGAGATCGAAGAACGTCCACGTTATTCAACATGCTGTGGCTTCAGTGCATAATTTGTAAATCATCAGGTGCCGGAACGCAAAGTACATGACAGCGCAGGCATGACCAGAGACATGCACAGATCCCGGAACGCAGTAAATGGTAGCGGGAAAAAAAACGTGTAAAAACATGATGTGGGCCTTACAGGCCTGAATGTTTTAAATATTGTAATGTTCTCCGATAGATGCAGACAATGGTTGTAATCGAAAGCTTTAATGCCGACTGCTGTTGGCCGCAATCACGCCGTACAAAACAGTAATCAAAAGAACTCTCACATAAACCGGTTGTCTGTCTAGCTCCATTTACAGAAACACACCAGTTCCCCGCGCGCAGCCTGCAGAACAGTGCTGGATTTGGTCGGGTTTTTTATTTTTTTTATTTTATTGCTTAA
Organism: Valencia hispanica; assembly: GCA_963556495.2. Taxonomy (NCBI): domain Eukaryota; kingdom Metazoa; phylum Chordata; class Actinopteri; order Cyprinodontiformes; family Valenciidae; genus Valencia; species Valencia hispanica. The sequence continues at coordinate 30,790,854 of OY747705.1, forward strand.
TGGGTTTCAGTCGACCAATAATTTTTTTTGTTGATTACAGCCCTAGAAATAACAGCATTTAAAAGACTTACCTAAACTAACTACCAAGCCTAATTAGGTGGTAATATTAATTTTGTTACTTTCGGTTTATATTAAGACTGTAAACAAAATAAGAGTGAAAGACAAAGAAAATGAAATAATTTTACAAAAGTGTAAGAACAGTTACAAGCTTCATCTGAATATTTTTTAATCCAAATAATTTTTTTGTTTTCAAGATTTAAAAAATGAGAAAATAGATCAAGAGTGTTTAGTCACAAAAAGATTTAAAAAATTGACGAAAAAGGCTTTTAGGCACTACATAACCCAAGGAAATATGTTTGATTAGCAGATTTGTCCAGTCAATGGCTTGAGGGACTGAATCTGTGCATTAGGTGCTTTTTGATTTAAGCTTTATCAAGGCACTTGGGTTTTCCTTTCATTTGCCACCCGTCTGTAGATACTTGACAACATTTTCATAATCACAAAGATCACATTAAAGCTGCAACATATGACTCCAAAATTAGATAACAAACAGACAATTATAAGATTCCATAAATTATTTGACCAAATTACATAAATATTGCATGCAAAACTAAAACTTCCAACTTCTACAAGGCTCACTATATAAGTAATGTGATTTTGTTCTGAGTTTTTTTGCACTATCTCCAAAAACAATTTGTGAGGAAAGTATACTGAATGGATTAAATGTCTAGAATTCAAGAACATAAAATCTAAAAGCTTAGTAAAGAAAATAAAACTAGAAAAACAACCCGTTAGCAGATGTGTTAACAATGTATGGCAAACAATTCGTAATTTCTGATAAGAAGAGACTCAAAAACAACATTCCATTGATATTTTTATACACTGTATATTACTCTAAAAACTACAAAAACTTTTTTTTGCCACTGTCAGATATTAAATCAGACTAAACCCTTCCTGTTTAGATCCGCTAGGATTAGCAAAATCTTTTCTATTTGCTAAATACCAGGATAATGAGAGTGAGAGAGTGCTTAAGATATATTTTTTTAACTTTCTTCAAATTCAGATGTGTACATACAAAGAACTGTTTCTGAATTTTAATATTGGGCCTCCTTTATTAGGCTTTCTCAACATAGCTTGCTGGATTTTTTGTCCATTCCTGTAACTGACTCAAGTTTTTAGACTGCCTTCCTTGCACACAACTTTTTTCATGTGACTAATATCAAGGCTTTGTGATGGCTTTTTTTTAAAAACTGACTTTGTTGTTCTTAGGCCACTTTGAAAATGGTTTGGCAGTGCAATTAAGGAAATTGTCAATTTCTGAGATCAATTTGTCCTCTAGCTTCAAATTCCTTGGTTATATATCTTGAAACATTGAGTCAATATTTCCACAAAATGCTTTTTTCTCATGACGCCATCAAAGTTATTAAAAGCACCATTCCCTTCTGTGGCTTGTTTGCTGCAACTTGATGCCACTACCCCTGTTCTTCACAGTTTCGATGGTGTTCTCTGGCTTCCAAATGTTTCTTTTTTTCCTCCAAATGCAATGATGGTTATTATTGCCAAACAGTTTTAGCTTCATCAGACCACAAATCATGCATTTTCCCTGTATTCATTTGCAGATTGTAATTTGGCTTTTCATGTTGATTTTCAAGTTTTTACTCGCCGAGTGACCTTTCACCCTACGTCATTACAGAACTTATTTTAGTGGGGATAATTACACTGCCTTACCAGCTTCTGCCAGCATTTTAACATGCTTTTTGTTCTGGGGTTGATACACGAATCTAAAGAAAAACAACATTTTAATCTCTAGCAGAAATAACTGATCTCCTTCTTGAAAGGTACAGTATAATGGCTGGACAAATCCATGCTGTTTAAAAGTGTGTGGGTTTTTTGTTAACAAATAAGCATGACCCCTTTGGGCATCTCGAAACTGTACACAGAGATAAACCGGGTTTGGGGTGGTCCACAATTATTTTCTTGATAAAGTCACTGGTTTATTTTGACTGTTTATTTTGAGTTTTGGGAGTTAACCAGTCAGAAGTTTACAAAGCCAACATCCAGTCTTTCCATAATAGTTTAATTGCATCACAATCTTATTGTATCTAACCTTCTACATTTAAAAAAAGTTCGAAAAATTCAGAAAAAACAAGTCTCAATATTTTGGCATTTTTCAAACAAACAATTTTAGTAATCCTAACTAAATTAAAACAGGAAAGGTTTAGCCTGATCTAATCCCAGACAGTTAGGAAAATATGTTGTGACTTTTGATGTAATGTACAATATGTGGCATTGTGCTCTCAACAGTCGCCACAATTCAATGACAGGTCCCGTGGACAACAATCATCTTTGGATAGATCATTTTCAGTTAATTTGCGTGGTATCCTGTAAAATATTGTTTTAAGGTGATCATTTCTTCCAACTCTGAAGGGAGCTTCTTTTCCAAAGAAGATAGTCCTGTGATAATCTGTGGGATGCTAGGGAACAAGTCTGATCCACTGAAACAGCAATACACAAAAACTAAAGTAAAGGCATAAATAAAATAAAGACTCAACATTTACTCTAAAACCTGATTAAGGTTTTTTTTTTTAAGTTATGAATAAATCAGTGAAAATGTTTCCCAGATTAAATTGAAGCCTAGGTTAGACAATGAATTGTTAAAGATGCTTCAGTCCAAAATAACTTTTAAACTTAGAATGAGATAAAAGAGAAACATTTTATAGAATACTGTTAATGCTGAAAAAACTACAATACAAATTGTTTTTAGATATGCTGCACTCTATAACAAACTTAAAGAATTACTGTTTCAGTTATTGTAAAAAGAAAGTACTCTTTTTTGATGCTAAGGTTTTACTTTCAAGACAGTAAAAACATCTCTCTTTTTACTAATAAGAAAACATGTAATTAGAAATAATGTTGGTGAATGTGATAATGAAGTGACTTGCAATAAATGAACAAATAATTAAAAAGTGTTGATGTGTTTTCTGCTTTGGGTTCCTAGCCCAGACGATTCCCCAGATAATCATTAGTCTTTCCACCTAATGGCAAAAAAGTAAAATCCAAAATGTCCAGCAAGGTTTTTCTGGAAAAGATGGTCCTGGCAGACATCTGTTCTGGCAAAAAAAAACAACTCAGTTGTAGCTTGTTAATGACTTCAACCACCTCTTTACTTTCTGAAACTTCATACTTGCATTAAATAGTATCATCAAATATATTACAGGCATGCAGAACCTTGAGTTCTTCACGATATGCATACTGCATAGAGTGGAACTGCACTAGTTTTGCAATATATTGTGCCTCCCTTATTACTAGGTAATATAATAGGTAAAATACAAAAGTTTTACTTTTAAGATTGAACACCAACAAACATAAACTAGAATACATTATATCTCAATTAATCTACAAAAAACAGAGACAGTGAGTGGCAGGAAGAGAAAAAGTAAGTTAATTCGTTCTCCTCTGAAATTATAAGACAGCTGAAGCATAAAATCGAACGCACCATCAGCATAACTGATCACTTACAATAAAAGCTTAGGTTTTGACAGTTTGCTGGTTTGTTGCCAACAGTGTCAATTCCAAAAATGGAAATCTCCATAATGATATCAGAGAAGCATCTGACTGTAAGGGGTTTTAGGGCTTGTCTGGAAACTCCTGACTTAAACCTTAAAAGACACTGCAAAGAAACTGCAAATGAATTGCAAATTATCCAAGAGAACCTTGAAAATTCCAGATTGTTCAATTAGAACTTTACATTTTATAGTTTTTAACAATGAAATAAAAAAATAAGTTGTTCTTTATCCTAAATGGTATGGGTAAAGTTTTGCTGATTTGTTCTGAAAGAACCTACGAGCCCATGGACCAAAGCCTTTTTGTTCTGATAAGGGCAAGGAACAGATTTTGTACTATGATCCAAGATATCAGGGCGAATATGTCAAGACAGCTGTCAAGTGTAGTTGGTAACGAGGTGATCATGTAGGCTTGTTTTGTAGCTAAATAACTGTAGCACCTTGCAGTCTTTTAGTCAACCCCCTCCTCCATATGAAAAAAAATCTTGAATGGAACGTGACCCAGTCTGTTTGACACCTAAAGCATTACTAAAAACTATGTCATTTAGCAGGAAAACAATCCAAAGCCCAAGTAGAGCTACAGCAGAATAGTTGAAAATTAACTAAAGGTGAAAGCACAAGTCAATGAAATAAAGCAAAGATGTAAAGAAGAATGGACAGAAGAATGGTTTTACAATCCACTGAATCTAGTACTATAGTTAAATTTTAATTTTGTATTTCTGAATTTGGCTTAGTCATTAATTTGTTCATTCTTTTTTTCAGTTAGTGTGATTAAGCATGAAAGAGGGTGTACTTTCCTTTACCATAATTAATAAAATTTCCTTATTTGATATACAGCACCCTCCACTGTTACCGACACTGCCAGAAAAGATGCGTGTATTATTCTAAAAGTAAAGTGCTATGTAGATTTATTGTCACAGTTCAAGTTGTTTTAAACTTTTTAAATTATCTGTCAATCTGAACATGCAGGTGAGTGTAGGTAAGCACTTTTTTTTTTCTTTAACCACTTTTTAACTTGTAACGACTGTAAAGCCAAAGGCAAAAAAAGACATGGCTTAGTAATCAAAATTCTGTTTAACACAAACTTTAACGTTTCAGTTACTGTTTAAATTTAAAGGAATTTACTTTGCACTTGCTTTGTTAAAAACAATACTTTAAGTAGGTTTTAATGTTTTTACTCACCGATTCCTTAAATAGGAAACTTTTTAACTGATTGGAATGTTTGTATAAATGTATTGAAATGACTTCTTGTTAAGTGCCTTGAGATGAGATCTGTTGTGAATCGGCGCTATATAAATAAACTGAATTGAAATTGAATTGAATTGAATAAATGCTAACTTAGGAATGCATAATATATCTGCATTACCATTAGGAGTGTGCTGATTCATCATAAATCAATTAATTGTGATGTGAAACCTGCAAAATCGATAGCGATTCAAAAGTGTTCAAAAATCTATTATTTTTCATAATAATTAAATGAGAAAAACTCAAAAGTCCGACATGCCACACAGACATTTTTAGTTAACATGATGGCTGAATATAGGGTTTTAGCGACTGTGCCTCGGTCTTGTAACCGGAGGGTTGCTGGTTCGAGCCCCCGCTCCGTCCGTCTCAGTCGTTGTGCAAGACACTTCACCCTTCTGCCTACTGGTGGTGGTCAGATGGCCTGGTGGCGCCAGTGTTCGGCAGCTTCCTTCTGTCAGTGTGCCCCAGGGCAGCTGTGGCTACAGTGTAGCTTGCCATCACCAGTGTGTGAATGGGTGTGTGAATGACTGAATGTAGTGTGAAGCGCTTTGGGGTCCTCAAGGACTAAATAAAGCGCTATACAATTACAGGCCATTTACCATTCTTACTATTTCAGTCATGCAGCACGAGATTTACAAAATACAGAAAATATTTTGCACTTTAGTTGTGAATGAAGTGTCTTTGTTGTTGTGTATCATGTTAGCAGCAACATCCTATTTTCCTCGGACATCACTCCCCAAGCGCAATCCAGGGTAGCTCATGTTTACCAGACTTTTTTTTCATAGCTGGCAGATTACTTTCTGTGTATGACAGGTGGCAAACATCCCATTGGTCAAACTGATACAAAAACTATCAAAACGCCGTGCATAGTTAGAGTTCTATATTAAATTCACTGCGAAAGAAACAGACTGGAGAATGCTCCTTTTTATTTTCCATTACTTAACATTTTTTATTGTTGATTTTTCTGTAATTTTTGTTCTGTATAAAAAGGGAGCTATTATTGATATAGGTTTATTTTCTAATATAGAACATAAATTATTTCTATTTAGATTTTAAAGTAATTTCTGTGATGGATGACTTGTAAATACTGATCTGAAGTTTATAAAATTATTATTTTTAACCACATAGAGCAGGAATACTTTAAGTATGTTAAAATCAAAAGTCTTATTTAAGTAAACAGAATATGATTGATGAGTTTAAGGACTCTTTTGGAAATCAAAATAGGGTCACCCTATATTAGCCTATATTGAAATTGCCAACACATATTTTCTTTAGCTTCCAATATTACCTTGATATGATTATGAAACATAATTTGGACATGTGTTGGTTTTATATGTGGTTCGACGTGAACAAAAGACAGGACATCAATTGGTTTGGATACTTAAATCCATTCATTTTCCATTAATTGAAGAGCAGAAAGTAGCCATGGAAGTAATGAACAAAAAACCCTAAATGGAGAATAAATATGGACCAAAAATAATCATTTCATAATAGAATCGTAGCACTCAATCAAATCAAAATCTTGAGGCACCCAAGATGGAACACCCCTAATTAACACTGGCATCAGCCTATGTTGGTATTTTCTAATCATATGAACTCATAAGTAAAACTGGTAAACCAATAATAACATTTAATATGCATCTCCATCCTGTTGCTATTTGTGAATGTATTTCCAAAGTGGGAGGAGAGGAAAACGGCCATGTGGTAATTGTTTGGCAAAGTGACAGTGCTAGTGATGCAGGGTGTTGATCTGCAGTAAAAAAGCAATGTCAGCGTTGTGGTCAGTTTCATAGTGTTGAAAGTGTGGGGTAGTAAAATGTATACAATATTGGTAAATATTTGTTATCGGCCATAACAGCAATATCATTATTGGCCAAAAGGTTTTGGTACTTGGACAGTCCTTGGAAGAAAGGGTTAGTGCAATAAAAGCTGAAGTAATCTGAAGAGTTTCTATGCATCTTTTCATGCATCTTTACACAGCGTGTAGAGGGCATTGAGTATAATTGCTTCATGAGAGATTTCAGCAGAAATCTTTATGTTAAAAAACTGACTGCAAATATTAAATGTCACTAGATCTTTTTTTTGAGTTATCTTGATTACTTTCTTCATATTCATAACAGACTCAACAGTAGAGAACCAAAATCAACATGCACAAGTTTTTTTTTTACTTCGAATAATATGATTTTCTCCTTAGATAAGGGACTCCTTTTTTCTGAAATGCTCCGTTAGAAACGCTTGTCTCTGATCTAGGCTTCAGTGGCAAAGAAGATTGGAAACTAGAGATGCACAAGGATCCATAAAAATATGCACTCCATTCTGTAGAGGAAATTCAAGTGCGTTGTGCCTAACATAGGGATCAAACACGGACAAGAGAGCAAGCAAATTAACAACAGTTGTCTGAAGCATCCACAATCACAAAAAACAGGAATTAAATTAAAAACACATAGCTGAACAGAGAAACATGGTCGAGGAAAATCTGGAAAGAAAATAACACATGAAGGAAGATCTGATGATGTTAATAAATGCAAAAATAGAAAGAACAATCAGTGTGATCAGAAATCGGAGAGAGCGAGAAGAGTAAGTCAGATACCCAAGGAGTTTCCTGCAGATTGCACAGGGGGAAGGGAAGACAGTCAGTTTCATACAGAAACAGAACAAACAAAACACATCACAAACCACATTAACCCAAAGACACTACACTGTTCCCAATGGATATTACACACTGTATTTATTTGGTTTTCCAAATTGAATTGTCTTGACTACTTATGATCAGTTTTAACCATCTTTTGATGTTGCATTTTGATGTGATTCAACTTCAGCCTGAAATCGTTTCTCAAGTGGTTAAATAAATCAGAACATAATTTAAATCATACAAAAATAAAAAATTAGGAGCATAAAAATATTAAACGGGGACAAACAGTGATGCGGTCAATCACTGTTGAAACCTAAAAATCACAGTCAGATTTAGCTACTTATAGCTTTAGAAGCATTTGTAATCAGGAAAGACAAGCATATTAACAGTGATGGGTATTTTTACTTTCTGCGACAGCTCTATAAGACGACAAGATAGAGCATAGGTGCAGTTCAGTAAATTCGAAAATGTCGTCGAAACGTAATATTTTTTTCAGTAACTCATTTTAAAAAGTGAAACAGATATATGACTTAGATTCTTTACCCACAGAGTGTTTTTAAGAGTTTTATTCAGTTAACTTTGATGATTATGGCATATCTTTACAACCATATAAAATATTACGTAAGACCAATAAAATAAATAAAATAAAAAACATTGTCCAGCAGACCATCAACGACACACTCCCCAAAGAGGATAAACCACAAAAGGTCACTGCTAGAGAAGATGGCTGTTCAGGGAGTCATGTATGAAAGTCTATTATAAGCAAGTTGAGTGGATGGAAAAACTGTTACAGAAAAAGGTGCAGAGGTCTTTCAGATGATTGTGAAGCAAGGCCCATACAAGAACTTGGGGGAAAATCACAAGGCATTGACTGCAGTTGGAGTCAGAGCTTCAAGAGGCAATAAACTTTGCATTTAATTTAGAAATCAAGCTCACAAAGTGTGAAGGAAGACTAGGGAGGCAGATAATCCAAGTAGCTTGAGGGCCTGTGTCAAGTTTCCAACATAAGAGATGATTTGTGGAGCCATATCTGTTGTGGTGTTGGTACATTGTATTTATTCAAGTCTAAAGTCAGCACACCTGTCTACCAGGAAATTTAAAAGAATTTTTAGCAAATTTTAGAACCCATGCTTTCCTCTGCTGACAAGTTGTATGGAGATGCCAAAATCATTTTCAGCAGGACCTGGCTCCTGTCAACACTGCCAAAAGCACCAATACTTGGTTTAATGACCATTGAATCAAAGGGACTAATTGACAGAATTAACTTAAATGCCATCGAGAATTGTCAAGAGAAAGATGAGCGACACCAGATGCAACAATCCAGATGAGTTGGTCGTTACTCTTAAAGAAATTCTGCGCTGCCTTAATACCTCAGCAATACCATAAGCTGATTACCACCAATCCTACACGCACTAATGTGGTAATACATGCAAAGGAGCCACAACCAAGTATTGAGTGCACACTGTACAGCAAATGGAAATCCTTTTCAGTAGACCGGTATTTCTGCTTTAAAAATCAAGTATTCTTGGTCTTATGTAATATTCAGAATTTGTGAGAAACAGAATTTTTGTATTTTCATCAACTAAGTCAAACTTGAAATATCTCCCTCTGTGTGTAATGAAACTAAAACAATTTAAGTCATTTATATTTTTCTTATTATATTCTTAGTTATAACATGCACCTGTGGAAGAGGCAAAATAGATTGCAGAGAGCCATAATCATAAAAAAAACATCACAGTTTTTTGTTGCCTTCTTCAAGCAATTACTGAACCCAGCTGAGCAGGTGACACTGTGCCAAGTGAAAACAAAAATGTACATCCTCTGTTGGGAGTACGAAAATAGCATTGCTAATGGGAGTTTGTGACGAGGACCAAATTATTACACTAAAAAAACAAAAAAGGTGGTAATATAGTAAGCTTGTAAAGTCCACTTGCACAAGTAAAAATAGATGTACTTGTGCGATAATATAAAGGTCTAAATAATAGGATGTATAAATCAAATGTGCTGGGTTTGTGGGGAAAACAGATTTTGAGGAGCAGTAGTTACTGGTCAAAATGAGGACACTATCTTTGCTCCTCTTGTAGATCAGCTTAATGAGGATTTAATACCCTCTCTTGCAAAACATTCTATGTCCTGGCAAATCCAGGGGGGCCTAAGCTCTTTGACCACTGAAATGTTTTTAATCACAAATCTTGGTATTTGGCATTTGAGATTTTTCATCTGAAAACTAGAAAACTCCAGCAGTAGCTTTGCCATCCTGTCTGAAAGCTGTGGCAAGTTTGCTATGGTGAGGAAAAGTTAATCTTTCCCTCTGATTGCTTCTTTCTGCATTAGTCTGACTACAAACTGATGTGCGGCATATTGATTATATTTCAGGGAAAGAGACAGAGGATTGGTAAGCGGAAAGCAACAAAACAGGGAACTCTGCCAACAAATCAAAAGCTACATGGTTTACAGTGAGGCTTGAATGGGAAAGGCTGGACTGGACTTGGATTGTCTGCACTAGACTGGGAGAACACTAAGAACTTACCAGGGCAGTTGTGATAGGATACATTCTGTGTTCTTGATCCTATTCTGGTTGGACATGGACCTTGAGAAGCAAAAAGATATGGCTACAGACTTACATGATTGAAATTTCTGAGAATGAAATAAGGGTCTGTATGTGTTTAACTAATCCACCTTATTCCTGCAAGGGTAAAAGCCATTTTTGACCCTACATTTTGTACCTATGCAGTTTAAGCCATTTTGTTTCTTTTTAAGGTGTGAAATGGTGTCATCTACTGTTGGACGTTTTGTACTGACCATACATTAATACTTTCTTACACAATTTAACTAATAAAAAGTATTTCAAAACAACACATTTTGTGTTATCTATGTATGTCTGCTCTAATGATATATTGTTATAGGACACCAGTAAATAAAATATATCTAGGAGTCATAATCTTTCCTGTTTTATATGAGTTAACTGGCCAAAATAGATCTAAACCAAAACAAAAAAAAACAACAAACAAATCAAATGATCTACTATGGTTTAAATGCACAAAGTAGTTTGCTTACAGTTACAAAATGAAAGTGGGAAGGGACAAAATGGAAAACGGTAGGTACAAAATTCAGGGTTTGAAATGGTGAAGAGGCAAATTGACCCAGAACATCCTGGAAGTGTGGCTGCTGGATTGATTCTGGATCAACGTCTGGAAAAACAGAAATAACATTAAAATGCTACACCTACAGTCATGTAGTGTCAGTAGCGTCAGTACGTGTGGTGCTATTCACTTCTAATTGCTCAAAACTTAACTTGCGCTTTAATGATGGGGTGTTGAACATGCAAACAAAGTGAAATGGGATTGTCTCTGTGATCGGGTTTGGTTTGGTTTTTATCAGTTTTTCTTCATCAGTTACCAACAGACAAGGAAGCACGAAGAATGACACTTAAGAACCTATTTTTAAAGCAACCATCCAATTGTTAAACCACACTGGGGTTGGTTGCAACCAAAAACAAGAAGCATCAGCTTCCTAAAAGGATTACCAGCACTGTAGCTAACAGAACTGGCATATTTTTAGGTAGAAGAATTAACATTTAACACTAGTTTACAGTAGCATGATATGAATGAACACAGATTTTAGAGCATAAAAACCATCTGATCAATATATAATTCAATGATTTTTTAAAGATGTTTGCTTAGAAGATTGGTCTGGTCTTGCAATAAAGGAACAACCTGCAATCTATTGTTCTGACAATGAAACAAACCAAGTCTGGTGGCATGTGGTGTTAAGGCTCTGGCTGGGCTCTACTTTTGCCAAACCTTGTTCAACAAAACATGACCAGCTTTATTACTGTGTAAGCATGGATGTACATCAAAGGGTTTTAGGTTTTTCATAGCTTTTCCTTTAATAAAGCAATGAAGTTGACGAAGTAGTTAAATATGCAAATTCACGTAATCAGATAAATTTTTATGGCTATCCTCTCAATCTTTGATCGATGAATGGACCAGTACGCATATAGTATACTATTTAAGATGTAAAAGTTGATATGACAACATGTTGGTAACAATGTCTCGCACCTAATTCAAGCAAAGCATCATGAGTTATAGGAATAAGGTGGATTAAACATAACTTGGAAGAATTAAATGTCCTAGAGTGGAAGTTTAATCAACACACTACAGCAATTTCCACAATTTCCTTAGAGCAAGACAAAAGAAAAAACACAATCATAACAGTGGGTGAACATGAGTGCACCTTGAGGCTAATCCCTTTATTAAGGTCGGGGCTAAAACAGCAAGAGATGAGATCAATACTTCACTTAATGATAAGGCAGGGAAAAAAAACAAAAAAGGTAAAACACAAGCACCTTCGTGTTGAATAGTTGGGCTACAGGATCTTTCTTTGTCTTTGTTCAATGGTTTTAACTTGAATGGCCATTATTGCGTATTCCATCTATAATTATATATCCTCGGAACCACAGAGAGGTTAACCTTTAAGTTGTAATGAGTTTTAACATCTACAGTGGCTTGCACAAGTATTCGGCCCCCTTGAACTTTTCCACATTTTGTCACATTACAGCCACAAACATGAATCAATTTTATTGGAATTCCACGTGAAAGACCAATACAAAGTGGTGTACACGTGAGAAGTGGAACGAAAATCATACATGATTCCAAACATTTTTTACAAATCAATAACTGAAAAGTGGGGTGTGCGTAATTATTGGTCTGAGTGCAGTCAGTTGCCCATAAACATTGCCTGATGAGTGCTAATGACTAAGTAGAGTGCACCTGTGTGTAATCTAATGTCAGTACAAATACAGCTGCCCTGTGACGGCCTCAGAGGTTGTCTAAGAGAATGGTGGGAACAACACCATGAAATCCAAAGAACACACCAGACAGGTCAGGGATAAAGTTATTGAGAAATTTAAAGCAGGCTTAGGCTACAAAAATATTTCCCAAGCCTTGAACATCTCACGGAGCACAACTGTAAACCTACCAAGACAAGGCCGTCCACCTAAACTCACAGGCCGAACAAGGAGAGCGCTGATCAGAAATGCGGCCAAGAGGCCCATGGTGACTCTGGACGAGCTGCAGAGATCTACAGCTCAGGTGGGGGAATCTGTCCTTAGGACAACTATTAGTCGTGCACTGCACAAAGTTGGTCTTTATGGAAGAGTGGCAAGAAGAAAGTCATTGTTAAAAGAAAACCATAAGAAGTCCCGTTTGCAGTTTGCCACAAGCCATGTGGGGGACACAGCAAACATGTGGAAGAAGGTGCTCTGGTCAGATGAGACCAAAATGGAACTTTTTGGCCAAAATGCAAAACGCTATGTGTGGCGGAAAACTAACACTGCACATCACTCTGAACACACCATCCCCACTGTCAAATATGGTGGTGGCAGCATCATGCTCTGGGGGTGCTTCTCTTCAGCAGGGACAGGGTAGCTGGTCAGAGTTGATGGGAAGATGGATGGAGCCAAATACAGGGCAATCTTGGAAGAAAATCTCTTGGTGTCTGCAAAAGACTTGAGACTGGGGCGGAGGTTCACCTTCCAGCAGGACAACGACCCTAAACATAAAGCCAGGGCAACAATGGAATGGTTTAAAACAAAACATATCCATGTCTTAGAATGGCCCAGTCAAAGTCCAGATCTAAATCCAATCGAGAATCTGTGGCAATATCTGAAAACTGCTGTTCACAAACGCTGTGCATCTAATCTGACTGAGCTGGAGCTGTTTTGCAAAGAAGAATGGGCAAGAATTTCAGTCTCTAGATGTGCAAAGCTGGTAGAGACATACCCTAAAAGACTGGCAGCTGGAATTGCAGCAGACGGTGGTTCTACAAAGTATTGACTCAGGGGGCTGAATAATTACACACACCACACTTTTCAGTTATTTATTTGTAAAAATTGTTTGGAATCATTTATGATTTTCGTTCCACTTCTCACGTGTACACCACTTTGTATTGGTCTTTCACATGGAATTCCTATAAGACTGATTCATGTTTGTGGCTGTAATGTGACAAAATGTGGAAAAGTTCAAGGGGGCCGAATACTTTTGCAAGCCACTGTACTTATGTTCACCAGTTCAATCTCATCTAGTACCAGGTGGAACCAGTTAGGAAGAAATATAGATAATAATCAGTGCCGAAAAGATGTAATGAACAAGAAACAAAATACAATAAATGTGTTATTTATATTACTACTTTCTTTAATCTGCTTTAAAATGAAAACACATCTAAAGACACAAAGGTAGAAAAAAACTATAAGAACTCCAAAATGCTATCTTCCCATCTCTCTTGACTCTAATTATATCAGTTCTACCTGATGGCAATTCATCTAAATCTTTGTCATTAATCAGTTTGTAAAGGTTAAATGGGGGAATTTCTGCACAAATTGCAAATGAACATGGCAGCCTAAAGGACAAAGGGGAATTTTAGTACAAAGAACAAGCTAAAGATTGTTTGGGAGCTGAATGGCAATGAATATTTTAGCATCTGAGCAGCAGACAAAATGTTAACACTATCTCTTTAGATGAATTATTGCCTTGTTGACTTATGAGAGGAGCTTTCTGTACTGTTAGATAATGAAACATCTGTTTACATATTTCAGCACCTGTTGTGTGACTGTATATTGAGCCATCAAGTCAAATCGAGCTGTGTTTTCGCCTGATAGACTGCTCTACACAAGAAAGGAAGCTCCCGCTTGCTATCACAGAGAGGCAGCATGACTTCCTCTGCCCGCCCTCTAGTCTGCTACCTCATAACTGGGCTCGTGGAAACACTGTGAGCACATCAATAATGAGGGGGAGTGCAGAGGAGGACCAAAGGGTTTTACAGGTCATATTTCATGGAAAGTTCACTGCATGACACAGATTGAAAAAGAGACAGAGGAAGAGGGGTGCTGAAAGGTACTGTAGACAAAGAGAGGCAGAGCAGAAATGGGACGGGTATGGAACAACACAAAGAGAAGGCAGAGGGCAGAGAGGAAGAGGAGCAGAGAGGAGAGATTTTTCAAACCATGACAGAAGGGTCATACTTACTGTAGGGCACACACTCATACTGGACCTCCAGATACTTGTAGGTCCCTGGGCAGGGGTCAGGGAAGACATCTGAACCTGTGATCACAATGCACTGGGTGCGATTGTTGCATCTGGAAGCATAAAAAAGAAAAAAAAAAACAGTTAATAATTGATAAAAATCATTCGAAATGAGGGGAATGAATGTACAAGATAATTGTATTTTTTACCCAGTCTACTTAAAAACTTTTAGGACATTTTAAAGATCAACATGATTTACATTTAAGAGCTACATGAATTCTAAAGAATAACATCGTCCACAAACCATATTCAACAACTAAACGAATTTAAATATACATTTTCAAGGAAGTGATTTTGTGACTCAAAGGCTTTTAAATGTAGGTAACCTAGCTTAATCACATACAGTATAACGTATGTCCAATTTCTAACAACTTTCAACAAGTTCTATTGTTTCCCTGCATTTCTTTTGTCACAATAGCACATATGAATACATCTGCCAGAACTATGGATCACATATTTTTTTTATTAAATTAAATAAAAATAAAAACCTGGCAACTAAACAGAAATCTAATTGTTAACTGAATGTAATCTAAGTTCGAGTGGTGAACATTTGGGCGCATTGATGACTCCTGACTGTTGAAGTGAGAATAAACACCTTTATAAAATTGAAACTATGGTCGAAACCAGCCCCTTACTTGATTTCTACAAGTCATTAAAGTAGGGGACTTTGACATTCATTGTGGCACTGAAAGTGACAGCCTAAAAATAGCCTTTATTAAAATTAGCCTAAGGTAATAATGTAAAGAACATTGGTGTTATTTTTGACCAGGACATGTAATTTAAATCCCATAATAGACAGGTTTCTAGGATTTCCTAATTTCACCTCCGGAATATTGTCAAAATTAGAAACATTCTGTCCAGAGGTGATACTGAAAAACTAGTCCATATATTTGTTGCTTAAAGGCTGGTCTACTGTAATTCTTTGCTGTCAGAAAATCCACAAAATGCAGTTAAAAGCCTTCAATTTATCCAAAACACTGCAGCAAAAGTTCTGATCAAAATTAAAAAGACTGATATTTCCCCTGTTTTTAGCTTCCCTTCATCGGCTCTCTGTTAAATCCAGAATGTAATTTAAAATTATTCTTCTTATGTGTGAAGCCCTTAATAATCAAGCTACATCATACACTAGAAATCTGATTGTTCCATATGTTCTGAACAGAGCACTTTGCTTTCAGACTGCAGGTTTACTCCTGGTTCCTAGGATTTAGGAAAATCTTTAAACTTTCTTCTCTCTTAGACATAGCTACTAGTTGAGCTTTTACTGCAACTAACTATATGTTATCTCTTTCACCCTATAGACATGAAAACTGGCTCAGAGGTTATCTGCTTAGCTATGTTTCTCTCCTTGATGAAGCCACTAAAGGAGATACTACTCCCATTAATTTTTATAGTTTTCTGGAATGTAGAATGTACTGCTGGATCAGTGTTTCTTATTCCTTCTTTGTGTGTATGCTCGATTTTCTCCTTAGTCGGTCATCGCAGAAGGTCCCTCACACTGAGCCAGGTTCTTTTGGAGATTTCTTCCTGTTAAAGAGGAGTTTTCCTTTACAGTGTAATCTGTAGGATTCAATTGAACGGACTTTTTATTTGGCAAAGTGCGTTGAGAGAGCATGTGTTGTGAATTGGCGCTATATAAATAAACTGAATTGAATTGAAAGAGCTGTCAGAGGCTTTAAAGATAGTCTTGTAAGTCATTTAAAGATATCTAAAAAATATTTGTTAGGAAAGTAGTCTGTAGGTGGAATACATTTAAGACAAATGTCAATGCACCCATGCCAGGGCATCTGAGTAAGTTCATTCTAGAAGCAGATTGTAAATTGCTAAAAGTCTTTAAAAAAACTCAATCCCTCATGTTTTTAATGGGTAAAACAAGATTATTATTTATGTTTAAGTGAAACTAAATTACTCTACAGTGATATATAAAAATATTAGAATATAATACGTGACAAAATAACTAAAATAACTAAAATTTAAATGTAAAAGAAGAAACATATAACCCTAATCAAAGAGTATGAGAAACTCCTCGTTTCTTATCACAATTTGGCTATTTAATCTGCTAACAGAAATGTAACAGTACTGTTGCTTTCCATTTCCCTGCTGAATATCAACAGTGTGAGATGGACTCTTATTCAAACTCTATCATGCAGTTTTTAAAAGCTTGGACAGTCTGTTTGTGCAATGTGTAAATTCATCACTGGCTAACACTATGAATTCTGTTAATGTGATTCTGTCAGGTGGAAGGGCTGCTGCAAAGTGAATAACTCGTTGCATTCGGTTATGCTTCTTTGGATAGACAACATTACACTAACTGGCCTTATAAACTCAACCAAACTATAATTGAATATGAATATGTCTCAATTACATTGTTTCGGATCAAGGATATATTTCTACGTAACTGGATATTTAGATCTGTTTATCTTGTAAGGCACATTAAGACATTTGCTTCATTTGGTGCAGTTTCATGCCTCATCTTAAAGTTAATAGATGAAAGTCAAATTTTGAATTCAATCCATGTTTTAGAACAGTACAGTCTTTTGCTAATATTCTTAAGAAATGCTGAATTAAATACATAGATACCATGAAAAAAACACAACAAAAATTATAAGGAAATGTTAGGTCCTCTGCATAATGGGCAACAAGAAAACATCAAGCAAGCTAAGAATCACTTCTCACAACTATATTTGTGGCATCTGTATATTTTATTCAAGTGTCCTACCTAATTGTTCTCAGGTTGCTCTTGTATAAATAAATGCAATAAAGTATGTGTATGAAGATATCTACCAAACAAACAAGGCATATTCAATATGTTTGCTAATGCATTGCTTGTATGCTCATGGTGAGCAAAAACAAAAGACGATCTGTCAATAACTGTTACAAGTCACACAAACATTATATTAGGGATCATATTGCTTCTTCATGAGTGAAAAATATCTGCTTTAATACAAACGCACTGTTTTCCCATTTTACTGGCATTAATTCCAGTTATTACACAGAACGTTTGGAGAGCAGAATCTAAAACTTGTCCCAATGTGCTCTGAGGCAGGGCAGAGAGTTGTAGGTGAACCACCTCTTTTGCTTCACTGAAAATATGATAATGACATCAATACACAGAGAAAGTTGTCTTTGTTATCAAGGGACATAACATTTTATTGGAAATCCGAGGGGCCAGATCAATAACTCAGTTTTGCTGATTAACAGGGGACTAGAAAAAAATATTAGTTTCTTCTTACCCTCTTAACTTTGCAAATTGTAATCTAGATGGATATTTTTTTTTTTTTTTTGCTTTGGGTTTTTATTTCATTTTAGGCCAACAACCAGATGTCATAATATTAAAATTATAGTAAAATAATATTGAGCAGCTAACTCAAAACTTCACTGTTAATATATACAACTCACGATTACTTAGTGGTCACAAACTGGTGCTTTTTTTATTTCACAGCATAAAAGCCACTTGGATTGAACATCGTGAAAGCTAGCTGAGCACTGGGTTTTAAAGCACAGTACTGCATCAAGGAACATAAAAGAAAGTCTTCTTTATTTAAATGAAATATGCACAGAATCACAATACAGTGGCTTGCAAAAGTATTCGGCCCCCTTGAACTTTTCCACATTTTGTCACATTACAGCCAAAAACATGAATCAATTTTATTGGAATTCTGCATGAAAGACCAATACAAAGTGGTGTACAAGTGAGAAGTGGAACGAAAATCATACATGATTCCAAACATTTTTTACAAATAAATAACTGTAAAGTGGGGTGTGCGTAATTATTCAGCCCCCTTTGGTCTGAGTGCAGTCAGCTGCCCATAGACATTGCCTGATGAGTGCTAATGACTAAGTAGAGTGCACCTGTGTGTAATCTAATGTCAGTACAAATACAGCTGCCCTGTGACGGCCTCAGAGGTTGTCTAAGAGAATGTTGGGAGCAACAACACCATGAAGTCCAAAGAACACACCAGACAGGTCAGGGATAAAGTTATTGAGAAATTTAAAGCAGGCTTAGGCTACAAAAAGATTTCCCAAGCCTTGAACACCCCACGGAGCGCTGTTCAAGCGATCATTCAGAAATGAAAGGAGTGTGGCACAACTGTAAACCTACCAAGACAAGGCCGTCCACCTAAACTCACGGGCCGAACAAGGAGAGCGCTGTTCAGAAATGCAGCCAAGAGGCCCATGGTGACTCTGGACAAGCTGCAGAGATCTACAGCTCAGGTGGGGGAATCTGTCCATAGGACAACTATTAGTCGTGCACTGCACAAAGTTGGCCTTTATGGAAGAGTGGCAAGAAGAAAGTCATTGTTAAAAGAAAACCATAAGAAGTCCCGTTTGCAGTTTGCCACAAGCCATGTGGGGGACACAGCAAACATGTGGAAGTAGGTGCTCTGGTCAGATGAGACCAAAATGGAACTTTTTGGCCAAAATGCAAAACGCTATGTGTGGCGGAAAACTAACACTGCAAATCACTCTGAACACACCATCCCCACTGTCAAATATGGTGGTGGCAGCATCATGCTCTGGGGGTGCTTCTCTTCAGCAGGGACAGGGAAGCTGGTCAGAGTTGATGGGAAGATGGACGAAGCCAAATACAGGGCAATCTGGGAAGAAAACCTCTTGGAGTCTGCAAAAGACTTGAGACTGGGGCGGAGGTTCACCTTCCAGCAGGACAACGACCCTAAACATAAAGCCAGGGCAACAATGGAATGGTTTAAAACAAAACATATCCATGTGTTAGAATGGCCCAGTCAAAGTCCAGATCTAAATCCAATCGATAATCTGTGGCAATATCTGAAAACTGCTGTTCACAACCGCTGTCCATCTAATCTGACTGAGCTGGACCTGTTTTGCAAAGAAGAATGGGCAAGAATTTCAGTCTCTAGATGTGCAAAGCTGGAAGAGACATAACCTAAAAGACTGGCAGCAGGATTGCAGCAAAATGTGGTTCTACAAAGTATTGACTCAGGGGGCTGAATAATTACACACACCCCACTTTTCAGTTATTTATTTGAAAAAAATGTTTGGATTCATGTATGATTTTCGTTCCACTTCTCACATGTACACCACTTTGTATTGGTCTTTCACGTGGAATTCCAATAAAATTGATTCATGTTTGTGGCTGTAATGTGACAAAATGTGGAAAAGTTCAAGGGGGCCGAATACTTTTGCAAGCCACTGTAACAGTGAGTGACAACGGGAGATCACTTATTTTCTTTAAACACTAAAGAAATTTATATCCCAGTCAATGTAAGTTAATTAACTAAGCTTACAAATTTTATTTGACTACTTTCAGAAAACACGTTTTTTTCCCTTTAAATTTCTTCAAAAAGAACAAGAATGTGAAGGAAAAAAACAGCTCTCTATATGCTTGTACAGAACCCCATTAATTCAGTTTATATTCAGATCTGTGTTCAGGAAGAATCTCATGGGACTTTTTTCTTCATTAATGACCTTGTGAAATAACAGATAAAAAATATATGCATTTCCTTGTTGTTCTCATGGAAATAAATTCCTGTTTAGAAATGAAATTAAAACATGTACCTCATGCAGAGACTATAATAAACTGCAAGTTGAGTTTTTTGTGGCAAATATTTTATGGATCTACACCACTTTCCACATTTTAAATGGTCACTTTGATGATCCTTTCTGCTTTACTCATGCATAAGCATATCATGCAGAAGCAATATAAATTATAGTGCTTTATCTAGCGGATTCCACTGAGACCAGGAAATGAATGTCTAGTTTATGTCAGGCGCATAAAACAAAATGTTATGGAAAAATAAAATTAGTGACACTAATGAGACACAGACCTGCCATCATTACTCAGACAAATGTATTGAATAACACAGAAAAAAGGCTCAAAAAAGCTCATATTTCTTTTGAAACAATGTTGTCATATGTGTTGATAGCTGTGCTTGATATATTGTCCTAATTTTAGAGCAGTGAAACAGGGGCACCCATATCTATGGGATTGCGTGAGTTTGATTACCGTCTCATCTGTGAAACCTCAGGGATCTCCTGAGACCAACTGAAGAAGCCCTAATGACTTCTTCTATGCATAGTCCTACCATTCATTTTAAAAGAAAGCATGTAATTGAAATTCCACCAATAAAAACTTTAGCATTTGGCTGTGCAGGGTACAGGTCTCACAGTGCACACTAATTAAATACATTTAAAATATGATATCTCTGACTATCTCTTGATAGTCTGAGGCTATACAGTAATTAATCATCTTCATAATGAATATTAAATCAAAGGAGTTTTTTTCTTCACTTTTCTCCAGAGAGACACATTCTTCGTTTGTACTTAGATTGTTTTCTATTAGGAAAGTTATTTTTAAGGCAAATATCGGTAGTTCAGCTTTTTTAATATGAGAGATAAAGTGATAATCTGCCAAAATAGCAAGAATAACTATATGATGTTAACAGTTTTTTTTATCATAATTTATTCTTGAAAAAAAAAATTCATGGCAGAGTTTGTGCCTTCTCCTGTTGCCTCCTTTCAACCTCCAGCCCGTTAATCACACAGAAGCATTCCAAATGTAATCCTATCACATCTCTGACCTTTTGGGAGAGGCCAACATCAGTACAATTAGAGTGTCGTCAGGAATGCTGTTCGGATTTGATGCAAATCTCTCTTAAAAATGAGCACTACCAGATGACAGAGGGAAATGGGTGGAATAGGATGCCAACGAGGTAGAACGAATAACACTCCTGACACCAAATATCAACATACAATTGAGCCTTTTTCCCTGCCATCTTAAACCATGTCAGAGTAATATTCATGCATGAAGATAATATGCTAGTTAAACAGTAATTTCCTTTAAACAACAAACCTGTTATGAATCCTTTTTCTTAAATAAGAGAGAGGAACTTTTATTTTTTAGTTTCAGTATGGTTTTATTTACAAATGACTGTATTCCATTTCTAAAATGATCCATTAGAAAATGTGCTTTGCTCTGTACAGTCATTTACACTGTATTAAAACAGGTTTAGTATATTTTATTTGGGTTTGATGAACTAATAAAATAAAACAGACCACAAGAGAACTGTACAAGCAAGACTAATGGATTTGTCAAAAATGTTAAGCTAAACCAGTTTCTGGTAACACCAAGGGGGCTTTGTTCAAACCTGACTACATGAGTAACAATGAATTCATAGGCAAATCCGCTACAAGGCAGTTTAAGTTCAGACTTTCTGCTTAAGTTGTCACCGATACATTTTTTTCACAGATTTTTCTTCCAATATAGAAGAATATGTTATTTGGCTGAATGGCTAAATGATGATGATTCAGATTAACCATCTTAAAAGCTCTTCATTGTTGAATTATTTAACCAAAAACAACCATAATTAAAAAAAGCTCACACCCTCTTAAAATGAACAAATATGATGCATTAAGCCAAATTTAACAATATAAAAGTAACTCGATAACATATTTTCAGCTTTTAATTTATTAAAAGCCATTATATAGCTTATTCATTACAATCATCAGTAAATCCCAATAAAACACACACACACCCCAAGTTATGGAGAGTTATCTTTGAATTATTTTGCATTATTTTTATATTTCCACTCATCGTCTTTACCCGCTTGTCCATGTAGCAACATGGGGGAGCTGGTGCCTATCTCCAGCGAGAGGCAGGGTACGCAATGGACAGGTCGCCAGTCCATCACAGGGCAACGTAGAGACACACAGGACAAACATCCATGCACACCCACACTCACACCTGAGGGCATTTTAGAGAGACCAATTAACCTACCAGTCAAGTTTGTGGATTGTAGGAGGAAGCCAGAGTACACAGAGAGAACCCACCCATGCACAGTGAGAATATACAAATTCCAAGCAGAAAGACCTCAGGCTGGGATGCTAACCCAGAGCCTTCTTGCTACAAGACAACAGTCCCACCAACCACCAACACGGTGGAGTCATTATATGCATTATTTTAACGTAACAAAATTTCTATTTTCACTTTGTAACATTTTTTTGGGTTATTAATGGCCATTACTCTTTTTAAGTCTAGAATGCATTTGATATTCTCTTCAAAATCCACAATAACTGCATTGGTGAAATCTGAACTTATTAATTCTACACTGAACAAATATTTTTTTAAAGGTTTGTGATAGATAAAATGTTCTCTTTGTAAAAACAAGGAAAAGGCATTTTAGACGGGGTTTTTTAACAGTTTCACCACATTAGTATTAAACATGCATAAAAAAGCTGTAAAAAAAACAACAGGAGTATACTGACTGCAGATTTAAAATACAGTTTGTGATTTTTTTTTTTTTCAAGCGTTTAGGTCAGCTGAACATTTCTAATGATATTCCTTCATTAATCAACCAGTTACATATTCATCCCAAGCATGTTTGTGGTCTGTTTGGGTATTCTAGGTCCCTTCCTCTTACGTTAAATGGCCAATCTACTGTAAATTGCCTGTAGGTGTGATTGTGTGAATCCATGATTGTTTGTCCTGTGTGTCTCTGAAGTACGGGCAACCTGTCCAGAGTGCATTTTGCCTCTCCCTCATGAGCAAATAGCTTGGACGTAACTTGTTTTTTATCCCGATTGAAGCCCTGCTCATCAAGTCTTTTTGTGAGCCGCTCCAAAAGGTGGCTGTCCTTCACAGTCCCCGTGAACTGTCTGGCGATCTGGTCTTCAGCTCTAAAGGCCAGAAGCTCTAGGACAGGGGTGTCAAACTCAAAGGTATTTTGGGCCACATCAAGATCATGAATGTCCTTAAAGGGCCTGTTGTGGCAAAAAGTGTTGATAAAACTATTTTTAACAAACTGTTAAAATATTAATAAATATCCGTCTCCGCATTCGACGAGTACTTCTTACTTCTTGAGGCTCAACGCACATTCCACACATCATCAAGACATCACCCTCTGTTGTGGCAAAGTGTGATCTTCATTCATAAGCCAGCGTAGCGGCAATATTGCTGTAATATTACTATCAAGCTTGCCAGCACAAATGCTGCAATATTTGTGCCTCGCCATGCCGTCATTGTGCATGCAAAAGACACCATGCCGGCAATATTACCCCAATATGCCACCATGATGTGTCTTTTGAAAATGCCTTTGGATTGCTGGAAATAGGCACTAGGATTATATGACATGGCATAAATAAATATAATTGGATTACAATACACTATTAAAAAGTGTTTTGGTTAGTTATATCATCCTTTGAGTGTTTGTGAAACCAGTTTTAGTTAACCACAACTGAATTCTGACTATTCATAATTCCTCTTCAGGATATTTAAAATATTTAATGTTTTAATGTCCATGCAGATATTCTGAGGTTTATCTAACCACACAAATGCTGCAAATATAGTACTCTAAGCCGGGATTTTGAAATGTCAATATAATTGTTGATATCTTCTGCTATTATGCCTGCCTTGTCTATACAGGTATATTGATTCAACACAATGCTGTGATTTCCCCCCCCCCCCCCCCAGATATATGTAGAAAAATGAGCTCAAGCAAGATGGAGAAAAACCTAGAATCTGGCTGTTTTACCACTTCAACTGAAAAACTGGTGACTCACTTTACAGCAATGTCAGGGTGCCCTGTCTTTTAAATGTGCTGTATTTGTCCGCGACGTAGGTTTTAAAAATTCATACCATGCAAATCAACACAAAACAAGCAATAGCTCTTTTTCCAGAAAGACAACAATTCAAGCTTAATATTCATTAAAAAAACATAGAACATGAATTTTTCCTTACATTTTTAGATGAACATGAACATCAATCTGAATTAGAGGTATGTTTGGACTAACCACAGTGACATATCACAATGCAATCAGGTCTAATCAAAATAGTGTTTTCTTTGTCTAGTCTGTGCCTTGCTTTAGGAGAAATTTTTAATTTTCTCTCTTTCTAAACTCTGCTAGCCTAAACTGGCCATTTGTAATTTACAATACAATAAAGAAAAAAAAGAGTTGCTGCGGCAAAAACAATCGCTGCGTAACTGGAGGAGAGAAGCAAGATGAGTGAGGGGAGCACATTACCCAAAGAGGAACAATCCACTTCCTGGTGCTCCCAGTTTGAATTTCAATCAAATTAGCGTCCCTTAAACTCAAAGTGACCCGTCTAGCCCCATTTCATCTGAAATGCTGATGAGGTTCATGGCACAATTATCAAGGCAGACATCTCTCTCAAGAGGCATGTCTGTTGATCGCAGGCAGACCATTGAAAAATTAAATCATTTCCAGGCCACAGAATGGCAGCAAGAGAAACAATGTGATGTGAGCTGAACACAAAGCACCCACACATTCAATACACACATGCTGTAAGTATAATCACCTCCTGTATCAGTATGTTTAGACCAGTTCTAGGAGGGTGGCCCAATGCAGTTTCAGGAAATGAGCTATTAGAAATTAACCATTAGCATCCTGCTTTCAACTTGAGAGCTGACCCAATATCCTTCCAAGACATCCTTCAAAATTGTAATTGCTGTCATATGCTTGTGTTGATGTTACTTTTATTTAAGCTGCCAATATAGCTCAATTGGGGAATTCCAGGCTCTTGAAGAGTCTGACTTACATCCATCAAAATCATCCAACTCTCGCATTGATTTTTATTTTACCAGAAGATTTATATCACCATGCGACTGGAGTCAATAGAAATATTATTTGACAGTGTGCTGGTCACAAAGTGACCTTTTACGAAACAACAAAATGTAAAACTGGACCACCCACACCAATGATGGTCTCCTGCAGTGGACATCAGCCCTTGCATCTCAAAGCAATCAAATAATCAAAGGCTTTCTCATTCTCATGCTTGATCAGCTTTACAACCTCTAGAGGTGTAGACCTATTAGAAATACATGACAGCAGACCCATTTAAATAGGGGATGTCCGAGTCTAGTCCGAGTCATTTGATTTTGAGTATCTGCCGCTCAGTCGCACATTGTATATCATAACTTGAGTTGACCCATTGCACAGTAAAGCTTAGCAGTGACATCAGACAAACTTAATATGTCCGTCTGGTTAACACCAAAGCAGACACCTTTGATAAAAGAACTAGCAGGTCGTCACGTAGCCTCTTGTGAATGCCTGGCAGAGCTGTGTCTGTAAAGCAGTGATGAGAAGGCAACTCATACCGTGGCACCAGGTTCTCTAGAAGACTGCAAATTCCGACGTTTGCAACCACAAACAGCAGCTCATCATCCAGTGTGATCAGTCTGGCTGACACGGCTATAATCTTTTTGACCTTTTCGCTGTCCTTAGGCAATTTCTCTTTGTTTTTTTAACATATGGTGTTATGGTGTCGGTTGGCTCAGTGTTTTTGTCAGACTGCCGTTTTAAATTGGTACTGTTGAATTCAGGTCTATCTAGTTCAAAATATGTCCAAAGTGTAGACATTTTCCCTCTAGTGAGGCAACTTGTTTGCCCTGCATCAGCCAACTAGGTAGAAGCTAACTGTTACGTTGTCTGAATTCCCCGCCTGCCGTAAATTGTGTGACGTTGCTGTGTTGTTGTCCTCCATGTGACGGTGAACATTGATATAGTGGAACTTGTTGAAATTAAAACAAAGCCACTGCCACTCCGTTTGACAATCCCTATCTCAGGAAGAATTTAAAACGTCATGCTTGTGGAATGCGGGTGGAAATCAGATATAACCTTTATAAAACATAAAGGTTATAGTCAATCATTTCCACTCGATTCCAATCATTTAAAAATCACGTGATCTGGCCCGATTTCCAATCACATTATCAAATCTGGACATCCCTAATTTAAACATGCTGTGCATGTTACAGTTACCATACTTTTAGATCACTTTGTTCAAAGCCAAAGGTGGCTTTTTTCATCTTGATGACACTAACAGATTAAGTTGAATTCACCACATGTAAAAATATTTGATTTAAGCTTCAAAGCACACAATGTGATTTTTTATTTCAGTGGATAATGTAATATTTCAGAACTAATTTGTAATTATTATGCTGCATGTTATTTGTACTCAGAGGTGAGAAATACATGAGTTTCAAATCATACTAAAAGCTGCAGTAATCAACTCTTAATTTCCACTCTATTCGGTTTTCACCTCATTACTTATAGTACTGTGCAAGCTCTGTAAGTAAGTCTCGCTACTTGGTTGGAAGGCAAATAATCCTAAGAAATACATATACCAGTTTGTGTTGTTTATTTTAGTTAGCTTAACACAGAGACTGCTGTTTAGAAATGCTAGCTGTGTCAGCCTTTAATAAAAAAATGCTAAACATATTTTTGAAATAAAAAATACATAAACTTGTGTAATTTGTTAAACAGTAAAATCCTATTATTCAGTGACTTCTATCTCAAAAGGCACGAGCCTCTGGTCTCAATGTAAACAATTACTGACCACTCATAAGGATAGAAAAATATATTAAATGTCATTCAAGGTCAAAGCTTCACTGAAATTGAGTTGGGAAATCACACTGATATGCAATTTTTACTACTCTAACTTTATCAAATGTAAAGCTGGTGACTTAATATACTCTCTTGTTTAGCACATTGTCACCAATTGGATAGAGATAGAGAGCCATTTTATTCATGCTGAACTTTAGCACATCCCTCTGAAACATCCTAACTGAATCTGGACCTTGATGAAATCTTAATCTGCTGTGCTTTAAATAAACAGTAACAGTGTATGTACAGAGAGAAAGTACAAGGCAGAGTGCTGTCAGGCGGCAAGAATGGAGCTCCTCAGAGAGCCTTGCAAGCACTACTGTCACTGATATAAATAGTGTAAGTAGCATTCTTTAGTCTCCAGATCCCACTTCACTTTTATTGATGCAAACCTGGAGGATGTAGCTGATTCCAAACTAATATAATACATTCATTTTAAGCATGTTAAATAAAATGTAGCTGCTCAAAACAGGGTGTGGAAAATGTGTTGTATTAGTTGTTCTGTGTTGTTCTATGTAAAATGTAAAAAAATGTTGACTGGTGAGCTATTTTCCTGAAAATTATTCCTGGTTATCAACTCAGTTTAACTTAAGATTCGTACATTAATCTCACTGATAAAATTAATCTTCTCTTTCAGAGAGCAATCTGCATTGATCATTTTTGTCAATGATATGCCCCTTCTAAAAACTCATGATCCACAGGCACAGCAGGAACAAACCCTGTTATATTACAGCAATCAATGACCTTGTTATCGAATACTTAAAATGAAGCTCATTAGTCAAAGTAAAATCAATGTATGTAGGCCACTTTTCATATTGTATATCATATATGTTTCATTCTGTAAAATTATTTATCAAGCTGTATAACTGTCATCTTTTCTAATTTTTGTGCTCACATTTGAAATAATAACCAAGAACAAGATGATTTCAGCATTAGCAATGAAATCCATTAAAAAAATTATACATTTAAATTACTACTTTAATCTTCTGAATGTTATCATTAGGTTTGTCCTAATTAGCATCAGCACAGAAGAGGAGATGTCGTATTACACAAACCCGATCCTGCAAAAAAAAATATTCTAAATGTTATTATCAATTAATTAATTATTTCAAACTTTACTGCCATGCAGTTTCACATCTGGCAGGGCGGAGTCCATATGAAAAATTCCCATACACATTATCACCCACTTGAGTCAACTAATTGCTTGCAGCTGAATGTTCTAATTGAGCCACAACAATCCTAAGGCTATTTTCATAAAATCATTGTGCTCATGAATATAATATGCCAGCCAGATATGAAAACAAGTCAGAGTTCCAACAGAATCTAGCAAACTCTAGCAAACTCTAGCAAAGCAACAATCCAACTCTTTACACTTCAGGACCATGTCAATATCAGATATTTAAAGGTCAACCTAATTTTCTACACAAGCACAAATGTGATTTCCTCCCTCACCTACCTAAATTAGGAAACTGTACAAATTATAGCTGCTTTTGACTTATTCCATTCTCACACAAGGCATGACATTCTTCTTGTTAAGTGCCTTGAGATGACATCTGTTGTGAATTGGCGCTATATAAATAAACTGAATTGAATTGAATTGACATTGTCTCTGCTTCTAATATAATGACCACTCACAGCAGGAAGGCTAAAATAAAAACCTATGAAATGCTCTTAATAATAATTTTTAAACTGAAATCAGGTTGAGCTAAAACATTATCTATAGGCTACAAATTCCAGATTGATGCATCTGTCTTCCATTCAAAAACCATTTAATATCAATATTTGAGAAAATACTTTAATTTTGATAAGAGGGTCTGACTCGTTCCTGTGAGCCACATCTTATCACAGATTTTTCTCTTTGAAAGGCCCTGCTTCTATAGAGTACAAGTGCTAAGTATGCATTTAAAACAACATCTGATATCTTCAGTCAGTCTCAGGTTTTGCATGTAAGCAATGAATCAAAGTCTGTTACAGACATGAGATTTCTGCTTTATTAGGAATCTGTTTGAGAGTATGCAGTTGTGATTCCATGGACTGTGTTTTGAATGAGCACGCTGAGGGCAGTGTAATACAAAGGGTCAAAAACAGGGACCAGGGAGGTTGCAGCCTTTCAAGACAGACAATGCGAGTCAGCTATCCGACTTCATCAAATAGGACTTGACAATAACCCCCCTGAATACAAGGGCTCTACTCTTTTATTTCATTTTTTTTTTTTATTTCCCAAGGCGGCTTGCCAGAGTTGCTGACTGTCTCATACCAGCCAATATCTCTCTCTCTGTGGCAGTCATATGTCATTCCATCCTGTGCACTTTGGCTCCAGTGGCATCCCTGTGTGACAACTGGTCTCATGTATTATGTCTCACATGGTACAGAATATTCCTGGTGGAACCTTACCATGGTTAAATTCACATGTGAAAGTCTATGTAACACAATTTTTTGTCTTCTAGATTAAATTATACTTCTCTCCATGTTCAAAACATATGTCAGACTGTTGAGCAGTCATAAACTATGCTGATCTGTATGTGCATTTAGAACATGGTTTTATTTAGAACAGAAATGTGGATATGCTGGTTTTCCCAATCTGACTACTTGGGTCAGAAATCTGACCTATGGGTGTTTGCCACATGATTTACCATTTTCTGTTTTTGCCCCATTTACTGTATCTCAGCTGTGTCATTAAATGCAGCCAATGCAAGAAAAAAGAAAACTGGTTACACTGGTGTTCTTAACTATTTTTAAATTAAAGGACAAACTATAATGGTAAAAACCTATCAAGTGGTCTGCAGCATTCATGGAACTCTAGTGAAATTGTCTGGTAATAACTGGCATCCTAAATCTAGAATCTTGCATTTTATTATGTATTTATTTATGTATGTTTGAAAGCAATATATAAATTAAATTGCTGAGATGTTATGTGAATTTAAGAACCATTTGAGTAACTATATTTACTGACAATGCTCTGATGCTACAAGGCAGAGCAGGAGGACAAAGGTTTCTAATAATCTTGCCATATATCAAGTACTGTACTTGTACGAGTATTACAAAACAAAAAAAAAAGCTGCAGAAACAAAACACAGATTATAATAGTAAGTAGTACAAACTCTGAATGAGTAATGTGAACTTTGATACCAGGCCTCAAACAAACGAATCATAATATTCAAATCTAACCATTGATTATGCTTCTGTCAAAAGGTATAAATACACTGAGATATGAAGAAGTCTTTGTGTCAGTTGTGCCTTGCAAACAGTGCATAAGAAGCGCATTATTGTTGTAAAGTACAGGGGCTTTTAAAGGTGTACAGGTTTACAACCAAGTGTGCTGTGCATTTTTTTTCAGCCCCTCAAAGCATTACCATAGCATTTTGCTGCAATTACAACATCAAGTCTTTTGGACTTTGTCTTGACCGGATTAGCATTTCTAGAGACTAAAACATTGCCCATTCTTCTTAGCAAAATAGCTCAACCATAGTCAGTTTTCCACCAGCTGCTCTTATTTACCCCTGCTAAATAAGAGCAGCTTCACAGCATGATGCTGTCACCACCATGTTCCACATTCGGAATTGCAATTTCAGGGTGACGCAGCATTAGTTTTAAGCCAAACATAGGATATTTTGTATGTAGTCAAAAAAGTTACATCTGACGAGAACTTCCATGTCTCCTACATGGCTTGTGGCAAACTGCAAACACGACTTCTTATGACTTTTATTCAGCAATAAATGCAGTGGTGGATTGCCTTTTTAAAGGTTATAGTGTGAACGGATTGTTCCAACTGAGCTGTGGATCTCTGCAGCTCTTCCGGAGTTACTTCTTTACTGCTTTTCTGATTAATGCTCTCCTTGCCAGTCAGTTTAGGTGGATGGCCATGCCTTGGTAAGTTTGCAGTTTTGCCATACATTTGTTTTTTAGATAATAGATTGAATAGTTCTCTGTAAAATGGACCAACTTGGAACATTGTTTTATAACCCTAATTTATTGCATTGAATTTTATTTAAGGTCATCAGTTACACATGGCACACTTTTCAGAACATTTTTTATATCACAATCAAACGATTTATGGTGAATGGCACACAGCTAATAGTGAAGTGGAATGAAAATATGTTGGGGGGTTCCCCACGGTTTTTTCATGCTTTTTCTGAAAAGTGTGCCATTCACCATAAATCGTTTAATTGTGATATAAACATTGATTGCGAAATTGATAGCGATTCAAAAATGTTCAAAATCAATTACTGTATCTTTCATAATAATTAAATGAGAAAAACAGAAGTCTGGCCTGCCGCCTGGACATTTATAGGGGACAGACCAGCAAAAACAGTATGGCTGCTGCTAGTGTTTCAGACATGCAGCGTAAAATTTACAAAATACAGCAAATACTTTTCAGTTTAGTTGTGAAAGGAACATCTATGTTGTTGTGTATTATGTTAGTAGCAATGCTCCATTTCCCCAGACATGTCCACTTCTCATGTGCTGTCCGGTACGTCGTCCCCAAGCTGCAGCGCAGGGCAGGTTTACAGGACCAAGTGTAGCTTTACGGAAAAACCGCAAAGGAAATTTCCTTCATACCGTCGCGACTAATGTGTGGCGGACTGCAACATGCACATAGCTGGCAGATATGTTTCTATGTATGACAGGTGCCAATCATCCCATTGGTCACACTAAAAGGTTGTGCAAAGTTAGAGTTCATCTATTAAATAGCGAAAAACCATAGATTGGACACTTTAGGCGTCTTTGGGAGAAAGGTTACTTTGAATATAAAATAATTATTTCTCAGAATATAATTTCAGATTTTGTGTAATTTTTGTCCTTTATGACTTAAAAGTTGAGCTATTATTGTTAAAGGTTTATTTTCTAATTAAGAGAGAAATTATTTCTATTTAGATTTTGAAGTCAATTCAATAATGGTTGATTTGTAAAAGCCTATCTGAAGTTTATTTAATTATTCTTTCTAACCACATAGAGCAGGACTAGTTTAAAATGTTAAAATCAAAAGTCAAAAGAGCATGATTAAGGTGTTTAAGGATTAGGCTGAGGGTCCTCTTTTATGGAAATCAAAATATGGTCACCCTATATTATACTTTTAGTTCCAACACACCAGTGCTTTCCACAAGCGCCGGCTGCCGGCTATATAGCCGACTACTCAATGAAGTCCAGCCAGCTACTAATTTATGACCAGGATATGATTCCGCGCAATGCGGTGCACAACGTTTGCACGCACATCGTAGTTTCCCTTTCATACTTCAGCGTGAGTCCCGCTGTGACACGGCTCTATTCTCCGCCAGAATGCTCTGTGAACTGGGGTAGCTTTCAACCTCCGCTCCTCCGCCCGGTCCTTTTATATACTTTTGGCCGGTCGCGCTGAACTAATATCCTTCCGCCCGCTCATGTTGTACTCAGTGGTATCATGGGGCTCTTGACTCAGGTCTAGCTAAATGGACAATGCGGAAAGGCTAAGTCTACGGCGCCGTTGTCGTTAAACCAGGCTGTCGGAGCCATCATAGACAAGAAGCAGAGCGACATTTTGGTAATTCAGTCCTCCCTTCAAGCGTTCAATTAGTGAACACAAACGGATTCGTAAGAGTGTGTTTTCGTTTGTTTATAAGGGAGAATTATTTGCTGTTTATTTGTGTAGCCTGTGAACTGTGAACGTGTCATGAACTGAAAATAAGAGATTTACTGCCACAGAAAGCCTGTTGATGCCATACTATGCCAGCTTGTATTGCGTATTTTTTATTTTAGCTGTGCAAATCAGTTTTTATTGCTACGTTATATATGTATAATAATGATGATAATAATATAGTGATAATAGTAGTAGTAAAGTAATATTATATTTGAGCAAATGTCTGAGAAAATAATATAGCCTGCTTATTATGCAGGCACACTTAGTAGTAGTAGTAGTAGTAGTAGTAATAATAATAATAATAATAATAATAATAATAATAATAATAATAATAATAATAATAATAATAAACTGAATGGATTTAAAGTAAAAAGTAGCCGTGGAAAGAATGATAAAAAAACCTAATTGGGGGAAAAAATATGCAACAAAAATAATTGTTTTATAATTGAATTGTAGCACCCAAATCGTAATCAATTCGTGGCAGATCCCTATTCACTATTAAACTCTACCCCGGTTGAGCTATGTTACGTCCCACCAAGATGGAGTCTAGGAGATGGAAGGGGGGTGTAACAATAATTTATGTTCCCGGGGTGAATGAAAAGGCAGCAGCCAGGATGTAGCCAAAACAAAGACGTTTTATTGTTAAAAGGTAAAATGAAAATGAAATTTGTAGGTTTTGGAAACTGAAAGATTGAATTAAAAAAGGCAGTTCCATAAACAATCTGCAGTCCAGAAAAAAACAGAATTCTCTCTCCTCAACTATAGGGAGATCGAAAGAAAATTCACCCTTCTCAACAGATGTAAAATGGCCAGAGAAAAAAATGGCCTCCTGAAAACAAAGGATTAACTAACCCAAAACACCCTACTTTAACAAGTGAGACAAACCTCCTTCACTAAGGAGTAGCAAAATTCAACAGTTATACTCCTACACAAAGGAGTGTACCGTT
This sequence comes from Valencia hispanica, assembly GCA_963556495.2. Classification (NCBI taxonomy): domain Eukaryota; kingdom Metazoa; phylum Chordata; class Actinopteri; order Cyprinodontiformes; family Valenciidae; genus Valencia; species Valencia hispanica. Next base: position 30,824,312 of record OY747705.1, read on the forward strand.
CAAAGCTCATCCAAGCAGCAATTCCACAATCTGCACAAGGTCTGACAACCTGGGCAGGTTTGCCACACCTTATATGCCCTGCTTCAGCCTGATGATTGGCTAAATTGGGTGCGGCTGAACTCACCTGCACTGCTTGGCAGAATGAGGGGGAAGAAAAAAAAACACATGCACAGAGCTGCACGTTACAGGCTACCACATAAAATCCGAATAAAATGTACTTCAGCTTGTGGTTGCAATATGGCAAATTCAAAAAAATTCAAAGAGAATTAATACTTTTTTCAATTTACTATATCAATAGGAATTATCAAAGAAGCAGCATGAAAACTAAACAAAGTTTTATGAATGGAATATTATTAGACAAGTGATGTGACTGTAAAACAATTCTTTATTAGTCCTGCCTTCAAAACGTATTGACTTTATTCAGTTTATTTATTCAAAGTACAGGCTTTATAAATAATTTATAAAACTATTTATTCTTGGTAATAAAGGTTTTATTATTAATTACGACTATGCATAGAATACTTTAGTGTTGGTCCAGTGCAAATTATGCAACAACATTTTGTGTGTATGTGTCTGTGTGCGTTAATTACCACTTTCCATTCGAGTGAAATAACTCATATGCAGACACATAATAAATTGATTCTCCTAAAAGCGAGAGGCTCACCCTTATTAACAAGGTAAAATAAAGCAAACACAGATAGACTAATGTAAGCACACTAAATCTAGATTGCACATTTGCAGACTAATTTACGACTAAGCAGGAATTACAATAGACATAAAATTACCTCCTTCAAGTCACATCAGATCTGCACCCTGTCAGTCCTGCCACTTTAATTTAGCTCTTTGTTCTAAAGAATAAAAAAATGAATTTGTTATGTTTATAGTGTGTACACCTGTCTAATCTGAGACTGAGATTATGTCTGCACTGCTAGAGGCTGTTTGTTTTCGTCTCCCCCTTTTTTTATGTACTCCTTTGACACTGTTTGTCCTCTCTCCTTCACCTTTCAGAGCTGTAATGAAGTTTCTAATTCACTTTTGTTCAGGTTCAGGCGCCTCATTATTGGTGCTAACGGTAATGGGATGTGGGCTATTGATGCTGACAACTGCTGCCTTTTTTATCTCACACTTTCTGTTTGGCTTCTTTCAGAGAACTAAATCAGCTCCTTAGAGGCCATTATCCTTGGTGGAAGATTTTACTCTAAAGCTAGTGACAATGTTTTCAAAACAAAGGAAAAATGTATTTCAGCATAGGCAGCCAGATGAACTTACAAAGTTGGGAGTGGTCCAGAACTATTACTGTGCAATTTCAAATACCTAAGGGACCTGAAACTTTAGTAAACACGTCAATCTCAACAGTTTAGATCGGGCCAGACAGGAAATCAGACACGCAAGCAGTGTGATGCATCTGGCAAATTTCAAAATAAAAGACGTGCAGATTTCAGATTGCTTAACTATAAAAACACAAAACAAAACGTTATTACCTGTGAGACCAGGGTTAAAGTCAGTCAGTCTGTGGGACTAATTTCTTGGTTTTCATCATGAACAACAAGATGTTAATCCTTAAAGTGGAGAAACCCCCAATTTATATGATATCATTAATCATTTTACAAGGACAACATGAAAAAAGAAGACATGGAAAGAAATATCTCCAGTTTTGGAAGTGGATGGTGAGTTCATGCTTATTAACATAGAATTATTATTTTTTTTACATACCCCCCTTTAAGTTATGCAATTGCAATTCTCCTGTGATTTTGAGATCTCTCGGGACCAGCTGGGTAGAACTCTTTCACAAGTGATACATGTCTGAAACGCACTAGGTAGGAAGGGACGCGCTGCTGAACTCATGAGTAAAATGAGTCTATTACATGACGTGCCACTTACACATCCAGTGGAAAGCAGGGGTCAGTTTAGAAATAGCGGTTTTGACACTAGACAGACACGTGTGCGGCTTTACCTTTGTGACATGATCTTGTAGGCATCTGGAAGATAGCAGTTGATGTTCTCCATCTGGAAGGGGTCAGCGTCGCAAATCTTGTCGTCTGTTCTGCCATAGTTGGCGCTTTCAATCATTATGACATCGCTGCCTGGACACCGAAGATCAATGGGGTAACCCTCACAAGACAGCTCTCTCCGCACTAAGCCAAACGGCAGGGCAGCTCTGCTAAACCCTGAGGGAGAGGAGAGAAAGAAAGAGCGTTGTGAGTGCAAATCAAGAGGAGATGTGTAGCTGCGATGCCACAGAGGAAGACAAGCTCACAAGACATCAGAGCTGGATATGCACAAAGGGAGCATCTGCATGCATGCATTTTCTTGAATCAAGATAAAGATAGAAAACCCTTATCACTACTAATCTGACATACAGTCCCTTGCAAAAGAAATATCCCTTTGAACTTTTTCACATTTTAATGTGTTACAACCATGAACTTCATTGTATTTTATTGGGATTGTATGTGACAAAGCACCACAAAACAGGGCTTAATTCTGAAGTGGATAGAAAATCAGCAGCAATTTTCAAGACATGCTACAGATTTTAAATTACATTTAGGTCTGGACTTGTAATCCAAATTAGGGATGCACAATATATTGCAAATGTATTGTCAATGCAGTGTCAATGTGTGTCATAGTAATATCGCAAAAGACGGTTTACAAAACAGTAATTGCTGGCTGTTAAAATCTAAGTATCATTAGTTCACACATCGAACGTTGATGTAAAATTCAGCTTGTTGGATCTAATGTCACTGAAGTAAATACCCATACACTGACACTGTTAATAGTTTATAATGCTCAAAGTCACATATTGATGGAAGCTAATTCAATTCAATTCATTTCAGTTTATTTATATAGCGCCAATTCACAACAGATGTCATCTCAAGGCACTTAACAAGAAGTCATTTCAAAACATTTATACAAACACTCCAATCAGTTAAAAAGTTTCCTATTTAAGGAATCCCAGAAGATTGCGTCAGTCATTGGCGTGAGGTTGGGCCCCGTTGATGCAGACTTTCCAACCACAGCAATCCTTCAGCAATCCCTCATACTGAGCAAGCATGTAGCGACGGTGGAGAGGAAAAACTCCCCTTTAACAGGAAGAAACCTCCAACAGAACCAGGTTCAGTAGGAGCGGCCATCTGCCACGACCGTCTGGGGGTTTGAGAAGACAGAGCAGAGACACAGAAGGAACAGAAGATCTGATATAAGAGAAAAACACTGAGAGAAAACAAAGTTAACAGTCGAAATAACAGAATGTACTGTAATACAACTGGAGAGTAGTAGAAGAGAAAAGTAGCAGAGTGAAGAAAAGTGCTCAGTCTGTCCTCCAGCAGTCTAAGCCTATAGCAGCATAACTACAGAGATAGCTCAGGATGACCTAAGCCACTCTAACTATAAGCTTTATCAAAAAGGAAAGTTTTAAGCCTGGCCTTAAAAGTAAACAGAGTGTCTGCCTCACGGACTAAAGCTGGGAGCTGGTTCCACAGGAGAGGAGCCTGAGAACTAAAAGATCTGCCTCCCATTCTACTTTTAGAAATCCTAGGAACTACAAGTAAGCCTGCAGTCTGAGAGCGAAGGGCTCTGTTAGGAACATATGGAACAATTAGATCTCTGATGTATGATGGAGCTTGATTATTAAGGGCTTTGTATGTAAGAAGAAGGATCTTAAATTATATTCTGGATTTAACAGGGAGCCAATGAAGGGAAGCTAAAACAGGAGAAATGTCATCTCTCTTTTTAATATTCATCAAAACTCTTGCTGCCGCATTTTGGATCAACTGAAGGCTTTTAATGGCATTTTGTGGACTACCTGATAGTAAAGAATTACAGTAGTCCAGCCTTGAGGTAACAAATGCATGGACTAGTTTCTCAGCATCACTCCTGGACAGGATGTTTCAAATTTTAGCAATATTCCGGAGGTGAAAGAAAGAAATCCTAGAAACTTGTTTAATATGGGATTTAAATGTCAAGTCTTGGTCAAAAATAATGCCGAGGTTCTTTACGTTATTACTGGGGGGCAATTTAATGCCATCCAGATGAAGTGATTGACTAATCAGTTTCTGTTTAAAAACTTCTGGTCCAAAGACGGCAACTTCTGTTTTGTCAGAATTTAAAAGCAAAAAGTTTAGGGCCATCCATGTTTTTATGTCTTCCAGACATGCCTGTAATCTACCTAACTGACTGGTTTCATCAGGATTTATGGATAAATATAGTTGTGTATCATCTGCATAGCTGTGGAAATTTATCCCATGCTGTCTAATGATTCTACCAATTGGGAGCATATATATGGTGAACAGAATTGGTCCAAGCACAGAACCCTGTGGAACTCCACAAGTAACCCTTGACAGTGAAGAAGATTTATCATTTAGATGAACAAACTGGAATCTATCAGACAAATATGATTTAAACCAGCCTAGTGCTTTTCCTTTGATCCCTGCAACATGTTCAAGCCTTTCTAGGAGAATATTATGATCGACTGTGTCAAAAGCAGCACTGAGATCTAACAAAACCAGAACAGACACAAGTCCATTATCTGAGGCCATGAGAATATCATTAGTAACCTTCACCAGTGCTGTTTCAGTGCTATGATGAGCTCTAAAACCTGACTGAAACTCTTCAAACAGCTCGTTACTGTTTAGATGCTCACAGACTTGATTAGCAACTATTTTCTCAAGGACTTTGGATAAGAAAGGAAGGTTAGATATAGGTCTGTAATTCACTAAGTCATCTTGATCAAGGGAAGGTTTCTTGAGTAAAGGTTTAATTACAGCTATTTAAAATTCTTGTGGTACGTATCCGTTTACTAAGGATAGATTCATCATATCCAAAATGGGGCCAGGAACCAAATGGAACACTTCCTTAAATAATTTGGTTGGGTTGGGTCCAACATACAAGTTGAAGGTTTAGATGAGGCTAATATTTTTGATAATTCCGAAAGCTCGACTGAATCAAAACAGCCTAAGCACAACTGAGGTTCTACAGTTCTTTCCGATACTGCCTCATTTACTGAGGAATAAGTAATCATGTTTGGGAGGATGCCAATGATTTTATTTTTAATATAATTAATTTTATTTATGAAGAATCCCATAAAATCATCACTGCTAAGAGCTGGGGGAATAGTTGGCTCAACAGAGCTATGACTCTAAGTTTGGCAACTGTACTAAAAAGAAACCTATGATTGTTTTTATTTGCCTCTATTAATGATGAAACATATGCTGTTCTAGCTTGTCGAAGGGTCTTTTTATACAGCAGTAGACTGTTATTTCAGGTTAAATAGGAATTCTCTGGATGTGTAGAGCGCCATTTTCTCTCCAACTTCCTAGTATTCTGCTTTAAAGTACGCAACTCTGAGTTGAACCAAGGAGTCAGCCTCCTATGGCTAGCCACTTTCTTTTTTTAAATTTTCTTTCAGATTTAAGATGGTCAGTTAAAGTAAATTCAAAAGTTATTAAGAAGTGGTCTGACAGGACCGGGTTATGTGGGTGGACTGTTATTTCCTCACACTCAATACCGTATGTCAGTACAAGGTCCAAAGTGTGTTTACCCGAGTGGGTCGATCCCTGTACTTTTTGAGTAAAGCCAATTGAGTCTAAGATAGCATTAAAGGCTGCATTTAGGCCATCACTATCAGTATCCACATGAATATTAAAGTCCCCCACTATAAAAGGACAAGGTGACAAGTGAGGAAGACGTGGACTAACCACAATTGATGTACTCATCGCATTATTTAAAAAATATCACAAATGCATGATTTTCCAATATCACACAGTCCTAATCTAAACTCTTCTATTGTATATCTGGTTGTATGTTGAGCGTTGTGTTTCTGCTGGAAGGTGAACCTCCAACCAAGTATCAGAAATCCTGCTAGAGGCTGCACAGGACCTTTTAGGTTAGCTGTGTATTTACCTCCACCCATTTCCGATCATGTTTATTGTCTCTCTGGAGGAGAAGCACCCCCACAGCATGATGCTGCCACCACCATATTTCATTGTAAAAATAGTATGTTGAGGTTGACATGTGTGTCAAAAACCTTACATTTGGTCTATGAACACAGCACCATCTTTTATACGTCTTTTGGCTTTCTTTCATTAATGGCTTTCTCTTCGTCAGTCCAGATTTCTTACTTCAGAAGGCATTTGGTTGCACCAGAATCTATTTAGGTGCATCAGAGTAGTAAGGCTGAATACATTACCATCTTACTTAGATTTCTGTTAAAACAAAAAAAGGGGACTTTTCCACTTCACATTTATTCACCACTTTTTGTTGATCTATCGAAAGAAATAAAATACAAGAGATTCTGCGGTTATAATGTAACAAAATGTGAAAAAAATTCCAGGGGTGTGAATACTTTAGTATGGCACTGTGTATCAGCATATCGAGCAAACATTTCAGATCTTCACCGCACCAGGGAGCTGATGGTGTTACTATGTCATCCCTGTGCCCTAACTGGCCCTGAAACAAAAATCAATAATTGTCATTACAGTCTAGTTTGTCACCTAATGTCTGGAGCCCTGAGCCACCTTGCAACCATCAATGTAAGTACAATGATACTGATAAACAAAAAACAAAGCAAACCAAAAACAGAAATACATTTAAAGTAAATTTTAAAAAGCTGGTGTAAATGGGGGAAAAAAATCTATATTTTTTTAGTGAAGAGCCTCATTTGACAGACCTGCTGTTGCTTTGTTCTTCATTTTAATGTAAAAACACATTGAGATTGAGAAGTCAATCACCAGAGAGCTATTTTTTTCTTTCAATGGTCCTTTCTTTCTGTACAGAACAAAAAGGGAACAACCGCCATCACAACATAAGTGTAATTTAATCCCCTTCACAGAGCTGACAATCGAAGGAAGCGGTATTGGGAGGCAAGAAAAAAAATGTCTGTGAATGTGTGTGTATGTGTTTGTTTCCATGAGGGCAGGTGATTGGGGTAGGAAAACTGAAAGAGAAATCAATGTTGTTGCTCTGCAAATATGAGCAATGCCAAAAGCCATTTTTGAACTAAAAGTGAGCCACACAAGTAAATTTTATGAATCCGTATGCGTTTCTGATAACAGCAACTTTCAACTGCTGTGACAAGTCAAACCTTAAAGAAGAAGGGCAGAGAGCCTAATAAGACTGCCAGCTGCTCCTGTGTTGACTTCTTTGACTAATAAGCAGTTCCCCAGCATCCGGTGGTGACTCCATCACCTCTTTAAGGCCTTATTTAATAGGGTACCTACCTACAACTTGGTTGATGGCTGTTGTTTCCAAAGACTCTGTCTCCCTAATGAGGCTTAGTTCACAGTCACAGAAAAAAATAAAGAATACCCTTACGGCTTCTCATGTTCTAATTTGTTTGCCTTGCAGACAAGTTGGAGTGATCCATTTGTGCAGTTTAGAAACATAAAGGACTTTTCTTTCTTTTGATAAGTCACTGGCAGAAGTTTACTTGCAGTCACTGACTAAATTGGTCAAGAAAGGCTGAGTTCATTTTACCCTATTGAATGGCTCATCAATTAGCTACCGATACAATTATCTTTGTCTGATTAAATGCTAAGCAACAGTGGCAGGGGATTAACATTCTGCATTGTGCTTCTTGGCAGAAAACGCTGCTGTGATATTTTACAAAGGAAGATAAATGTCAGTCTGTATTGCCTGTTGCTCCGTTTGTGAACAATCAGGTGAAAGCTCAAGTCTAGAGGTAGTCAGCGAAAAACTCAGCATAAACAAAGAACATATCTGTTCGAAGCAAGCCAGTTGCTCTGGTCAGTCTAACCTCCATTGTCTCCATGAACACCAAGTACATATAATTTTTGTTCTGACACTTTTTGACAGCACATTCTTTTATTTGACCAAAAGGCACACAAAAAACAAAGGCTTTCAAATATGATGGGTTTTAGCTGCATTTCACATGTTCAGCCCTTTTGTCTGAGGAGGAAAAAAGTACCTTAGCTGATAAACAATTTATCAGAGGCTAGTGTGAAAAAAGGTAGAAAAAAAACAATAAAAACACAGGGTGTTAGGAACAGGACTTGACAGTCAATCTTGAGTTCCTGTCAGTGTGCTCTAGCACTGCGTTGTCAGAACACTACAAAACCTTTTGTAGCAAGTACACAGAAATGCTAAACATCACTCAGTGTTGCATTACAGCTTTAAAATATTCAAACGGAGACATGAAAGTGGCAGATATTCAGAGAATGAAAGTCTATGTATTGTTTTTCTACCACCATTTGTTAAATGAAAAGAACAGTCTTCCGAATGAGTAAACCTTATAAGCCAAGTATAGTATGTGCTAATAAATAAGTACATACTGATAGCTATTTATTTTAAACTTTTCCACCTAAAAAAAATTTTGAACTAATTTTCTTTACCATAAACTGGATAGTCTGAAAGAAAAAAATACCAAAATAATTAAACAAGCATCAATACAATTTAAGAATAAATGGATCAACAGCAATGGCAATAATTCACCTCACAGAAAATGTTACCACTGCATAATTTCGACACCATGGATCACCAAATGTTGAGAAAAAGTCAGGAAATGGGGTTCCATAAAGGGGCTCTAGCTTTTTAGTGTGCACATTACATTTGTAAACTACCAAAGGTGCTAAAATTATGTTTCCTGATGATGTAATACATGCTTTGTCTGGGATATGAATTGGAATCTCCATATAAATACAGCAAGATTTGGACTAAAAAGCATTTAAATAAAACTACATATATAATATGTGGTACTTAAACATTCAATACAAATAAAAAAAGTGGGAAAAAAAATGTAGAAATAAGGAAAGTATATGAACATTATTTTTTAGGCCATTATAGTTCACAAAATGTGTTGGAAACCACATGTAAATCATGTCACTACAAAAACGTACAAAAAAGGAGAACAAGACTTGTTGATGAAGCAAACTATTCTGTTCCAACTAACAGTTTGTTTAAGATAAGCCATACAGTTTTCAGAATTGAAAGATTTTATGTTGCTTGAATGTTTAAGGCAAAACTGTGCGCTGAAACTTTCTGCAAAGATTGCTTCAAATAAAAAAAGTTTAACTTTAGAAAACAGTCATAAATTAAATTAAATGGAGAAAGGTGCATTCAATTTTCTTTTATTTAGTAGTGTTATTGTATGAAAACAACTGATAAAAGGGGAGTAAAAAATGTGCAGCATAAAGCTGCATCTTTTTGGTCACTTTGGGTCAAGGCTTTAGGGTTGTTTTTTTTCTTTTGTTTGGCAAAAGAAGTACAAATTTACACATTGAAAAATATTTTACTTTGAGATTAACTGTTTTGGCAAGATTTAGAGGAATGGCTCAAGATGAGCCTGCCTTATTTAAAAGATCCTAAGAACTTTAAATGGACCATCGGGGAGGGAGTTATATATTGCTGGGCAGGACAGATTAACTTGCGCAGGCCTACTTTGTGGCTGAAAGTGATCTGTTTTCTGGCCATATGCAAGACCTCTGAGTTTGATCTTCAAATCCACAGCCAGCCCAACTGATGTTTCATGTCACAGGAACTCTGTTAAAGCACTTAAATCACTCAGCAAAGCCTTCACAATCTTTGCTTTTGGTTTTATGATTTAGAGCTAATGCAGTCTTGCGTCTTAAAGAGGAAAACAGAGCCTGTAGAAATTAGAAGATAAATACATGCTCAAGAATACAGCATTACTCCAGCTGTCACAAACTGCCTTTCAACCATACTGCTGGCACACTTTCTATAGCAATACATTTTCATGTTAAAATTTTTTGAGTTTCAAAAAAAATTGCTGTCCTCCAAAATGCACTTTAATAGCCATCTGGGTCCATGCATCATGATCAAAAAGCAGTGTTGTAAACAACTTGTGAAAGCCTCTCTTCATTGATTAGAGACCCCAGGCTGAACTACTTTTTCACCCTGCTGTCAGATGGTATTTTTAGTTCATGGAGTGTGAGTGACACAGACTCATCAATATAAGGACACACAATAGTCTGTGGAAAACTTTGAGTGCAATAAATGTTGTTATTCTAACAATCAAAGTCACATTAGCAGCTATGTACAGCTAACCCATGACTTGTAAAGCTTTTCATAATCTTCTAGATAAATATTGGTTTACTGGCTGAAATTGGTCCAAAACCTGAAAAAGAAATTTCAAACACATTGCTAACTTCAGTCTGATTTTCTCACATAGTGTTCTAATCGTGTTCTTTTATCTAAATCGCCTGTGTGGCTTTTACATAAATTCTCTTTGTCTGTTTTCACGCAGATATTAAGAGGAAACCAAAACACCATCGATCATGCATTGCAATTACAACACAATAATACGATCACACTTAATCTAACATAAACAAATCCAATGCTTACTATTTCACTTAACTGAAGAATTTCATTATTCAAATGAGGCAGAAAAGTAATCATTATTTGCTCATGGGGTCATTAGCATAATTATTCAGGGAACATGCAATATGAAAATTATTTACCTTCCATATGGAAGCAATAAAGCACATCAGGAATATGGATGTCAAAAAATCAGCTGTACAAGAGACTGGTTTCCTCTGAAAATCTTCTTGATCATTTAAAATCTTATCTAAATCAACAAGTGATTGCAGTAGTTGAGAGCACTTGTTGCTGGGCAATAGCTAAAGATAATTTGTTCATGTAGAATTGTTGTGTCAGTTTTATCCATTTTAGACTTTTCCCATAAATTTTTAAAGGAATACATGGGGAAATAGTCAAAGACAGACTTGAAGATGGAGACAATTTTCTTCCAAATTAAATATCATGTAAGAACAATGAGAACCATATGACATGATTTTATGAGTTATTGTAGCTCATTCTAATTGCTGCTAAACTTCTCTTTCAACACTTTATGCTTATCTATATATCTATATATATCTATATATATATATATCTATATATATTACCACTATAAAAAAATGAGTCACCTTCAATTTAAATAAAAGAAAACATCAATATTTATTTGAGCATGACAACAATTATGTTCAATGTTATAGTTATATATAGTTTACCTTTTATATATCTAAAAGTAATATTTGATTAGAAAAAGAAGAGCACTGTCCCTGAAAAAAAACGAAAAAAAACGTATGTTTGGTGCACTTGCCCTGAAACTAATTCCCTTTATTTATTTTGGATGGAATAAGACTAAATGTCATAATAAATCATAATATCTGGAAAGTCCAATACATTCTACAGTAAGCCATTCATTCTAATTCAGTTATATATATATATATATATATATATATATATATATATATATATATATATATATATATATATATATATATATATATATATATCCCAATTTAGCATTTAACAATTCACCATTTGCACTCCAACTGAAGCTCAGCACCAAAGACTTCAGACATTTATAAAAAGATTTAAAAAAATGTTTTATGTTACTTAACTTTTGGATATTGTGCCAAACAGATTTCAGGGCTGAATAGAGATCCTCCAGGTAATGTTGTGCTGTATTGTGCTATATTGTGCAGTAAACAAAAATGTGAAAAGCAATGCCAGTCACAATATTATATGAAATTTTACGTTTTATGACCTTGCAAACATAGAACAGCTCAGAGATGTCTTTTTTTTCCCTTTTTATCGTTGTTCCAAATGATACCCTTTTGCCTTTCAAATCACATACAATGGAAGTGTTTTCTGTTGAAATAATTAAATAATTAAACAATAGAAATATTTTTTTGTTGATTTTATTTTTGGTTTGTGCCTAATTTAAAAAGACAGTTAAAACATGCTAATAAGCTACTTTGATTATGCATAGGACCCCTCCTTCGGTGTAGTACAACACTATTACACCGGTGACAACAAACTATTTAAAGCTTCCCAAGCTGATATTTACTCCGAGTAACCTCTGCAATGATATTAGGTGAACAATTTGCAAGAACTGTGAGAAACGCCCCATATGTAGGCTGAAACAATTATGCAGTGTCTATTTGGTGCTATAATGATTTAATTCTTTTTTTTCCCCCACCAATGAGCCAAATCAATTGGAAAGTGACCATCTGGTAGGATATGAGTGTCACTGAAGCAGAGGTAATGAGCAAAATGTCTTCCTATTTCACAGAAATGTGAAGTCATTAAGATCATCTTGTTCTACCATGAAGCCAGACAAGGCATAATCAAACCCAAATGAATGCGCATGTAAATACTAATGACCTAAGGAACAAATACATACAGTAAGAACGGTTTCTGAAAAAATATATTTTCAACCGGACAGACAAACTTGAGTTTCTCTAGGGTAAAAAAATCAAATTACAACATTCATGTTCAGGCCAAATCATACAAGATATTAAGGAGTTCTGCTTTTTACCAGGGTTATCTCCCCTCCAGTAAATGGTTTTTATATTAAAATAACTCTTTGTAACTCGAGTTACAAATACTTCCAGTTAGTCCAGGAGCAAAGCAGAGGCTGATCAAAAGGCTCATTCAGTCACTAACGCTGCCATCATTGTGCCCAGAACACAAAGGGGTCCACAAATTATTTTGATGTGAAACCAGATAATTTCTGTTGAGAGCCAATGAGAAGTGTGACAGGGACGCTCCCGACGCTTGTCGTCTACCGTTAACCCAGCCCTTTGATTTTTCTTGCTGCTCTGATGAGAGCTAACCAGCTGCTTGTAAATGAGCTAGCATATCTTCTCGGCCTGCCATTATTCTGTTCTCCTGAGCTGACAAGCTAGCTCACTAGAGGGACACTGGGTGAAAGAAAAGTGTGGCCTATAGTATTAGCTTGAAACCACAGGGGACGCAGCTTGAATCATCATGGTTTACCCCACCAACGACACACCACAAAATCTATGGAACAAGTAAAATCGGCCTGAAAAGGAAAAGAAACCTTTATTTTAAGGCCCTTCCCACAGTGTTGATTCTATAATCCAGAGATATCCTTTCCAACAACATGGATTCTTAAGAAGTCAGATCTATGCAGGGGAGGAGATGAAAAAAATATTCCACATACCCAGCAAACAGCAGGATATGAGGTAGACTGCTCACTCTGTGAGGCCATTGTAAAAGATGAATTACACCACTGAACTGGCACACATTAACTTTCTTTTGATTTAACACTGTGTTCTTGTTATTCCAATAAGTCTGTTTTACGCTGACATCACAATGTGGCAGGGCCAAATCATGCAGCAAACACATTTGTAATAATGAAAACTATAAAGGCTGTAATGTGGATTTTTACAAATCTGTGAAAAATATCCCAGTAAACAACAGTGCGTGTGAGACCAAATAAAATTGGCCCAATGTTTTTTGTTAAAGTCTGTAAAGCACTCTAGCTGCTAGTAGCTGTCCTAAAGATGCTCAACAATGTCATTATCTAATTTGCATATTTTGCTATGTCCACGTCATCATTATGGATGATGTAGGAAAGTGAAATAAAAAATAGCAAAAAATAATTGTTTAGAACTTGTTTATGTTAAAATTCCATACATCCTATTTGATTAAAACCAGAAAGATTTAACCAAAGGAGACACTCTAAGGAAATTACTTAAGGTATTTATTGTTTTTTTTATATACTGCACTGACTTCGTGGGAATGCAATGTGATGGCTTTGCCACCTTCGAGTGCTTTTGGACAGGGCAGGGGTCACAGCAGCATCTGCTGCTGAATGAAATGACTAACTATGATACCTGCTTTCATGTTAGAGTTTCCAGTTTATAGGGAGTAATGTTTTAGAGTGGCAGAGGGGTCTAAGTCACTATACCAGCAGCACTGTAACCTAGATACAGAAGTGAGTGCTTTATGCGTGATACCCCATACCCAAGTGAAAAACTCCTATTCTAAATCCAGAAAGGAAGAAGTTCTTAGTTGTTTTCCTGTAGTATAATGGAGTCAACTAATAATAACAGCTCTTTTGGCTAACTGAGAATACCGCTACTGGCTAGCAATTAGGGTTAAAGTTGGCATCTGCTTTGAATGGCTATTTCCCAGTTTTTAAAGAATCTGGACTGCATTTCAGAATTTTAGTTCAAATTATGAAGTACTTAGACTAGTAATTCTAGGATTCTGCACTAAACAGAAATGTATTTAAAACAGATGAACATTTATGAAATCTGCACTCTATGATAACACAATATAAATGCATTTTACATATGTTTTTTAACACTTCAATCACTTTAGAAAGAGGTAAGCATGAAAAGAACATTATATGAAATTGACTAAACTGTACTGAATAATTCTACACAGATAGAGACACTCTAAAACTACATCTTGTAATTTGTAAAAATCTTTAGTTGTGAAAATAAAATAATGGGGAGTCTTAGTTTTCCCAACATTTCTCAAAAATGTTCTCTTGTCATGAACCTGATACAGTAATATCCTATAACATATTTATATCAGAAATGACCACCCAGTGGGGGAAAAAAATAGATTTTTCTATTCTTACTTCGTCAATCCATTTCCCAAGTATTGGGATCGAGTTTCGAGTATTGAAAGATAATAAATCTGCAAAAAGGTATCATGGTCTTGCTGACTAGATCAAAAGCCAATCTAGTTTAGATATATTTTTAAGTACTTTCATTGCATATTATAGAATCCTGAAAGTCATAGAATGCTAGTTAGTGTTTAGTCTTTGAACATGGTGAGAGAAATGAGAACAAAAAAGACATGAGAAAAAGAAGAAGAGGAAAGGGAAAAAATAGAAAAAAAGAAAGAGGAGGAGGAAAAAAACCCAAAAACATTTCAACCTCATTTGTATTCTCCACCATCGAGTTCACTCCAGTTCATTTACATCTCTGCTACCTCCATAGCAACAGTAGGGGGGATATAAAGCATCTTTGATAAAGGTACATGACTGAAAAAGATCTCGTCATTTCTCTGACTAGATGTCAAGAAAGAAAGATTATATTTTCTAGCTTTGTTTAGCAGCTTTAAACAGAAATGTACACGACAGACTTTGTTTTCCTTATGTAGTTTATTCGTCTAGCCCAAAACTAGAGCTCGTGGAGACATAATCCTGGCCACAATTGCAACAAACAGAAATATGATCCTGTAGCACTTAATCTAATTGTGTTAAAATAAAATGGGCCATGTGGAAATATTAGGAACCAAAAAGGTTCATGCCCCCCTCTCCCCATTTCATTAGAATTTATACAAACACGGAGCGTCAGGTTTTGCTGCCAGACAAAATGAAAATGTACTGCACCTGCAAGAAAACACAGCCTCATCAAATTCCATGTAGACTTGTATGTAAATCAACCTTTAGGCCTAATTAAGCTATATGGGGCTCATATAGGTCATAAATCCCCTTTTTTAATAATGCATTATTGACTACACATCATATGCACATGTTAGCTGACTGCACTCACACAAGCACAGAGTGACATCTCACTGTCTAATATCGGATAGCCCCCAGGCCAGGCAGTGTGTGCAGGGGGAGTGGGAAAGAGGGAATAAAATAGGAGAGAGGGCTTTTTAGGTCACAAAAAAGGAAGGACATATTTGGGTAATGAAATGGCTGCAGTGACCGTAAAGCAGTAAATTTTCTCCCATACTCCCTAAAAAATTGTCAACTGTAAACTTCAATACTAAATTACAAGACATTATGAGATTAACCAAGCAAGGTCAAGGTTTCTTTGCTCTTTTTATTATTACAGTGTTGAGGTTCAATCAATTAAATAAATAAAAAAATCTAAGATGTAAATAATCTAGTTTCAGAAATAAAACAAGAGATTGGAGAAAAGAAATTTTGGCCTCCATTTCAATTAAAGTGAGTCAACATTAATAGAATTATGTGGATTAATCCTCTGAGTCACTCCAAAAGGGAATTGATGTAGGTCAGTCAATATTTCAGATGACAACTGATACAAGTTACATGATGTGAATGCTTTTTGGAGCTTTGTAGGCTGAATTTGATTAGTATGTGATGACCCTGGTCTATAGCATTTCCACAATTTCTATTAAAATGATAAAAACAATGGATTGAGATGCATTTGGTAGCCCAAATGTCCAGCTCTGCTCCCATGGAGTGTTTGATGCACTACAATTTAATAAAAAGGCTCCCATTCAAATCGTAACCAATGGGAATACATAAAAATGGGAGCGTCTGTCTGGTTTGTTTGCATTCTCTCATGCATTTTTTCAAGCAGCCCACAGCAGTATTGCCTCTTCCCCAAGAATCTGCTCTCATGTGTATGCATTTGTGCCACATTATTCAGCCAGTGGTTCAACTGACCCCCACCTGGCATTTAAATTCCCTGACCAACAGAGTAGTCATGCCCTGATGACACGACTGCTGCTCTGGCTGAATTCTTTATGCTGCCTCCATTCTGACTCAACCGCAAGAACTTACTGCTGTGCAGTTTTGGCGCATTGTTAGTTGACAAGATTTTGCACAGACACTTGAAATGGAACAAGTAGTGCTGCATAACACTTGACAAATGATGAGAACGATACATTTATTCATTCATTCTTGTTTGATAGACTCTTTATATTGAAAAAAATGAATCCTAACATTATGTCCAATTATTTTTAATTTCAGAAGCACTTAAATACAAAAATTACTACTATATCATAGCTTTTTCTCAATTTTTATTGAATGCAACTTATGATTTTGATTTTAATATCTTGATAACCTCCCTGATTGGTCAATAGAAAATTAAGTAAAAGCAACAGTTTTTAATTTTAAAGGAAACCTTTAGATTTGGAATACCCTAGTCAGTGTATCCCTCCTCCGAACACTTTAAGTTCCTATTTAAAGATATATCAGAAAGGTTTTTTTGCCAAATGTTAGGCAGGTTTGCAACATCAGGAAATTGCTGCTGTACTTTAAAAAAAAAAAAAATATATATATATATTTTTTTTTTTTAAGTACAAGCTTCAGATATATATATATATATATATATGTATATCTGAAGCTTGTCAGGATAAATAGGTGGTGGGTGGCTATTTTAAATAAATTAGAGAATTTCAAAGTAGAGTGCTTTGTGTCTGATGGAAACGAACAAACAAGATCAGCGGTTCATGAGTGGCTCTATCAATAAGCAAAAGACGGTTACCAGGATCAAGGTACAAAAAGGTTTCAAAAGTTTGTTTCAAAACAGGTTAAATTTATTCAGTTACATCATTGCTACAGCTTAATGAAGTGGTAAATTGGTCAAGTTGGAAGAAATGCTAAACAATAAACAAAACCATAAAGTGCCCTGTTAATATAGAGGCATACAATTTCCTAGAATTTTGGGGATCTTTTTTCTATTTTTGTGATCCAGAAAAATGTTTAGTCTATTCTCAGCAACAAGAATGGAATGTGGATCACTTTCTTATCAAAAACAATTGCTTTACTCAAGTTTAAGGAATAGGCAGCCCAAGTCTGCTAACGAATAAAAGTTGGCAGATGTTTGTGGTTGTACTTGTTATAAAATAAAAAAATGTGGAATATACTTTAAGCAGTTCACTACAGGCTCTTCTGTAGCAGATAGTCTTACTAATTACAAGGGATGTGTACTAGCAAGAATCTGGTGATATGATATATATCACAATACAGGGGTAATGATACAATATATTGCGATACTATGATTAGGATTATATACTGTGATTTTTCAAACTCAATTTAACTGCACAAAAACTGTTACAGCATTCTAAACACTCCAACCTGTTTCACACTTTAACACATCCAGTTTTATTACGAGATCTAGTTGAACCACTGGAGCAAAAAAGGTGAAAAAAGGCCACAAAGTACTAGTCATACTTAAATTTTTACAACAAAAATTACTGTCAATTTTAATGGCTCCATTTAAATTTTAAATAAATAAAAAAAAATCGATATATTGCTTTTGCATATCGATACAATATTGTGACAAAATATCGTGATACATCGTGTATTGATATTTTCTTACATCTCTACTAATTACACAGGTAATGGCAACTTGGGTTACTTTTAACAAACAGTGAAAAAAAAGACTAACATTTAGTGCAATATATAGATATACTTGAAAACTACTACTACATTTAGTGTGTTTACGCTATTTTTATTACTTGAAGTAAGGCAAAAAAATAACATAATTGCAACATTTCTGGTTTTATGTTTTCAATAAAAATTAATTAGGTTATATTAAGCATCTTAGTTGTAATTTTTTTTTATTCTGTTATACCATTGTGTTTTTATTAAAAGTTGTATCATGAAGACCTCATATTAGAACATCTGTCTATATATTCAAGAAAGCAAATTCAAAGTAGCTGATATAATTTGATATTTATTGTTAACATTTCAGTGCATCATTTACCCAAGAGTAAAGAAGGGCTTTGACACACAAAAGCACTCAGGGGTCACTATAACTAACAAGGTCAAAGGCTGCATCACATGAGGTCAACTTATAGTACCAGAGCACTAACAGCTTGAACTGGTATATGTTAAGTTTGACAGCAAGTAAACCAACATGTCAGGATTTCAGCATGCTGATTTAGAAGGACCACCAAAAGTGAACAAAAGAAAAAACAAGCTTATTGCTAACCAAGCAAATATTCTTGGCTATTCTACTAAGTGTGAGTTAAAATTAAGAGTTTAGCCTTAAAGGAAATGTCTACAAAACCTTAAATAAACAAGGAAAAATGCTAAATGCACCAGTTAAACCCTGTAAGTTAACAAGCCACATAAATGTGAATTTAGAGTTCCTTGAAAAAGGTCCTGCTTCTAAATCCTTTTTATTTATGGCCGTAGTTTCACCACCCCTCGTTTACAGGACCCTTCTCTGGATTTATAGCTGTACTAAATCAGGAATGAAAGCAAGAGGACAAAAAGGATTCCTCTAAGGGCAAGAAAGGATATCTTACGACCGACCCATGAGAGCCTACTGTAAAATCTGTGAAATCACAAGCCTTAGAGTATATCATGTTCTCTTAACAGATTCTGTCATAACGTGTCCCGCAGTAGGTTTTTCTTGCATGCCATCCAAACCATACTAATACGGTCCCATGAGGTTGCTTTTCAGCAGTGTCCGCACAATGGAAATTTAATTATCTACCTCTTGAACACATATTGCTGTTTGTGTGAGGTGTTTCAGTTGTTATGGAATCTGTCTGGTCGAATGAAAGAAGTTCAAGACCACTTAAGTAACTGCATCCTTCTGTTGCTTTTTTGTTGATATGCAAAAGTTGAGTGGGAGCAAACTGCTCACATTGAAGAATGAATGTAATTTCTCTTGTAGAGGAAATCAGAGTTATAGTGTGCACATTAAAAGTCTATCACAGTTAACATAATGCTCTAAAATATTCCAATCTAAGTGACTCACAAGCAAGAGAAAGAAAATTGGCATGCTGCAATCTCATGTGACCTGAACCCAGCAGATTAATAACTAACATTCCACATCATAACAGCAGTACACACGAAACAAACCTGCATTTGGCCTTTAACCTACTTCCTTTGTTAGGCGCAAGGTGTATATGCTGGTACCCGTTTGAGACACCATATACAGTGGATAATCAAAAACATTCTCTCCATCTTCCTCTTCCAGACAGCACTTCATCAGTAGTCCTTGCATTATGTCTGTTTGCTGTCAGCTACATAAGCTGCACCAATGTCAAAACATTACAGAACTAAAGAGTCACCGCTATTTTATCTTGCTGCTATCATATGGATAGCTTTGGGTCTTTTTTGCAACACATAGGCATCTATCTGGTACATGTATTGGAATATTTAACAATAAATCTTGCAGCCAGCTTACATTTAAGATTAAAGTCATAAATATAAAACCCAGCACCAAACAAAAACATTTAACATGGAGGCATGTCTCTGACTAACTGGGCAAGAACAAAGTGAAATAAACCATGACTGTAAAGCATAGGGCAGATGGGTACATGTAAGTAGATGACTAATCTAGGTTGCCCAGGATCCCACCTGGCAAAGAACTCGTGGGACCCATATGAAACCGCCTTATCCAGTAAGAGCCTTGAGAATTATAAGAGATGGCTGTTTACATGCTAAGTTTGAATCTGAGAGACTGAGTAACATATCAGGAAACAGAGTATCTATGTTTGGTGTAATAAGACTCATTACTTATTACTTAAGAAACAGCCATTTCCCCTCAAAGGGAAAGAGTTCCCTCATATTTAAAAATTTGGAATTTTTAAATAGGCTTGTTAGTAAGATTATTCAACATACAGCTTGACCGATCAAGACAGATGACCGATTTTTCATGGAAGCAAATATCTGATCTGTTTGAACACTGAATAGCTAAGCGGTGACATTTTCCACTAACAACACTCTTAAATGTGCAAGTCGCTAGAGAAGGTGCAAATTGACTCCAAGCTGACTTCAGCCCATACCTGGAATGCTGAGTTTGCCATAGCAATGTTGCTCTCTTTTGCTATCTTTAAGTTTAAACTCTGTTAGCAAATTTAGTGGACTTTCAAATGTTGGAAAACTATTAGGAATTTTCAAGTTACACATGGAGACTGATCTTTACAGTTAGTAATGCTAACTATGCTAATTGCTAATATGAGACTCTATAAAAGTATGAAATGTCAACTCTGGTTTTTACTGATTTGAAATCAGTTACATGCCAACCGCACTCTCACACTCAAGGTGGGAAATCACATCTTCTCCTAATTAGACATTGACCAGTTAAAGGTCCCAATGTATGCCAATGTTCTAAAATGTAATGGTTACAAAACCAATAAAAACGATCCATCATACAATTTCTAAGGTTTAAAATCCCCTTAATAAAATGCCAGAAAAAGAGGTTTGCCCAGCTGTATGGAATAGGAATGCTTTGTGATCACCCTTTCCCTTTTTCAGTAAAGAGCTCACTACTGCATATTTATTTTGGTTACAAGAACAAAACTTGGCTGGATGGCTGTCTGACAGGTCTTGGGTTGAAGCTAAACTTTTGTTAACATTTTTGAAGTTTTTTTTGTTAAACTAAGATGCTAGAGCGGCATGTCTGGTAAGCAGCAGTCTCCAGGCTTGCTAATCAATAACCTGGATATTTATAAAGGTAATTGCTTTTTAGATCCGCAATGTTACTCTATAAACATCAGAATGAAAAAGATTATTAATCAGTGCAGGAAGCACTTTTAGCTAAAGACTTGTTATAAATGCAGCAAGTGTCTTTTCTATATTGCAATTGAGTCTCCTACAACTTTGTACATTAATTTAACAAAAAAAACAATAATTTAGCTGACACTGCCTTTAATATTTTTCCCACTGCTTTTGACTGCAATAGAATTCTTGATTTTTCAAAATATATTTAGTTGAAAAAAAGTACACCTGACTCTTACTCATCTTCTCCCACTCTCAATACCAGTTTCTATGTATCAAAATAAAGGGGCAAAAACTAGTTGATAAGCAATAATTGTTGGGGTTTAAAAAAAAAAAATCAATGAGTTAATATTACACATTTGATTTTTTTATTTTTGTGTAAATACCATGATACCAGGTAGTTTTACTCGAGGGTATCATACAGTGGGAATCCTTTCTTGGTCCATGTATACTACTAATATAAATAATTAATGCTACACCAGAAAGGGTAGATTTTTTTTTTATGGAATGTTAATTAAAGTCTTTTCAGAGAAATTCGAATCGGCTACAACCAATATTGGCACGTTTTGCAAAAACCTCTGATTAGTTCAACTTTTTAGAAGAGATATTTTACATACTTGTTTTGCAAAACACAAGCAAACTTAAGGAACAAATAGCTTCAGGGAAAACCATTTAGTATCTTTGCAATACAAAAATAAGAAAGAATGGTTAAGGGACAGTGGTGAGTCTCCTGTCTAAACAGCTGCATTAAAATCATGGATGACATGTTCAGAAGAGTTATGGATTACAACTGTAAACAACAAACTAAATCTGATTCCCGAGGTTAACTCTGTATTAATACCAAAGAAAGGCTGACACAACAGCATGAACCAACAGACACCTGACAAAAGCTACTGTAAAGTACTTAAAAACCCTTAGCAAAGGCAGGGAGTTAACAATTGCAAGGATCAAGCATTTTAGGTTAGTGGAACATATATTGACTGCCTCAGGAGCCAGGTGAAGGCAGCAGTCTGTGTTTAGGCGGGGGGAGGGGGGTTTCCAATATGTCAAAGTTCTTCCATGCTCTTGCATGACAAACACCGACCTGGAGCCAGCTGTGACAAAGCCCTAATCCTGAAAATCCCTTCTTCCTTTGCTGAAAATCCTAATGAGGATTTGAAGTACTCGGCAGGGAGAAGACCTGGGGGCTGTGGTTACACCTTGCCACTGCTCGCTCTCCCAGTCATTGTCTCCTTATCTCCTTATTGGCCAAGCCTGGCTGGCGATGAAAGAGACATGACAGCGCGATCGGCCTACGTACACAGACCCCACGGCTGCCTGACTCCACAGGGAGGCCCGATCCTGCAGTCTACCTCAAACAACCAAGATGACATCAACAAAGTGGTGGAAAAACAAAACCAGCTCACACTCCAAGCATGCAGACCTAAACAAATATCCATCACTTTAGTCTTAGCAGTTTGTGTGCTGCCTCGACTGTTAATCAGCCAAACAGATTTTAAAATTTAGCCTCAAAAGCAAATAAAGTTTCCACAGGAATTTTAGGGTGCCTTAAGTATTAAGTTAGGATGCATACAAGCACACCACCAGCACTTTCATTTCCTAAGACCATACAAATACGAACAAATGTTTAGAAAAAAGATATCTGGTTACCTTTATCTCCTGTTTTGGGGATTGGAAGCATACATCATCAGATCAGATGTCAGATAATGAATTTGCTTTTATCACACTAACAGTTTGTCCTTATTATGAAATCAGCATAGGGACCGAACAGGACAGAAAAAAGATGATTAAAATAAAAAAGAAAAAGTGAGGCAGTATCAGTATTTTTAGAAGTTGAACATTTAAATGAAACATCACTGGGAGGTGCAAGATCCTGTTCTTGCAGGTTCTGGCTCATATTAAGCCCTGGGCTTTAGATTCCAGTAATTAGATTTCAGAACACCTTGATTGTCTATTTTACTTCATTGACTTTGAGATGAAGGTTTTAAGTCCTCTCTTCTTTCCCCTTCCTGCGATACAAAAAGAGTGCTTTTAAAGGTGCCCTTCCCTGTTTCCTTTGAGAAACGTCAAGTACTTCAAACATTTTAAGCTTTGAGGGGAAACAATGGCGAGGTTTCAGGGTGTGTGGAAAGACAGAAATTCCCTGTGTTAGGCTTGTTCTTACAGGTTTCGCCTCTGAAAAGTTTTGTGAAAGAGGAACGAAAAGCTAATTTCTAAAGAAAATATTTGTTTATGGTTTGATGAAATCGTAGGTGACCTGTTTAATGAACCATGTCTGTTCAGAACATGAAATGACCACCTACAGAAAATAACTCCTTAAAAGCCTTTTACCAACATAGTAAGGGTAATCATCAGTTCAGATTTTCTGACGGTTTATACTTTAGTTGAACACAAAAAAATTACTTTTACCTGAAGCTTATAAAAAGTACAAAGTATTCTCAGCACTCTGCGTTGCAGGTTGCAAACATAAACCAACCCCACACCTCTTGACATAAAATCCTTACTGTGCCATCTGATTTTGCCTCTCCATAATTCCAACAATCTTTGGGGAAGGGTTTTGAAAAGACTGTGTGACTAAGTTAGGTGTGAAATGCAATTCTGTCACTGATACATGCAAATCCCTGCAATCCCACCAGATGTGACTACATTATTTTGGAAAACATGTAAGCCAATTTAATCATGCCTTGCAAGGGTAAATCATCACTGCTTGGTTGTGAAGAAGTTTATATATTAATATATAAAAGGGCCACTGGCAAGATAAAAGGAAAATAACATGCAGAAGATCTCTTGGAATGCTACAGGGTAAACGTGCACTCATACAATACAAAAACAAAGATGCAGACAAAGATAGGTCAGAGTCTTCCAGGACTACAAAACCTGACCTTCTTTAAAATGGTCATCAATATGTTTAAAAAAAATACATGCTCAGTTTTTACCATAATGGCTTTGCAAAACGTGTTAAGTATGTCAATATTTATGACCAGCATCCGTCCCAACAAAAACACTAGTAAGACAAAGACAAAACTATGTGACATGGCTTCTAATATTGACTGAGAAAAGTTAAACTTAAGACTACATAAAAAAAAAAAACTAGTAAAACTATTATCCCCTTTTAAGTAATGAATATCCAACAATGCCTCTTCTCATTGTAGCTGTCACTTTCTATGAATTAAGAGGATTTTTCTTGGCTCAGAATTAGTCTGTGCACAACGATTAACCACAACATAAAATATAGTAATTCTGTTCTGAGTCAATGTAATGCTATAGGAGTTAAGACTTTTTATTCACCATTTAATTTTGATCAACAAAGACGGGTGTTATGCCACAACTTCGGTGCTCAGAACCTCCGAACTGGTTTGCTTTCTAAGAGAATATGAACTGTAAAACAACCCCGGGACCTTACACACTGAGATACATCAAAACCTATACTTGTAGAGGTATGTGTAGCAGCACACCTTTTAGCCTCCCATATGAGGTGAAAACTTGGCTTAAAGTAACACTTTACCTTTAGTTTGTATTTTTTGTTTAGTTTACAGTTTCTTTTGATTTTTTAAGTTTCTGCTATGTGCTTCATCAGTTTGTACCTTTGCAGTTTTGGTCATTTCATATCAAACCATTTCTGGCATAAAAAAAGTAATCAACTACCGAACATTTACTGAAGATAAGTCAATTTGTACATACCATTGGGAAATTTCATATGACAAGTAATTTATTATAGTAACTTTCATTAATCTGTTCATAGCCTACTGTGAGTATATGTGGTTATGGGTTTCTAATTTTAAGTATCTACAAGTAAAGGGTTGGTGCGTAGTGTAGAGGTGTAGCGGCCACCCCATATATGGATGCCATCTGTCCTCGACGCGCCCGTCCGGGGTTCAACTCTCGAACCTGGGGCCTTTGATGCATGTCTACCCCCCTTCTCTCTCTACCAATTTCCTGTCTGATAACTACAGATAAACACCACCAGTGTCAAAAAAACATTAAAATATATCTACAAGTAGCAGGTGACTCAAAGTTGATCAAATGTCATTATCAGTTTTAGTTTTTAGATTTTACTTGTGCAAGTGGGGAGATCTACAATCATTGGAAATAGGCTGCAATATAAAAATTTAAATATAAAAATATATGAGATTTGCATGTTTTGATCTCTTAGGTATTTACTTATTATAATACCTAAATCCCAAGAAAAATACAGTGAAACATAATATTTAGGTTCAAATTAGTTTGATTATGGAATAAAATGAAAGTAAGTTTGGATTAAATGGCAACCTGGATACAAAGTGGATCCTTTATGTGCTTTATTTCCTAAATAATTTTATAATCCTGATCGTTAAAGGTTTATACTGTGGCTAATTTAGTCGACAATGCCTCACTGACATATTTTCTACTGTTGGCTTTCTGTAATGTCTATACAAATATCCCACGTTTGTTTACTTGCCATTATCTTGGTTTATACATAAGAATAGTTTTTTTCCTGTTCTTTGCCACCTAATTGGTCATGCTTTGTTTTCTGACAGTTTTTTTGCATATTCATATTTCCTTAAAGTTCTCCACCGTCCTTTGCTTCACCTCATCATTAGATAGAAAGTGTTTATTTCATCAACCAACAACTAGGTCCAGTTTTTGCTCTACTTGTGTTTACACACAAGCACTGTGAAACATCACTATTTTATTCATGTATTTTTGAAGCGTCTTTCCATCTACAATCAGAAGCAAACCGGGAAAATGCTGTAATTTTGAGCACTCTTCTTTGAACTGGATAACATTCCCTTCATGTCTCTTTTAAAAACCTTTAGCTGACTTATAGACACAGGAAGTATAAAAGCTAAGAAATAAACATTCTTCAATAAAACCCAAGATGATTGTTGATCTCAGTAATAAATGATGATTACAATATTGATGGTTAACAAGCCTCTTGTGGGCTCAAGTAGAACAACAGTAATAATAAAGCAGTGGTGGTGGAAATTACACCATATAAACAACCTGTATTATAACAAATTACATATAATTGCTGTGGTAGGACCATGACTTTAAACTTTATTGTGGTATATTATTAATTTTTGATGCTAGAAGCCCTAGGGTAGTTTTGCAATCGACAGTGCTCTGCTCTATAAATACAGTGTAATTAAAATAATAACGCAAATCAATCTAGAAACTAATGCCAGTAACTATGAGGGTTACTGAAACAAACAAGGAATTCTTCAGAGCAGGGATGTGAGCATACCAAAAAGGAGAACAGGACACAAAAGCTTTCAAAAAACTGTGAATCAGCTGAGTAAATAAAACAGACATACTAGTGGACACATGTCCAACCAGTGGAGTCAAATGTGAAGAGAAGGAGGTCAAACATCCTCCTCTCCATAGCTGCATTCTCAGTCTGGTACGTGTGTATTTATACATTATAGCTCCTTTCAGGTGCAAAAGGAAAAGGGGTGGACGAACCAACTATTTATAGCATTCCACTTAACCCATTTAATTCAATTATAAAAATGCATTAAAAAGATATTAGGAGTAGAGGCAGTTTAATGAAGCCTGTTTACTAGGGGATATTGTTTGTAATGAACTGTTTCTGGGCTGATCTCTAAGACTAAAATAGAAAAAGGGAATAGACATGTGGGAGGGGGGTGGGATAATATTACAGGAGAAGTGAAAAGGATAAATGAAAAATGTCAAAATAATAAATAAGCTATTTTTTTAAACCCGTCATTCTACCATTTAGATGCAGGCAATTTATGACTGTATTATATTGCTTACTCTGTTCCTTTGCAAGAGGAAGGTTAAATAACCTGCTAATATTTCACCTCAGAATCATATGGAGTCTGATTACACATACGTCTTAGTTGGGAATTTCTGTGATATACCACAAACAATAGCACATACGATTAATAAGAGTAGTTTTACATGGTTTTGAATTCTTTATACAAAAACAAATCTAACAAATGGGTGGGTTGCATATGTACTCACCCCTCTGATTTAATGTAATTACAGCTGAAAGTTTTTTGGGTATGTCTCCACCAGCTTTGAACATCAAGATTCTTCTTTGTGAAATATTTCAAGCTCAGATTGGACAGAGTGTCTGTAAGGTAATTTAAGTTTTGCCAAAATTTCTCAATTAGATTTAGGTTTGCGTGATTTTAACACATAAATATGCTTTGATCGTAATTATTCTATTATAGCTTTAACGGTATGTTTATGGTAATTGTTCTGCTAGAAGATGAGCGCCTGCTTCAGTCTGAAGTATTTTGTAGCCTTAAACAGGATTTTACTTTTTAGGACTGTCCTCCTATTGGTGCTATCCATTTCCCATAAACCTTTACCATTTCCTTGAAAGAAAAGGATCCCTACTGCATATAGGGCTGCACCACATTAGAAAAACATGCAATATGTGATAATATTAGTGAATATTGTGTCAATTATATGACTTGAAATAAATAAACAGTTAAAAAGTCTTAATGTTTTTTTGCTTTGGGTCAAAGCAAACAGACCACAGAAAATCAGTAGTCTGCCCAACTACTAGAAAAAATATAAAATCAAAAACAATAAAATTTAATATTTCCATCTCAACAAGTTAATATTGAAAATGTTGCTTCTTGCTGGTGTCTGTGGTTTGATTCAGAAAAAAAAAAAACTTAGTTGATCAACATACCACTTCTTTACTTTCTAAAACTTTTTATATGGCATTAAACTACAAGTTACCAAATACATTACAGCCATATAGATCCTGAATGCATGGTACTTAAATGACTAGCTAACATTTCTTGCAGTCTAGACAGTTTTTGGGATATGCATATTGCATAGAGTAATGTTGCGATGACGATATTTTTGCAAGTTGCAGAAGAACATTTTTGGCTTTCTTTCAGCAATTGAACAATGTTGCCACTCTTGCATGGAGGCCACACTTGTTAAGTGTACAACAAATAGTTGTCCTGTCAACACTGCAGATCCACCTGAGCTGTGGAGCATCTCCAGAGATACCACTGGCCTCTTGGTAGCTTCTGTGATTAATGCTCTCATCGTCCAGCCAGTTTAATTAAAGTAGACCGCCATGTCTTTGTAGGTTAGCAGTTTCATCATAGTCTTCTATTTTAGGATGAGCATGGCTCAACAGTTATCTTTGAGATGTTCACAGCTTGGGATATCGTTTGATAACCTAACTCTGCCTTAAACCTCAGCACAACTTTTTCCCTTATCTGTCTGCTGTGTTCCTTGGTCTTCCTAATGTTCTCTAAGACATCTCTGAGGCATTCAGAGAACAAGTGTACTTGCACTGAAATTCCATTTCATATAGATAAATTCTAATTACTGAGTAGATGACAAAAGAAGTTAAAGGCAATTGGCTGCACTGGTTCTATTTAGGATTTAACAGTAAAAGGGGCTGGTTTACATATATATGTCACATATTTTGGGTTTTTATTGGTAAAGCATAAAAAGTATGCTTTCATTTCTAAGCCAATAACAAAAATGACAATAAAATATACTTTGATCCTCAAATCTTCAATAAAGTGTATGGCTGGGAAACATTTCCCTAAAGTGTCTAGAATTAATGGAAACCATCTGATTGTGCAAAGCCACTTTCAATACTTTTTTATGGCTTAAGTTTCACAAATTTGACTGATGCCTGTAGAGTTCAGTAAGTCACATTTCTATTTTTAATAGGATAGGCCAGATGGAATCCAGATGCCATGTACAGGATATGCTATTACATTTCATGCCAATGTGATTTGCTATACTGTCAATAAGGCGTATTATTAAAATTCCACCTTGCACCCTTAAGTCTTTGATTACCGAATGTAAATGACAGCTTGGCCAAAGCTTTGACAGCTATCATCTTTAAGCAAAATTGTATTAGCCCCACTTACATTACACACAAAAAAGATGCCACCTTTGGCATATTTTTTATTTAATCATCAGACATTTTGTGTGTTATTTTTCAACTTTGTGGTAAAACGTTGGGCGCGTAAAACTTACAGTTACAACAAAGCCACGAATGATTTAATCAAAACTTAATGAAGTGTGATTACAAGACATTCGAGCTTGATGTTTTTTGAGGTGTGAAATCTGCGGCGTGTATTTCCATGAAGGAGGGCATTAAAAAGCGAGGAATTTACAAACAGATCCAGCTCTGATGCCACTGGGAACAACTGACGCTTTCAAGCAGAAAATCTCAGACAAATCACAATTTAACAACTAATGAAACCACTCAAGATTATCCCCCTCTATCCGTCTGTGCCCGCTGTCCTGAAAACTGCATTACTCACACAAGCAGTGTCTGATTTGGCTTGCTTCACAATTACTACATGCTATATTTCCACACGAGGCAGCTGAATAGCAAATAAAAATATATGGGGCTGAGTCAACCTGAAATATAACTTATTCAAAACAAAAAAATGGCATAGCAAATCAGTTTGTTATAAAGAAACCAGCAAAGACAAAACTTCGATATACTTACCCTCTGTAGAGTGTACTTGGTTTAGAGTGATGAGAAACCAGCAAAAGGTGTGTAGTGTCCGCAGGCTGCATGCCATGGTGCTGAGTATTGATGATTTGTGGCAGGTTAGTGTTGTGGCTAACAGCTTCTGATTAGAAAAGTCCAAGCCAACTGGTTTTAGAGCTGCTCATTATCGATCTTCTCCCCTGTAACAAAGACCAAAAAGACAGCATTTTGTTGAGTTACGAAATTTAGCCCACACATGTGTGCTCTGCCTCCGAGGAAGACACTCACTTCAGAAGGCCCTCAATGTTGCAAATACATTCAAATGAAGAGATGCGACAAACCTTAAGCTGTGAAATGCTACAAACCCACGTAAGCCACTAAAATAAGCCCAGAAGGTCAATAATCCTCAGGAGAGAAATCCCTTAATGGCAGCTAAATACTAAACATCTCACAAGTAGGGTGGGTGAGCAGGGAGGGAGCAGGCGTTGATGTGTTGAAACAGATGTGTCCCGCCCTGTCCATCCCCTCATGACCAGCAGCCAAGTGATACTAACCTCATTAACTGTGTGTATAACTGTAGTTTATCTACCTGATCCAGAGCATATCCATTCATCCATTGTCTATACCTACTTATTCTTGCAGTGTTATGAGGGGGATAGTCCCTATCTCCAGCAGTCTTTGGGTGAGAGACGAGTTAAACTCTGGACAGGTCGCCAGTCCATCACAGGGCAACACAGAGACACACAGGACAAACAATCACGCACACACATGCATACCTAAGGACAACTTAGAGAGAATCTACCAACCATGTTTTTGAACTGTGGGAGGAAGCTGAAGCACCTGGAGAGAACCTATGCATGTACGGAACAGAACATACAAACTGAATGCAGAAAGACCCCAGGCCGGGATTTCAACCCAGGCTCTTCTTTCTGAAAAGCAACAATGCTACCAATTGCACCACAGAGCGCATTCTGATTCCTTATTTATAATGTTTATGTGTATTACAGTTCAACAGTACAGAATAAACATGGGCTGGTTCCTGGTAACATGCTATACCAAGATTTCTAAAAGTTAAGATTTCAAAAACACAAAATCATTCATCAAATTGTTTCTTTGGTCTAAAGTCCTTTAAATGTGGTCATAACGAGAACTGATACCATCTTTTCCACAAGTTTATCATATGTTGAGAACCCAATTTATAGTACAGAATGAGATTTGATTTTAGAAATGATCATCAGATGTCAGTTGAGGCTTAATATTTTAAAATATGTTCCCTATAGGAAACAAAACTGAAATTGCACTTTAACAGTAAAAAAAAAAACCCTGCTAAATCCTAAATCTGTTATTAATGTGAATTCCATGATGTGCAGCTAATTTTACCAGCAGAATTTAACTTCCAACAGATTAGAGGTTAAAAAGTAACAGCAATCCCATCTACCCTGAAGTTTTGTGCCTGTTTCTTATCCTGTTCCCAAGCCAAACAAACAAACAGTACCAAGCAAATGGTCACTTAGTCTCGTGACTGACCACAAATCACTTTATCTCTCCAATCTCTACCCTCACCGTCCCCGCCCTTCTCTGACATCTCTCCAAACCAGAATTCCTCCCCTTCCCGCCTCATCCATACCTGTCTTGGTGGTATAAGCCTGAAAGTTTGTTTTGCTCTCATTCCGCTACAAAAGCAGATGACCTCCTCCCAGTCATGGATCCAGTGGTGGAGCCGTGTGTGGTGAAACCCAATGCTTACCTGCACGCCCTGGCATGTGTTTCACACTACTAACGGCTCCCTTTTGTCTGTGTGTTTACACTGCTGGCTTAAGCTCCATCCTCTTGCTCCCATGAACCATTAGCACATTCACCATGGGATGTGGCATCACTCAGGCAACAAGGCACACAGGACCCCATTAGAAACAGTTTTTTTTCCTCTTATAGCACATTGAAAAACAAACTATTTCTTTTTTTTTGTTTACAGCTTGCAACTGTGTTTTAATATTCGAAGTAGAAAATGTTATACAGCTCATACTAACGCCTAATAACAAAACTCAACTTAGAACACAGGGAGGATTTGTGTTGTTATGTAAAGTCAGAACAGCACAAATCAGCTGTCACCTCTATGCTGGAGGATAACCAGTGCCTGAAGGCTGTTTGATCTGTTTTTTTCTGAGTTCTCAAGCATCGTAATAATTCATCAGTGAGAAAACATGCAGAGCGCACGCATTTGCAGACAAAGTTATAATTAAACCTGCCATAATCATCTCATCTAGTATGACATTGCTCCTCACCTGAGACCTCTAATTTTAGAGCCATTAAGAGAGGTTAACAGGAGCAGAACACACACTGCCACAGAGTATTTAGTTTCAGCTGAATAATGTGCAGTTGTAAGGCTTGACAAATGAAAGCTGATCACAGAGACCAAACATATTGGATTGCCACAAAACTATACCACTTGCTTTTTATCAGAGCATGTGGCACCAATTAAATTTATCTGGGAAGTGGCTGCTGCCCACACTCACGACCCATACATTATAATGAGACCTTAAGCTGATTGTCTCCACAGTAAGGCTTTTTACTCAGTATATAGGATTAGGAATTCTCATCCGGGCACAAAGACTTAGTGCCTGTTGTTTTGTTCTTAGATCAGAATATATGTACTGAATGATGATGATCCGATTTAATCCTTATGCTTTCTTGCTTAGAGTGATATACTTGAAAATCCTGTTTAACTAAAATGTTTACTTGGTTGATATATCTGCTCCGTTTTCTTAGGTATCTAATAAATAAACACATTTTAAGAAGCTTAATTTAAAATAACAAACTTGACTAAATGAACAGACAATTTATTACAAAGATCATTATTTTACAAGTCAGATACAAAAAAATATGTTTTTGGGTTTTTTTCTCCCAAGATCCCCTAGTCCGCTATTTTAAAAAGTACAGCTACTATCAAATGTATCAGGACGACCTGCATTGTTAGCAACCTCAAAGCACCTAAGACAAGCTAGTCATGGTGCCTTAATTTGAGCAACTGCTACCTAGATAAACGAAAGTTGTGTAGTAAAAAAATAGAATTTGACTAGTGTAAAAATATTTTTTAAGCATAGGTTGCTTTCTTAACAGCTCAGCTGTCATTAAAACAATTAAGAGAATGTATTTGCTAAGATTCTTATCTTAGTAAATATATTTAGGCCAGTGTACCAATATATGTAGAAATATGTTTTGCTTTGTTTGCATGTGATGTCTAAATGCAAATGGATTTTAGGTGACAAAAAAAGTTTACAAAGTGGTCATTTTTATAAACTCTGTTTACTGTATAGATATTGAATTTAATAAATCAGATATAATTAAATTTAATTCAATCCAAAAATACTTTATTAATCATAAAGGGAAATTAAATGGTGTTGTAACTCATATCACACAATTTTCTTAATTTAGTTATTATAGATGTGGATGGCTATCATTAAAAGTGACAGGAGCAGCAAAAATAATGGAGCCATTTTTTGTTTGTTTTTCCACCGCTGTCTCCTTTTGGCCAAACTGAGTTTCAATTCAACTACAAATCTAAGCTAATTAAATTAATAACAGCCTATAACACCTTAGATAATTATACCAAGGAAAGACTGAAGACCTAATTGTCTACTCTGTAACCAGTAACTCAGTAACAAGTATCAAGATTTATAGAGACTAAATGCAAATATTTTTAGTGATACTGTATCAAGCGTTTAGTCTTTTTGTCGGACACAAGAGCAAGTGACAAGAGGTTTCTTTGGCTTTATGGAGCATATTATAACACAGCACTACCCTGCCCCACCTCTGGCTGCACACTACTGGGCAGCTGGCTGGAAGAAGGTCATTATACATTTTCTTTGCATTTTGGAAATATTTTCTGTCACAGAAAACAAGGACAGTCATTGTGTGGCAGGGAGAGATACAGGTTACTATTTTTAAAGTGATTATTTTAAAACCGCACAAGCTGTATGACTATTTAACTACACCAGGAGATACCCGTGTTACCTTAACTGAAAAGAGCATAGTTTCACAGATTTATAGCTGTACACAAAAATGTAAAACATTTTTCTAACCTAGTCAAACAAAAATGGGGGAATAAAATCTAGTTTTTTTTACAACCTTATGATAAACACAACAAAATACATATAGTAAAAACACTAAATTTAGCGGCAGCTTTAATTGTTTAATGTGGAGAACGTAGTAATCTTTTACAGTTGTCTCTTCATAGAGTAACACTACTTTAGAAACATTTCCAACAGTCAGAATGTTGGAAACCATCATTCTTAAAAAGCCATTTATTGATTTTTTTTCCTGTAAACAAGGGAAAAGTGTAGTAGCCTTCTTTCAGCCAGCTAACTGGAAGTGTCTAGCAACAAGTAGAAGAGGGGCAGCCCTGCATTTCTCAGTAAATCCTGGGAGTGTGCAACTTTTATCATCCAAAGAGCAATTTGTGCCCTCAGTCTGGGTATATAAAACTCATTTAGAATGGCGCAGGATTGGGGCCAAATTAAGACTACTTCCCTGCCCCAGGAGGCTATATCCATTCTGAAGCCAGAACTGATCTGACTATTGATAGGCCGGCATCAGTAACTGAGAGACCGGCGCTGGCAACTGGAAGGCCACTGCTGGCAACTGAGAGGGAGACAGCACACTAGTGATCACATTAAATAGGCTGGCAATAGCGTTGGATAGGCTAGTGACTGCATTTGTTATACATCTTTGACTGTGTCAAAACCAATACAAAAATCACAAAAGGTTATCTATAGCATTATTAGCTATAATAATCAATCAATTGCTTTGATTTCACACAAGTAAGAATAGTAGTTGCTTCTATGTTTTAAATTAAAGCAGTTAGATCATGTATTTTTACCCAATGTTATCATTTTGGATCTCAAAATTGCTAAAACTTAGCCTGTGTCTTTGGCTGATTGTTTGGTTCAGTGACTGAAGGTTTTCATATTTATACATAAACAATCATTTTAAGGCTCAGTCTGAGATAACAGTGCTGCAACAGTATGATTATTCTTTCTACTGCCTTGTCATCACTGCACAGCAACAAAACCAAGCACGACCAACAGGAGTCATGTGTCGGAACGTGAAGACAAAAGACAAGATGCCTTTGACAGTTTTCTCTTCAAGCCTGCAGAGGCCCCCTGCTACGAAAAACACGCAGAATGTAGATTCCTTATACAGGGGGGTTGGGGGGGTTCTGTAAATTGACGATAACAGTCCTATACTTTAATATATTTTGCTTCATGCTGTGAGTATTTAACATGCTGAGACACCAAAGGCGCAGGCTGTGGGGAGACTGCCTGACTGCCGTTCTCCTCATTAAATGAGTTGAGGTCTCTCCTCTCAGCTGGGGTTTCCTTTTTTTGTCTCTCTGCCTCATAACAGAAAACTGCCGGCAAATCCCACCTCGGCTTGCTTTTTGCACGGCCCTCAACTTGGGTAAAGCTGCAGAGCAAGTTTTAGCCTCTGTAACAATGTGCCGCTGTGTTTGGAGTTTCTGTACAGACGGAAACGGACCGTTGACAACAATGCTGCTTGTTATTCATCGCACACATGACCAGTGGCCAATGTTTTGTGATTTTTAAGCACAGATTACTAAAATGGCGACAGACAACACACAGCTCGGGCTAAATATGAAGCTGGTCCAGACAGATGTTTAAGTACCCTGAGAAATTGGGAAGCCACAGGGGCATGGGCCCACAAGCTTGAAACATATGTGCACTCCATATACTCACAATGCAACAGAATGGTTTATAGTCAACAACTGAGTGTCAAATATGCGAAAGTAGGAAGCAGTTGGTCCTCTTAAGAGATAGAAAATAAAAGGCTTAGCAAATGGGAGGAAGGGAGTTATTAGTGGGGAGGGAAGGAAGGTTGATTCAGGACAGTTTGAAATTTAAATGCAGTGGGGGGTCTGAAAACAAGAGGCAGATGTGAAAAGAATGTTAGGCTTCTAAGACAAAGCTCCCAGTTGTCCATCTCTAGTTGTTAGAGGGTCACACGAGAATAGAGGAAGAGTTGGACTATTCTCTAAAACAGGATTTGAGAGAATGAAGGGGGACCTAGAATAAAGAGCTCTAGTGGAGGAGGGGGGACTTGAGCTACAATAAAAGACTGACAGCTTGCAAGTCTTGCTTGACCCTCGAATTAGCCCTCAAGCTTTCAAGAAATCTCGAGGAAGACTGGGGATGTTAATTGTCACAGAACATCACAGAAATAAAATAGAAGGAAAATGTGGGAGCAGAGATTCATTGAAATGTAAATCTGGAACAACATACCACCACAGGTTGAAGTAGAGAAAATACACTTGGTTTCCACTTGGTTTTCCTAGTAGCATTCTTCATACATGAATTCATATACCCTACAAGGCTCCCCGTATCTCGGATTCTGGTGCCGGTTTTAAAGAAGAAGGAAAAAAAATAGAAATACCTGGGGACAGAAGACTCAGTCAAAAATACACTGTCTCAGCTGTGGGGGAAATATCTTCCTCCAAAAGCAATTGGGTTCCTTGCTTTGACACTGCTGAAGATGTACAATTTGCAAGAGCAAATCAGAAAATTCACACTCCTGCATGAAAAGATCAGGCTTGGCGATCAGATGAGTTGCGGAGCCCCACCAAGTCATATATAGGGCAGGGAGAAATCACAGGCCGAGCCCTCCGCGGAGGGGATGATTGAGAGCAGCGTAGAGCCGAAGGAGTTGAGTGACACACAATCAAACTCTGTGTGACCGACAGTGCCCCAAACGTAGGCCCTGAACCCTGACAGGAGCTAAACCAGTGAAAGACCAGGTCAAACACACATGCTGCGCAACAGGACAGCTCAGCAGGGGAGTGGCGTGGGGCTGAAGTTGGGGGCTGACAGAGGACAATGCAGAAAAGATCAGAAGAGTTTGAAACAAAGGAACCCATAAAGGTGTCTTAGAACACAAAAAATATGAAGACCTCATTAAATCAGATATATCTGAGTATGCCAGCTGAGATTTTTTTACATCTATTTCAGATACAAAGGCTCACAGTCAGTCACCTATGACTTTAGGGTATTAGTAAATCCTTTTCATCATCTGAGAGGACATAAAAACAATTGTTTTTAGTACTGCGGATGGTAATGTGATGAATCATTGCCTACCTCTAATGCAGGCCACGCATCCACCAAATAAGCAGTAGCAAACAACAGACAGAGCCTGTGACATAAATGTGGTGTATGTCATGCTCATTGCTCTTAGTGTTTCCTCTATTCATCATTTTTATGAGCCACTCAATTAATCGATTAGAGCTCTCCCCCCGGTCTGGACGTACTGCAACTAAACAAAGCCAAACCCTGAAATACATCCATATGTTCAGACAGAAAAAAAAAATTATAAAATGAACCATCCATCAGAAGCAAAATGTATAAGATGGGCAGCAAAAGGTACAGCTTTATTTATGAAAAATGTTCACCTTTCTTTAATTATTACTTTAGCAGTCAGATTTAACTTATTTAATAATTTTTAACAACCAACTGACCAAATCTATTTTTTTAAAAGAACGATTACGATTATAGAGAACAAAAGAGCTGCAGGTTTTTTGACAGAGGAAGGAGTTTAAAACCAACCACCAAAGTGCATGTCAAGATTAGAGATGTACAGTATATCAAATTTCCATGGTCATTGCAATATCACAATCGCAATTCTGTACTTACTGAGGCATAGGCAGTTATTGCCCACACAAAATTGGCTGAAATCCTAAAACCCATGGGACAATGCTTTGAGAGAAAGAAAGATAACTGTAGATTAAATTTTTTTTGCTAGACATTTTCCGCAAAAATATCGCAAACAAATATTTTTTTGATATCACTGACTTGTAGCCAAAATCTTTATAAGTGGTATAAAGTGCATATTGATTAATGTATTTACACACTAAAGATGGTGGAAGCTCCTAGTTTTGATGTCTTTAAGGAATAGGTTTTTATAATAGGTTGGGTTTTTTTGTTTTTAACCTGCTGATCAATACTCAGAGCCAATTAAGGTAAAATTGATTGGAACCAATCTCTGACTTAGTATATATATAGCATCATCATAATCACTTTAGCGATAGAAGAGAAATCCTATTAGTGTTTTAAGATATCCACACCTGTCTGTCTACATGGATTATAGCAATGTTATTTTTCACAGTAGCAAAGTTTTAATAGAGCTTCCATCAATTTTTTTGTTCTAATTTTGATGTTTTACCAGGAAGTGAAGTGGATTATCTCGAATGAAGTTTCAAAATGTCATTTCCACTCACTGATAGCACAAAACTATTCCTTTCAGGTCTGCTGAGATAAGAGTGACTCAGCCAAGACTGTTAACGGTGTCTTTGCCAAATGTTCCTCCGCTCAGGAATTAATAGGCTGACATTAATACAGCAAGATAAATGGGCAGGTCAGGAACAGGGGGCCCTGCCATTATATGGGCAATCATGGTGATAGTACCTGCCAATCAAGTCCAATAAGTCCTTGACACACCATGATTCACCTTGAAACACCCACAGCGAATGCGGTACATAGTGTATACTCCTTTGTCCACAAGCCAAATCCAATTAGTTTGTGCACATAAATACTTAGCATGGTTGGTGCCCAGGGAACACTTTAGGACACCACAAAAGACACATTTTTTTCTGTGTGATCCTGTTTGTCAAAGAAATATTAGTCAAAATGGATTGAGGAAAAAGGTGAGCAACATATACTTTTTCAAACTTATATTGCTAGCTAGGAGCTCAGTTCGACTTCTTCCATTACCGATTTCTGCAAAACAAGCAAAAATTGTTGCATGGCTAAGTAAAGTCAAGCAGCAGGAAGAAGGGTGCTGAAGCAAGGTGGTGAGAAACTTAAAGGTAAATGAAAAGAAATATACTCTTTGGGGTCACAATAACTAAAACCCTTACTGAATTATGTTAGGGTCCTGGACATGTTGTACGTAGGCTTGTCACAATAAATAATAAATCAAGTAATCGTATGATAAATTTTAACGAGCCCAAAACAATTTCCAGCCACAATAATTTCCATTTGCATGCTTGATTGTATTGCTTGCGTGTCTCCCTCTTTCTACCAAAGAGACTGGATAAAAAAAGTATATATGATCCATATATCCATAGTGGCAGAGTCTTTTTTAATTCTATTTTATTCAAACTGTGCTTTGTTGGTTTGCGCCTTTTGTGTACGTCTAACAGGTAGTTTTCCCTGTTTTTGTTGTCTGAGCCAAGCAACTAATATTTTTTTAAAGGGCAATTTTGTTTAAAGAGTTCATCCACTTTTTTATTGTTTCGGTTGGTTTGATAATTTTTATTGGATATTAAAAATATCTTCAAGTTGCAGTGGTAAACGTTGTTCAGAAATTAAATTGATAATTCGGAGAGTTTACATGCATAATTATTACATTAGTTGAAAATCATCTCAAAACGACAATATTATTGTTTATCGCAATAACTTCTGGGGCAATTTATCATCCAGCAAAATTTGTTCTCGTGACAGGCCTAATTGTACTTGTACCTTTTGTCCTCTTTAAATACACAAAAACTTTCTATCAAACAGTTACTAAAATATAAAGTTCTTCTGATAAGATGCCAGAGTAAGTGATAGTGTGGCTGGAAATGTTGCTACTTACAGACTAATGCAGTGATGATCCTCCACCACTTGTTGCTGACCACTGAAAATAGAACAGCTAAAAGATGACTATTAGACTTTACTCATGCATATAATAAAGGGAAACACTGCTATTTAAGAATATTTACAAATTAAAAAAAAAATATGGGATTCATGTTGTAAAACTAATTGAGCACCACCCTTTTAGTCTGCTTTAAAACTACTGTTGGCAAGCTATGAGCTGATTGGCAATCGATTTTAAACATAAGCAATTATATCACGCCATTTATACATGTTATAGAAAGGTTTGTCAATACAATAATACTGTCAAGCTAACGGGGTTGTAATCTTTCATATTTCATGAGTGTTTACTGGCTCAAATTGGGATCAGAGCCACAATCAATGGAAAAAGGACATTTAAAATCTTTGGAAAATAGCATAAGATTAAAATAAATTTATAAGTGGGCTTTGAGACGTTTTATGGGTATTTGTAAAACCAACAAAATATTTAACTATCAATTAAACTGATGTTCAATGGTTAAATGTATGGGTTATGAAATAATGCGCTTATGGTACAAAACGAAAGGCGGACAAGACAAAATGGCATTGTGGGGATACAAACCGGGGTAACAAATTAGCTTAGAATTGATTTCTGGAGCATTTCAGTTGCTGTTGTAATCTGTGTGTTTTTACAGACAAGGGCCAGGATCTTTAGTCAAAAGGGATATTGGTCTCTTTTTAGTCTATTGCAGCAATGCTCATCATACACCCAAATATGCACCAGAAAGCAGTGTATGTGACCTTCTTTTGTTCTCTTTAAAATGAATAGTAAAAAAAAAATAAAGGCACCGTCTTCTCTATTAAGGATCTTTTCATCAATAATGCACTGTGATCATGAGGCGTTATTAAACAAGATGATTAATTTTTCAGATAGTGGGCAGCAACACAAAACAAAACATAGGTAACTGAGAAGATGACTTGTGAGAAGCAAATGTAAATTTATAAATAAAATAAAGGGAACCAAGCAGTAAAATCAGTCATTTGTCTGTACAGTAAGTTTTGTCCATCTTAGCATTGAGAAACAAAAGAGAGACTGTACTATTATCTTTGAGGCATATGAAGAGCTGCATATGCAAGACCAGTGTCTTCTTTGTTGGCTCATTCAGTTACATCTCTGCTTTGTGAAAAGTATATTTACAGTTCAAATAATTTCACTTTCTTTTTTAGCATTCACACTATTTCTAAATTTATCTAAAAGCTCCAAAAGGAAAATCTTTAAACAAGGCTAAAGATGAAGTCCTGTAATGGGTGCTAATTCTTCCAAAATCTAAGGCATCACACACAATGTCGCCAATCTCGCCTCATTTTCTAATTGAGGCTTTTAACCTTTCTGTAGCTCACAGCAAGGACAAACACAGGCAAAATAAGGTGGGGACGCTGCATAATCTCAGTTGTCACTAAAATAGAAAGATGGCCTCACCCTTGCAGCACAAGGAATGACATAAAAAACAATTACAGGGGTGGAGTGGATACACTGCAGCCTACTTGCATATTTCTATCCCAGTGCTGCCATATCTATTTTCAATCTAAAAAGGTGGAACGAATACCTTTTGTCAAAAAAAGGAGAAAAAGCGACGTATGTCATGCTAAAACAAGGTATAGCACTGTGTCTTGTCAGAAAGCTCAGACAAAAGAAGGTGGGTGTAGTCTTTCCTGAATACAATCACTTGTCAGCCCTAAATCTTCAGTCAGTAATGCCCTGACAGGTATAATGGTGATTGTGAAATCGGATGAAGGGATGTGCGGCTGCTCTTCCCAAATGCATAGAAAAACTCTAAAATGTATTTTGCCTCTCTTGAAACATAATCCTTCTCCTTGAAGTATATATTTTTAAACAGGAATAAAAACAAGATGAAACAGTGCTCACAGACTGAAAATGCAGCTAATGTGGCATGCACAAACAGTGCCAGGACAGCAGCGAGTACAATTTAAGTTGCTTTGAATTTTCCGGCTGCTTTATTAGATTTCCTTCATGCAGTCTCAGTGTCACTACTCCTTTGCCCTCTCCCACCTTCAGCTGTGAAAGGGAGAGGACAGTTTTGGAGCTGAGCCTTCTTCAATTTGCTCATTTGCATAACATCAGAATCCCAAGAGGGATTGTGATGCAAACAAGCGCACATTGGTTTGTTCCATCTCCCAGTTTCAGTAGGTATAGTCGGTTGTCAATCCTGTAGCTTCAAAGGATCCACCCTATTTGGGGGCTAAGAAAGGGAAGATCTTTTTTTCTTTTTTTTATATGTGGCTAAATAAAGTTGCATTAACAATGTTGAATAGAGATGCCAAGAGGGAAATTTGTGATTTTACTTGTATTGAATAGCTGAGAGTAGTATTTTGCAAAAATTGCCCCCAAAAACACATATTAAAGCAGCAAACATTTTCTTAAAGGCAAAAAAGGAAATTTTGGAATTTTCAACTACAACTAACTCACCTTGATTTAGACTTGATGGTGGTTTGAAAAAAAAAACGAAAAAGAAATGTAAATTGGTCTGTGGCTTATGTTATCGTCCTCTGCCACCCACAGCAGGACACTTGATACAGCAATCACCGCTTCTGCACCTTGTGTATGTTGAAAATGTGTTTGCTCTTTTGTGATAACGAAAAAGGGGGAGGGAAGAGGAAAAACAAACGGGGGCCTTTCTTAACGTGTACTTTCTTATGAAAATCTGGACCAAAGTCAGTAAATCTGGAAATACAAGGAGAGTGAGCAGATACAAGAGACTGTCGAGCGGCCACGGCGATAAAACATTCACAGGGAAATTATCTCCCTGTCAAAAGATCCACCATGTTTTGAATACCAAAGGGATTCATACTCCCAAACAAATTCTAAGAGGCTGACCAATTTTGTGCCCTGGCAAACGATAGCGGGCTGCCGCTCAGGTCGCACCTTTGAACTGCCACGATGGGAGCTAGCAGGAAGCAGAGATTCTAATCTGTGTGTCTGTGCAGGTAATCCACTGAAGTATAATTGGCACAGTTTAAGTTGCACACAATAATAACAGGGGGGTAAGACTCGCTATGAATAGGAAGTGAGCATAATAAAAGAAAAGTCTGAGAAAGAGTGCAGAGGTTGTACAAGAGCCTGTGCTGGTGAGGTTTCCTAATAAGACTGACCGTTCAGAGCAGAGCTGCCAAACCAGAATTTCATTAAACCTAAACAGTAGATTATTGGCATATCAAAGTTCTAAAAAATTACAGTTACAAAGACATGTAAATGAGAAGCCAGAGAAAGTGATCAGAGCACATAGTAACACCGTACGGATCCTCACCCACCTGTTGCTCACACTGCTG
Organism: Valencia hispanica; assembly: GCA_963556495.2. Classification (NCBI taxonomy): domain Eukaryota; kingdom Metazoa; phylum Chordata; class Actinopteri; order Cyprinodontiformes; family Valenciidae; genus Valencia; species Valencia hispanica. Next base: position 30,866,670 of record OY747705.1, read on the forward strand.
GTCAACTGTCTGAAAGACAGCTACTGTACCTTTTCTCCATTTACAAGAAAGAGGTCTTTTCCTGTTCGGAGATATATTTCCAGTAACTAAAACCAGGAGCAATCAAAGTGTCACCAAATACTCTCATTAAATTAATACTTTTGAAACTGCATTTCACATGCAGGGATCAGCATGTCTTTAAAGCAGCTGATGTCACAAATAATAAGTTATTGTATTTTAGTAGCAGTTGGAATAACTGTTGTATTTTTTAAGTTGAAGCAATTAGCTATTGTTTTTGAAAGAAAACCATATTTTATTTATTGTTATCATGCCATAAAAATTGTACACTGACCCATGCCTAGTTTGTAAAAAGTTACACTGTTTCTTCGTACTGTTTCTATGCTTGACAGTGCTTTCTATGAAGTTCAAGAGAAAGTGTCAGAAAGAGGAGTGTTTTCTGGCTGAATGAAGCACAGAATAACGATGCATTGCCCATCCCCCATCTGATGTAGCCTTCTACCACTGGCTTTAAAGAAGGCTATTAGGCTTTTTCCTTATTTAAAAGAAAGACAAATTTGGCCATTTTAAAACAAGTTAGGTCATAAAACACAGAGTCATGCCATGGAAACTAAAAGTTTGTAAAACTACAATTAGCAAGCTGCAAATGTAATTGTTGTTAGGCACCTGATTGAGGACTGACTACTGGAGCTGATAGCCTGTCTAATTAATTGTTAAAATTAGAATTTCAAAAAAATATGATTCTCCCTAATAAACACTTGAAACTACAACTTCTTAATTTCTAAAATTTTAAAAATCGCAATACAAATTATTGATTTGATTTAATTAGATTGTTGTTGCTGCAGGAGCAACAATTGTTTTTGTTTTTTATAAAACCATATAGATTTTGTTACACATGCATTTTGTTTGATATTTTCCTGGCAATATAGTGATACCGTAAAACCATACAGTAAAACCATGGCATTTTATTGTAAATGATTATAAAGTCAGAGTCTCTACTATGCCTAGTAGATTACATCAGAAACTAAGCTTAGCTGTTTCACTAGCATGTTCAACAATAACATTTAAACGGCAATAGGTTTTTTAAACTACAAGCTTTAGGAGCAACACATTATGTTCCGCCACCTCAAGTGAGAAATGAAATTTGCAACAGCATCAGATTCAAAAAAGGAAATCTTTTTTCAATTCTCACTGAAAAACATGTAAAAAGAGAAGCTGGTTAAGCTTGACATGACTGAGCAGGTGCAATCTAATATTTCTTGCCGTGGACACCATCTGTGTTTTTCAGCACAGCACAAGCAAAATAAAAACTATTTAAAAAGGAGAAAAGGATTTAAATAAGAAAAAATAAAAATTAAGACATTTAAACAACCTGTATCTTAGATTGAGTCTCCTTGAACACCCAAAATGTTTTGAAAAATATATTACTAAGAATCACCCGTTAAAAGCAGCAACATGACTTCAAAGGAAAATTTTCATCGCTAGTTAATAAATATTCATTCATATCCTTTTGAATATTCTGCCTGAAAATCTTGTAAGGCTTACAGATCAAAAAATCTACAGTAACAATTAGCACTTCAGCTAAGAGGTATTACATACATGCACAACTATGGGCATCATGTTGCATTTTTTTTCTGTTTCAAAATGGTTGAAATCTTTTTGTTAAGCTTCTATATATTGAATACAACAAGGACATCTAGTTGAGTCATGTCATGCAGCCCTCCTCCCCTCCCTATACTGGTTCCGTTATGCAGAAAAATTCACATGCCCTTTTAGGTAGCAAAATCAAAGATCCCTTTAGCTCTTGCTGTAAAGACTAAACCAAGTCCCCGTCCCATTGCTATGTTTCCTCATTGGTAGGTTATGCTGCGGCGTCTGGTAGCTACATTTCAGCACCACTGGTTACAGAGCAAATGGTAATCTTGGCCAGATCTTTTAACATATATCTAAACAAAATAAACACATTCAGAGATGTGCTCTGAGTTACAAGGGAAACTTTTCCATCCTTCAGTTCTTGGCCTCTCTGAGCCCGCTCGCAGCTCCCCGCCTACCCTCGGGCCCGTCTGATGGTAATGGCTGCGAGAGCCGCATCCTGTCAGCTCACTGGTAATCAGTTCAGACTGATGAATGACAGAAACTCCACTGGCTCTACTTTTTGCAATGATGACCAAAAAAAAAAAGAAAGAAAGAAAGAACAATACACACGTTCCTGTACTGCCACCCCTCTCCCCCTCTCCCCCAAAACTCCCTCCATTTGACTGTCCTCTTTACATCGTTTTTTTTTTCTCTACATTTCCATCAACTACTACAGAACAGCACTCATCACATTGGTTCAGCTGCAGATGTTGAAGCTAAAAATTTATGAATTGTGGGTTGCTGGGCACACATGCAGTGGTGTAGGTTGTTCAGCTTGAATAGAGCTTTTTGTCTGGTCATCATTAAATCACGCTTTAAAAAAATCAGATTGTAGTTTATAACGATGCATACATACACACCACTGCCCTTTTGCACCAACTGATGTTTATTTTAAGACCAAAATTATTTTTTTTCAGTAAGTAGTTCAAATCTAATTTTTATTTGTATTTATTTGTTTACTGCAGCACACATCACACTGTCTAAAACATTACTGACCCAACGTATTTTTGCATGTAATAAAAAAATAGTAGAATAAAGTTAACATTTTTAAGGGTAATTCTGATGTGTAAAAATATATAAATACTGTTTTACTGTTTAGATTCACTGAATGAAATGCAGGCTATCTACAATGGACTGTAAATAAAGTTGTCCACTAAAGTTATTTTATACGCTCAGGCAGCTGAAACAAATAAAATTAATGAAGCTAAAACGTCAAGATTTAAATTTTTACACAACAATTGAAACAAAAATAGCATTTGACATGAGCCCAACATAATAAAATAATGTCATCAACTCGTCGAATTTACCTTTTAGCTTTTACACATTTTGCTCACAGCAACAATATGTCAGATGCAAAGCAAAAGCTGCAGTTCCCACACTCATCTCAATTACTAACATCAGTCTGCTCAAGACTCACAAGCCGAATTAGACAAACAGGTCGGTCTAATGGATAAAGCAGCAAGAGTATGTGTGATTTATGGCAGAATTCACACCAGCAGAGCTGCCTCACACCTCATTTAGAAACCGGCATGATGAATTATTAGGACAGTCTGTGGATGTATTTTTCTTGTACTGTTGTCAAAGTGATCAGATCAGGGGGGAAACGCACTGAGGTGTCGATATTAAGCATTCTGAATTTCAAAATGCCTGAATAATTTCACATCTCCGTGCAAACACACACACACACACAATAGAGGAGCAACTTGACTACAGTATTTAAAACGCTCATTACCTCTTCCTTACAACAGTGGAGGAGGAGTTGGAACCAAAAGGCAGCTGTGAACACCCGGCCTGGCACAGCTGTACAAGCAAAGCTGCAAAAAGAAGTCACCGGCCACTGTCGCTCAATCTGTATTAATCCCACACTATCTGCATGCACGTCAGCCCCAGTCCTCATGTCCATGCATTTCTTTTCACACTGCTAAGTTCAATTTGGCAGGAAGGTGGACATGTTGCATCACTTCTCCTGGCTGAAAATCCTGTAGGCATCTCCTCCAATAATCTTTTTTTTTTCTCTGAGACAGCATGATGACTGTTTTTTCAAGCACAATAAGCTCAACAGTCATTTTCTGCAGCATATTTCCTCCTTATTTTAAATTTTGGATTATTTAGTGTTTTTTCAAAACCAAGATTTGCATATTTTTATATTATTTATTAGGGATGTAAGAAAACATTGATACACCAATATGTTGCGATATAGTATCAATAATCAAAAGCAAAATATCAATTTATTTTTTTATTTTTAGGATTAGAATAGAACCATTAATGATGATAGTCATTTTCGTAGTAAAATTAAATGTATGACTGGTAGTTTGTGGCTGTTTTCACCTTCTTTGTTCCAGTGGATAAACTAGATCTAGTAATAAAACTGGATGTGTTAAAATACGAAACAGGTTGGAGTGTTTAGAATGCTGTGACAGTTTTTGTACAGTTAAATCCAGTTTTAAAAATCACAATTTATTGTCTTACTCATAGTATCGCGATATATCGCATCGTCTCCCCAGTATCCTGATACATATCGTATCGCCAGATTTTTATCACTAAACACCCCTATTATATATCTACTTTAAACATCAAATGAAACCACATACGTTAACAAACTAATAACTTTATCATTCAAAAGCAGGTGTGTGTGAAAAATCTGTATTCAAGGGAAAGAACTGGCAACAATCTCAATAAGTAGACAAATAAGTTGCTAGATTTGACCAAGCCAGCAGTCCTAAACTCTGCTACAGACAGAATCTTACATCCAAGCTCCAACAGAACCAAATGCGGGTCCTCAGGGCAAAATTTCTATCCTAACATCTCCTCTCAGGTCTGACACTTTGTCCTCCGTCTTCAAAACGTTCTCCCTATAAGTTTCTCTCCAGCTGACCCAAGCACAGACCATCGCCTCTGGCTTGTGACGGCAGGCCGAGTGATGCGGCACTGTGGGCAGCAGAGAGGGAGGCTCTGTACTGAGACAGCAGCAGGTGCAGCTGTGACAGTTGCCGTGTTGTTGCTAGCCCAACACTGTAGTCAAGATGAGGTTCACAGATGTAGCCACTCAGTGTCGTGGTTTATTGGCTGCCTGAGACAATGCATCTCTGTCAGGAACAACTCCTCCTAAGGCCATTTTGCTCTAAGAGTGCTCCGTGCGAAAAAGGGTGCAGAAAAAGCTTATTCTGACACACAAGGTCAATTCTGCTTCACGGCGGTGCAATCAAAGCTCCCCATGCCTTGCCAGAAAACAGTTTACTACCTGAAGAAATCACACTGCAATATCGAGTCTGAAACATATTCTTCTTTTCATTCATATTATTTATTTATTTTAATTTTAAAATGTTATAAAAAGTATAGGCATGCAAATATGTTAAAAAAAGAGCCTACATGTAATTATTTATAATTACATAATTAGTACACATTTTGTGCTAATTATCGAAATAAGTATTGTCACTGTGTAAAAGCATGTTTTAGATTAATCATTAGCATATTCTCTGCAAGCCTAGTTTAAAAGTCAACAAAGTACCACTCAAGGCTCCACTTTACCTCATGTGATTCCTGCAAGACATGAATTTAAATCGGAGGCTGAAAAAGTCACAGCAGCAGTTTTCCCATTGCTTTTTATCTGTTCTCTTCAACTTTTTTTCTTTGTTTAGGAAAGAAAGCGAACTAGATTCCCTGCCTTTGATTCAGGCTTTCAAGATAGCCCAGAAACTCCAGCACAACTCTATGTCTTGTTGACTCTCAGCGTACAGTGGAGATCTGAGATAATGACAATTGTTTTCCAGTAAAGCACCCAGTCTCTGCTTGTTCAATTACTGGAAGGAGCCTCAATGAGGGCGGTAAAATCATTTGCAGAGACATTATCTACACAGAGAGAAGCTGAGACAGAGAGAGAGAGAATGGAGAAGGGGGGCAGGGTGTCGACCAGAGCAGACGTAGGGGCCAAACTTTAGTTTGGAAAGGAAATAGAAACATTTTTGCCGACCACACATGGAGGGTGCTGCAGAAGATGAAAGCAGCTAGATTCATAATACACTGCAGGAAATTAAAAGACTAATGCAGCTATGTGTGTTTCAACACCAACACTCACATGATAGGATAAATTCGTTTTCATTACAGGTGAAAGACGGGAATCTCTGCGGATCATTAAAACATACATAGAATTTATGAGCGCCACAAAGTCAAACCTCCTCACATACGGCCGGTCACCCCACGAGTGGAACAGAGTCATGAGCCCTCATCTATCAGCGTGTGGAATCATTAAAGATAATTTGATTGTTTTTTCAACCCTGGCTGTGTTTGATGTCTCTGGCATGGTAGCAATGGAGAAGACAATTATTTTGTTGATTAGCTTGTTTTTTTTAGCAACTTACCATCCCTGTGATATTCCTCTGAAACTCCCAAACCAGACGCGCAACTCCATCTGACTTGGCAGCCATGCCACGAGAACAAAGCCATCACACTCCCCAACTAAATACTGTACAATAAAATATCATTTATCAAAGCCTCAGACCTCGAAAGCCACCAAACACAGAAAGTCTTGAGAGAAGAGATGGAGCCATGTTCATGCATAGAAAAACATCAAGCGGTACAGTTAAATCTGGAAGGATTTCAACTAGCCAGTGCACTGTGTTTGGCTGAGTGTTTATTTACACTTTTCTACCGCTTAGCTCTACTGTTTTCTGTATTTGGTATCCCTAATCAATGATACTTTCTCAATCTTTAACCCAAGACGCCATCTTAGACAGACAACCTTCTGAAGTTTTATGAATTAACTAACTCTAGATTTTTATCAACAGGAAAAAAACATGCTTTTGTCTTTTTCCTGCTAAAAAACAAGACTCATCTAATAGATTTCAACTACAGGCAAGGATAAGCACATTAGAAATGAATGCCATTTGAACACAGGTAAAATTATAATCAAATGTTCAGCACTGCTAACCAGGTTTTGGAGGACTGTCAAACGGAATGTGCTTAGCAACACCCACATCAGAACAGGGAATTATTTAAAAAAAAACATATAATCAGAACCAAACTTTTCACGCTTCCAAATGGTCACAATTGTCAAGGACAGGAGCAACATAGCATGGGAGAAATATATTGCTCTGGCATGTTTACCCGCGCCATCCCAAAATAACAGATCTGTCGTGTCGGGAAAAGGGGGGCTTTTAAGAGTGGATGCGCCTCGCTCTCCTATAATCCAGCCGAGACATTACTCCTTCCCCTGGCAGCCGTCCGCAGATCCCCCCCTGTCTCCCAGCCAGGCCTCGCTCTCCGCTGCTATGGCAGAGCTGCAATAACTGCTGTTTGCTCAGAGCCTTGCCTCCCAGGTTCTCCTCTGTCACACAGAAATTGAATATTTTCCCAAATAGTCTTGCAGCTGTGCACAGATAAGGACAAGTCCTGTTCACATGGCACAAAGAATGAGACGAGGATGACATGTGTGTGTGCGCGTGTGTGTGTATGCGTGTGTGTGCGTGTGTTTTAGGAAAGGGCAATCATTATATCAGTTATTGTTATAAACAGAAATAATATATATGAATAAAATTGGAATTTATTATTGCAACAATGACCTCTAATTGATCCCATCTGTAAACCCCCAAAACTGGCACAGGAAGAGTCTTTACTTTTGTAGTTTAAACTACATTTCCATTGTTGAATACATGTGGGGATCAGTATATTTCATAATACTTGAAAACACTTGAATACTTTAAGGCAATTATTGTGTCCTGTTTAGTTGCACAATTGCACTAATTAACTTAATTTGTATAAAAAATTTATATTGCTGAATCTGTTATTTGTAAGTAGGTTAAGCTTTATATTCAAAGCAGTATTTGTGAGGATCTGAATATATGCAGTAACAGATGTATACGTAAAAAAGGCTGTGATGAATTTTTAAAAAAATAATAACGGGAAAATAAATACAAGAATATATTGTGATAACATTTCAGGTCCATATCGCCCATCTCTAGTGTGTGTTCGTCTGTCACTTTAATTTTGTCTACAAATTATATATTCGGAGAAAGTCTGATAAACATCTTAAAAATTATGAATTTTTGTCTGAAAGCATGGAATTCAATACTTTAAAAAAAATTATAATATTTGAAACATTTGCAAACTGAATTTTGCCGCCATATTAAAAGTAAAAAATATTAGAAATTGAAATAATTCTACTGAATAAAAATAGTGTCGATAGAACTCTGCACAGACGCTGCACATACAAACCCAGACAAAAAATGTTTTGAGCCTATAAGATTTATAACAGTCACTTTCCTTTCTTCTACATGCTTTTGAGAAAGGCAAAAAAAATGAGTGTAGCATTGAGAAAGGCATGCCAGATAAGCTCAAGGATGCTGCCACTTAACCAGCGTTCAGGAACCCGACATGAGAGCCATCGACTAAGAGCCGTGTTGTTTCTTGTCACCAGAGTTTGAATTGAGCCTCACTTTCAGCTTCTGTGTCCTTGCAGAATAATGTTCTGCTGAGAAATTATTTAGGCAAGCAGAAAGTTTCACCTGCCATTTCAGGGGGCACTAAGCCACCCCCCTCCCCCCTCCACAAACCTCCTTTGCTGCACCAGAGGCCCTTGGCAAGTGGAAACAAATGTTTCACAAAATGGCAGGGAGGGGAAGACGGTGGCGCACGGCGTTTTTACTGATTGCCAATCGTAAAATAAAACCAGTCATGAAAGGGGGCGAAGTTCTGGCCCACCATAGGCCTGCATGTTACGTCAAATTTGCCATAGCTTTCCTTTTACAGCCTTGTTTATTCACTTTAATAGTGAGCAGTTATCCGCACAGTATGGCTCCATGTAGGTGGTTTAGCAACAGAAAAGATTGCATCTGAAAACACAAACCCACAATTTACACGCCAAATAAGCAATGGAATGTAAATCTAAACACTCTTAACTCCCTGCAATCCTCTCGTTTTTTTGTTGTTGTTTTTTTCCGCTGACGCTTTCGCAGCATCCATCATTTCTTTGATACTCCATGGAGCGACTAACACATCATTTGGGCAGATTGCAACTCCAAACTGGTTGCTTTCACACTGTCTGCTAACAAAGGCTTGTGATGCTCGTGAAGGACAAAAAGGATGAGCTTGAATTTAGGGGTATTCAATGCAGATGAAAGCAAGGCAGCACTACACTGTGAAATTGCTAGGATACAAAAAATCTATTTAATCACATCGCAACCTTTAAATCAGTCATACTGGTTCATAAACTGCTGCTCGGACAAGGACAACAGGCTCCTATGCATGCTTCTGAGAGCCTCATAGAAACGAAATAAGGTACACCTTGTTTGTTTTTGTTAATATTATATTTACCCTGGAACAAATTGGCCTGAAAAGACAGGATTGGACTTGAATGGCTTGGAGAAGATAGGAATGCAGCATTCCAATCAGTTTCAAGCAAGCCAAGTATCGACGGATAGTAACCCAGCTGCTGATCTAAGGGTAGAAATATCCAAGCAGAGACTAAGAGTGAACACCACTTTAAGTCACAAAATCTTGAAGCATTCACCCATTTACTCTCACTGGCTTTGTGGTGTCACGTTCAGTGACAATGCAGCCTATAATGTTGAGAATGGAGCAATATACATCACTGTCTTCCTCCAACCTATATAGACATGTTCCTGTGCCTTATCGATTTGCTAGCAGAAATGAACGCAGCAGCTCGTCGAGGCTATCTGGTGCTCTGGCAGATGAAGAGCAGCTGCAGTTCCATGAAACCGGACTCACTCCCACCGCTGAGACAAAGCTACTGTAGACTGAAAAAAAAGGTACTCTCATGTGGTAAAGTGTTCATAATGGCATGCCCGAGTTTAAGATATCAAGCAACAAGACACAAGAGAAGACAGTCTTCCCCCCCACCTCTTTCGAACACAACTGGATTACATTATTTCCATTTGGTGATGAAAGAGCGGTTGGTAAGATGCTGATATATGAAGCGAAAATGAAGCTTTACGGGTCTTTACGGGTTTTTTTTCTAAATGTGTGATTCAGAAGATGTTTTTTTCTCTCAGCTAAAACTATTTACTATTTATGAGAGTGCAACATCTTATGATGAGACTTGTGAGCTACATATCACACTGATCTGCTTGAAATGTAGGGGGAGGAAGCAAGTTTTCCACTTTCTTATGCTGACACACTCTTTTCTGCTGAAGCCTCTTAGGGTCAACCAAAACCAGTGGCAGAAAATAAGACTCCTTTCATTCTGAAAAGGCTCTGACTACTTTGATATGGTAATACGGTCCTGCCTTACTGCTGGAATTTGCTTTATTGCCTTCATTTAGATTCTTTTTGCAATGCACAAACACATGAAAATTAAGACCACCTATTAAAGCTTGGATGAGCAGTGAAGCTTTAAAAAAAGATTTAAATAAAGAATCCATTTCAAGACAAACAAGAATGCCTTTTTTGTGTCACTGAACAATCACATTGTTATGTATTATGTGGAGGTATAAAACCACCTCATCCTCAAAACACCTGCTTTATTCATCTGTTTTTGCCTTCTGAGGACTTAGAAACGGTCAAGCAGCAAAGCCTATTTATTTAGTGAGTTATGTTTAAACAGAGAAAAAGAAAGTCCTACTTTACTTTACTTTACAGTAGCATCACAATCAACTAATGAGCACTTCATAGAACAATGCTTGGAGGTATTTTAGCAGACATTCAAGGAGTTCACAAACAGCCAGAATTTCTCTTGATCTTGATGGGGGGGGGAGAGGGAGGGGTGTTACGCGAAGACTGGAGCTAAATTTACCCCAATTCACAGATCGATTACTACAGATTGCTGCTCTACTCCAGGCTACCATGCATCACCAGCACCGGCTGGCCGCTGTGTGCTCCTGTCCGTAGCCGAGGGAGAAGTCGCTCACTGCGCCGCATGTGTGCTCTCGGATCCCTGATCTTAACACATGGTTGACAAGACACGTTCGCAATTGGTAGGCCTAAATAATACATATGCAGTAAATTGATCTAATTTTACTTCCACTCTGGGTACGAAACTGTCTAAATCTTTCCCCCATCCTCTCTCTCGTTTATGTTTCACTTCTATTCGCCCCCCTTTTTTTTAATTTCCACGTCACTTTTCACGTTTTTTTTTGCTCACAGACGCATCACAGACTACAGCAACCTTTGTCCCAAACTAATTAGTACATAAGTTAGAGAGGCGCGTAAAATCCGTTTCTTTGCTTTCCTTTTCGCACAAACAGCCTAACCCCACTTGTGACGGATTAGTCCGTGAACGCTGGCAAGAATCAAGCCAACATCGTGTCAAAGTTCACACACCTTTTCCCAGCATTCATTCAAAACAACAAGACCACTAGTGGACTAAATAGAATATTACCAACAAACTTCTCCTAAACTTTTGAGTCAATAAATTCCAATTTAATTGCGCTTTACGCGATCTGGTTCACCTAAGATGTGCCCCAACCTACTTTCCATTCAGCCAAACAAATCAATCCACATCTGGTTACGTTTTGATTAACTTCGTTTCAATTATTCACGGTACCCGTGGAACGATTTCAATCACAACTAGTGATTTTTCCTCCCTTACTGAGGCCCATTCATTTAGGAAACTTGATTATTTTTGGATGTGTACAAATTATTTTTGCACTTTATAGATAAATATAAAAAAGTTACCAATGTCCAAACAACATAAATATAAGAAAAGTATATAAGAAAAAAGCCATTAGAAAGTATAAATGACCAACCTTTCAAAACAAAAAGATTATAAAAACTAAGTAATAGTAGTGGGTTTCTTACCTTTCATGAAAAGCAGTGGAGCCGCCAAAATGGCAAAGAAAAAAAGAAAATTAAACGTGCTTTGTGGAAAAAATATCAGATTGTGAAAAGACAGTCTGGTGGGGACTCCTCTGCATCGAAGACAGTTGGTCTGCAGGTCTGAGGCATGCTTTCCCCCCCTCTTAATCTGGGACACAGCGGCTGGTGATCAGGCGAAGAGTCCCCCTCTCAGCCCGCACACATCCCCCCTGCGCCGGACACGCACTTCCATGGCATGCAAGGTGTTGCTCTGCGCTCAGTCCTAACTCATCAACACCTCACACCAGCTCTCTGAGCGGCTCATCAAGTCGCGGCGCTCCGCTGCGCACTCACTCCCGATGCAGCAGCAACAAACAAGAACAGAAGAGAAGCGAGGGGGAAAAATAAAAAGCAAAAAAAAAAAAAAATGAGAGAGAGAGAAAGAGACTGGGTGACAACACAGAGTGGGGGCTTTTTCTGTGTCTGGTGACGGGGAGATTTAAAGCAAAGCGTACTTATAGCCACCGATGCTGTTCTCTTGGCTCCCCTGAATCACACCGTGGAAACTGGGCAAGTTTCAGCGACTCGCTGGAAGAGATCCCGCTCACAGCGTTGAGACACTTGGTGGAAGCAGCGCGGAGCGGGCTTCCAGCAAACAGCGCCAGTGCAGTGCAAAGCAATAGTCTGCGGGAGCCGTCTGAGCCGGAGGGATCTCTGAAAACCTGACATGGATTCCCAATCCACGATGACCTGGAGTCTAATGCTAAAATCAACCGACAATCAACTTATATATATATATATATATATATATATATATATATATATATATATATATATATATATATATATATATATATATAGACCTTAGGGCTCAGTTCAAGGATGTCAGACACACCAGCAGACTGTGTTCTAGTTGCAAGTTTGGAAACTTGTTGTAGTGCTAAATATTATTGTCATCAATAGAAGATGTTGAAAGTCGATTTCTCTGGCTCACATTTCCCCATCTAAATTTATTTTAAAACTAGGAACACAGAAAATATTACATAAATGAAAACAGGATTTGGTTGACATATCATTTTGACAGTTAAACTTGGGGATGTTCATTTAATCTTCATTTGTAAAATCTAAACACGTAAGCATTTGTCCATTATAAATATATATCTTTAATTCTTTCATTCAGACATGTTCACCAATGGTTCCACAGCCTGGAAAAAAATCTAAGAGAACTGCGTACAGGGTTAACCAAAACAGCGACTAGGTCATTTTCTGAGTCAGAGGCCCTACACATAAATCGATACATCATGTTACGTAAAACAGCATGGCAGGTAGGTACCCTGACAATGAAAAACATATGGCTTGCACTGGAACTTCTTGAAACTCTCATTCTCGCATATTTAATCATTAAAAATTCGGCATTCAGAAACTGCCGACCTTAATGTAGTTCTTGAGATCTACCAAATATTTTGCTTTAGAAGTCAAAAGCGCTTGGGGGGCCCTCTGCTGGTCTAGTTGCCATAAGCAGTGGCTTAGTTTGCTTATGTCTTGGGCTGGTTTTACCTTACAAAAACTAGCTTAAAACATTATCCATCTACATCATAAAGATTGGAATGATGTTATCAATACATCCATCCACCTTAATTTTGGCCCCACATCTGCTCTGAGATGCAACACTGTCCTCCTTTTAGGTATGAGAGGCCCGCGTTCTGTCAGGCAGCACAGCTTATTCATCAAATGACAGAGAACTCATTCTACTGTAATACTACCAAGCTTCAAAAGGAGCACAGAAGTACAGACCAGGAAGATTTTTTTTAACTCCCCCCTCCCTCATCCTCCCATCTTTCAAACCAGCCCCACCAGGGTAACATACTGGCCTGAGCTGAAGTGGTCAAGCTGCTGCTGGTATGTCGAGACAAGCAGTTTTTGAAATCTCGAAGTCTTTTGAGTTGGAATTTTTTTTTCTCTCCCCTCACTGTAATTTTCAACATTACATGATTTATGGAGCTGTTCGACAGACAAGAGAATTTTTGTTCGAAGGCTGTGACTTTGACCTGTGTTCTCTTTGCTGTGAGCTGTGCGTTATGTTGGTGATTTTCTATTCAGTGTATGCATAATGCATAATCCATTATGATCTATTCAGAACAGTATTTAAATAAACCTACACTTCAACGTATAATTTGAATTTTTATTTCAAATATCCTACATTTCTGCTAGTAACCTTCTATATTTATTTTTCATGTAAGATACTCTGTCTTATATCAGAACATGTAAAAAACATTTAAAACGTATAGGTCACAAGTGTTGCATGCTTATCTCTGCATTTTGTGAAAATTCAGAGCATGTTATGATCTGGTTTTAGGAACTCTCCCCAGAAACATCAGGCAGGATGTGGCGCCACACCTGGCTTCAATAAAAACTGTCTTTCAACCACTAAGGGGAAAACGGGAGGTTGAGTCATGCTTGCCAGGTGAAGGTGAACACAGGAGAGGGGCAGACTCATGTTTTCATAAGCATAATTTTACATAATAATACATCCACTTGTTTTTGGGTTTGTTTGTTTTTTGTTTTTTTTGCAAGGGACATAAAAAGAGAAAACAGATGTAATAAAAGGTCACCCTGTGACAGACATCTATAGCTGGAGAAATGTTTATTTATAAGCTGAGACTCAAGACACATGTGGTTTCCCTTGAATGCAGCAGCTTTAACTGCCATTTAGCGCAGGCTTATCTGAATATTTCCACAGATTGTCAACAGAGGGCATTATACATAAATAGCCATTCTTTTCAATGTTTTCAACACACTGCAAAGGCATTTATAGTGGCTTTCAAAAGTATTCGGCCCCCTTGAACTTTTCCACATTTTGTCACATTACAGCCACAAACATTAATCAATTTTATTGGAATTCCACGTGAAAGACCAAAACAAAGTGGTGTACACGTGAGAAGTGGAACGAGTATCATACATGATTCCAAACATTTTTTACAAATAAATAACTGAAAAGTGGGGTGTGCGTAATTATTCAGCCCCCTAAATCAAAACTTTGTAGAACCACCTTTTGCTGCAATTACAGCTTCCAGTCTTTTAGGGTATGTCTCTTCCAGCTTTGCACATCTAGAGACTGAAATTCTTGCCCATTCTTCTTTGCAAAACAGACAGATTAGATGGACAGCAGTTTTCAGATCTTGCCACAGATTCTCGATTGGATTTAGATCTGGACTTTGACTGGGCCATTCTACCACATGGATATGTTTTGTTTTAAATCATTCCATTGTTGCCCTGGCTTTATGTTTAGGGTCGTTGTCCTGCTGGAAGGTGAACCTCCGCCCCAGTCTCAAGTCTTTTGCAGACTCCAAGAGGTTTTCTTCCCAGATTGCCCTGTATTTGGCTCCATCCATCTTCCCATCAACTCTGACCAGCTTCCCTGTCCCTGCTGAAGAGAAGCACCCCCAGAGCATGAGGCTGCCACCACCATATTTGACAGTGGGGATGGTGTGTTCAGAGTGATGTGCAGTGTTAGTTTTCCGCCACACATAGCGTTTTGCATTTTGGCCAAAAAGTTCTATTTTGGTCTCGTCTGACCAGAGCACCTTCTTCCACATGTTTGCTGTGTCCCCCACATGGCTTGTGGCAAACTGCAAACGGGACTTCTTATGGTTTTCTTTTAACAATGGCTTTCTTCTTGCCACTCTTCCATAAAGGCCAACTTTGTGCAGTGCACCACTAATAGTTGTCCTATGGACAGATTCCCCCACCTGAGCTGTAGATCTCTGCAGCTCGTCCAGAGTCACCATGGGCCTCTTGGCTGCATTTCTGATCAGCGCTCTCCTTGTTCGGCCTGTGAGTTTAGGTGGACGGCCTTGTCTTGGTAGGTTTACAGTTGTGCCATACTCCTTCCATTTCTGATTAATCGCTTGAACAGCGCTTCGTGGGATGTTCAACGCTTGGGAAATCTTTTTGTAGCCTAAGCCTGCTTTAAATTTCTCAATAACTTTATCCCTGACCTATCTGGTGTGTTCTTTGGACTTCATGGTGTTGTTGCTCCCAACATTCTCTTTAAGAGTCTAAGAGAATGTTGTCTAAGTCAGAGGTTGTCTAAGACTTAGACAACCTCTGAGGCCGTCACAGGGCAGCTGTATTTGTACTGACATTAGATTACACACAGGTACACTCTAGTCATTAGCACTCATCAGGCAATGTCTATGGGCAGCTGACTGCACTCAGACCAAATGGGGCTGAATAATTACGCACACCCCACTTTTCAGTTATTCATTTGTAAAAAATGTTTGGAATCTTGTATGATTTTCGTTCCACTTCTCACGTGTACACCACTTTGTATTGGTCTTTCACTTGGAATTCCAATAAAATTGATTCATGTTTGTGGCTGTAATGTGACAAAATGTGGAAAAGTTAAAGGGGGCCAAATACTTTTGCAAGCCACTTTATATCCTTTGAACTTTTTCACATTTTGCCGTGTTACAAGTACAAACTTTTCTTTATATTATCAGGATTTTTTGGTGATTGACTTACACAAAGTAGTGCATCGCTGTTAAGTGTAAGCTAAACGGTGTTTAGCTGTAATGCCTTCTTGGAAGGGGGGGGGGTCATCGACTGAGATATTGCTGCCAACAACGAAACGTTCTCCTTCCCCTGATATTCCTTTTTTTACTTTTCTTTAACATAAAAAGCCCTCCGACATCCGTTCTTCACTTTCTTTTTGTGTTTATGCTTTGTCTTCTCTGAACCCCCAGTCAGTCGTGACAGATGGCCACGCATACTGAGCCAGGTTCTACTGGAGGTTTCTTACTGTTAAAGGGGGATTTTTTTTCTCTCCGTTTTAGCAGGAATGCTCAGTATGAGGGATTGCTGAAAGTCTATAACTCGATCCAATCAAGATGCTGGGTTTCCTTAGATAGAAACCTTTTTAGGCCAATTTGAACAATAAACTGAAGTTGATGCCATGTTTGATAACTAGGATCAATTTAAATGTATGTGTGATTGGATTGAAATTACTTTTTTCGTAAGGTGTCTTGAGATGACTTGTTGTGAATTTGCCGTATTTAACCAGTTGCCTTTAAACTTCACCTATTAAGTAAAAAAAAATATTTTTTATTAAATGTCAGTATAAATACAGCTGTTTTGTAAAGACCTTGGATGATAGTTAAAGAACATTATTTTGTAAAATAGCCTATGATGAATCTATAGGAGTAACAGAGATCCACAGGTCAGGTAGAATTTGTTGAAAGGACAACTGTTAATTGGACACTCCACAAATCCGACCTTTAAATAGTAAGATTGTTGAATTAGTGAAAGAAAGCCAAAAGAATTCCCCACCTTCAGGTTAGCACAGCCTGAACAAACTGTTACCATAGTGAAAAAAGATGGTGGCAGCCTCACAATGGGGGCAATCTTCTATTTGTTTTTCACTGGAAACCATGAGACTGGTCAGGTTGCATAAAAAGATGGATTGAGATAAATCTAATCAAATCAAACTTTATTTATAAAGTGCTTTTCATACAAGAAGTTGCATCACAAAGTGCTTTACGGATTGAAAGGACCCCACATAAAACCACATTCCCTTCCCTCCCCCACTGATTTAAAAGCATGATCACAGTTATACCCCCCTCCCCCCAACCCAACTCCCAAGCACACACACAGTTAAAAGCATCAGTAAAAAAGGACATTGGGCCGAGTGCAGATAAACCATGCAAGGAAACACCATCAGAGGAGCCACCTGCACCGGCAGCCGTACATCAACAGTAGCAACCGAGGCACCGACACAGAGCACCCAGTGGAGGCAAGGTCAAGACCCCCACCTCCACCCAAGCTCCACCTGGAGAGCACCCAGGCAGCTACAGCCGACCACCGCTCCCAGAGCAGAGGGCTCCCACAGAGGAAACACTGGAACGGGGATTTAGATCAATTAAAATATAAAAATAAACAGTAAATTAATGTGATGAGAATAAATAATAAAACACTGATAAAATCTAATCATATAAAACATGCAGAGCAATTAAACAGACAATAATAAATAATAATCAGTTAAAAGCTAGGCTAAAAAGGTGAGTCTTGAGCCTGCTACTCAAAACATGAACGTTCTCTGCGTCCCTGAGGTCCTCCAGCAGCCTGTTCTAGAGGTGAGGGCCAGAAAACTGGAAAGACGCCAGAAAGTCCTGCTAGAAGGTTCACCTTCAGGACCACTACTCTAAACATCCAGCCAGATATACAATGGAATTGTTTGGATCAAAGCATAATCCTGTTAGTCAAAGTCCAGACTTAAATCCAACTAAGAATCTGTGACAAGATTTTAATATTGCTGTTCACAGATGTCATTATTCTAATATAATTGAGCTTGAGCTATTTTGAAAAGAAAAAATGGGCAACACTTTTGATCTCTAGATGTGCAACATGGATAGAGACATACCCCAAAAGACTTACAGATGTAATCACAGCAAACAGTGGGTACACAAAGTACTGACACAGGGGGGCTGAATACATATGCATGCTACACTGTTTAGAATTGAATTTGTAAAACAACATACAACATTTTTCTTCCAACTTCACAATTAAGTGTAACTTTGTATTACTCTGTCACGAAAAAATCGCAGTAAAAACATTTACGTTTATGGTTGTTATGTGACAAAATTCTATATAATGTGAGAAGGTTCTCAGGGTATCTGCCATTAAATAAGTTTTAAATGACCACTTTAAGTTAGTTTGTGTGTCTTTGTGTTTTCTATGAATCCCAGCAGCTTCCCACATTGTTGATGTGCAACAACAACGATAGGCTCTGTAATCATATTACAGTGGTTTGACAACATTGCATCAGTATGAATAGTGGTTGATAACTGTTTGCCTATTTTTTCAGTTCAGAGCATTCAGGCAGAACACATGGTCATAATGATTAAAGTATTTTAAAACATGAGCAACTCATGATTGTAAAGGATTTGTTGAATTTTGCAAAAGAATTAAAATGTCTGGACTCCAGGATTTTGTTTTGTTTTCATAGGCAGATGCGTTAGAAAAAATTTTAATCAGCCATAGTGAGCAAGAAAACATTGCTCTTTTCCCCCCATGGCAACAAGACACTTGCTTCTTCAGTTTCAAAATGTTCCTCTAACAATGCTTTTAGGTTTTCTTCCCCCAAAATATTTACACTTGATTGACATCTCAGGCACACATGACCAGTCACAAGACTGCGACTGACCCAGACAAATCTGAGTCCATTCATTATGACAGACACAGATTGGACCAGGTTATGCTTCGCAGCACAAATTGAAAAGCAATGTCTAGCCTTGATCACTAATGTGTTTCAGAAAGTCTTTTTGTCTTTATCATCTTATTTTAGTTAACCAATATTACGAAAAATGTATCTTATCACTGCAAAAGTTATTCCTTTAAAATGGCAAAAAAAGAAATGGAAGTCAAGCAGCTGAGCCTCATTATAATGGAGTCAAACTGGGAACACATTAAAGAACCAACCTATAGTAGCTGCTCAAAAACTGGTACGTAGTGGAACTGATTCTCTTTTAAAGGGAAATCAAGATGTATTTCTATTTATAAAGCTAATAATGCAAAGTTTTATCAGTTTTGTTTCCTTTCTATGTTCAAATTGTTTAGGTTGCAGAAAACCTTTGAACTTTGGGTAACCAAAGCCTGTCAGTCTTCTTATTTACTTCCTGTCACATCTCCTTTACCCACAAATAAAAGGAAAAGTTCAAAGTCAAACTCAACTATATGAACTGTGGACCAGTGATGTGTCCTTCCCCGCTTCGTTTACATGAATCTGTTCCGAATCAAGCTCAGCTCTTCCTAACTCCTTCGGTATTTTTCCCATTTATTTTGTCAGACCAGCTTTGGAGGTCTCCTTGGATATCAAACTATTGGAGTAGACTCGTAATCAAAGAGGGTCTCCCCACACAGTGGAGTCTCAGTTAATATTTACATAGCCATGGGCAACCGTGTAAGCTCAGAGTCTTGGCCTCGCTTTTTGCAGCATTTCATGAAGCCTCCCAGTTTCTGCACTGGTTGGACCAGGTACATGCAACACATTTTAAGAGGTTTTCCTGAGTATGGTTCTTATCTGTCAAATGTTCCAAAGCAAGTTCTCAGCTAAGGTATGCTAGAGTTGCATTTCAATGAGTTTTTTCAATTATATGAAATGCATATATCTTACACTATCATTTCCTGGACAACGGGGGCTTCATTAAATAGACTTTGATCATGAGAATTTTCCCTGTTATTTAAAAGTAATCTGTCCTACACATACTAAACATTAGCATACCTTTCTGTCCAAAGCTGGCCCAAGTCATGTTTAAGCTAAGCAGCTGCTTGGACCGCCAAACGAGCAGGGTGCCCTCAAGAGCTCTAAAATTGTCACGCAAGCCAGTAATACATCTTGTTTTTAAATGTGCTAAGCAAAGGCTGTAATGGTTGACACTTAAAAATTATATGTAAAAATATTGTTTGTAAATCAGAGTAGACTGGCTGTAAAGACTTCTTTCTGATTAAAATATTTAGTTTTTATGCTAATTGACCACTAAGAACCTTGGACAAAACAGAATTTCTGTTAAAATTTGTAATTTTAAACGTGCAATCATGTGAAGTGCATATGATAAAGTATTAGATGCACATTAGTTGATCTTTGGTGCCTGGTTTTAGCTGAAAACCTCTCAAAATAAATTTTGTTTAAAAACCCATAGCCTTAGGCTCTGCTGTTTATGTAGCTGAATCTAGAAAATGTTTAGCTTCTTCACTTTGCTCTTACAGTAAATAAAAACAGTTGGATCACAAAAGGAAAAAGGTCTTTTTTTGAATGCTTTATTTTGCAGTCTGACTGCAGGTTACCTGTTTTCTTTGAGCCTCACAGTTTGTGTTGAACACAGCACCGACAAGGTATTTACACCAACATTCACCTGACCACTAAATCAATATCAAATAAATGAGCATGACTGTTTTATACTTTTATAAATCAATATAGCCTTTCTTTATTTTCACAAACTCCAGTGATCAGCATCCAGCTAAATGAAAGTCAACATGTTTGTACTGAGAGCCTGTAGTAAAAAAAAAGAGAAAGATCTAATCGTTGTTCTCGGATTACAGGTATTTAGTCACTCCGTCTGTTCCAAAAATTCTGCTGTAGTCAGTCCCCCTTAATGAGCCAAGGACTTATAATTGACCAAGCAGACAGGAAGCAATTAAAAAGAAGTCAAACACATGAGGGGCTCTGAGATCAAATTTAAAAAAAAAAGAAAATCCAGTGTGGGCATATTGAGATCTGGCTAACACAACTGTCAAATCAGTTGACTTTTAAACAACCACACTATATAAACAAATCATTTTAAAGCAAACTGTGTCATGTTATAAACATTAAAGAATTTTAGCACCCCTTTAACTCTGCTTTGTAATCAAACCTTTCAGAAATATACTTTCATGCACAAAATAGCCCTTTTGCTCTTTCTGGGGTTTGATGTATGAGACACACGTTGGTTCAAATAAGCACAGGGGAGCAACAGATATAGGTGAACAATCTCTATTCAAATGTTTTATATGGAAACTTAGCCGAGTGGAAACAGATGTGCGTCACTTGTGACCTATAAAAAAATGATATATGGTCACCAGTAATATGGTTCAGCAGAGGCCAGCACTTCCAATTTGCTTCACCCTGGCGTATGGGTACTCTGTGTTGTGTAAACGTGGACATATTTTTCAAACAAAAGACGTAGCATTTTGCTCTGTGTGCATGCTTGGTAAACTTTGGAATGACTCTGCTGAAAGAAAAACACATTTATTAATGACTGCTGCACATCTTAAACTAAGGATTTTCTATCCACCATAACTGTGGTTCTCACAATTAGAGGTCATTAAACTGACTCATTTTATTTCAACATCTGTGATATTTTTCATTTTTAATTCATTTCTGCAACTCTGACATGTATTTTGCACTGAGATCACTCTGAGTTCTGCCCCTTTTTTATCCATTATAATGCAAATGGAATAACACATGGAGAAGTCTGATATTTTAATTTAGAATGTTCCATAGCATGATTGATTTCCACATACTGGTATGGATGAGCCACCATAGCTGTTGCATTATCTATTTTTCTCGGAGCACTAGTGAAATTTGACCAATAAAATTGACCAAATTATTGTGACACTTTAAAAATTACAAAAAGTCTGTTTGTAAGAAAAGTGAAGACTAAATAGAATTCAATACACTTAGAAAATGTTGCATTTGCATGTCTGAACTTGAAGTCATAAGGTACTCAAAATGTTTCTTTCATTTCTGAAAGAGACATACGTATAACATGTCCAACACTGAAGCATTTGGGCTACAGAACATTCCATACCAGGGGGGTCCCTTGTCAGCTACAGACAGAAAACTGAGGTTACAGTCCATTCATGCTCACCAACATTAGACAATTACACACTGGAAAAGCATTCCTTGGACTAATAAGTTTCTGTTTTAGCCAGGATGTTTAGATAGGATTAGGATTTGCCAGAAACAACATGAAAAGATGGATGAGGTTAATTGGTGCGATGTAATGGTGTGAGGAATATTTCCTTGGAACACTGTCGCCACCTGAGTACCAACTGAATGTTGTTTAAATGCCAGACCATGTCCATCACCCTAAACAACCCATCACTATAGTAAAGCATGGTGGTGGCAAGGGTTGCTTCGAGGATGATTTCCTTCAACAGCGACAGGAAAGCAGGTCTGTCCTGATAGGAAGATGAGTGGAGCTAAACATACAGTAATCCTTACAAAAAAACATCAGAGACACAAAAGACTAGAAGAAATTATAAAACTTGAATATGCTTAGGTATTCAAAGGTAAAGGTAAATCCAGATATTTACATACGCTGTATAAAAAGATTTTTAAACATTTTTAAAATATATTTTTATGGCACTAATGGCCTTTATTCAGCAGTAGCTTAACAGGAAGAAAGGCAGAAAGACGACAAATGCTTGCATCAAACAGCCCGGGGCTGAGAATCACACTGGGGACAACTGTGTTAGAAACTGTAGCCTCTGTACATGGTGTGCTCTAACACGAAGCCATGTGGCGCCCCCAACTTCTAACATTTACCTGTGTTAAACATTTCCTGTTTTAGTTCAGTTAGGATCAACCTAAGTATATATAATTGTTAAACACAAGATTACCCAAGAGAATGTTAAAAAAAGGTATATAAACCTGAAACCAGATGTTTACACACATTGACAAAAAAAGACTAATACAGATTTTTTTTTCTTGCTGACTGAAGTTTAATCTGCCCAAACTTTGTTTTAGGTCAGTTAGAATTAGCTAAATTAGTTCTATTTGCTAAATAGAGGCATACCTCTGGATGAAGTTTACACAAAAACTCAGCAAAAAAAGAAACGTCCTCTGACTTTCAGCTGTTTTTACTTTCAGTAAACTTATCGTGTGTAAATATTTTTGTATGAACACTAAAAGAGTCAACACCATAAGACATAAAATAAAAATGTTTCACAGACATGTGACCAACAGAAATAGAATAATGTGTCCTTGAATGAAGGGAGGCTCAAAATCAAAAGTACCAGTCAGTATCTGGTGTGGCCACCAGCTGCTTGAAGTTCTGCAGTGCATCTCCTCCTCATGGACTGGACCAGATTTTTCAATTCTTGCTGTGAGATGTTACCCCACTCTTCCGGCAGCAGTACATCAACAGCAGCAAACGAGGCACAGACACAGGGCGCCCAGTGGAGGCAAGGCCAAGACCCCCACCTCTACCCAGGCAAGCCGACCACCGCTCCTGGGGCAGAGGGCTCCCACAGAGGAAACACTGGAATGGGGATTAAGGTAACAAATTAAAATATAAAGATAAACAGTAAATAAATGTGATAAGATTAGATAGTAAAACACTGATAAAATATAATCCTTCATCACATAATTTAAAAATATTAAAATAAAGAGTAAATAAGTATGAGATTATATAGTAAGACACTGGTAACATTTTAACACTGACAAAATTTTGAATAATTTAGTGTAAAACATTGATAAAGTTTGATCAGGTAAAACATACAGACCAATTAAGCAGATACTAATAAATAATAATCAATTAAAAGCTAGGCTAAAAAGGTGAGTCTTGAGCCTGGTCTTAAAAGCATGAACGTTCTCTGCGGCCCTGAGGTCCTCCAGCTGCCTGTTCCAGAGGTGAGGGCCATAATAATGGAAAGATGCCTCACCATGAGTGTGTGTCCTGACTTTTGGGATGACAAGGAGACGGCTGCCAGAGGAGCGCAGAGACCGCGAAGGTTGATAAGGTAAAAGTCGTTCTGAAAGATAAGAAGTCCCAAGACCATTAAGACACTTAAAAACCATTAAAAGAACCTTAAAATCGATCCTAAGACACACGGGGAGCCAATGTAGTGATTTTAAGACCGGTGTAATGTGTTCCCGCCTCCTGGTCTTCGTCAGGACACGTGCTGCTGAATTTTGTAGTAGTTCTAAACCTGAGATACTCTTTTTGGGAAGACCAGAAAGCAGGGCATTACAGTAATCAATTCTACTGGTGACAGAAGCATGCAGCAGTGTCTCCGTGTTGGCCTTTTATGAAATAAAAGGTGAGTTTGTGAAATGATGAAATTAAATAAAAATGGCAAAAAATAAAATCTATAATTAGAAATAAATGTACAGTTAAATAATGTTTTTTTATTAATACATACATTTTTAAAGGAAAATTAAAAATATTTTATACTAATGAGCTAAGAATTTTACATGGATTCAGTTTTTTTCACATTTTCATTGTCATATTATACATTTGTCTATTATTTATTCATGTAGCTATTTATTTCACAAAGTTTTAGATATTTATTTATGTCTGAGCACTTTGGCGTTCCATATCATCCAGCACAATTTGGAGGAGAATGGCAGAAGAAGCCTTGGTTGGTGGTTAGATTCAAACAATCTATTAAAGGGAGAATTATTTAAACACGGTCAGTGTTATTTCTAAAACCTTTTATTGATTGTTTCTACCTAACCTCCGACAGGGGCTTCTTTCGCCAGTCTCATCACGGGCATGGCGCCCCGGGCAACTTTACATCTCGAAGACTGATGCAACACTGGCCGACTGGATTTAAACTGCCACATTAAAAACAGTGGGTAAATATTCTGCTAATCTTATGAGCATCTGGATAAAGCTATAAATGAAATTCAACCGGCATTAACTTCAATAATAGCATGAATCAACTTGAGCCCTTCCTCGCCATTCTCCTCCTTCATTAAGATTGATGTTTAAGCACCAGCCAATGAGAGTTCAGGTCCCACCCACTGACCCTCATTGGCAGATGAACGAATTAGGTTGAAAAGTGGCTGTAAAATAAATAAGCCACTGGGAAAAACACCATGATGAAATAAAAGCTGACTTTATGAAAATGATGTTTTAAAATAAAAACTGATGGAATAAAAGTTTTTTATTAAAAAGTAAAAGCTATTATAAGGGGGGAAAATATGGTTAATGTTTTATATTAATAAATGCATTTTTAAAGAAAAATAAAAAATGCATACTAATAAGCTAAGAATTTCATATGGATTCAGTTTTTTTCACATTACCATTATCACATTGTATATTTGTCTATTATTTATTTATGTAGACATTAATATCATAAGGTTTTATTTATTTATTCAATTTTAAGCAGTTCCATACAGAGGTGACTCATCTCTGTAGGCGTATGAAAGAAATGTTTTGACAAAAACACTGATATAAACATTTGACTTTAAAAAAAGTTATAAAATCATAAAAACATTGGCATTGAACAATTATTTTCCTAATCGTAACTGAACTGAACAGGAAAAGTTTAATCTGATTTAGATGTTAGTAACCAAGGAATTGGTTGTGTCTTGTTATACAGTGTATGTAAATATCTAATTTCAACTATTTATAAATGAAAGATAATCAGTCTGAACTTCATTCATATTCACATCTTTATCTTTATATAAAGTAACAAATCAGATATTTAACCTTTAAAATGCTCTTATCTCAGTGCTTTTACCAAATGCTGAAAGTACGCAAGGTAGCTCAGAAAAAACTTGTTAATGTGAGGAGGATGATAAAGTTTAACCTGGCCTGACAATAATAAAAATCAGCTTTATTAGTGTACTGAACAGAGGATAATCTGTTGGTGCTAATACCCTTCCTGTATGAGCAGAAAAATGCTTGCAATTGTTCTCGCTAATGAAGGTGAATCCTATATTCCAAAGACAGAAAGAAATATGTGACCTTACAGTACCTTCAGAGGTCAATAATCTTTTATAGTAATTGAGTGAAATTTTAATTGAAGCAAAATCTTACTTAGGCATTCATCACTGTGAACAGACATTCCTGCCTTCAATTTTGCATTCCGATTAATTCTTCTAATTTAAAAGTAACTGCTTTGTGCTCTTATAATGGAACACAATTATAAGTTTTAAACACATATAGCTTATTTCCATAAAACATTACAGGGGCTGCTCACCAAAGCATAAAAATGGTCACATTTATTCTGACTCTTGTCTTTATATGCTAATTGCATTAATACAAGTCAACAACAATTGACACTTTTTTTTTATTTGGTAAAATGTGCACATTTTTTAAATGCGTTTCCAGTCACGTGTCAGGAAGCAAAAGCTGTGTGCAAGTCTCCAAGATAATCTGTTAAAGCAGATCTTTTGATGCACATTCTTTGATGTGTCTGTAGTAACGTCCATCACAACATTCTGCCAGGACAGTCTGTTGGGCAAAATGAGTCCGAAATAAAACCCTTCGAAACCAATAAAACAGTCTGCTTGATTGGTGGCATTTTCTCCCATTGAAGAGCAGATGAATCCAATGGGTGAAAAAAGACAAGGGAATGAAGGGCAACTCTAATTTCTGAGGACAATGAACTAAATTGTTCTGTCCCAGTTTCTCAAGAGACTCTTCATAATCATGGTTAATTATTCTTGCATGGCAAAGAGGGAAAAGGAACAGTAGTGCTTGTTCAAAACTTGCCTTGAGTTTGCAAAATAAAAAGATATTTGGAAATTTTTCAAAAACTTAACATGTGTACAAAGCTGTTAAATTGGGCACATTTGCCCTGACAGTAAATACACAACAGTTTCATTAATGGGTGTGGAATGTGTCAGTGTGTTTTAGCAAGAGTAGGTCATAGGATCCTTTACAAATAAAACTATATAATTGAAGACAAAGGCCCAGCACTGAAAGCAATAGCTAATTTCTTAGAAAAAAAATCCTCAAAGCCCATTTACTGTATGTAATGTTTATTGTATGCTGCCTGAAGTGACTAATAAGTGCACTTTATTTATAAGCTCACCATGTCATATGATTATACATCACTGCTCCCAATAATCCTTCCAGATCCTTCTGCTGCTGGGCGGAAGGATCTGCGATAACGCTCTTTTGTGCACCTAGTATGCACCCGTCTGTCATTGAGGGAGCTTTCCAGTCCTGCAACAGTTTCATGCATGGGATGAGAGACACTGTCTAACTGTGATGCTTTTTTTAATAGAGTTCTTCTCTCCCCCACCACCTGCACTGGGTTGAGGGGGCATCCTAAGATGGAGCTAGTCCTCCTGATGAGCTTATCTAACTGCTTCCTCTTAGCTGTAGATACACTGCTGCTCCAACATACTACACTATAAAAGATGGCTGACAAGAGCAGCCCCAGCACCACAAAAGATCTCAGTCTCTTCAGCAGGTAGAGTCTGCTCTGACTCTTGCTGTAAAGAGCATCAGTGTTTTGACTCCAGTCCAGTTTATTCTTAAGCTGAACGCCCAGGTACTTTTACAGTAAGAGTTCACCATCTCAATCTCAGATCCCTAAATGATCACTGGTGTGTGTGGTGGGTTTGCGCCTGTGGAAATCCACCACCAGTCTTAAGAGTGCGGTGTGATGCATGGACCCAAACGCAGACACCGGTAGAAGGTGCAATGATGTTTATTGAAGTGTGCTGCTGGTGGAGAAGGTGATGATGACGACGACGACGACGACGACGACGATGATGATGATGATGATGATGATGATGATGATGGCAGGAACTGAGAGACAGGACATCGGACTCGCAGGACAGAATAACAACAGGACGACACACCATGGAGACAACGATAATAATGATCCGGCACTGAGTGAGGGGAAGTGACTGGTTATTAAGGCAGAAGGTGAGAAGGATCAGGTATGGATGATTGAGAGACACAGGTGAGGACAATGATGAGGAGACGGTGAATAGGGCAGCATGACAACCAGCTTCTTGGTTTCCTCTGCATTGATCAGGAGAAGACCTGTTTCTACTGTCTGTACTGTTTGTGGTCCTCACCTGTGATGAGGCTGAGTATAACAGGGTCATTAGGAAACTTCTTAAGTAGCAGCAATAACTGCAGAATCCTAGTCGCTTGAGGTCCAGTGTGAGGTTTCACAGTCCTTGATGTTTTGGAAAGTCATCTGCCATGTTGGTCCACTGTGGCAATGGAGCTGTTTTAAATCAGGGCTAAAAACTTATCTGTTTAGAGGTGCCTTTGAGTATTGTTTTAATGTGTGATGTTTTGTGTGCTTCATGCTTTAGTGCTGTTTATACTCTAATCACCCAAATAAATTTGACTTGCATTGTTGTTGAAAGTGTGCTATACAAATAAAATTGCCTTGCCTTGCCTGTGTTTTCACGAGTTCAAAATCAGAATTACCATCTACCATGAAACTGATGCAGAAGATGTTTTGGTAGTTGCCTGCACTGCCAAAGTACCAAAAGCTGGTTTAATTACAATTCCATCATTCTGCTTGATTGGAAAGTTTTCTAGATTTAAGCCCCAAAGAGAATCTTTAGTCCTTTCTCAATGGGAAAAAATACCAGACACAATAATGCAGACAAGCTGAAGGACACTATTAAGGCAACATGGGGTTCCTTAAAGCTGTGGTCTATAGCATGAAGTCATCAAGGAGAGGAGAAGATTTTGAAACGTAAACACTAGAGTCCACTTTTGCAAAACTCTCTCCGTTTTTTTCTTCCTACACTTCCGTAATTGATGTGCGCTCTCTCGCTTCTGAGGGCATCGCTCTTTCGCTTCTCTAGCTGCGCTCTCTCGCTTCCAGATTTCTCAATGAGGGAAGTCACAGATCCAGACTAGACTAGATGATGAACAATTTTACTTTCTGTGTTTCTGGTAAGTGTTCCTTGTGCACTGTGTGTGTACTTCCTGTGTATAAATGAGACATACCCACTTCGTTGTTATGCAGTCCCTACAGGATTTTGCAGCACTTTTTTATACCTAAAATGCTTAATGTTGCATCAACTTTTGTGAAAAGCTGCAACAAAACTTGCAACATTTTTACTTGTGATTTTATTTTATTTTTCACCAAATCACTTGAAAATTGTTCTTAAAAAATCTATGAAAATGTTAAATTCTGAAATTCCAACAGTTTTATTGTAATAAGTGCACTAGAAGAACACCTGACCATCCAGCAGCACACTCTTCAAATTAAAGCTTATTGCTTGTAAACAAAGAACATGGCGATAATTCCAGGTTCATAGGACTTTGGAAAACAATAAAAGTGTTTTTTTTCCAGAGTCAGTAAATACACACATTTTATTGTGGACAAGGAAAACTGACCAGAAAAACAGAAAGTAAAATCGTGCATTGTTTAGGCCATGTACACACGTAGCCGGGGCTTTTTAAAAACGAAAATCCTCACCACCTG
Source organism: Valencia hispanica (assembly GCA_963556495.2). Lineage (NCBI taxonomy): Eukaryota > Metazoa > Chordata > Actinopteri > Cyprinodontiformes > Valenciidae > Valencia > Valencia hispanica. Next base: position 30,895,731 of record OY747705.1, read on the forward strand.
GTTTTTAACAAAATCTCCTTCTACACCTAACTGCATAAGTGTGTTGTTAAGCACATTTATATACATGCCAAACCTGTAGGGGGCAGTTGTTCCCCCAAATCCTATCCACTCAGAGTAACTTTCTATGTTCTAACTTCTACATAGAGCAGTACTTGAGCTTGTAAAAACAAGCAAGCAAAAAGTGCTTGGACAATCGATGATGCCAACACATCTCTGAGGGCATAAATGCTGTTTCTGAGTGTAAACACAAGTTGCACAAGTGATGTCGGAGGATTATTGCTGTGGAAAGTGAAGTTGCGGAGCCGAAAACTCCGGTTATTTCTGTCCACATGCAAACGCTTAAAACTGAGGAAACGCAAATCTCCACTTTGGCTGGAGTTTTTATAAATAATCGTTTTCTGTGATGAAAACTGGGTTTTCGTGTAAATGAGAGGCCAAACCGCACGGAAATATCAGCGTCTTTCCTTTGTTTAAACAGGGCCTTAGTCTCACGGAGAAATCTGGAAGTGAGAGAGTGCAGCCCTGAGAAGCGAGAGAGCGAAAATCGAATAAGTATGTATACAAATGAAAAAAACAGAGTTTTGCAAAAGTGGAAAAGATTTTGGAAATGTGAGGAAACAATGTCATTGTATGTGCCATTTTAGAAAATATGTGTGCCCATGAAGACAGTTTTACTCTTCACAATATCATTTTACCCTTTCTCCATCCTGTTTTTACGCTCGTTTTGTTATGAATTGTGCCCTCATATTAAAGAAAGTCGTACCTCAGGGCCGTGGAGACATTCATGTTTTTAAGAGCAGGCCCAAGACTCACCTTTTTAGTCTAGCTTTTAACTGATTATTATTTATTATTGTCTGTTTAAATGCTCTGCATGTTTTATATGATTATATTTTATCAGTGTTTTACTATTTAATCTTATCACATTAATTTACTGTTTATTTTTAGATTTTAATTTATCTTAATCCCCGTTCCAGTGTTTCCTCTGTGGGAGCCCTCTCTCCTGGGAGCGGTGGTCGGCTATAGCTGCCTGGGTGCTCTCCAGGTGGAGCTTGGGTGGAGTTGGGGGTCTTGGCCTTGGCCATGTCGGTGCCTCGGCTGCTGGTGTTGATCTGCTGCTGACAGTGGAGATGGCTCCTCTGATGGCGTTTTGTTGCATGGTTCATCTGCATTTGGCCCAATGTCCTTTTTTACTGTTGCTTTTAACTGTGTGTGTGCATGGGAGTTGGGTTGGGGGGAGGGGGTATAACTGTGACCATGCTTTTAAATCTGTGGGGGAGGGATGGTAATGTGGTTTTATGTGGGGTCATTTTAATCTGTAAAGCACTTTGTGATGCAACTTCTTGTATGAGAAGCGCTTTATAAATAAAGTTTGATTTGATTTGAAAGTAATCTGACGCCATAAACGCCTCATAGCGCAGACACGCAGGGAAAGCGAAATCAACAGAGTCAATGCTATTCTTTTTTTTACAGCTAAGTCTTGGTTGCTTTGCTGTTTGTTTGCCATTGTTGTTGCTGTTTAGCAATTCTTTTTGACAGTTAAGTCTTGGCTGCTTTTCTGTTTGTTTGTTTTTGTTGTTATTGTTTGTCTTCCCATAGCTTCAACAGATATGGAGGAATCAGGTCCCCAGGTAGCTGCAGCTGTGACTCACCAGGAGTTCACAGACTTACAGGTGCAACATATTATTGGTAACCTAATCAGCTTGTGCTTAGAGGAACATGTTTGCTTACTTGGTTTTGACGTTGTTGCATGTGACGAAAGAATACAGGCATTGGTGAAATTAATGAAAAAGCCAGATAAGAAGGTTCAGATTTCAGATGGTTTCGGTCAGCTTGCTTTGCCTTACCAACGGAGAAGGAAATTAGAGGCTGAAAGATGTGCCAAATTGACATAGGAATGCGACGAAGCCCTGGACAGGGAGAAAGCCACTAGAACAGAGCTCTCCAAAGCAGAAGCAAGGGTTGAACTGACTCAGAATAGACTAAAGGAGCTAGTGGACGCTGAGAAAAGGAGGACTGGCCTCCTTTCCATAGAAGGAAAGGTGGAGGAGGAGACAGCGGTTGCATCTGTCTCAGATCGGGTAGAAAAACCTGCCCGCCCATGGTTTACACCTCACATTAAAACCACCCCCTTGCCTCCACAGAACGTATATTAGGTGTTAAGAATTTGACAGCTGTCACTGTCAACCGCAGCAAGCCACAGGGGGTGGTCTCAAGGTGGTTCAAACTGGAGGATCAGTGTTCAGGCAGCCAACCTGACTCGCAGCACCCTTTGCTTTGAACCCTCTGTCTCCCCTCAGAGACAACCAGAGAGCCAGCCTTGGGACTCATTTGGTCCAGACAATTCTGATTAACTGAGACACACACACAAGCTTGCAAAATGCAAGGTTCAGACCTACGCCAAACGCAGCCTTTCCCACCTCCATATAGGCTAGACCAGGATTTCATGCCATACTGTGATTGGAATCAGCAGGGCTTCTAACTTATTCAGGCCGACCTCGTGAGTATGGCATGCATACATGTCAGCTTGAATCTTTGGCCCAGGACATAGAACGTTTCAATCCAAGCAATCGGGAGTCGAATATTGATGATTATTTAAGGGAAGTTGAACATTGACTCTTAGACCGGCATTACCCGTCGTCACGTGAGAAATTAAAACTTATTTGGAAAACAACCTCCAGGGGTTTATACAGTTTCATGGGAACCTTACCCCCTGGGATTAGAGACTGCTATTCTACCCTCTGTCAAACCTTGAGGGATGAATATGCAATCTTTACAGATCAGGCCACTGCAACGCTGGGTGTATTCTCTGTTAAGCAGAAGAAACATGAACTGCGGAGAGAATTTTACAGTTGCTTAAGAGCTGCGTATTTTCAGGGACGCAGCGCTCCCGGTTTAGAGGAAGGTCAGGCGTTCAAATCTTTGTTTCTTCATAACCTGCATGAATTTATTTGCTTTCAGGTGACTATGCACAGCAGGACGAGGAGACTAAGGATGCAGGAGATCCGAAAATACGCTCAGCTGACCTGGGAAACACAGGGGCGCTGAATCCAGAGTGCTACATATTCAGGTAGCAGAGGAGTAGAGCCTCGCACTGGGAGGTAGATAAGCTCCTCCCACTACAACCAAGACTGGAAATGGACCTAGAATATAGCATAGGTTTATATCACAGAGCCACAGGGGTGACAACTGGCAGAAATTGAAACCCAAGCAGTCAGATTATTATTGGTCTGATAGGAAAACATCCCATAACTGCGATGAAAAAGGAAAGTTTGATGGCAAAGTTCAGATTGAAACTGTGAAACTGTAAGGGAGATGTTGAGGATGCTTGTTGCAGGTATTTGTTTGAAGCAGTACAGTGTTGGGCTGCAGCCATGACGAAAACACAGACCTCCCTGCCAGTGGGAGTGCTATCCATTTTCAGAATTAACAGGAAAGAACGTCATGTGACATCATCACCTCTATATAACACAGCTCCGCCCCACTCTCACTCTCATTACCCGTTAGCTACGGCTAACAAATGGGGGAAAACTTCAGTGCGCACATATCCAGCTTCTCTGGCGAGGTTTGAAGCTTCTTGAATCCAGAAGACACTTCAGCCTGCAGATTGATCAGGTGAACTGTACTCAGCTGATAAAATATGTCCTGAACCTGACTTGTTCAAACTCTGCAGAAGGAATCTCTGACTTACGGTACGTTCACACCGAATGCGTTTGAAGCATCAAGGGTGTCAGGTTTACATGTAAAGTCAATGCAGAAGCGTGCTGATGCGGGTCAGGGTTTCTGTGTCGCATCACGCGCTTTTTTCCATCGCGAAAATGCATTTCTGCCACATTTGCGCAAATGAAGCGTTTGATGCGCGTCAGAAAATACTCGTGTCATTTTATGTGGTGCATTTTGTGACGCGCGTTTTTGCATCTGCCGCTGAAGTTGAAAAATCTGAACTTCGGCATCAATTCGCGCCGCATCAACCAATCAGGAGCCTGGTGACGTAGTGTCACGTGATGCTGTGACCCAGTTAACGGGGTCAGCTCCGGCAAAATTTTTCATTCAATATGGAGGAAATACTGATAATGGCCGTGGCTAATCACCCCGAGCTATACGACACCAGCTGCTTTCTCTACAGAGACAGGATTGCTGGAATGTAAGTGAGGAGATAGGGCAACCTGGTAAGTTCATTTCACTTTTGAAAGTTTTCACGTTAGATCGACAGCTGCCATCTTGCAAAAACACCGTCTGGCACTAGCTCCTCCCACAAGTTGCATATTTCTGGCTTGACACGCGTCAAAATATACAATTTTGAGCTGCAAATGTTGAAGCGTCCAACTTTGGTGTGAATGCACCGTTACAGATTCCACCCTTGTTGACGCTGATGCCTGCTACGGGAGCCAATAGCTGAAAGAGCCGAGGAGACGCTGCCGCTGCACGAGCCGAGCTGCACACCTGGAGCAGCCAAGCTGAGGAGACAACACAACATCTGAGCCAGCTACTCCATCTGACTATTGTCCTTTGGTGCTAAGATAACACCCAAGTGGCTATGAGCTACATTAGCCCGCACGCTTTCTGATCAGTGCGGGCTGCGCTAGCAGAACGCCAGCGCTTCATAAACAATAAAGATTGCTAACTACGGTATTCAAAATACAGATCAGCTTCCAAATAGATAGTTTAAACACCGAAAACTAATCGTATAAGTCATTTTTGAAACCGCCTTCTTAGTATACTAAACTAGATCAATCACTGTGGTGACGATCCATAAAATAGAATAAATTCTCCAAAGGGTTATTGATTTCCAATTCAGCAAATTATTTAATGAACCATTACTTCCTCCAAAGAATGTTTTTTTGTGTCTTTACTTCTGCTTTGCATTGGGAATTAGTGGTTTAAACACAAAACCAAAAGGTGCTAATTATTCTTAAACTAATCAGAATTAGATTAAAGCTAACTTGGCTTCACTTCCAAAACTCTTCAATATAAGCCTTGGTGTTTAAGCATAAATATTCATACTGAACTGTGACATCACAATCAATTTATTGGTTATTGTTTCTATTTTGCAAATTTTTCCATTTTATGGCTTTACTTTTGGTAGTTGGTTTTATTATTCATTCTACCCTTTTCTTAGTAGTTTAGTTGTGTTACTAGCGTGGTGAGTTTGTATTACTCTTGTATTTTGGAAAGTCGTTTGTCATTGTTCCACATACATGTGTAGCAACTTACTGTTCAAAGAATGCCAATAACTTATTCCTTTATCTATTGTTTAATTATCTCAGCCTCATCAGGCAGGTAATCATCATCTATAACTGAGACTGAACTATTTGGCTATTAATTAGTCCTGGATCCCATGTGGTGACCCAAACGTGGTAATTTCTATATACAACTATTAATCTTATTATTAATTGCCCTAAGCAATTATTCATAATTATTCATAGCCAAAACCTACCTATCTGTGTCACAACAACAGCGTTTGACGGCTCCACGTAGATCATCAGAGGCATCCAATCCTCCAGGTAATCTAGACTTTAAAGTGTAACTGAACTCATCAAAAAAATCTAATAAATCATAACCCCGCCCCCAGACAACATTTGAAAAATTCTACAAAGTGGGCGGTGTCAGGAAGAACGGAGGGGTATGGCCAACTATGGAGGATGAGCGGAGGGGGGAAAGTGGGGGTGTGTTCAGGAGGACAGTGACAGCTCGCTTAACCTGACACTGAAACATGAACAGTGACCAAAGCGACGTTGGCAGTTTTGCAACTGATCGATCTGATCGACGTTCATCTGTTTTGAACGTTAGCCTATGTTAGCATTACCACTCAGAGACTGGACCATCCTGTCTCCCTCTGCCTCAGCAGCGGCTGCCTCAGCAGCGGCGGCCTCGGATGGCGCTGGCTCGGTGCCCTGAGCCAGCAGATAGGGTTAGGGTTATCTCCTCCGCCGTCACTGGAGATAGAGTAGAGGGAGGCTTTATGGGGCCGAGCGGCCGCGAGCTGTATCAATTCGAGCCGCAGGCTCAGGGCGCTGAGTCAGCGCTGTCCGAGGCTGGCGCTGCAGCTGAGGGAGAGAGAGACAGGCTGGGTCCAGTCTCTGAGTGGCAATACTAACATAGGCTAACGTTCAAAACAGTATGTTAGCTATGCTAACTAAGTGCTAATGTGATAATAATGGTAACCTGAATAACGCAATCCAACTCCAAACTCGCCACAGGGCCGGCATGTCTGATGGTTTTATACCCAAACCCACGGGGCGTGTCTGTGAGACCATGGCTGCTGTGACATAGTCAAAGACTGTGACGTAAAGATGTACCGCTCTCCACCAATCACAAAATTCAAATGCAGTAGCCACCGTCCAACCCTAAGGGGGCAGCACTAAGACATTTTTAGACCAAAAAGTGTAGAATTAAACAAGTTTACACGAAAATATAAAAAAATCCCCAGAAACTGAAAGTTTGCATTGGTAAATACCCATTTATACAGTTTATAAGCAAAAAAAAGTTGCTTTGGGGTTTAGTTACCCTTTAAACCTCCATCTGCATGACTAGGCGTGGTTCCAGTTTTCACAGCTGCCAAGGGTGAACTGACCAGCTCGAGAACTGCATCCTGGAGATCCCAAATGCTCCTATATATATATATATATATATATATATATATATATATATATATATATATTTATATATATATATATATATATATATATATATATATATATATATATATATATATATATATATATATATATATGAATATTATTCTTATTTCCCTTTTTTTTAGATCAACCATATACCTTTATAAAAGAAGAAAATCACCTAGAGGACAGAGTTACAAATGCTATATAGGTTCCACAGACCAAAAATAAAATATGAAAATATGCAATTGAGCAATGGATCTAATCCATACTCCAGATGATAGGATGGGCTTGCCATGTTTAACCTAACTCTGCAACGTTTGATTAACTGTGTTAATCATTTCCCATCTGTGCTGGAGCCCTGTCTCTGCCTTGTGATTAAATTCCAACTAGTCTTGCATTGTTCATTATATGTACTTGTCAAATAATTGACTGCTCACAGGCATGAAAAAAAAGAAAGTATGCTTTTTAATCTTGATGAAAAAGTGCTTTAATATCATGTCATTCACTTTGTATGGCATGTCCAGGAGATGAGAGGAAGACAAGGGGAGAACTACCTCCCCTGCAGAACCACAGGGGGGCAAAGGTTATCATCAATTTGGCTTGTCTGGTTTTCAACAGGCTTTTTGTCCCTGTGGTTCATGTCCAGGGTCAAATTATGTGACTTTTGCTATGACTAATTTAGACTGTACATGGCAGGAAAAGCTGAAACCAGTTTGCAAATTGAGATTCCGTGAGAATGGTTTGAGAAGAGATAATAATAGTTACAATGTGATTGATATGTAATTTTTGCCATATTTTTTAAGCTTCCAAGACATGATAAATTCTGGTTTGTGTTAGTACTCAACAAACCATTTTGACATACCTCTTTTATGTATACCATGTAATTAGAAACATGTATACACAGTTTACTGTGTGAAATCATGCCATTATAGGAGCCTGCTTTTTATATTCATGGCTTATCCTCCTTTTTAATTACTTAACACAAGTGAATCAAATCATAAAGCTGTCAGCCTTCACTAAGAGCCTAGACCTGCCGTGATAATGATACCTGACTCAAATGACAGCTTCATGCTGTGTAATTCCTGGGGTTAAGGGTGTGTTTCTCTAGGCTCTTCAGCATCATCTCTGCTCCTGACTTTTAATAAAGTCGTGTTTGTGTGCTTCTTAAGAAAGAAGCACAAACCACTTTATATGCATATGCATTGGCTGACAGGCACTCTTTTTCCACCTCAAGGATAAACTGGTACCAAACACTCCTTGTGATTAGCCTCGTAACATAAGTATAACTATGCCATAGTGAAGGGTTTATGGTCATGTAAGGCTGTTTTGAAATCATATTATAGGCCAAGATCACAACATTTTAATTTATAATTAATTTTCCAGAAACTTGTGTTAGGGTATTTTAGAAAAATTGATTTAGCAAATGAAAGAAATTATTTTTTCTTGTACTTTTCTACAAGAACTGTGTATTTGTGAACTTTTATTATTAAGGCTCTCTATCTGCAAAAAAATAGATTTAATTGAGCAACTACTGGTGGATTTCATCTCAATAGTCTTAGCATCCTAACACTTCTAGCCTGGTTACAGGTTGTACTACAACAGATATTGTTGCTTTTCAGCTTTGCAGAAGCTGCAGCCTAAGAGATAACAAAGAATCCAGTTTCACTTAGATACAAGTGCATTTTCAAGTAATGATATGTTGTTCACAGAAAAAAAAAACTGAGAATTTCTTCCTTGTTATTTGTCCACATCAAAGGTTGTCAGACATTCCATTTCAGGCACTATTAGCTCTCAAAGTAAAAGTAACAACCCTGGTTTTTACTCAGCCAGACCTTTTTGGAAACATTCTCGTTAGGACATAGAAACAAAAAGCGAAAATAAATGGAGCTGCCTTGGAAAGATAAGCAATTATGTCTCTGTGAGCTTGCATGTGTGGGAGGTTTTCCCCAAATTACTAGAGTGAACCTGTAGGTTAGGGGTTTGTCATGGTAAACATAAGCTGCTGGAATTGGTTTCAGGAGCTTTCCCACTGGCCTTCAGAAGTGGCAAAGGCTCAGCCACTGCTGCATTCTTGTGTGTCTTACCATTAAGACCCAGTGAATACCTTGGCGACAATGGTCATGTGGTCACTAAGGAGGAGGCAGTGGAAGCCGCTCAGACTTGGTGCAAAGGGTGAGCACAGGAATGAACTTATTAAGTCACAGCTGTTGTGCTCAGAACAATAAGGCTGAGACTCTTCTCAAACCTTCCCAACACCCGAGCACTAAAACCTTAGCTGAGGATCTGCTGGGGAGTGGGGGAGGACTACAGTGGATGGAGGCCTGCTGGCAAACAATTGTTCTTAACTTTGTCTCAGACAACTCACTGAATATTTAGGCCCGAGCAGCGATAACGCTGCAAAGGCCTATTGTAACCATCCTGTTTATTATAATTCCGGGTAATAAATTGCCTATTTGGAGGCCTAAACATATCTGAAAACTCACAGTTTTTTGCAGATGTGGCGGTTATGTGTAGAAGTTTACATATTTTAAAGGTTTTTAAATTGATTGAACTCCTCCTAGAGATTTTGACTAAATGCCAAAAATATAAAAGTTGTTATATCTTTGAACCTGAAAGTCACAAAGGCATTGAACCTGCTGTGGTGGATCGTCACCAGGTCGCCGACAAAGCCCAATGGTCAAATTCTGATATTACTTTTGCCCCGCCCCCTCAGAACAGGAAGTGTAATGTTTTGTTGTGCAAGGTCTATATTTTACACCCTTGACCTAATCAAATGAAACTGTGAAGGCATGGTTGGGGGAGAGCACAGCACCCCCTAGAAGTATTAAGACAATCAGCCACAAGCAATGCTTTCAGCTGCAATTGTTAAATTCAGTGGATATTTGTTGTTTCTAAAGACCTCCTCAAAAGTCTAAAGCCAGTGTTCACACCCCATAGGTAGTCGAACATTTTGGTCAAAAGCTACCATTTGTTGCCTTTTGAACACATTGTCATGCAGATTTTATCATCAGGCTCAGTGGAAGCGTTGAGGTGGCATTTAGGCAGTGGTGCTTGAATCCCGCGGTCGCAACACAGGCAGGAGTGGCGCTAAGCTTTGAAGGCTGTTTGAAGTTGCTTGCAGCTTTAACTATTTTTGTTGACGCTGTTCTGTACCTAAAATATATTAAGTTGACTTGCAAAATAGGTAATACTATTTGAAATTAATAGATTACAGTATAGTTTTATTTTATTTAAATCTCGATCAGGCTAGAGACTGAAACCTATACCCATTCTTTGCAAAAATTGTTCATCTATACTGTATGGAGAGTATCAGAGATCCAGCAAGATGTATGATTCTTCCATGAGTCTTTTGGAGCTTCTAACAAGTTTTCTTCCATATTTGTTCTGAAATTAGCTCTATACATCTTTCCGCCAACTCTAAACAGCTACTTTTTGCCTGGTGGAGAAACATTTTCCACCAGCATAATGCCGCCACCACAGTTTTTTTCTACGGTACATAGGGTGTGTTTAGGGTATTAGTTTGGTAGTAATGGAGTGCCTTCTTCTCATGTTTGCTGTGTTCCCTACATGGCTTGTAGCAAACTGCAAATTGAAGTCTCCTAGATTTCTCGCAACAAATAGCCGGCTTGTCACGCCCCTACAAAGCAGGCACGTGTATCGGGGGGGCTTGGGTACGTTGCAGCTCACATCTACTAAGCAGTAGCTTTACACAAGTGTACTTTGTTTCATAATTTGGTGACTTTTGGAAACAACTGATTTCTCTGAATTTTATTTACAGTAAAGTGAGGTTGAGCATAGATGCAAGCCACATTTTTAAAGTTTACTAATACATTTTTGCATGTGATTTTCTTCCCATTTCACAATTATACACTACTTTAATTTGGTCTACCACAAAGAATAACAAAAAAAAGGTACAAAATTGATCATTTTGTCATATTTGCCACACTTCATGCTAATGCAGTAAGATACTGTAAATTCTTAAGAGCAAGACAGTGAACCCTGCCGTTGTTTGGGGAATGGGAGGACATGATTACATCTTCCTGTGTCTCACAAAAAGGCCCCCTGCTGCTGCAGCCTTGGTGTTGCAATACCAACACCCTTGCAGTCGATTGGATTAGTGGGACTTCTAACTGTGCGATGGAGTCCAAGCTCACCACCAGCCCCATTTCTCATGTAAATGTCACAACAGGTCTTGGTGCCTCATATAATAGCACCATATTAAAACTTCTTTTGTTTGCAAAATTACAAACTGTGAAATCTCTTTGAGGGAATTTTTCAGTTTCTTGTCCATTTTTGTACAACTCTCAGGTTGCCTGGGAAATAACCAGCGAGTCCCCCAACTCATGCCATGTATTAATCTGCAAGTGTTTTTCTCTGGGCAGCGAACTCTAGATTCATTCTTTGTTTCCTTTTTCCTTTCCATCCTGGGGTTGGGAGTGTTTGCTTTGCGACTGACAGTTGATGTTTTAGGATTCCGGAAGCCGGCCCACCGGCAGTCATGAAACTTTAACCTGTATCAACAAAGTTTCTCCTCCATCACATTTACACTACTGTTGATGATGAAAGCCAAAAAACATCCTGGAACTCTGAAGAATAAACTCGTGTTTCACTCTAAACAGTGTGCACATTGAAAATATGAGATGGAGAGCATAAAGGGGCTATATAAATGTAGAAGTCAGGTCTTCATGGTGAAGTATTCACAGCCTGTAGCTTCATCGGCTGTGAGTAATAAAATCAAGTCAACAGATGTTCAGAGGAAACAACATCCACTTACATGTTTATTTGCATTTACTGTATGGGTCGATGCTAACTTTCAGGCATGTCTTGTGTGAGATTCTGACTGAACATCTTCACATGACCCCCTCCTCATTACTTAAGCCCCCCTCTCTTAACAAGTTCCACCTGGATTGTATCAGCAGAACTCTCTAGGGCCATTTTCTCTGTGAAAAATGTAATTAAATTCAGGCATTTCAGATGAAACTATCACAACAAAGCCTGGGCGCTGTGTGCCTGACTACTTTGTCGAAAAAATAAACCAATGTTTGTGTTTGTCTTTCTGAATTAGCTGGAACTTACTTTAAAATTAAGTTGGATCTCTAAGGGGTTTTTCTTTTTTTTATCTTTGCAAATCCTCTCTAACACATACCTTCATGCTTCGTCACATACCGGCTCTGAAGCCTTTCTAAATCCTCACAAACTTGTAGTTTGTTTAAAGTAAGGGGGGAATATGATAAGACATCTCTTGAGAGGGGAGATTCAGCTGCCATTTCAGTTAAGTGCAATGATGTGTATTGGTTAAGCTGATATCGGACCTCCTTAAATTTGCCTCTTGGTGTCAGATAAGCAGACACCCCCCTACCCCACCACCTTTCCACAACTCTCTAAACAGCCGACCTTCTCTCTTCCCCCACATCTGTTTCTCTCCTCTGGGAGACTGTGAAGTCCAAATGTTCAGCCACTGAAATGAGCTGCTAATCCCTGTATGGGCTCCCAAGCATACAAAAATGCTCCGAGCCATCAGTCCATCCACCACTGCGTAAGCGTGTGCCATTAGTCTGTATTGATGTATGTTTAGGCATGTGTCAGTCTGTTTGAGCACCAGCTGCAAAAAGCTTTGTGTTTGAGGAGAAGAAGGTGAAAATTATTGTTGTTTCTGTCCTCCATGACCTTCGTAATAGCCAGGTATTCCCTTCCAGCATTTTTTAGGGAGTGCAACTGATTGCGGGTGCAGGTAGCCAAGTGTTTCCACTTCCCCATGGTCACTTTCATTGGAAATAACTTATTACTGGTGCTTATGAAAGGGAAATGAATGAGGGTGTGAAGGGTTGGATGCAGGGTCATGGCCCCGGGGCATGTTGGGAGTGAGGATGCATAAACTCATCCCTGTGCACTGATGAAGGTCCGCTCACCTCGGCCACAGTCTTTGTCCTTCATTCATTTCACCTGATTTCAGACTCATCACACAGGCAAACACAGAAAGTATAAGCCAGGGGCATTTTTATGCACAGCTGATGTTCACAAACAGCCATAAATAACACATTTGAAGGAAACAAATTGCATGCCAACACTATAAGCAGCTGTTGATGGCATTTTACAGGTAAAACTGCTATCCATCAAGTTGGGCTTGATTAAGAGTCTCTAGTAGGCCCTGAGAAAGGAATATCATTATGGAAGATATAGTATTTCATGGTGATAATAGGATTTATTTTAGGCATAGAACAATGGAATAGCTTGCACTAGAAAATATCTTGAAACGTAACTAAATGTAAATGATGTCTTTACTGAGGCAATTTTATATATACATACATATATGTACACATACATACATATATGTACACATACATACATATATGTACACACACATACATATATGTACACACATACATACATATATATACACACATACATACATATATATACACACATACATACATATATATATATATATACACACATACATACATATATATACATACATACACACATACATACATATATATACATACATACAGACATACATACATATATATACACACATACACACATACATACATATATATACACACATACATACATACATATATATATATACACACAAATACATACATATATATATATACACACAAATACATACATATATATATATATACACACAAATACATACATATATATACATATACATATATATATATATATATATATATATATATATATATAGTCCCAGTCCGCTCATTAGTGCGTATGTTGTAATCCTTTTGCAAGCTCCCCACTCGAATTTTCAGAACCTTTCACAACTTGCAGAAAGGCAGAATCTTGTCTGTGCTGTATCGCACACCTGTGGTCCATTCAAGGAACGATGAAATGTATGGCGAGTTCAATAACGTAGGACGTTTAAAACTTATAACAGAAAACACAGAAAATAATACCACAAGCCAAAAACTTCTGTTTAATGGCAGTTGGCAAGCAACGTTAGATGCATACTAAACATACCCTAATTATTTTTTACAAAGTACAAAAAAACCCTCTATATTCACCATTAATTTTGTCTTTTTCGCCTCCCAGAACCAGCTCCCAGGCTGAATTTCAACATCAGCCCACCCTAGCCCAAAACAATCCTTTTTATTAGCAGAGCTATAACTATTTTGGTTCGGAAGAATAAAACATTATTTCATTCAAGAAATCAATATTATTATTTATATGCCGATACTTTTTTTGACGCTGTTCATAATGTACATTTACAGCTGTATTTCAATAAAAGTGCCTCTGTGACATTTGAGACATGTAGCTTAGATTCTGAATTGCTTTTTTGTAAATACTTTCAGATATCTAGATATATATCGAAAATCAAATTTCAGGTGAAAAATATAGAGATATTACTTTTGGTCCATTTCGTCCAACCCTAGTAAAGCCCAAATTTCTCCTGTTTTAGCTTCCCTTCATTGGCTCCCTGTTAAATCCAGAATAGAATTTAAGATCCTTCTTCTTACATACAAAGCCCTTAATAATCAAGCTCCATCATACATCAGAGATCTAATTGTTCCATATGTTCCTAAAAGAGCACTTCGCTCTCAGACTGCAGGTTTACTTGTAGTTCCTAGGATTTCTAAAAGTAGAATGGGAGGCAGATCTTTTAGTTATCAGGCTCCTCTCCTGTGGAACCAGCTCCCAGCTTTAGTCCGTGAGGCAGACACTCTGTTTACTTTTAAGGCCAGGCTTAAAACTTTCCTTTTTGATAAAGCTTATAGTTAGAGTGGCTTAGGTCATCCTGAGCTATCTCTGTAGTTATGCTGCTATAGGCTTAGACTGCTGGAGGACAGACTTACCAATTTTCTTCACTCTGCTACTTCCTTTTCTCCTACGACTCTCCAGTTGTATTACAGTACATTCTGTTATTTCGACTTTTAACTTTGTTTTCTCTCAGTGTTTTTCTCCCCATAGAAGATATACCTGGTCTGGTATCCTGCTTGGCTGCAATGCCTTGTTGGACGGGGGGCATCGACTGGGATGATCCTCTCAGTAACTGAACATCCGCTGTGTCCTGTTTTCAACTTTTTACTTTCTGTAACATAGAAATTACTCTTATATCAGATCTTCTGTTCCTTCTGTGTTTCTGCTCTGTCTTCTCAAACCTCCAGACGGTCGTGGCAGATGGCCGCTCCTACTGAGCCTGGTTCTGTTGGAGGTTTCTTCCTGTTAAAGGGGAGTTTTTCCTCTCCACTGTCGCTACATGCTTGCTCAGTATGAGGGATTGCTGAAGGATTGCTGTGGTTGGAAATCTGCCCAACCTCACGCCAATGACTGACGCAATCTGCTGGGATTCCTTAAATAGGAAACTTTTTAACTGATTGGAATGTTTGTATAAATGTATTGAAATGACTTCTTGTTAAGTGCCTTGAGATGACATCTGTTGTGAATTGGCGCTATATAAATAAACTGAATTGAATTGCTGTCTTAGTTGATTACATTCTTTGACTATTTAATCCACCTCTGAATGTCTTATCTCATCTTTTTTGCAATCAGCACAATTTCATGCCACAAGACATTGCCAACACCAAATATTAACAATGACTGAAAAAAAACTATTGTGTACTGTGTAAGACTTATATTTACACTATTAACTTATCTTTAGATTGAACCATGTTTGGCAAAAGTCATAAACTGTAGATGTGTATTTTTGTGTTGAATTTGTCTTGAATATGTGCTTAATCTTCTGCTCCTGCTATGCAAAATTTGAATAATTAAGTTTTAAAATATTAAATCTGAGCTCTTGCCAAAGAATTCAATTAGTTTTAGGTCAGGGTTCGGTTATGACAGGCTTTAAAAAGTTTTGTTGGAGGTGTTTTGTAAAATATTGACTAACTAAAATAGCAAATACCTTAACCTCTGACCTATTGTCCCAATGCTGAATAATAGATTTTGCTTTAAAAGGCTTTACTTTATCTGCTGATGGTGTGATAAGTTTTAGCACCTTCATCACCAAAGGCCGCCAAGCAGCCGCATGGATTAATAGAAACTCCCTCATGTCAGGACATCTTTACTCTGTAGGGGATTTATTATATGACCTGTGAACAGTTTTCTCAGTATTCTCCCTTTGTTTCTTCTGTTCATCTAAGTGTTAGTAGAAACACACCAACAATGTCAGCTTCTGCAAATATTTTCCTTTTTGTTCCAGTCTTTCAAAAAAGATCTAGTCTATGGCATTCCTTTACCTATATCCTACATAACTCATTGTCATAAAATTATGAGTGAAGTTGTAACAGCCTAGCCTTAAGCTCATCGGATGAATTACATGTAGATATTTTTTCTCTCACAACCTGAAATAACCTTCACACAGTTCTCTTATTATATATTTTCTTAGTACGACTTCATTGAAGCTAACAAACGTAACCAATCAAGCTTCTTGATGCGATATGTTTCAAAAGATATTTAAAGGAACTTTGATCTTCCTAATAAATCTTTATTATGAGAAACAAAATGAAAATATCAAACATCTTGTAAAGCTGTTATTCATTCTTTTTTTTTTTACAAGATTGCCAGTTGGCATTACTGTACAGTTGATGTTTCTATGTTTTACAAAAAGTAAACCTTTTTTGTGTTTACCAGTGTAAACATTGTTTATATAACACCCCCACCCACTTCAATACTTCTTTTAATATTTCAACTTTAAAAATTTAGAAAAGTTCCCAGCGGCTTTTGTTCTACATCTCAAGGTAAATGTAAGATTTTAACTTTCTCCACTACAGTTTAGGAAGAGAGCATTGGTAATGATTTTATGGGGCAAAAATCTCTCCAAGTATCTGGTTCAAGCAAGACATGGTTCAGCTGGAGATTCTCACTAATAGCTAAAAAGGTCACAATGTGCATGGTGTCACATTATTTAGAAAAAAATGCAAATCTCAGGTTAATGGTTTAAATGTTTTTATTTAAAAACAAAAGCAACAGCTATTCAGGCAGCTGCTGAAAATGTATCCAAGATATCAACTATAACATAAAAATGTTATCTGTAACATTCATTTATTATAATTTTGGTTTTAAAACATTTTAAAAAATTAACTAGTTAACATAATAGCAACTTTTCGCAATGTTATTACTCAGGATATAACGCAAGTGTAACAAGCTGATAATAGCTGTAAATCTGCATTTTCGTGTGGATGAGAGCCCAAATTGTAGAAAAATCTTTTTTTTTGTGAGATACCCAGCGACGTGTGGACAAGCCATCAGTCTTACCAAAAATATTTTTTATTGTAAAAAGAAAAATTAAATCCATGGCTGGATCCTCCTGGAAAAACGATAGTACAAAGATTAAATAATGGGGCAACCGTGGCTCAGAAGGTAGGAGCCCGTCCTGTAACCGGAGGGTTGCCGGTGTGAACCCCTGGTCTGTCTGTCTCGGCCGTTGTGTCCTTGGGCAAGACACTTCAGCATTCTGCCTACTGCCCAGCCAACATGTCATATGAGGCCCATATGGTATATAAATGGGCTACAGGGGTACTAATTGGGCATGGGCTTAAACTGGGCAAATGTTGTGGGCCCCACATTGGTTAAGCAACATGGGTCCCAGATTGGAAGCCCATGTGGGCTGGTGATACGGGCCCAGTAAGGGATCTATATGGGCACAACGGGCATGGGCTGTAAATGGGTATATTTGGGGCCAACAATGTGGAGGTTTCTTGAACATTTGGGGCTGCTTCTGCAAACTCCTCAGCCAACATGTATATATGGGCCCCACCTGGGATAAGCTTGGGCTGGATAGGTACCATCCAAAAGCAAGAAAAAAAAGCAAGACAATAAGAAACAAACTGCTTCTTTAGCTCAAACACTGTTTGCACTACTCTTATAAACCGTACTGTTCCTTCAATGAGAACTGTTTGGCCATCACCGTTATTTTGTGCAGCAGCCGTTAAGAGCTCTAAGATGCTGATCCAGGATCAGGCAGAACATGTGTAAAATACTAGTAATATTTAACTCTTGGTAATTTGAGATTTTAAACTAAAATGATCAAGGTTTTCCCTGAAGACATAATTAACCTAAATTGTTTTTGTATGTTGGGAGATGCAGACATTTCCCAGGCTGTGGACAGGAGGGTTATCAACCACCTGCACCTTACTTCAATACATTTTAGGGGGGGAGAGGATCAGATCAGATTTGGTAAAATACTATTTTTTTTAGAAGTGATTAAATATATTTGGGGAAAAAGTGTTATGGATAAACAGCTGCAATAACAAGGCATTAAATGTCTGTATCCTGGAGGATACTTTGTCTAGATAGGCAGTAATAGCTAGTCTCAGAATTTATCTTATTTTCAGTCGTATATTATAGATACAATATCCTAAAATATTAAGATAGGGCCTATAATACTGGGCTGCACAGTGGTGCAGTTGGTAGCACTGCTGCCTTGCAGTGAGAAACGGTCACCACAGGAGCAGTCACCGGAGTAATTTTGGCAGCTCTACTTCCGGGTATCTTGCTAGATTGAAGC
Organism: Valencia hispanica; assembly: GCA_963556495.2. NCBI lineage: Eukaryota > Metazoa > Chordata > Actinopteri > Cyprinodontiformes > Valenciidae > Valencia > Valencia hispanica. The sequence goes on from OY747705.1 coordinate 30,913,827, forward strand.
AGGGATGTCAAAAATGCAGCCCGCAGTTCATATCTGGTCCTCTGAGTGATTTTGTGCCCTTCCAATGCAATTTCTGTTAGAATTTTGTTCTGCTAGTACAGCACAAAGTTAATAGATAGACAATTATTATTTTTATGTTCATAGTTATACTACTGTGGGGCTAAATAGAAAATTACAGAAATAAAAAAATCTATTACTGCAAAGGTTAAGTTCAAAACATTTGTATTTGTTAACCTTTTTTGCCTTCCCTATTCTAGTTGTTGATAATGGACTCAATTATATGTTTAAGTCCAAGAATCTATCACATATTCAGTCCATCAAATCCAGGGAATTAGATGCAGTTTGTTTATCAATGTAAAGGTGCATTCCTCGACACCCCCTTTATGCCTACTATCCCTAAATATTCTATCCTTTTTAAAATTACACAAACTTTGTACTTTTCAATTAGATAGTGCATGATTAATGTATTCTTGAGCCAGACAAAACCAAATGTAAAAAAAATTGAATTTTTTTAGTAAAATTATATTTACATAGTGGAATTACTTTTAGATGGGAGATTTTGACTATTGTTTGTAAAGGTTTAGACAGTGTTTCATAATAGTGAATGTTTTGAAGTCATCTGGTTTGTTAATAATTTAATAGAACATTAACAAACCACTAATTATATGTCAGCCATTTTTACTTCATATAATTATCTGCCAAGTCATTTGGTCTTGCATCAGTTACCATTTAGATACATTTTGATGTGGCTTTAAAGCTGAAACTCTGTCAGCTATGGAAACATGCTTTATTGTTCGCTGCTGGGATTGGTCCGAATATTCAATTCAATTAACAAATACTTTATTGATGATATGAATATGATTTCTTAAACACATGCAGTGTCTACTAAAGTTATATTTAGACTTTTAATTTTGTCCATTAGTATGTGAATCGTTACTGAGGTAACCTTAAAAGAAAAGGATCTTTTTGCATATTTTCTTTCTAATGTACTTTCATTTTTTGTCATGTTTAGATAAGAGAATCGCAAACACCATCTTTGAGATGTAAGTAATTTTCTAATTATTAGTAATACTAATTAGCGATATTCAACATCTTCCACAGACTTTTTAGAAAAAGTGATGCACTATGATTTATTTTTTATTTTCGTGGTATTCAGTAGGGATGCAAAGATACCACATTTTTCAAACCGATACAATACAGATACTTGGATCTGAGTACTTGCTGATACAGAGTACCAATGTCAAAACTTCTACCACACAAAAAAATGCATAAACTGGAAGACAGATTTTTATTTTCTTCTCTGCTTGTAACAGCAAATGATGGTGAATTAGATGAAAAATAAAATATTAATAAAAATGACTAAACTAAAATTTAAAGTGAAATAAATGAATATGAATAATGACTGATTTTTGCTGGAATTTTTACTACACTGATCCCACTCATGTCCTTGGCCAGTGCGTGAGATGGCAATGGAAACACAACCAGACCGTTCTGCGTCGGGCTGACCTGATCCGGTCCCGGCTGGACCAACGCTAGTGGGAAAGGGGCAATAGTCCCTCCAGTGTGTCCTGGGTTTTCTCCCAGTGGGATGTACCCAGAACATCTCACCAGGGAGACATCCAGCAACCATCCTTCTCAGATGCCAGTATCTAATTTACTTTTTTTTTTATTTCCCTAAGGTTGCCATGGTGGCAGATAGGGGGGAAAAGTGTGGACGATACCACAAGGAGAATGATGAAATTCCGGCTATCACCTGAGCTGGCTGTGGAGTACAACATGTTTGGCCGACATGGGAAGAAGAAGTTCAAGGACTTGTGTATTTTTTTTTATGTTGTGTATGGTAAGTTTCACTTTAGACATCACTTGAATTTTTGGAATCTTGGATTGAGATGCTTGAAAGTTTAACTGAAAGTGCTTATAGTGCAATGACTTATTTTTGAAGGAAGGAAGAAAAATAAACATAGTTCTTTGTAATCTATCACCATTGGAAATAAGCTAAGGTAACTGTACTTGGGCTTACCCTTTTTTCTTATTCTGCAGAGGCCCTAAAGAAGAATGCATGAACATCAAAGGTCAACCTCCAAGATGCGGAGAGGGCCCTGTCCAAGTGGTTCACTGGGGCTAGAGACAGAGGAGGACAGAGCTGCAAGGCACAAAACGGAGTTCCGGCTCTGTAAAAAATGCAGATTTGAGCAGACTGCAGTCTCATGTGTACCATAGTACAGTTCTTTATACAGTGGTCAGAAAACATTCTTCGATATGTTTTCTGAAGGAGATTCAATTCAATTTATTTATATAGCGCCAATTCACAACAGATGTCATCTCAAGGCACTTAACAAGAAGTAATTTCAATACATTTATACAAACATTCCAATCAGTTAAAAAGTTTCCTATTTAAGGAATTCCAGCAGATTGCGTCAGTCATTGGTGTGAGGTTGGGCAGACTTTCCAACCACAACAATCCTTCAGCAATCCCTCATACTGAGCAAGCATGTAGCGACGGTAGAGAGGAAAAACTCCCCTTTAACAGGAAGAAACCTCCAACAGAACCAGGCTCAGTAGGAGCGGCCATCTGCCACGACCGTCTGGAGGTTTGAGAAGACAGAGCAGAAACACAGAAGGAACAGAAGATCTGATATAAGAGAACTTTCTATGTTACAGAAAGTAAAAAGTTGAAAACAGGACACAGTGGATGTTCAGTTACTGGGAGGATCATCCCAGTCGATGCCCCCCGTCCAACAGGGCATTGCAGCCAAGCAGGATACCAGACCAGGTATATCTTCTATGGAGAGAAAAACACTGAGAGAAAACAAAGTTAACAGTCGAAACAACAGAATGTACTGTAATACAACTGGAGAGTAGTAGGAGAAAAGGAAGTAGCAGAGTGAAGAAAATTGGTAAGTCTGTCCTCCAGCAGTCTAAGCCTATAGCAGCATAACTACAGAGATAGCTCAGGAAGACCTTAGCCACTCTAACTATAAGCTTTATCAAAAAGGAAAGTTTTAAGCCTGGCCTTAAAAGTAAACAGAGTGTCTGCCTCACGGACTAAAGCTGGGAGCTGGTTCCACAGGAGAGGAGCCTGATAACTAAAAGATCTGCCTCCCATTCTACTTTTAGAAATCCTAGGAATTACAAGTAAACCTGCAGTCTGAGAGCGAAGGGCTCTGTTAGGAACATAAGGAACAATTAGATCTCTGATGGAGCTTGATTATTAAGGGCTTTGTATTTAAGAAGAAGGATCTTAAATTATATTTTGGATTTAACAGGGAGCCAATGAAGGGAAGCTAAAACAGGAGAAATGTGAGCTCTCTTTTTAATATTCATCAAAACTCTTGCTGCCGCATTTTGGATCAACTGAAGGCTTTTAATGGCATTTTGTTGACTTCCTGATAGTAAAGAATTACAGTAGTCCAGCCTTGAGGTAACAAATGCATGGACTAGTTTCTCAGCATCACTCCTGGATAGGATGCTTCTAATTTTAGCAATATTCCGGAGGTGAAAGAAAGAAATCCTAGAAACCTGTTTAATATGGGATTTCAATGTCAAGTCTCGGTCAAAAATAACGCCGAGGTTCTTCACATTATTACTGGGGGCCAATTTAATGCCATCCAGATGAAGTGATTGACTAATCAGTTTCTGTTTAAGAACTTCTGGTTCAAAGACAGCAACTTCTGTTTTGTCAGAATTTAAAAGCAAAAAGTTTAGGGTCATCCATGTTTTTATGTCTTCCAGACATGCCTGTAATCTACCTAACAGACTGGGTTCATCAGGATTTATGGATAAATATAGTTGTGTATCATCTGCATAGCTGTGGAAATTTATCCCATGCTGTCTAATGATTCTACCAATTGGGAGCATATATATGGTGAAAAGAATTGGTCCAAGCACAGAACCCTGTGGAACTCCACAAGTAACTCTTGAGAGTGAAGAAGATTTATCATTTAGATGAACAAACTGGAATCTATCAGACAAATATGATTTAAACCAGCCTAGTGCTTTTCCTTTGATCCCTGCAACATGTTCAAGCCTTTCTAAGAGAATATTATGATCGACTGTGTCAAAAGCAGCACTGAGATCTAACAAAACCAGAACAGACAGAAGTCCATTATCTGAGGCCATGAGAATATCATTAGTAACCTTCACCAGTGCTGTTTCAGTGCTATGATGAGCTCTAAAACCTGACTGAAACTCTTCAAACAGCTCGTTATTGTTTAAATGCTCACAGACTTGATTAGCAACAATTTTCTCAAGGACTTTGGATAAGAAAGGAAGGTTAGATATAGGTCTGTAATTCACTAAGTCATCTTGATCAAGGGAAGGTTTCTTGAGTAAAGGTTTAATTACAGCTATTTTAAATTCCTGTGGTACGTATCCGTTTACTAAGGATAGATTCATCATATCCAAAATGGGGCCAGGAACCAAATGGAACACTTCTTTAAATAATTTGGTTGGAATTGGGTCCAACATACAAGTTGAAGGTTTAGATGAGGCTAATATTTTTGATAATTCCGAAAGCTCGACTGAATCAAAACAGCCTAAGCACAACTGAGGATCTACAGTTCTTTCCGATACTGCCTCATTTACTGAGGAACAAGTAATCATGTTTGGGAGGATGCCAATGATTTTATTTTTAATAGAATTAATTTTATTTACGAAGAATCCCATAAAATCATCACTGCTAAGAGCTGGGGGAATAGTTGGCTAAACAGAGCTATCGCTCTGTGTAAGTTTGGCAACTGTACTAAAAAGAAACCTAGGATTGTTTTTATTCGCCTCTATTAATGATGAAAAATATGCTGTTCTAGCTTGTCGAAGGGTCTGATTCCCCCTCATGATTTTATTTTTTGTATAGAGCATAATCCAAGGTTTCCTTTCGCACAAGAAGTTTTCTTGTTAGTGAAATCAATACCATAGCAAGCAATCTTTGTCCAATCAGTGCACGATTAACATCGGAACACAAATTAACATTGCGGACCTTGAGTCCCAAATCCCAAATACTGAAGTTTCGGACAAGTTCAGAGAAACAAAATAGCCAAGACTGTTAACATGACTCTGAGGCTGCGCCAGGAGGGATCAAGCTAGCGCTGACAACTCATCTGAGACCTGTCAATCAAAAGGACATTATTCATAATTTCAAGCTTAAATTACATCTAAATTCATGAGTTGTATAAAAAAAAATTCACTCCCTTCAGAGTTGTCATGATGGTAAACCTGACCGAATAAACCTAAAATGGCTTTTTGAACCAGGCTGTAAACATGTTTACTTCTGCTTTGAATTTGGTATTTTAAACATCGGAGTCAATGGGAACTCGCTCCTTTCTGGAGTCAGTCCTTAGTGGATGAGGGGGGAACTGCAATCTCTGTTACTTCAGCATTGGCTTGCATTGGCTGCTACCCCAAAAAATGATGGCAGAAGAGAGAATAAAAAGGATGGAGTAGAGCCCAACTTTCTAACTATCTATCAACGGACAGTCTACACCTGTGATTGGTCAGCTCAACAACAGCCAGAGATTGTTTCACCAGAACGGTGCTCTATAGTCGCTGTAATTAGTGACTGATCGCTGTAGTCAATGCAGCTTTTGAGCACTGGATGCTTTATATTGAAAGGACAGTTTGTCTAATATGGTCTTTTGGCGATTTTGAGCACAAGGACGTGTAGGGAACAACAAAATAGACTGCTGGGTTTTTTTCAATGTGTTTTTAGAGTATTCAATTAGCTGCACTTGTTTCTGGTGAAGCTGGTTTGCCATCCTCTGCATGTAGCTGTCATTTCCATCGCAGATTGGTTTTTCCATCTCTGCATTTTTTCAGCTCCACCTTTTATCCCAATTTTAGTGCCCTCTTTTTCTGCTAGAAGTCTGCTTGATTTGTGAAGTAATCCAGGAGTTGTTTGGGAAACATCATACAAACTTGCTGCAAAGCTTGAATGACCTAAGCTCCCTCAGGAAGTCCTGTCTGATCTGTCCCTTCTTGTAGACCAGGATTGTGTCATGGTTTCAGAAGGACTCTGGAGTGAACACACAAGAACTCAGCAAACAACAGCAGTGCAGCTTTAACAGTAATTTATTTCTTCTCTCTAAAGGGAAGAAGGTTTCCCAGGCAGGGGGAATCACAGGGAACTGGAGGAGGGAAACTCTGGAGCTGCCACTGGAAGCAGGGAGGAGACAGGTGAGTAAAAGCAATGGCTTCTGATCAGCCAGGAAGTTATCTGTGCGTTCTGCTCTTACTTGGGAGGTGAGTGGTCAATCCTGGAGGGGAGAGTTGGATGTGCTGAGCACCTACAGCAGGCAGGTGTGGCTAGGAGGTTGGAATCAATTTCCTCTTTGCCCTTGGATTCCAGGGTGAGACAGGTGCACGAGGGCAGACAGGCAGATGAGGGCCCGACTGGCAAACCTCCAGAGGACTTTACCCAGGAGCAGCGGGGAAAAGATGGTTCGGCCCAAGAGAAGCAGACGCTCAGGGCTGCAAGCTGCAGCAAGAGACCCGGAAAATTGAAGGGGAAGAAAACGCAGAAGAAGGTAAGTCTTTTACACTGAAGCACTTAGAAACTAGATCTAAGACATGGCCTGTTTACCACACAAAGTGTTTCAACAATCTGGCGTCTGCTCCAGGCGAACGCTCCTCTTTTAAAGCTCCTCCCAAATTGGCCAGAGTGGAGACAGCTGGCACTGGGCCTGCCCACAGCACCTTGACAGGAAAAAGGTGAGGCCATGCACACCAACACACACACCAGGCTTGCAGCCACACAGGACCCAACAGTAACCCCCGCCCCCCCCCCCCAACGGACGCCCCCTGGCGGCCGACCAGATGAAGGGAAGGCAGAGGACCTCTCAAAGTCAGAAATGAGAGCAGGGTCCAAAATACACGAGCGGGGAACCCAGGAACGTTCCTCTGGGCCATATCCAAGCCAATCCACCAAATACTGCCGCCCCTGCCCTCTAGGGCGGACATCCAAGATGCAGCAGACGTCGTGGGCCGGGTGACCGTCAATAACCCGGGCGGGAGGAGGGGGAATGGTCGGAGGGCACAACGGGCTAGAAGAAACAGGTCTGATCTTGGAGATGTGGAACACGGTGAACTCTACGACGGGAGGGGAGTTTAAGGTGCACTGCAGAGGGACTGATGACTGACTCGACCGGGAAGGGGCCCAGGAACCGTGGGGACAGTTAGTTTCTTGGAGCTCCCTCTAAGTGGGAAGTCCCTAGAAGACAGCCAGACCCATTGACCAGTAGTGTAGAAGGGCGCAGGGAGCCGTCAGCGATCAGCGTAGCGCTTATTTTGGGCTGAGGTTTGATGGAGAGCTGCTCTGGTTTGGTCCCAAACCCTTTTACAGGTTCTGATATGGGCACCTACAGAGAGAATGGTGGTGTCAGGGACCAAGCCGGGAAGGAGGGATGGCTGGTACCCCAAGGAAGCTTCAAAGGGTGAGAAACCTGAAGCGGTGGAGACGTGACTGTTATGTGTGTACTCAACCCAAGGTAGGTGAACACTCCATGACCTAGGATTGGTCTCGCAGATGCAGCGGAGAGCGTTCCCCAATTCTTGATTTAGCCGCTCACACTGCCCATTGGTCTGGGGGTGGAAGCCTGACATTAGGCGTACTCGAGCTCCGAGAGATAAGCAGAAATCCTTCCAAACTTTGGAAATAAATTGAGGGCCTCTATCGGACAGGATCTCTAGGGGGACGCCATGAAGCCTGAAAACATGGTGAACTAAGAGTTTGGCGGTCTGGGATGCAGAGGGTAAACTTGACATTCCGATTAGGTGGCAGGCTTTGGAAAAGCGGTCGATCACAGTGAGGATGACTGATTTCCCCTTGGAAACGGGTAGTCCAGTAATGAAATCCAGAGCTATGTGGGACCATGGACGGACAGGGATGGAAAGGGGCTGGAGAAGGCCAGAAGGTGGACGGTGGGAGTTCTTGTTTCGATTACAGATGGGGCAAGCTGTGACATACTCCTTAGCATCCCTGTTAAGGCCCGGCCACCAGAAGAACCGACAGAGGAGAGCTATGGTACGGCTTTCCCCGGGGTGGCAGGAGAATTTGGAAGTGTGGGCCCATTGAATGGCTCGGGAACGAACAGTGGAAGGTACAAAAAGGCGGTTCAGAGGACCTCCCCCAGGATCGGGCTCATCAACTAGGGCTCTCTGGATTTGGGACTCAAGGTCCCACGTCAGGCCCCCTATGGAACAGGACGGGGGAAGAATGGGGTCTGGAGCCTCGGAAGGACTGACCAACGATTTTGCCGGGGGTTGAGACGTTTAGCTGATTGCAGGTATAAGAGATTCTTATGGTCAGTCCAGACAATGACCGGGAGCTCCGTGCCCTCTAGCCAGTGACGCCTTTCTTCAAGGGCAGTCTTAATAGCCAGGAGCTCACGGTCGCCAATGTCGTAATTCCTTTCTGTGGGAGTGAAGCGTTTGGAATAGAAGGCGCAGGGATGGAGCTTCTCATCGGTCGGGGATCGCTGGGAAAGTATTGCCCCGACCCCAGTGTCGGAGGCATCTACTTCTAAAATAAATTGTAAATTGCTGTTGGGATGAGTGAGGATGGGGACTTTCACAAACCTGTCTTTAAGATCTTGGAACGCTCGGTCTGCTTCTTTTGTCCAGGTGAAGGTTTGCTTGGTTGAAGTGAGAGCAGTCACGGGGGCAGCCGCAATACTGAAGTTTCGGATGAAGCGCCTGTAGAAATTAGTGAACCCTAGGAAACGGTGTAGTTGTTTTCTGGAGTTAGGAATGGGCCACTCTGACGGCACTGATCTTCCCGGGGTCGGGCTTCACCTGTCCACCCTCGAAGATGTAACCCAGAAAGGAGATTGAGCTCTTGTGAAATTCACATTTCTCGGCCTTGACGAAGAGACTGTTCTCCATGAGGCGTTGCAGAACATGGCGGACATGTTGGCGATTTTCTGTGAGGGTTTTAGAAAAAAAAGTCAGAATGTCATCCAAGTATACAAACACAAAAATATTGAGGAAATCCCTTAGGACATCATTTACAAGGTGTGAAAAACTGCAGGAGCGTTAGTTAAGCCAAAGGGCATGACTAAGTATTCATAGTGTCCGATGTGGGTCTAAAAAGCAGTCTTCAACTCATCGCCTTCTCGGATCCTAACAAGATGGTAGCCATTGCGCAGGTCTAGTTTGGTGAAGAAAGAGGCACCCTGGACAAACTCGAAGGCTGAAGCGATGAGTGGGAGTGAATGTCTATTTTTAATAGTGATGGCGTTAAGCATCCTATAGTCGATGCAGGGCCTGAGGGATTTGTCGTTCTTCTCAACGAAGAAGAAACCTGCTCCTAATGGAGAGGAAGATGGGCGAATTATGCCGGCATCGAGGGACTTGTTAATGTAGCTCTCCATGGCTTCATGCTCCTTGCGGGAAAGATTGAAAAGACGGCCTGTGGGTAGAGGGGCTCCGGCCAGAAGGTCGATAGGGCAGTCATATGGTCGATGCGGAGGGAGAGAAAGGGCTCGTGTTTTACTGAAGGCTTGGTGGAGGTCATGGTACTCTGGGGGCAGGCTAGACAGATCGGGGGGCTCAGAGGCTTCTGGGGGGAGAGAAGGACGAGATGGAATGGCTGGCTGAAGACAATGGATGTGGCAGAAGTGGCTCCAAGACTCAATGCGAGCCTCTGCCCAATTGATGGTGGGACAGTGTCTTTGAAGCCAGGGGAATCCTAAAACCACAGGCGCATCATTTATGGGGAACACAAAGAAAGAAATATATATATATATATATATATATATATATATATATATATATATATAATGGCTTGCAAAAGTATTCGGCCCCCTTGAACTTTTAAACATTTTGTCACATTACAGCCACAAACATGAATCAATTTTATTGGAATTCCATGTGAAAGACCAATACAAAGTGGTGTACACGTGAGAAGTGGAACAAAAATCATACATGATTCCAAACATTTTTTTTACAAATAAATAACTGAAAAGTGGGGTGTCCGTAATTATTCAGCCCCCTTTGGTCCCCTTCTCACGTTATATATATATATAAACACATTTATATAGGTCTATGGTATCAACGCTGCAGAGTGGCTCCATAACAGTCACTATGTATGATCATGTGACTTCACCCCGTTCGGCTGAAACAAGGGAACGGTGTTGCCAATGTAGCGACCGTGTCGCTATATATAGGAAGTGTTTAGACCCATCTAGCGACTCTTTCACAAGAAAGCGACAAATCTAGCGACTTTTTATTGTGTTTTTGGAGACCTTTGGAAACACTGACGTAAAGCACGCATCATTGTTACTGTTCTTACCGAACAGCTTTGCTGCAGTGAGCCCACAGCACTAACAACAAGCAGCTCTGTCCGCCTGCATGCTCTGCTCAGCCTGATGCTTCAGCATGAAAGACGAAAGAGAAATAAGGTCTGCCCCGTCTTCGCTGAAGGCCAATCTTTGGGCCATCTGAAAAGACTTCTTCATGCTAATGAACACCCTTAGCTACTTTTTATTAATACAAATTTGCAAGTTAATAAGAATGATCTTTTTAAAAGCCACACAAACATCCGGCAGAGCTGCACACATGTGGCACATTCAAGGAACGTTGGAAATACATGTCGAGTTCAATAACATAGGACTTTTAAAACTTCTGACAAATTTCTGTTTAATGGCGGTTGATAAGGAACGTTTGGTGCATACAAAATATACCCGACTTATTTTCTACTAAGTACTAAAGAACAAACAAAAGCTATATTCTTTCTATTAATTTTTTCTTCTTAAAATATAAGCAATTTTTTCACAACTAGAAATCCTTTTTAAAATGTCTTGGATGTCCAGTTGCAATTTGATATCTTGTAAATTTTGTACCAGTTCTCTTCTCTCTACAATATACTTTAGGCAAAATAATATAACCTGTTCCACAGTCTCTTCTTGACCAAAAGGTTTTAAGAGATTGTAAAATACATTTTGTGTTGATGCTACAACGTTTTTGTCTGTGCTACAAAACAAGCAACCTCTGTAGCACCTGTGCTATTAGCTGAAAAACGTACAACCCTGATATGGCTGTTAGTACACAACAAAATCTTGTTGCATAGAAGAAAAAAAAATTCAATTTCTTTATTTTTAAAGAAATGTATTTGTAAGAATTTTAAAAATAAAATAATTTAGTGAATTAATAAATGATTAACTAATTAATACTATTTAATTAATTAAATTAGTGAATTAAGAATTTAATAAAAAAAATAATTCAATTTAAATATTTTCTGTTTTGTGAATTGAATGGAAATGTTTACAGAAAATAAAATGACGTGAAATTAAATCGTTTTTTCTTCTTAAAATAATCGTTTAGACTAATCGATTAGTCGGAAAATTAGTCGTCAGACTAATCAAAATTAAATTTGTCGTTTGTGGCAGCCCTAGGCCAAACCATACAAAAATATCTCTATTTTGTGAGATACCCGGCTACGTGTGGACATGGCACAAGAGGCATTCTTATCAGATGCCAGTATCTAATCTCTCCTTTTTTATGTTCCCCTCAGGTTGCCATGGTAGCAGATAAAGGGGGAACAAGAGGAATAATCCTGAGGCAGCAAAGCAGGCCTGGGATTATCACACCAACACTATATTGTTCTGTTGCTGTGATGCTTTTTTTCCTGAAATGTTATTACTTTGATTCCAGAAGTAACTTAAACTCTTCCAAAAAGTTGCATTTTTGATTCAGATCAATAATTGGATTTTGATTACTAATTTTTCTATATTATTCACAGTTACAAATATGAATATACTTCCACATATGAATACAGTCTGACTTCCATTGTTGTTCAACAGTTCATACAGTTGAAATCAGTTGTTGGACAAAATAAATGTAAAAAAAAGATGCTTGTATACCCTCATTTTTGTAATAGTTATATTTACAAATGTGTTTAATTAATTTCCAATGTTGGACCACTCAATGCCAAAAACTACTAAAAGTAACAAGGGGCAGCTAAACAACCTACTGATAATGCCATTCCCACTTTTTAGCTCATGTTGTACCCAACTTTAAGATGGGGGTTTGATGGATTTTTGTGTGCTCTTCCCAGCTGGGTCCAATTTAGTACACATATTTTTTTCCCCAACATAAAACCTATATGGGCATTTAACATGGGGCCATTAGGGAACCTCCGGAGAATGCCACTTACAACCCACTTTTTAGCCTATGTAGTACCCCCTAATAATGTAAAAGGTGTGGCCCTAATGGGTTTTTGTGTGCTTTTCCCAGTTGGGGCCAATTTAGTGCCCATATTTTTCCAAACTAGAACCCATATGGGCAAGTGACATGGGGCCATCATGGAACCCGTGGACAATCCCACTTATAACCCACTTTTTAGCCTATATGGTATCCGCATGGTACCCACCAAGAACCTAAAAGGTGGGGCCCTGATGGGCTGTTGTGCACTTTTCCCAGTTGGGGCACATGTAGTGCCCATATTTTTCCAACATAGGACCCATATGGGCTTTTTGCATGGGGCCATCATGGAACCTGTGGACAATCCCACGTATAACCCACTTTTTAGCCTACATGGTACCCACATAGCACCCACTAAGAACCTAACAGGTGGGGCCCTGATGGGCTTTTGTGTACTTTTCCCAGTTGGGGCCCATTTAGTGCCCAGCTATTCCCAACATTACACCCATATGGGAATTTAACATGGGGCCATTATGGAAACCGCAGACAATACTATATGGAGCCCATTTAAAACCCATATGGGCCCCACATGTTGGCTGGGTGGGACCAAGATGGGTCTTGCGTGTTTTGCCCAGATGGGGCCCACTTAAAACCTCATTTAATCCTGTGTGAGACTCACACGGGCAGTTGGCATGGTGCCAACATGGAACCCGCGGACAATCCCACTTGCAACCCATATTTCAGTCCAGGTTGTCCCCATATAGGACCCACTTAGGATTTAAAGCTGGGACCAAGATGGATCTTGCGTGCTTTGCCCAGTTGGGGCCCACTTAAAACCTAATGCAATCCTGCGTGACACCCACATGGGTAATCGGGATGGAGCCAACATGGAACCTGTGGACAATACCATGTGGGTCCTGTCAGACGATCCCATGTGTGGCCCCTGTTTCAGCCCACTTCTAACCCAAATAGCCCCCACATAAAAATGTTGGCTGGGTTGTCAGAGGGCCCGGTGGCGCCAGAGTTCCAGCAGCCCCGCTTCTGTCAGTGTGCCCCAGGGCAGCTGTGGCTACAATGTAGCTTACCATCATCCGCCTGTGTGAATGTTTGCTTTGGGGTCCTCAGGAATAGATCAAGCAAATAAGAACCTTTCTCCCCAAATAGCGTTCAGTCAACGAAAACAAGGAGTCTCTCATTAACAATAAGAAACTATAAAGACAAATCACCCTCTAACAGAGGGGTAAATGACCAAAACAACCTCATTCAACCAAGGAGTACACAATCAGCAGATACTGTAAGCTCCCACACCAAGAAACTTAATGCTCACCTTCCTTTAGGAATGAACACGGCACCCTAGCAGTCAGGGGTGTGTGTGTTTTGCCACACCTTAAATGCCCTGGGCCTGCCTAATTGGCTTAATGGGATGCAGCTGCACACAACTGCACTGCCCATAACAGAGTGAGAAGGCAAAAAAACCCACATGCCGTGCTGCATGTAACTCTGAGTTCTCAGTCAGAATTACAAGAATGCTCCCTGAAGTCGAGCCGCCACATTTTCTTAATTCAATATGGTAGCTATAGACAAAGTTTCATGCATAAACTATTTGTGCTATTGACAGTTTTACCTGATTAAACCAGTAGCACCCAGAATACTGTAAACCTCTATTGTCTCCTTCACTGTTTGAACATAGGAAATAAGAAAGTTTTGGATAAAAAAAAAAGAATAAGAACAAAATACTAAATCATTGTAACTGTAAAATATATAAATTTTCCCCTGAGGGCTCACATATTGAGACTATTGCCAACAAACCTAACATTTTTGTCACTGGCACGAAAAAGGACAAACTGTCAGAATACCTGCAAGGATTTTCCGTATTTTGAATTCCTCAGATACCAGTCTGTCTAAAGGCATAACAAAAGCAATTTTTCACAGCTACCAAACCGTGGCACATTGTCCACTTATCCATCAGCAAGCCTTAAAACGAAAGTGTTCTCTATGATTTTTCATTTTGTGTCTGGCCTGCCAGAGCACATACATGCCTTTAGTCTATAGGAGCAGCAAAGCTGTTAATATTTAGCAGTGACTGTTTACTTGCTGGAAAGCTGTTATATCCTTAAAAAAAGAAGAAACCATTTTTTTTTTAACAAAAGACACAAATACCTGGAGAAATAAGTATTCAGGATCTTCATTTAGGCCAATCCTTCTAAATGTAAGGAAACCTCCTTGTTGATTGATGCACGTCTGGCAGGCCTGGGTAAGACAATTGTGTATGTAATCAGCAATTACCCTAATGACAGTGCTGACATACATTGCGGGTGCAGGGTTTGACACTGTGTGTCAGGGAGAGCCTGTGTGAGGAGAAAGGGGTCTGTTGAGAGTCCTGTCGGTGTCTGAGTGATGGCTTGTCAGCAAAGCGCTCCTGTTTCAGACACAGTCAAGACTCAGGTGGCTCCAGCAAGCCCTTCCACATCTGAATGACGTGTCTCGGGTCAATCCTGTGAAGATTTCTGACACTTTTCTATTCACTACCCTTCATCCCTCAGTTTTACTGTCTTTCTTTTCTTCATTCTCATTGGACTTTTTCACTCTGCTAATTTCCCCACTTAAACTTGCGGATTCTATTAGCTGGTTTGAGCAGTGCCTATTTTTCAAACAAGAATGCCTAAGGCTTTCTTTTTGCTTGTTAGTCATATTCCAAAATAAACTTTTGAGTATTAGTCTTAGGAAGTGGACGAGTTGAGAATAAGGAAGTTTTTATTAATTCATATTCAGAACATTTTCCTTAGATTATCCTAAAGACAGGTTTATAAAGTAAGAATTAAGATTATTTACTGCATCTTTTACTTAGATTGTGGGAAACTAAGAGACCTTTTTTCTGAACAAATGGTAACTGTTGCAAGACACCAGACTATCCTATAGGACCAATCAAGATAAGTTTAATATTTTTGGTTCACAGTCATATGTGTCCCCTGGATTGCCACATCGTTTTACTGTCAAGTGAATTACCGCCTAAAATTAGATATTAGTGGTAACTACAGCTACACATTGCTGTTAAAACATATTAGGTTTCAAACCATATTAATAGATGTTAATAAAAATGCGTGTATAAGTTTGTCATTTAAACCCAATTTTTGGATCACTGTTCCACCTTATGTATTCCTAATAGGGTTGGCCAAACTGAATGTTGACCGTTTATTGTTTTACAACAATTTTTTCAGTGACATGTCCGTAAACAATACCAAGCTACACTGAACAAAACTATAAACGCAACACTTTTGTTTTTGCTCCCACTTTTATTGAGCTGAACTCAAATATCTAAAACATTTTCTATATACACAAAAGACCCATAACTCACAAATATTGTTCACCAATCTGTGTTAGTGAGCACTTCTCCTTTGCCAAGATAATCCATCCCGCCTTACAGGTGTGGGATATCAAGGTTCTGATAAGACAGCATAACTATTGCAAAGGTTTGCCTTAGACTGGCCACAATAGGAGGCCACTCTGAAATGTGGAGTTTTGCTTTACTGGGGGAATCTGGGGGGGGGGGGGGGGCTAAGGATCTCATCATGGTATCACACAAAATGCCATTAAGAAAATGCCTCTGTGTTCATTGTCCATAACATACGATTGCCCGTGCCATAACTCCACTTCCAAAATGGGGAACTTTATCCATAACATTGACGTCAGCAAACCACTCACCCGCACGGCGCCACACACACTTTCTGCCATCTGCCCTAAACAGTGAAAATCGGGATTCATTCGTGAACAGAATTCCTCACCAACATGACAAACACCATCGATTGTGAGCATTTACCCATTCAAGTAGGTTACGATGTCCAGGTCCAGACCGCGATGAGGTCATGCAGATGAGCTTCCCTGAAACGGTTTCTGACAGTTTGTGCAGAAATTCTTTGGCTATGCAAACCAATTGTTGAAGCAGCTGTCCAGGTGGCTGGTCTCAGACGATCATGGAGGTGAACATGGTGGATGTGGAGGCCCTGGGCTTGTTTGGTTACACGTGGTCTGCGGTTGTGAGGCTGGTTGGATGTACTGCCAAATTCTCAGAAACGCCTTTGGAGACAACTTACAGTATGGTAGACAAATTAACATTAATTTCACAGGAAACAGCTCTGGTAGACATTCCACCACTCAACATGCCAATTGCACGCTCCCTCAAAAGTTGCGACATGTGTGGCATTGTGCTGTGTGATCAAACTGCACATTTCAGAGTGGCCTCTTGTTGTGGCCAGTCTAAAGGGCTGTTTACACGACAACATTGCAGTTTTTGTTTGAATACACGGGTGAAATCGCACTGCATTTACAAGACAGGGCGCGCGATGGAAAACGATGTAGTACATATGCCCGGCATTTAGATGACAGTGTTCCAAGGTTTCCCCCTCACAACCTGGAAAAGAAACATTTCATGATAACTAACAATGGCGGTCTCTGCACGTACAACTGAAGCCTGATGATCTTTAAGTTTTGCTTACAGAGACCAAATAACTTCAGAAGTTGCATCAGCAGTAACAGCATACTTGGATCCACCATTGTTGTTGTTTTTCTGTAGAAAGGCGGAGTGCGGAAGTCCAACATGCCCGTAGGCAGCTAGCAGTGACGTCATCGTTGTCAAGTCTCCGGACTGCCTTGGGGTACGTGGGGCTTGGTGGTGCTGTGGCCATGGGCCCCGGGTTGAATGTGCTACGGCCTCCTACCCCCGGTGGATCCCGCTGAACAGCGGTGCCTATTGGGGTCACTGGAGGAGCTGGCTCC
Organism: Valencia hispanica; assembly: GCA_963556495.2. Taxonomy (NCBI): domain Eukaryota; kingdom Metazoa; phylum Chordata; class Actinopteri; order Cyprinodontiformes; family Valenciidae; genus Valencia; species Valencia hispanica. The sequence continues at coordinate 30,930,732 of OY747705.1, forward strand.
CTGGGAAGACATTTTGTCTCCCAGTCCTTCCCTCCCCATCCCCGAACACTTCTGTCCACCCGCTCCATCACTTTACCACACATATAGGGTCTTGGGGCATGGGCACATCACTGGGGTGCAAGGAGGGGTTTCCCTCCTCGCTATCCCGTGGCGTCCTGGGTCCCAATTTTAATATACAACTTAGACACTCCCACTTATAACATTTTCATGCAACACACATGTAGGGACTTTGGGGTGGGCACACTTTTTGGCATCCAGAGGGGGAGCGGTTCAATCAGCTTCACCTCTGGTGCCGGTGCCCACTGTTAAACCACATAAAGACACTGAGGGCTCAGGGTGGGTGTTGGGGGATGCGTGGCTGCCTTCCCCACATCCCAACCCCTCTGTTTTAAATGCACATTATAACAACACGCATCAACACCATACTCGAGCTGGGGGATGGAGGCTAGGGGTCTTCTCACACCCCTGTTTGCTACGGGCCATCGGGGGTTGGGGTCCAGAGGAGGAACAGGTGGTCTGGTCGGGGTCCTGGGCTGTTTCACCACTGTGGGGCCCTTGGCGGTCTGTTTGTCTCTATCCTAGAAGGTAGGGGGTCCATCTCCCGGGTCCGGGGGCTGGTGGCTCAACTGGTCGGTCGGCCGATGCGCTGGGCCGATATCTTCCTTTAGTTGGTTGGGGCACCTCTTTTAGGGGTGCGAGGTTTGGGACTGTTTGGTGGTGCCTGATCGGTGGCTCCGTGGGATACGGATCCAGCATCTCTGATCGTTCGATCACCTGTTCTGTGCGCACCGTGCGTGGTCGGTTCATTGGCGGGTTGGACCGGCCCTGGCCTTTGTTGGATGCCTGGTCTCGGTACAACTTGGTGTCCAGGTGCTGGCTGAGCTTGGCCTGGGGATGCTGTCCATCCGCTGTGGTTATCGGTGGGGCGCCCCGACGTGGGGGGGGTGGGGTGCTGGGATGTTGGCAGTGGGGATTGGCCTAGGGTGGTGGTGGTGCGTGCGGCCGTCCCTTGTCGGGTCCCTGCTGGGGGGTGGGGCGCCACTGGGCCCCGGGTCTCCCTGTCCATGGACCGACCCGCCCTGGTGCGGTTAGTTGCCGGCGGGGCCCGTGGGCTCGTCACTGCTGCCCCCCCGGGCCCCTGCATAGTAGCCGCTGGACGTTCCCCTGGGGTTCTCCTTTGCTCCTCTCTTGGGGGATACCGTCGGCCCCGCCCTGGTCCGCCTGGGGCTCTGGGGGTCCTTTGGACGTCTTGACTCCGATCTCCTTTATGTCTGCATCAATTCCTGGGAGACGGATTGATGCCTGCTCACACCAGCTATCGAACACTCTTATGGAGAAACCCTATATTCACCAGCATGCTCACACACACACATAATTGTGGGGTCTCTGGTGTTTACAGACACATTCTTGGGCTGAGGTTATCATTATTAGAGCTTGATTAATCGTTACCATGAGTTTTTTTGTGACGTTGTATTTTTATTTTTATATCCATTTTTGTGTGATGTGGTTGTGTAGTTCTTAGTTCACAGTTTATTTTGTTTTGTCGATGTTCCTTTTTCATGTGTTTTCTTTGTTCCCCTTCTTCTCTTCTATTTTCAACTCACCCCTACCTCCTACCTCTCTTCTTCGTCTTCTTTCTTTCTTCCCCTTAATTTTCCGTCTCCGTGTCCATAACATCAGGAAATAAAACCCCCAGCAATTCATAATTAAGATTTTTCACACATATATCAAGTGGAGTACTATAGCAAAAGCTGTACTGCTCCACTTGTGAAAGTAAATCTGTTGGGCTTCTACTTGGTACTCAGACACCAATTCTGAGCTCCACACTGCCAAACAGGACACGTAAAAAAAAACAAAAAAGTCTTCGGCTTGTGTTTACATGACAACGAATCACCCAGCGTTTTCAGAACACTCCACTCCGGAAGCCGTTTTTGAAAAGCTGCGTTTTCGCCTACCTGTTGTCGTGTAAACGAGAGGCCGAATCGCAGAGAAAAACCTCTGTTTTGCTGAAAAACGTTGTCGTGTTAACAGCCCCTTAGGCACACCTTTGCAATATTCATGCTGTCTAATCAGCACCATGCACACAAAAAAGGGTTGCATATATATTTTTGTTTAGTGTAAAAGTACAAAACAATACAAAATATGCAACGCCACTCAAAAAGCAAAAGGGACAAATAATTAAATTTACCATTCTTACATAAAGAAAATCTTTGAAGCCATGCCTGTCTACAATGAATAGGCACCACAAAATCTAGATTATCATGTGTAGCAACAGAGAGCAACAGCTTAGGTCATTTCTTGACAAAAATGCATTTCAAAAATGAATATACTGAATGGGTGTGTAGCCATCATAGAAAATGATAACGCACACCTACATTGCTCCAAGATCATTCACAGAGATAAAATAGGTTAATTTCATGAATGAAGCAGGTGAAGATGATAGACTTGTCCTCATTAGACAAAAAAGTGTTTTCTTAAGATATCTAGTATTATTCAAATCAATTCAATTCAAAAATACTTTATTGATCCCAGAGGGAAATTAAGTGTTGGTATAGCTCATATAATTAATTCTTTAAGGAGTTGTTGTAGATGATGATGGCTGTGGAGAGGAAGGATTTCCTGTAGCGCTCTGTATTGCAGCGAAACTGAAGAAGCCTCCGACTGAACACGCTCTGTTGTTGTATGACTGTCTCATAAAGAGGATGCTCAGGGTTGTCCATAATTCTTTTGATTTTATGAAGAATCCTTCTTTGCATTATCATCTCCAGATATTCCACAGTTGTCCCAAGAACAGAACCAGCCTTCTTTATCAGGTTGTTTAGCCTATTTAAATCCCTGGCTCTGATGCTGCTACCCCAACAGATGACGGCTGAAGAGATTACACTCTCCACAACAGACTTGTAGAAGATCTCCAGCATCTTGCTGCAAACCTTGAAGGACCTAAGCTTCCTCAAGAAGTACAGTCTGCTCTGTCCCTTCTTGTAGACGGTTTCACTGTTGCGCCTCCAGTCCAGTCTGTTGTCAAGGTGAACTCCGAGGTATTTATACTCCTCAACCACCTCCACTTCTTCTCCCATGATGTTTCTTCTGAAATCTACAATCATTTCCTTTGTTTTGTTCACATTCAAGGTGAGACGATTGTTTCCACACCATGTCACAAAGCGGTCCACCAGCTCTCTGTATTCAGCTTCTTGTCCATCTCTGATACACCCAACAATTGCAGAGTCATCTGAGTATTTCTGCAGATGACAGGTCTCTGATTTGTACTGGAAGTCTGAGGTGTACAGAGTGAAAAGGAATAGTGAGAGTACGGTCCCCTGTGGTGCTCCTGTGCTGCTGACCACCTGGTTTGACACACAATTCTTCAGTCTCACAAATTGTGGTCTGTTGGTCAGGTAGTCATTGATCCAGGCAATTGTTGAGGGCTCCACCTGTGTCTTCAGGAGTTTCTGACAAAGCAAATCAGGCTGAATTGTGTTAAATGCACTGGAGAAATCAAAGAACATGATCCTCACAGTGCTGCCTGCTTTGTCCAGATGACAGTGGGTTGGTTGAAGTAGGTGGATGATGGCATCTTCAACTCCAACTCCACAGAGATAAGCAAACTGCAGTGGGTCCTGATACGTTCTTGTTTGCTTACTCAGGGGTGCCAACAGGAGTCTCTCCAGGACCTTCATGATGTGGGATGTCAGGGCAACAGGTCTATAGTCATTGATGACTGATGGGTGAGTTCTTTTGGGTACTGGAACAAGGCAGGGTGTCTTCCACAACACTGGAACCTTCTCCTGAGTTACCCCTCCTTTCCACCAGACCCGTAAGCAGCACGTTACAGGAGCAGCACGTCATACGCAGCTGAAAGCCACCACTGTAGTCAATAGAGCCCTTTCCACTGGAGGCGAAAGCAGCACGAGTCTGCCGCGTCTGAGGAGCGACACTTTTCTAAATATACGCGGCAGTCCTATTTTCTACGCAGTACGCCTCTGAAACACGTAAATTTCTACATTTTGGATAGGGGAAGACAGGAAATATACGTCTTGGCACCGGAAATTTTCAAAATAAAAGAAACGTGCTGCTTTGCGGTTGCTTTACTTAAAAAAAAAGTCACTAACTGTGCGGCCCGGTGAGAAGTCAGTACCTTGTGGGAGGGTCTCATTTGTGTGTCATCACACAAATGAGCGATTTTGTATATCCCCTGACATAACATAAACTTATTGGCGAATATAAAACGGACATAACATAAAACACCAACCTTTTGGAGCCATGTTGTTGTCTTTTCCTGGTTATTATTGTCATAGACGTTTATATATGTCTATGGTTGTGTTTACTGACGAAACCACGCGTGATTTTGCTAATCTCGCGTGATTTTGTACTCTCGGTGACAGCTGCTTCCCTGCTGCTATGCGCCTCATACGCACCCGGTGGAAAGGGCCAAGCAGCAGAATACACAAGTGAAACGTGCTGCTCCTGTAACGTGCCGCTTACGCGTCCGGTGGAAAGGAGGAGTTAGGCTAAGGTTGAAGAGGTGCTGCAGAATCCCACAGAGCTGCTCAGCACAGGCCTTAAGGACTCTAGGGCTGACACCATCTAGATCTGCAGCCTTGTTCCGATTCAGTTTCTCCAGCTGCCTCTTCACCTGACTTTTGGAGACAGACAAGTGATAGGGGGAGGCAAAGGGGGTAGCAACATTTCCTGACTTGGTTGAAGTCAAACTTGTGGAATTAGAAGAGTCCATGGCTGAGGTGAAGGATAAAACATCCGAGGTGTAACAGGAAAGCTGTTGATTAGAGAGTGGGATGTCTGTTTGGCTGGGAACAGGAGAGAGGGATGCTGAGCTAATTCCTGAACTGAACCTGTTGAAGAATATGTTCAGTTCATTGGCTCTGTCCAGACTTCCATCTATCCTTCCTGTCCTTAAAGCCTGTGTTCTTTCTCATTCCTGACCAGACATCTCTGGTATTGTTCCTCTGTAGTTTGTTCTCCAGCTTCTTCCTGTATGCCTCCTTGCTGTCTCTGATCTTGACCTTAAGTTGCTTCTGTATACTCCTCAGTAATTCCCTGTCTCCCTCCCTAAAGGCTCCTTTTTTCTTGTTTAGCAGTTCCTTCAGGTCACTGGTGACCCAGGGTTTGTTATTAGGGAAGCATCTCACTGTTCTGGTGGGGATGATGTTGTCCACACAGAAGTTTATATAGTCAGTCACACACTCAGTCATGGCATTGATGTCCTCTCCATGTGCTTGGCAAAGAGTCATCCAGTCTGTGGTTGCAAAACAACCCTGCAGGGCTTCTTCAGCTTCCTGTGACCATTTTCTCACAGTTTTGTCACAGGTTGCCTCTAAACAAGTGGTTTATATTCTGAACAGAGAAAAACAAGATTGTGATCTGATTGTCCCAGAGGAGGTCTTGGTTTGGACATGTATACCTCCTTTACATTTGCATTAAACAAATCCAAGGTCCTGTTTTCTCTTGTAGAGCAGCTGACAAACTGATGAAATGTTGGAAGTGTAGTAAAGAGCAAGGCATGATTAAAATTGCCAGCTATTGCCACAAATGCATCGGGGTGCTGTGTCTGTAGCTTAGCAACAACGGAACTGATGACATCACATGCATTGTCGGCAACGGCTGAAGGTGGAATGTAAACAACTGCCAAAATTACACTGGTGAACTCTCTTGGTAAATAATATGGACGAAAACTCACTGCCAAGAGTTCGACATCTGGGCTGCAGAGACGACACTTCACAGTAACATGTCCTGATGACACCATCTGTTGTTGACAAGCACCGCTACTCCACCACCTTTTCTTTTTCTGCTCGTCTTCAGATCTCTGTCTGCTCGTACAGTCAGGAAGCCTGGCAGAGAGACGATGGAGTCAGGGATATGATCCAGCAGCCACGTCTCAGTAAAACACATAACACTGCATTCACGGTACTCTGGCTGAGTCCTTGTAAGGGCTTGGAGTTCATCCATCTTGTTAGCCAGTGATCTTACGTTACCCATTATGATCGATGGAAGAGATGGCTTGAGCTTCCTCTTTCTCTGTCTCCTTTTCGCAGCACCTTGAAAGCACCTTGAATTACCCTGCTGTTGAAAGTGTGCTATACAAATAAAATTGCCTTGCCTTGCCTTGCCTTGCCTTGCTCCTGCTCTGCATCCAAGTCTCCTCCTTATCAACTCATCAGGGATTTGTGGCTTCAGTTGAGGTATTATTTCAGCTTTTGCAATGTTAATCAGCTGCTCCCGGCTGTAAACCACATTGTTGCCATGGTTATGCATCATAAGAAGTTGTCAAAAAGGAAAAATTTACAGCAAACATCCTTCCAGCTTCACAGCACCAAAGATTAGAAAGTATACAGGTCAAAAAAATGCAATCTTCTTTAAGAAAAAAGAGGAACCAATGTACAAAAAAACAAAACTTAATATGTAGCCAACAGAGCCACTCCAACGTGCAGATCAATGTGCAGCCACCCAGAGCAGCGCAATTCTAGAATTGTCATATCAACATAATATATAATAGTAATAGCCGTATCAATTCATTGTGTTATGAAACACTTGTTGTATTTGCTTCAAGCAAAGGAAAATCCCAAGGCTGTAGGTCTTACAACAAAACAAAGTTCAACATGAATCATGTCATGGTTATGTCATATATAGCTCTAGGGGTATCAATACCCAGGCCATTGAGGTGATCATTGGTGTCATAAGTGAACATAAAGTTTCCTAGATTAAAAAGAAATCTGTTGTTTTAACTGGATTTTTGTTTATATCTTTAATTTGCAGAGGTTGTCAGGGTAGAATTACTTCAATATATTTGTATTAAAGTCAAAATAAAAAGTACTAATTAAAAAAAAATTACTCAAGTAAGAATAAAAAATTATTTAGTGAAAAGGCTATTAAATTTCTGATTAACTGTTCGATGACAACATGGAAAAGTGACTGATAAAGTAAGGTGTAACAATGATAATAGATGTGCTTTAAGTTAAATTAGAAAAAGAGAATTTACCAGGTTCTAGATGGCCTTGTTTTGATTTATATGCAATCACATTCAGAGCTGAAGTGACAGTGATATTACAAAAGAAACCAATTTAAAAGACTAAAATAAACATATATGGTAAGTGATTGATTAAAACTGCAAGAACAGCAAGAGAGAAAGACAAGAAAATATTCAAATTTGAGAACAACTTCTTTAATAAACAAAAAAGAACAGAAAATAAGTCACTTTAGTTTTGGCACGTATTTTAATGTACAGCTTGGGGCGCATGTGGTGGTAAAGACATCTTAAGTGAATCAAGTTTCCTCAGCAGGTGATTAATTATGAATAAATCTACTGAATAAATCTACTTGAGAAAACAATTTATCTTTCTGTTTGACAACAGGTATTGCTTCCAATCTCTCAATTGTATTTCAGCATATATTTGTGGTAATTCTTTTTGTAAGTGTGATATCTGTTTTAAGTTTAAAATTCCCATTTATATAGTATTACGTTAAAGGTCTCATTCACTAGTTTTTTCAAAAAATTTGCTTTGGTCTCTAGCTTAAATGAATCCCTTGCGAGTCATTTTCTGTGGAAGAAATGCTCTCTCGCTCCCGTTTCAGGTTGAAGTTTGTGGGAGCAGTGGGTGGCAGGAGATGTCAGGACTATGAGTCTAACTCATTAATATTAATGAGATGCAAACATCTCGCCTCTGATTGGCTAACAGCAATGTGACTCATGCTGCTTTCGAACAAATACCTAACTTAACTTGTGTCACTGGTGTTGTTCTAAGACAAATTCCAACTGTTTTTTTCCTCAGGTCCTCTTTCTCAAGTAAAAAATGCAACACTGATGTGCTATGTCCACAAATAACAGAAGTCAGAATGTGTTCAGTCCTATTGTGGAGTTGCTAACGGTTAGCTTCTACTAGCAAAGATGTGCTGTTATGAGCTCAGCACATAATAGTAATTGGGTTAGGTTCTGTTTTGTTATTTTGTTTTCATTTATGTGGGACAACCTCCATGTCCCTTCTCTCTCTCCACACAGGTGATATCATTTTAAAAAATTGTAAATAAAAACTTTTTGATTGGCTGTGCCTTTCCCTACTGTCAGGTGAGACTCTGCAGCTATGTTGGGTTTTTAGCAGCCGCCAAAACTGCGAGAACTTTCCAGTCCGCGAGAGGACTCAGGTGCAACGTGGGTGACACATGAGTATCATAAGCGAGTAAGGATGGCAGCAAAAAAGAAGAATTTGGACATGACGAACTATTTTTCAAAGAAACCTGTAAATCACTTAAAGTCAAGTTTGCTAATGAAATGTGTCCGTCATAATAACGTTACTGACAATGCTAAGCTTTGGCGCACATCATACAGTCTCAAATTGTATGTAACTATGAATTATGTGGTTTGGAAACTAACTGCACAACAAGCTGCCCACCATTAGTTATCTTACGCCATGCATCTAAGGATGACGCAGGTCTGTGCACCCTTCCCCCAGGGACCAAGGTGGGCATGCACTGTGTGATTTCTGTCATATTTTTAAGCCCATTTGCCAGTCATGCAACAATTTTTGCGATTGGTTCGTCTTTAAAGCTGTATAAAAATAAATATGTTACCCCAAGAATTTCTGCTTGCAGAGACTGGACCCATCATGTCTCCCACTGCCTCAGCAGCACCGGCCTCAGGCAGCGTTGACTCAGCGCCCTGAGCCAGCGGATCTCCGCCATCACTGGAGGTAGAGGGAGGCTTTATGGAGCCCAGCAGCCCTGAGCCGTATCAATTCATCCGCTGTCTCAGGGTGCTGAGTCAGCGCTGCCTGAGGACAGTGCTGTCATGCTACTAAGACATAAGAAGACGGGAGGAGTCCAGTCTCTGAGTGGTAACGCTAACATAGGCTAACGTTCAAAACAGTATGTTAGCTATGCTAACTAAGTGCTAATGTGATAATATTGGTAACCTGAAGAAACGCAATCGATCAAAACTCGCAAATCCAACTCCAAATTCGTCACGGGGCGAGTGTGTCTGAGAGATGGTTTTATACCCAAACCTACGGGGCGTGTCTGTGAGACCATGCCTGTGATGTGAAGAGTGAAAAAGATGTACCGCTCTTCGCCAATCACACATTTCAAATGCAGTAGCCACAACTCAACCCTAAGAGGGCAGCACTAAGACGTTTTTAGACCAGAAAGTGTAGAATTTAACAAGTTTACATGAAAATGTAAAAAAAATCCCAGAAACTGAAAGATTGCATTAGTAAAGAGCCATTTATACAGTTTATATGCAAAAAAAAGTTTTGGGGTTTAGTTACTCTAAAGTCTTCAATTCATTTTCCAATATAAATCTGGTGGCCTCTACCATAAAATTGAAAATGTATAATTAACTAGCCTTTCTGTAGCATAATGATACAAAACTAAACTAAATATTGTAGCGTCCACTAAAGCTCAGGACGCAGTCGTCTTTCTACTCTAAAGATTTATTTCTGCAATAACAGTCATACAGATAACTGGGACCACTGTTTTGGCCATTACTCATGCCGACAACTCCAACAACACTGAACATCACTCCCAGCAACACTTCTGGAACCCCGCAAACAGCGCTTCCTCAAAGGGACAAAACAGTATGTTATGACCCGTCTAGGGGTGGCCAGACCATAACATGAAAAAGAATATCCATCCTCAGCAGACCTCAAGCAACCACATGTTAGACTGCAATTTTATGAGTGATTTAAAAAAAATTAAATCATTTACAAGGGACTTATTTAACAATGATAACAGAGGAGATGCGTTTAACTTCAGGGTGAACTAAAGCCTAAAATTTGTGTGTTGTGGATCCCCAAGTATTCACACATACCAGCAAACACCCTGGATTCAAAGTTCCAACCCTGATTGCTGTGAAGGGTCCCCGTCACCCCAAACCGGCTGAACAACCCCTCCATTAAAGGCCCAAGAATATATCCTTAAACACCAGAGACCCCACATAAATGTGTGTGTGTTAGCATGCTGGTGCATATAAGGATTCTCCATAAGAGTGTTCAATAGTTGGTGTGAGCAGGCATCAATCCGTCTCCCAGGAATCGATGCAGACATGAAGGAGATCGGAGCAAAGACGTCCCCCAGAGCCCCAGGCGGACCCGGCGGGGCCGACCGCATCCCCCAAGAGTGGAGTAAAGGAGAACCCCAGGGGAATATCCAGCGGCTACTATTCAGGGGTTCGGGGGGCAGCAGTGACGAGCCCACGGGCCCCGCCAGCAACTAGCAGCGCCAGGGCGCCGGTCCATGGACCGGGAGACCCGGGGCCCAGTGGCGCCCCACCCCCCAGCAGGGACCCGACAAGGGACGGCCGCACGCACCACCACCACCCTAGGCCAATCCCCACCACCAACACCCCAGCACCCCACCCCCCCACGTCGGGGCGCCCCACTGATAGCCGCAGCGGATGGACAGCATCCCCAGGCCAAGCTCAGCCAGCACCTGGACACCAAGTTGTAACAGCTCCCGAGTCCTGATCCCGCGCAACGCAGAGCGCCGAGACCAGGCATTCAACATTTTTCTGATGCCAGAGGACATATATTAAGAAAATTAAGCTAAAACTGCATTTCTGAGTATTTCTTCTTTCAAATCGCTGTGAATCAATAGCAGACGTTAAAAGGCAGTCTAAAACAGACTGCATTTGTGACGTAGCAACCACACTGGGCGGGCTACAAGCTCCTGCTCTTGCTCCGCCCGCTCAGGTTATGAGGAGTAGAGAAGACGATGGCGGATCAACACCTGTGTGCTGTAGCGGGTTGGTTGCAATGCTAAGAAGAATGATATTATTAGCTTTCATACTTTACCATAACCATCTGCAGTGAGAGAGAAATGGATTAAGTTTCTTTCTCACAGCAAGATTAAGAACCGCACATCGGTTTGCAGTCAACATTTCAAAGAAGACTGTTTCACCAACTGGCAGGGGAAAAATGGGCTTAAGTAGTACATAATTTTACCCATATATGCTAATAGGTCTACTATTAGCTCAGTTAAATGAGCCTTTTTGTTCTTTGGAATAGGAATAATTTTTCAAACTTTCCACTGAGATGGAAAAACTCCGGTCCGTAGACATCTGTTGAAAATATGGCAGAGCGGACGAGACACCGTCTTTGCTGCTAATTTCAATAGTCTACCGTCCATATCATCAACCCCTGAGGGCATGTCATCTAGTAGGGTGTTTAAAGGAGTTATGACCTGTAATTTTCACTTCTCCACAAGAAAAAAATGTATGTTATGATTGCCTAACGATTATACACTGGCCGGGAAGCCGATATTTAAAAGTGAAGTGTTTGTTTACCCTTGGGTTCGTCAACCAGCCCACGTACACGTGCACTCCAATACGTGATGTTAATTTCTGGCCGACTTGACGCCTGCAATTGAAATGGTAAGGCTGTGTTTTTATTGCTCTACTGTGTGTAACAAACAGCAGCTAACTGCTAATGCGGCTATTGTAGTAGCGGGACTAGTAGCTTCGAGGACAACACGGGTAATGGCTGCTACTTTGCAAACAACAAATCACCTAGAATGCAGTTACAATTGAAGTTGCGCTAACTGAGCAAGACAGTCAGATTAACCCCCCTCCTTCCTCCCACTAATCAACGCACCCCTCATTTGCATTATTACAATGACCGTCCACGACAGCCAAAATATCACATCAGATCTCACGAGACAATAATGCCTTCAGAAATAAGGGTCAGAGGAGCTCTGTGTTAATTTATTTTTTCACCTTTTCTTTTTTAGAAGGGCCTGAAAGACTATAATAGAGCGTGGGTATCCAAGGTAATACTAGGTTATGACTCCTTTAAAAGACTCTACTTTTTTAACACTAACAGTGGTTAGGTCAAATGCACATTGCTTATCTTTCATAATTTTGTTTAATATGAGGATAATGGAGTGTGGCTAATCCCCTTCCTCATATTCAACTTTAACTGTTTTATTTTTTCTGTGTAAAATGAATTGAAGTAATTAGCAATGTCTTGTGATCTTGTGATGAATTCTTCATCAATTTCTATATGTTTTGGTAGGCTTTTGTTGCCCCGCCCCTGTCAGACCCACATTGTTCCCCCGAAGAGCAAAAGTGTCCTTAAACTCCCACAGCACCTGCCACAGGCTCTCCTGCTGCTAATGGGTCAGCCCCTCACAGTTTGCAGACCAAACTTTTCTCCCAGCAGTCATCCATTCTCCCTTGTCAGTGGGCTGTTCTGTAGGTGGTGATAGCAAGGTCTCTGCAGCACACACCACTGTGGTGGAAGGGGGTGGACACGACGAGGCTGGAATGAGCTGGACCAGGGGCGTCTCCAGCCTTTAGGGAGTACCTGGGCTTAGCCCAGACAAGATGTGATATTTTTGTAAAAAAGAAAAAAAAGAAAGGTGTTAAAATAGATTATAGACTATAGCATACATTGTAAGGTGCCTAAATTATAATTTATTTTCAATGCATGCATGTCAAAACAGTGTAATGGTCATCTAATATACTAGCCTGGCTTTTGCCAGACTAAGTTCAAGATTGGTGAGTCTGCCATGTAATTTCTACTACACAAGAGGCGTGACCAATGGGCATAGTTCAAATGACTCTGTACGCAAGTGGATAGAGCATTCACCAATCAAGCCATCGATCCAGGTGACGTACTTTGCCGAGCAACGCGAAACTCATCTTTCTTTTGTATGAATTCTTCCAGTGCAAGTTTCTGTTCCGTTTTCAAAGAAAACTTGCTTTTTAAATCTTTTAAAACAGCAGCGACAGCAGCATCAACGGATAGCTGTGCTCTGGTGGCTGCCATGACCAATGTAAACAACAAGCTGCTTGCCGACTTTTTCGTCACTTCTATGACGTCATCATTTTGAACCCACCAATAGCACGCAATGCGCCCTGGGTGGGGTTGGTGAAAGGGCCTTTCTGTGTGGAGTTTGCATGTTTTCCCCGTGTTCCCTTGAGCAGCTAATGTGAGCTACTCCCACAAAAACATGCACTAGTCCTGGGGCTATATACTGCCTCCTCCTGGCCGGCCGGGGCGCCTAAAGGGATGGGGAGGACCTGGCTGGAATAACGTCATCCTTCCACGCGCTACGTCCAGCCGGGGAAGCCCCACCCCCTCAGGTGAAAAGAAGGGCCTGCTCACTGCCCAAGCATGAAGGAGGCTTCGGTTTCAGTGCAGGGCCCTCCCGGTGCTGGCAGAGGGAGAGCGGAACCCCAGGACTGGAACTAGGTAGGAGCACTTTTGTTTTTTAAATCTTTTTTTTTATTTTTATAGCGTGCAAGGCAGATAAGCCGGTTGTGATTGGTTCCAGAAAAACTGGATAGGCTGTAGCAATAGTTTAATGTGTGGGTTTCCAGACTGATCTACAGGGCAGAATCAAACTGCAGTCAGATCAGGCTGGCGAAAGCCAGGCTACTAATATACAATGGCTTATAATTGTATAATGAATGTTCAATTCAATGTTTAATATTCAGGCTTTTGTGTTTTGGAAAATTACATCTGAAAACAGCAAAACCAAAAATAATTTAGTTCAATCAATCTTTCTTCACTTGGTCTCCCTTTTCTCTTCTTTACGTTAATGTCCCTTTCTGTTTCCCATTTGTCTTTGCTTTTTCCAACTCTGTTCTTCCGACAGTGAACTCCCCCATTTCTTTAAAACTTAGAATTAGATTGCTCACAAACACCTTCCACATACTATCATTCATACACTATTCACCTATTGCTCCTTGTCTCTGTCTTTATCTCTAGTTGTTGTCTCCCCTCTTCTCTTCTCACTTATTTTATTTATATTTTCAATGATGCACTGTTTTTAATTTGCTTCTATCTATATTTTATTAGATATTATGATAGTTGGAATTAAATGACCTTTTCTTATTAATGATCTATAACACAATGTTAGAATACTTAATTGTTACCACTTCACATGCCTAATGATGATGCTGATGGTTCTGCTGGAACTGCAGCTACAGGTCCTCTCTTTAGGTCATCTCTCCTACCCTCTACAAAATCATGACATCTGATTTAAGTGTGCAAAGGATGATTATTGTAAACTAATAATACAAAACACAAACTAAATATCCTTATGCAAACAACTGAGCGACATCAAGTCATGATGCATTAAAAGTGTTACAAAAGTGTTTACTTGGTCAGCAATCTCTAGCACAAAAGAATTCTACTTAAATAACTGTGACCAACTTCCATTTTTGATTGGAACAGCTCTGCTGCTGCTGAATACTTCTCTGTCTTCAGCTCATTTTGCTTCTTTTTACAAAATTATTAAATAAAATCAAAGTGTGCAACAAACCAACAGAATACAAGTCACATATATAGCAATACAATAATACAAACAAGCGGACAATAAAACCAACAAGGCAGAGGCGGTTTTTTGGCACGGGTGAACCGGGCAGCCGCCATTTGTTCATCATGACACATAAGGGGCGGCACGAGTACTGACAAAAGAAAAACAGAAAAAAAAAGATTTGCGGTTTCCTATCATCTATGCACTATGTGGGGAATTGGTAAATTGGCGCCCCTGCAGCTCCAGGCGCCCCTACTTGCTGGCAAGAGGCTGATTTGAACATACAACATCAGTTCTGAGCGCAGTTTTAAGTGGCGTTTTTTTTCAAAAATAAACAGCGTTGTATGATCACATCCGCTTTCCATAGCACAGACCATGGAACACACGATGTGAGAAGAGGGAGGGGCGGGAGAGGACAGTTTACCTGGGTCTCCCAAATGCATAAGCGTAATTTTAGCCGGGGACACCTGGCAATATTTATGATTGGCAGTTTTGTCCCAACCACTTTTATAAACCTGATGTGGAATTTCTTACCAGCGCAGATCTAAAATCCACTTGTGCTCCCAGCACAATTTCTGTGCAATCAGTATCCGAACTGACTGGTATTCCAGTCCAGAAAGAAACATGGCTATATAAAAATACAGCCATGTTTCATTCTGCGCAGATGCTGCAGCTTTCTTTGCAGAGGTTGATGTTTCGTTCAATAAAGACTCGCATTCAAAAGCAGGTACAGCATTAACAGATAACTGATTAACTCGTATCTCTTAAATGCAAGGTGTTCTAATTATGCAGCGTCACCTGCACCATGCATCTATGCACAGATGGCTCAGGTCTGTGTGGGCTTCCCCCAGGGGGCAAGGTGGGCACACACTGTGTGAATTTTGCCATATCTTAGCCCATTTCCCAGTTATGCAACAATTTTTGCGATCGGTTCATCTTCCAAGGCTGCATACAAATAAATATTGTTTCCCCAAGAATTTCTCCTTGCATATCTAATTTGTCTCAGGTATGTTTTAAATACAAAACAATTGGAATAAAAGTATATGGTTTATTGTTGCAGAGTTCTGAACTAGTCCAATTTACCTACCCGCCGTTATCTCCAGATCAAATCCCGATCCAACCCGGCCATTCATTTAAATCATCGGTCTGTGTCCGCCACAGCTACGTGCTCCAATGCCTCCTAAACCTTCATTGTGCTGTCAGGTGAGCTCTCACATAGCGATGCGAGTACAGTGTCCAGGGCTGAGATGTTGCTCAGTCAGATGTGCTCATAGGAATTTTTTTTTTAGATTCATTCAGCTACCTGAACTCTATGCATAAAGTTTAAGATATCTGCACGTCTGCACCAAGTTTTCAGGGATGTGAAGTCTAAACTTTCAAAATGCATTTCAGATTTTTCTGTCAATGTTTTAAAAAAGAAAGCAGAAAAAGAAAGAGGTCTAAGACGGAAAATGATGTGACCCCTGATTTATATATTACAAGGAATTATTTCCCTTTTTATTTCTCTGAAATGTTGCACAGCTGATATTTTATGCAGAACTGTAACGAAATTACAGTTTAAGTTTCTGCGCAAAGAACGGCAGAGTTGCACGGGAAATGCGTTTGTTTTGTTTGTTGCGGGTTCTTCTTCTATTCAATTCAATTCAGTTTATTTATATAGCGCCAATTCACAACAGATGTCATCTCAAGGCACTTAACAAGAAGTCATTTCAATACATTTATACAAACATTCCAATCAGTTAAAAAGTTTCCTATTTAAGGAATCCCAGCAGATTGCGTCAGTCATTGGTGTGAGGTTGGGCCCCGTTGATGCAGACTTTCCAACCACAGCAATCCTTCAGCAATCCCTCATACTGAGCAAGCATGTAGCGACGGTGGAGAGGAAAAACTCCCCTTTAACAGGAAGAAACCTCCAACAGAACCAGGCTCAGTAGGAGCGGCCATCTGCCATGACCGTCTGGGGGTTTGAGAAGACAGTGCAGAGACAGAAGGAACAGAAGATCCGATATAAGAGAACTTTCTATGTTACAGAAAGTATGAATATATTATTAATGCAGCCAACACTGTTTTACACTGTGCTACGATGATAATAATCCTTTCCAGACAACAGTCTAATGATGGTTTTCAGAACCGTTTGAAAAACAAATTAAAAGACAACGGGCTTTGAACTTTTACCACCTGTTATTACACCGCAGTGTATATTGTAATAATACCTCAAAAGGATGAATACTTATATATGAATAGTTTTGGCAATAAATATATTTTAAAACACAAACCTACGCCCTTGCCCAAATGGAAGGAAGAGGGCAACTTCGACTTTCTTCCAAATATGCTCATCTCATTCATATTATTATTAATAAATTCCTGCCCATTTTTCTGAATGGTGTGAAATGGCTAAAAATGTAGTCTTGTTTCTGGTCGTGTGTGACCAGAGTTTTGGGGAATCTTGGGAAATCTAGCTTTATCGATTTTCAAGTGCCAAATAAACTCAGAGATGGACAGAAAAAGGTCAAACTCATCAGGTCCAAGTTGGAGGTAGAGATTGTGCACCTTAAAAGTGTGTTTCCTGGCGGAATTGCAATAGTTGAATAATAACTAGATTGTTTTTTTTAGTTTTTTTAATGTGTCATTAAGGGATTTGTGCAATTGACAAATATGTTTCCCTTTCAAGTATATTGTTATAATAAAAAGCAATGTATATTGCATGTGCAAATTTTCGTTTTGTTTTTCTGCATGGAGGGGATGGGGGTGTTCTCGGAAGGGGTCTCGCCCAGGGAGTAATCCAATGTAAAACCGCCACTACAACAAGTTCAACAACAGTGGTAGCATTCAGCCTTCCCCTCTAAAGCAGCAGTTCAGTTCTCAAAAGGGGAACACTGTCTGCAGCAAAAACGTAATTTTACAAAGATAAATCCCTTGGCCTCTCTTCAGAAAAGGCTAAGGAGTTACAACTGCTTTATTAGTAATTTTTGATGATCCATTGATTTCTGTCCGTCTTAGAAATGTTGCTAATCACAATGTATCTTCTGGTTTGGCGCTGTGCAGTTTTATGTGCATTTGTACAGATCAACCTCGTTAGGAGAGGGGAGGGGCCGTGTGCCCACGGTAGTGTTATACTTACTATGGCAAGCCATGGTATGGCAAGGGGTTACATACGCCTTGGATGTTAATACCTTTATAAGGCGTTAATACACGCCTTATTTTTGATACTGATGGCTTGCCATAACTGACTGTAACCTGACACCGAGTCAAGTCAGCAGCAACACTGATCAGAGTAGAGCACACCCGATCCATTGTGTGTGACTGAGAGAGCGGTGAGCCTGTGGCTGGTGAGTGAAACAACAGACTGAAAACATTTGGGGCTGAAGCCACGGCAAAATCAGCTGACGACGCCACTGAGCAGGACACTCCCCTCCTCAGGGAGCAGTAGCCGACCTCTGTCCAAGTTTAGCACACCCCCAATGGCTTGTAAAATGTCCAGTCCAAGGATGCAGGTGTCATGCACATAAACCATCAAGGCAGTATAAAGCACAGTGAGGTCCCTCACCTTAAAGCGGAACATCCCTCTGCCTCTCATTGGGGCCAGGTCTCCTGTGACAGTCCTCAGCTGTGCATCTGTTGGTTATACTGCAGCTCCAGCAGGGACGATATCACGACAGACCAGGGTTGCATTGGACCATGTCTAGCAGTGCCGTACAGGGCACCCCTGCAACCATAACCAGGACATGACCGAAGTCCCCCACCATCTTCTAACCCACAGCCCTGACAGTCTCTGTTGAAGATGGTGACAGGCATGTGGTGTTGGTTTCACAGGCCTGTGCACCCTCACCTACACAAGCTCTTGGTGTTTTAATGACTGCTGCAGCATGTCGGCACTGGGCGCTGCCATCTATGTTTGCATCACGTGACGGAGCATTACATGAAGCAGGACTCAGTCCCGACAACATTGCAGCCATGGGACTCAAAGCTCCTCAGTTGCGAGGCGCAGTGCCGTTTCTCTTACCCCTTGAGTAGACTGTTGAGGCTGAGTTGACATCTCCTGCTGTTCTTTCTTCATCTTGTCCATCAACATGGCAATGCTGTGGCTCCAATTAGCGACTAACCATGTCAGTGAAAGTTCGTAGTGCACTTCTGACACCAATGTGGAATCCACTAATGCTCAGGAGTGCAGTCGTGTTTCTACAGTCCACGCCAACGACACCAACAACACTGAACAACACTTCCAGCAACACTTCCCCCATCTGAACAGCGCTTCCTGAAAGGGACATTACAGTGTAAAACTGGAGCTCAAAACATTTACCAACAGTCAATCACAGCCCTTATAAGAACAAATAGAGGTGATACTGAAGAATAATTGCACTATATACAGAAATGGTTCAACATAAACAAAATCAAACTTCTTCCCAGGCACATCACATTCACCACATATAAATCCTAAAAACAAATATGTGCAGTAAGTGTCATTGGAGATGACTAAGTGCCATCCGATTGGATAAAAATGGATTGTATTACGGTATACCAATAAGTGGTTAAAAAAGGAAAAAAGAAAAATCTAAATATAATTGTTTGCCATTGTACAAATTTCTACGAATAAAAAGTCAGTCAGGCTGTCTATCAGTCTGTCTCTAAAAGAATAAGTCTGAGATTATGCTACTGCAATAAAACAATATTTTGAAGACTATTACTTCTGTGCTAGCAGTTTGTTTAGGTACAATATGTTCCAGAAAAATAAAGAATATGAACTGTTTTTCTTTCACTCTCGGCCAATAGAATTTTTTTAACTTACCAGTTTTTTTAAGCTTACCAGGATTTCAATCCAAAAATCTCGTGAAGAGCTATTGTTTTGACAACAAAGTTAAACAAATAAACCCTTTATTGAATTATATATAGATTTTAAATGAAAATAGTAACTTTAAAAAAGTGAAGTGAATTGGTGTTGCAGAAAATCAAAAAAAAAAAAAATTTTATCTAAGATTATTAGCAGTTGTGTGCTACTTGCAGATCATGCAAGTATCACAGGTATATATACATTTTAACACATCATATTAGGCCTTAATGCTTATGCATATATACATAAATGCAAAGCACAAGAGATCCAATGACCATTATATGCACTTGACAGCTTAAATATAACGATCATCAAACAGGCACACAAGTAGCAGTTGTTCCAATTAGTGCAAGTAAATGAAAGGACCTAATAAACACTGATGAATATTTCAAAATGGACGTGAGAGTCACATTGATTTGTTCACTAAAGAGTTGTGATTAGAACAGTCTGTTGATTATAAATGACCACCAGGTGAATCATTGGTGTCATGGCCTGAGTGGTGATGTGGGGGAGAACTCAGAAAGACCTCATCAAATTTTATTCAGCCTTACATGAATTTCAAATTAAACCCAACTGCAGAGGCTGAATTTTATTTACAAACTCACATGAAAGGTGTTAGAAGATCAAACAAAGAAATCCCGGACTCTGTGTTCCCATGTAGCTGCAATGTGTTTTGTTAAATATACAAGCAGTAATTTGGGTTGTGTTTACTCATGAGCTCATCCCACCATGCAGATGGTCATGTCATCTCTGGGAAAGTAAAATTACATTTGAGTTTGTTTACCATGCTTTATGCTTGTCACATATTATTATTGAATTTAACCTGCTGAATTGGACCCAAATACAGTGTGCTATGTTGCAGTCAAAAGAGGTGAGCCAGAACCAAGTAACCATGCATTTCTAGTGACAAACTAGATCATTGTAGACTCTAAGAGTCTATGACTTGTCAATTTTTAAGTGTTTTACAAAAACAGGCATGCATCACAAGTTACCAAATCCAGGAGGACTGTAAAGCCAGTCTTGTTGAGACAGTTCCTGACAGTAGAAAACAAAAGAGTTTGACTTTGTTATAAAACAATTCAATGAATAATATTTATACTGTATTTCTGTCTTACATCTTTATTTTATCCTATACCAGATGTATGTTTTACACTTTTATAAGAAAAAGTAAAAGAACAAGTTATTACACACCAATTTCTATTGTTTCTGGATATATTTAAATTGCAATTTAACGGGTAAAATATTGTCTTTATTCCAAGCCTATTTAATAAAAGGAAAAAAATCCAAAAAGGATGAGGGTTTACTTTAATTTCTGACAATCTCAAGGTACTTGATACAGTATCTTGCACCAGTAGTGATACATCTTAGTTTTTTATTTTTTTATTTTATTTTGATATGGTACAAACACAAATGTCAATGCTCTTTTTATTGGAATTTTATGTTATACACAAACTAGGTAACACTTATGAAATATAAAGAAAATAATGCATCTTTTTTAATTGTCTTTTACTAATGAAAAGTGAGGTGTGCATGTATTCACTGTGATACACCTTAATAAAATTCAGTTCAACCAATTACCTCCAGAAATTACCTAATCCATAAATATAGCCCACTTGTGTGCAATTGAATATCAGTACAGGTGAAACCCGAAAAATTTGAATGCCTTGCAAAAGTTTATTTATTTCAGTAATTAAACTTAAAAGGGGAGACTAATACATTATATAGACTCAATACATGCAAAGTGAGATATTTCATGCATTTATTTGTTATAATTTTGCTGATTATGGCTTACAGCTTATGAAAACCCCAAATTCAAAATATCTGAAAATAAGAATATTGTGAAAAAGTTAAATATTTTAGGCTCAAGTTGTCACACTCTAATCAACTATTAATTCCATAACAACTACAAAGGGTTCCTGAGTCTTTAAATGGTCTCAGTCCGGTTCAGTAAGAATCACAATCATGGAAGACTGCTGACCTGACTGTTGTGCAGAAAACCATAGTTGACAACCTCTATAAGGAGGGAAAGCCTCAAAAGGTACCATACTTTCAGACTATTGAGTGCACCTGAATATAAGCTGCACCAGCTAAATTTTAGTACACATTAGGGTTGGGCGATGTCCCCCAAATTGGCAGTTGACGATGTTTACAGTAAAACATCGTGATGGACGATGATATCGTTGTTGGGGGGCACTTATTTTTTTACTATATCTCTTAACATAGGCCTAAAAAATTTTTTACTATGTTTTTTAGGAAAAACCTCAATTTCGTAAACTGTACTTTCATTATTTTACTACACTAATACATTATAAGTTGTGATACATTGTAAATTTCAAGTTGTAATACACTTCACGCAGCTGAGTGAATAAGCGTGAATGAAGTGGCCACTTCAATGGGACCCACTGTACTTACCCAGCCTTTTCAATACGTGGCACTCAGTTGCATGTAAGGGGAAAGAAAGAGACTGATGAATCGAGCTGTAAAGCACAACTTATGTTCATGGTGGACCAGTCGCTGATGCCAAGAAGTTAAAAAAAGAAATAAAACTTGACGTTCGGATTTTGTCCTCAGTCACCCATAAGGAAGGCGGTCTTTGTATCAGGATCCACCTACTACTCCAGGTTGTTCTCTCCCTTGTAACTTCAAATCAAACTTTATTTATAAAGCGCTTTTCATACAAGTTGCATCACAAAGTGCTTTACAGATTAAAATGACCACATAAAACCACATTCCAATCCCTCCCCCACAGATTTAAAAGCATGGTCAGTTATACCCCCCTTCCCCCAACCCATGCACACACACAGTTAAAAGCAACAGTAAAAAAGGACATTGGGCCAAGTGCAGATGAACCATGCAAGGAAACGCCATCAGAGGAGTCATGTGCACCGGCAGCGCCAGAACAACAGCAGCAGCCGAGGCACCGACACAGGGCACCCAGAGGAGGGAAGGCCAAGACCCCTACCTCCACCCAAGCTCCACCTGGAGAGCATCCAGGCAGCTATAGCCGACCACTGTTCCCGGGGCAGAGTGCCCCCATAGAGGAAACACTGGAACGGGGGTTTAGATAAATTAAAATATAAAAATGAACAGCAAATTAATGTGATAAAATTACATAGTAAAACACTGATAAAATATATTCATATAAAACATGCAGAGCAATTAAACAGACAATAATAAATAATTATCAGTTAAAAGCTAGGCTAAAAAGGTGAGTCTTGAGGCTGCTATTAAAACATGAACATTCTCCACGGCCCTGAGGTCCTCTGGTAGCCGTTCCAGAGGTGAGGGCCAAAAAACTGAAAAGATGCCTCACCATGAGTGTGTGTCCTAACTTTTGGGGTGACAACACTTTTGCTGTTACTGCACCAAAAGTGTTGATCTGTCACTTAAAATCCATATAAAATACATTGACGTTTTTGGTTATAATGTGACAAAATGTGAAAAAGTATAATGGGTGAATACTGTTGATAGGCAAGGCAAGGCAAGGCAAGGCAATTTTATTTGTATAGCACACTTTCAACAGCAGGGTAATTCAAGGTGCTTTACATGATTTGGTGATTTAAAAAACAAAAACAAACAGACATGAAATATAACATTGGAAATTAAATGTAAAGAAACACACATTACACATGATACACAATAAAGCAAGAGAAAGATCAATAAAGCAAGAGAGCATGAACACATTTCATACATATGACAATCATTTACTCGAAGGCAATTCTAAACAGATGGGTTTTTAGTCTCGATTTAAAGCAGTTCAGAGTTTCAGCAGCTCTGCACTCGTCAGGAAGTCTGTTCCAGATAAGGGGAGCATAGAAACTAAAAGCTGCTTCTCCATGTTTAGTTCTGAGTCCAGGGATGTTTAGTAGGCTACAGTTGGAGGACCCGAGTTGTCTGGGTGGTTGGTACCGTGACAACAGGTCTTCAACATATTTTGGTGCTAAGCCATGTACTGATTTATAAACTAGTAGGAGTATTTTGAAGTCGATTCTCTGAGATACAGGGAGCCAGAGTAAGGACTTCAGAACTGGGGTGATGTGCTCTACTTTCCTGGTTCTAGTGAGGACGGGAGCAGCAGCGTTCTGGATCAGCTGCAGCTGTCTGATTGACTTTTTAGGCAGACCTGTGAAGATGCTGTTGCAGTAATCAATCCAACTAAAGATAAACGCATGGATGAGTTTTTCGAGGTCCTGTTGCAACATCAGTCGTTTAATCCTAGAAAAGTTCTTCAGGTGATAGAATGCTGACCTTGTTATTGCCTTTATGTGACCCTGGAGGTTCAGGTCTGAGTCCATTACTACAACTAGAATTCGTGCCTGATCAGTAGTTTCTAGCTGTATTAATTGAAGCTGTGTGCTGACTCTTGATCGTTCCTCTTTGGGTCCAAAAATAATTACTTCAGTTTTGTTTCTATTCAGCTGGAGAAAGTTATGGCACATCCATGCATTTATTTGGTCAATGCATTGATTTAGGGTTTGAATGGGTTCAGAGTCACCTGGTGACATTGTAATGTAAAGTGTCATCCGCATAATTTTGGTAGCTAATGTTATTGTTTGCTATAATCTTGCCTAGTGGGAGCATGTACAGTAGATATTAAATAGAAGGGGCCCTAAGATGGAGCCCTGGGGCACCCCACATGTGATTTCTGTTCGTCCTGATGAAAAGTTTCCTTTTGAAACATAGAAGTCCCTGTTCTTTAGGTAAGACTCAAACCAGCCAAGTACTGTACCAGAAAGTCCGACCCAGCTCTCCAGTCGTTCCAGTAATATATCATGATTAACAGTGTCAAATGCTGCACTGAGGTCCAACAGAACCAGCACTGTGGTTCTACCACACTCTCTATTTATGCGGATGTCATTGAATACTTTGACAAGGGCAGTCTCAGTGCTGTGGTGAGCACGGAAACCAGACTGAAAAACATCAAAACGGTTTGTCATTGTTATGAAGCTATTTAACTGCTGAAGCACAGCTTTTTCAACAATCTTACTGATGAATGGAAGATTTGAGATTTGCCTGTAGTTCTGCACTAACGTTTTGTCCACATTATTCTTCTTTAGTAGGGGTTTAATAACTGCTGTTTTTAAAGCCTGGAGGAAGACACCTGACAGGAGGGATGAGTTCACTATTTGAATAAGATGTTGATGATTTCAGAAAAGAACGTTTCCCTAGCATCTTTTATAGTTAGCTGATATCTATTCAGTCTCTCTTTGTAGATCTCACAGTGAACCTGGAGTCGAGTTTTCCGCCATTTTCTCTCGGCTTGTTGACACTCTCTTTTTTCACTACGTACCAGTGGATCACTGCCCATGGAGACTTCTTTCTACCTGAGACTGCCTTCACTTTAGATGGAGCAATGGAATCCATGATGTCTGAGATTTTCGCAAGGAAATTATCTACCAGCTTATTTACTGAGTTTGAGTTGGTAGATGAGGGGGATGCAGTGGAAGGGTAAATACGTTTAAAGGTTTCTACTGAACTGTCCCCTAGAAAACGATTTTTTATAGTGGTCTTACTGTGGTTGGATAATTTAGCAGAGATGGTACTCTCAAAGAAAGTACAGAAATGGTCAGATAATGCAATATTAATTACCGAGATGTTGGAAATATTTAAACCTTTGCTGATAATTAAGTCTAGAGTGTGTCCTTTATTGTGTGTTGGTTTTTTGACATGCTGGGTCAGGCCAAAGTTGTGGAGAGTATCTAATGTTTTTGCTTGTCTATCTTGGGGGTTGTCGGAATGGATGTTAAAATCCCCCACAATGATTAGTTGGTAAGGAGAGGTAAGGGAGTTTGTTGTTCTGTCTACATAGTGCAGAAGTGAAAAACCTTGCGGGATAATGTGATATACTGTACATGTTCTAATGTTGCAATAGTGCACTCACCTAGATAAAATGTGGGTGACAAGGTAAGTTTACCAATCTTTGAAAAAAAAACTGAAACAAGGAAACATCCTGACTGACAGAAAGTTCTAAGCAAGAAAATAAAGCTTTCTAAAAAAAGAGACAAATTACAGTTCAAGAAAAAGACTATTAGAAATGCAGCTAGTTACTGCAAAACCTCCCAGCAAGAAAGACCCTAGCCACTATATCTCCTCCCAGATAAAGCTCCAGAAGCTTATCAGCCAAAGGGCCATTTCAATTAAAAGGGTTTTTGCAAGACAAGTAGTTAAATACCTCAGAGGGAACCTGTCGCCACGGGAGAAGTGGCAGGCTGCCTCCACAATACCGAGGAAGGCAGCAGAGGAAGAAGAACGGAGTGCTTCATGAATGGCTAGGCTTGGCCCCGGTAGTAGCACGTGACAAGTGTTATTGCATTAGCTACTCGCCAATCACATAATGAACTCTCTGTCAGACAAGACAAAAGTCTGGACACACCCCTGCTGCATGGCAAAAAGCTAGAAGAATGTGATCGGTGGGATTAACAATGAAGAAGCCCTGAAGGGAGGCAGAGAGAGGCCTTTTGCCAGAGAGAGATAGGAAGATTCAGAAGCTTAGTGTTGTCAAATGTTTTATTCAGCCATGACCGTGAGTGCTGCCAAACAGATTAGTCTGTTTACCAAAGGTTCTCATTTAAGAGATAAATCTTTAAATGTTGGATTTGGCAGGGCGGGGGAGATGAAGAGGGGCAGCTTCTGTGTTGCACAAAGATGATAGTAGGGTGGGCTCATCTAATAACAAAAAAGTCAGAGTGAGAAATAAAAATTCTCATTTAGTTGTGAGCTGTCTGAATTAAAGACGAATTTGAGCAGACAATGCTCAAAATGTCTCAGTATAACTTGCTCCCAAGATGAGTAGAGGATCGAGCTATCTTCAAGCCAAGCAGGTTAACCCTGCGCTATGGTGCAATGGGGTGGAGGGGGTTTAAATATTCGACTGAGTTCTTTGTTGTAGCTCAGTGGAATTCTTGCCTCCTCTTCCCTCCCCACTCTTTTTGTTCTCTGCTACAGCGGGGGTGATGAGGCTCCCCTGGGTGTGTTGAGTTACAGAAGTCCAGGCACACAGGATAATCATCTTCAAGACACATCAACAGGGCAGTTGTAATTTTTAACAACAGGGGAGGAAAATAATAGTTAACATTTAGGAAAAAAAAGGAAAGATTCCATGGTAGAAAAGTAATGTTTATTCAGCCAACCACCTACTATAGCTACAAATATACCTATATTCAACAAAGTACACTTCAGTCATGTTTGCTTGAGCTGTTTGGCTGTAAAAACCTTAGTTCTGAATAAGCGTGGAAGAATATGCCATGCCCAGCATTCCACACCATTTCCAATTAATGATGCTGCTCCTGGCAGCAAGATAGTAAATGACTATCAAGAGGGTTGTTTTATTTCCCAGGATGAAGGATGCAGAGCTCTTCTCACTCAAGAACTGAACACCACCAGCTCCTATATGACCCACTTTCCTACTAATGAGAGGTCATCACAACCAAGGTATAAATACCAGGGGGGGGGAGAAGACTTTGTCAACTACTGCTGGGTAATTCATTGGTACTTTATTTCACCTTAAGGGACAGACCAAGAATTTTTAGCAAATGGCAGGTGCCTGAGTTAGGGACAAAAATGGACAAACTACTGTAGGGCAGCTTTTAATAGAACCAATGGGACCTAGAATGATTTTTTGTCCCTGCCTCTGCAACCCCCTTCCCTCAACACACACACCAAAACAACACAGGTGGACCAGATATAATACAGTCAACAAGCTGATGATAATGACCTGAAGGACAATGATTGGCAGATTAATTGTAATGCTGCAGAGTCCCCCTGACTATTAGATCTCAGTTTATTCAAGACTCAGCTGTTATTCCTGCACTAACACATGAAAGTGTGAGAACAATCTGTCTATGTTCAATGAGAAGCTACACTCTATGGAAAATCCTATTCACCACCTGGCTGGCTTTCTCAAATCAATAAAAACTCAGGCTATGACAGGTGCAGAGTGAGTGACTCTCAATGGCAGCCATATGTCAAGTAAATACAGATAAATATCTTACTCAAATGTTTAATAAACACTGAATATTATCTAACATATGAACATATATTTTTCTTTACAGTAAAATAAGTTTGGAAACCAACTCTCAGCATGCTAACATGTCAAGGTTTACACAGAATAAAATGTGAGAATTAATGAATTCAAGTCTGTGAAACAGTTTGACATGCTAGAACAGGAATGTGGGGTGCTGGGTAAAATGCATATGAACTGAAAAGTATCTCAGTAATGGGGTAATATGAATCAGTGTGGGAGGGATTTCCTTTAATTATTCAATCAACTGTTGTGCTACCTCCTGCCTCCCGCTGTCTCTGTTTCATTATGTCTTTACTTTAACAACAGTAAACAGTGAAGTCAAAGAAACAAAAGGAAGGACTGCACCTTGAAAAAATGATCATGCCTCTTTGAACTTTTACACATTGTGTCATGTTACTACTGCAAACCTGAAGGTATTTTTGGGGGCTTTTATCTGACACGACACAAAGTGGTGAACAATTGTTAGCTGGATTGAAAAGGATAAATGTTTTTCAAAAGTTTTTCCAAATCTAATATGACAAGTGTGGCAGGCAATTGTATTCTGCCCCCCTGAATCCCCTAAATTAAATACAATACACCCAAATATGTATTAAATAGAGCCTACATATTTCTAAATTAAACCTCTATATAAATAAGGCCTTTTTGTGAAGGCCTCAAAGATCAGTTGCAGAGTATTCCATAACAATAAGTAAAATGAAGATCAAGGAACACACAGACAGGTCAGGGTTAAAGCTGTGGGGAAGTTTAAAACCGAGTAAGGTTATAAGGCCGTATTCCAACTGTTGGACATCTCACGGAGTACTTTTCAGTTCATCACATGAAAATCGAAAACGCACAACCGCAAATCTACCAAAACATGTTTGCTCCACTCAAACTCAGAGGCTTTGTGGTAACTCCTAGAGGAGCTGCAGAGATCCCCAATACTGTTAGCCATGGCTGTACGTTAACTTTTTTTTTTAGCTTATAGCACTGGTGCTACAGAGGTTGCTAGTTTTAAAGCACAGACAAAAAAGTTGTAGCAACAAAACAAAATGTCTTTTACAATATCTAAAAAAACCCAATGTGCATCTCATTACTTGAACACACAAACGATACATTTTCATTCAGTGAAAATGCTAACACATTAATTTTATTTATGTTAGTGTGGATGTATTTAATACATACGTGTGTGGATATACATTGAGAAATGTGAGCAATTTAGGTCATGATGCAATACATATAATAGCATAGAATGTCCATTAATCATCCCACACTGGGGAATTCAAGCATAATAGTAGCAAAGTGACAGAGTCACACAAAGATAAAAAAAGATAAAAAAAACTGAATTAGGAATTACAGTGTACAAGAAGGGCAAAATTACAACACACACATACTGTGAAGTTATTAAAAGTAGTATACTCCGGTTCAAGAAATGTGCAACTGAGCAGGATAATTACAAAGTATTCACAACAATAAAGAACAGGCTGTTAACAAAAAGTGACAAATAAAAAACTGTGCAAACAACAGAGATGTCTAATAATGGACAATTCTCAGCATTCTCTTTTCTCTTTGTGAGACTATTATTCAACAACAGTGTCTTCAGTCAGAGGCTTCTTTAGTTTTGCTGTAACACAGACTGCTAAAAGAGATCCTTCCTGCCCACAGCCATTAGCGTTAAAAACTACTCCTTGAAGAAATTTGAATAGAATGAGCTAAAAGACTTAATTTTCCCTTGGGATCAATAAAAGCAGAAATGTTATTTGAAATGAGATGCAAATAACAGGAAGCATGCAAACATTCATCAAATCAAGTCAAGCGTTATTTATAAAGCGCTTTTCATACACAAATTGCAGTTCAAAGTGCTTAGAATTAAAATGACCTAACAAAAACCACATTACCATCCCTCCCCCACAGATTTAAATGCATGATTATAGTTATACCCCGTTCCCCCAACCCAACCCTCAAGCAAGCACACACTTAAAAGTTACAATAAAAATGACAATGGACTTAGTACAGATGATCCAGGTAAGGAAGCGCCATCAAAGGAGCCATCTGCACCGGAGCAGTAGATCAACAGCAACCGCCAAGGCACTGACCCAGGGCGCCCAGAGGAGGCAAGGCCAAGACCACCACCTCCACCAAGCGCTACCTGGTGAGCACCCAGGCAGCCACAGCCGACCACCACTACCAAGGCAGAGGGCTCCTACAGGGGAAACACTGGAAGGGAGATTAAAAAACAAGTTAAAGGGGCGTCGCGTAGCACAGTGGTTAAGGCGGGCGCCCCATGTTCAGAGGCCTCAGTCCTTGATGCGGTTGTCCGGGGGTTCGCTTCCACCCCGCGGACATTTGCCGATGTCGCTTCCCCACTTCTTGCCCTCTTTCTGTACTGTCCACTTTACAATGAAGACCACTGTGGCCACAAAAAAAACAACAAAAAAACAAGTTAAAGTATAAAATAAACAGAATATGTATGGTAAGATTAAGTAGTAAAACACTGATTTTTTTATTTTAAACATGCAGAGCAATTAAATGGACTATAATAAATAATAATCAGTTAAAAGGAAGGCTAAAAAGGTGAGTCTTGAGCCTGCTCTGAAAAACATGAACGTTCTCTGTGGCCCAGAGGTCCTCCAGCAGCCTGTTCCCGAGGCGAGGGCCATAATAATGGAAAGACGCCTCGCCATGAGTGTGTGTCCTGACTTTAGGGATAACAAGGAGCCAAAGGAGTGCAGAGACCGTGAAGGTTCATATGGTTAAAGCAGTTATGAAAGACAAGAAGGCCCAAGACCATTAAAACACAACCAGTAGAAGAACCTTAAAATCGATCCTAAAACATACAGGGAGCCAATGCAATGAGTTTACGACTAATGTGTAATGTGTTCCCGCCTCCTGGTCTTCGTCAGGACATGTGCTGGTAAATTTTGTAGAGGTTGTAAACCGGATATACTCTTTTTGGGAAGACCAGAAGCCTTGCCTTAGAGGAGCAGGTATCTAAACTTACCATAAAGGTCTTGTCTGTGAGATAGGATGTGAACCATTTGTGAACAGCACCAGAGAGGGCAATCTGTTTAAAATGGGTTAATAGAATAGTGTGGTCTACTGTATCAAAGGCAGATCCAGTAGAAACAACAATGTCAAACTCTGTGCGTCATAGTTTAATCTAAAATAATTTAAAATCTTCAAAAGGGCCATCTCGGTGCTGTTGTTCACCCTGAAACCAGACTGAAATTTCTTGAAGACATTGTGTATATTAATAAAACCATTACGCTGAATTAAAACAAGCTTTTCAAAAATTTTGCTTAAAAATGGTAAATTAGATACCGGTCTAAAATTGTTAAAATCTAAATTGCTCTTCTTCAACAGGGGCCTCATCACCGCCCCTAGGCGGGAGGAAAGAGCCCCGTCTGAGGGGAGCAATTCACCATGGATAAAATCTCGTCACTAAAGGATCCATAAAATGGCTTAAAAATGAAGTGGGGATTGGGTCCAGAACACATGTGGTGAGCCTCACTGAGGAGAAAACCTTATCAAGAATCTCAGCTTCTACCAGAACAAGACTGTCCAGCATTTCCTCTGGTAAAGACACATGATCAGATTTGTTTAAAACCATGTTACTTTGAGAGGATAAAATATTACATCTGATGGTGTCTACCTTCCCTCTGAAGTGGTTTGCAAACTCCTCAGAAAAAGTGTTTGAGGGGGTTTTCTAATATGCATTAGTAGCACGGTTAGACATTTTGTCAATTGTGGAGAATAGAACTTTGGGATTATGTTTATTATATGAAATTAATTTTGGAAAAGTATGCATTTCTTGAATTTCTCACTGTCTTATTGTATGATTTGAGAAGTTCTGTGTATATTACATGGTTTATTTTGATTTGATTTTTCCTCAATTTTCTCTCTGCCACCCAGCAGTTCCTCTTTAGTTTTTTAAGGTTTTAATTTCTCCACGGTGATCCAAATTTTAAATGTGAACTTTTAGTTTTAAGAAGAGCAAGTAGGTTGAGAGTGGACTGAAGCCTTCTGTTAAAATCATTTATAAAATCAAATCACTGGGGGCAGGTAGAGCTGTAGGAGGAATCTTTTCAAAAACCTCAAGAAAACCTGCAGCCACTTCAGGGGTTAGATGACGCTTCCTGACAGTGCTCACAGAGGTCTCTCGCTGGATAAAACTGGTGATGTTAAAAAACATATAGTAATGGTCAGAGACAGCCAGGTCAACAACAGAGGACACACTGGTGGACAGGCCATATGTGGTGACCAAGTCCAGAGTGTGTCCCCTGTTGTGAGTCGGCTGTGTGACGTGCTGGGTAAAATTCCATATAATTCAGGATATTAAAAAAATCTGTTGATGAGGGGATCTAAAGGGTTATCCACATGTAGATTAAAATCACCAGCTAAAATGATCTTTTTATAAGAGTTGTGTAGAGTTGATAAAAATTCTGAAAATTCTGGAATAAAAAGTGTGCCAAATCTGAGGAGTACTGAAAACAGTTGCAGTATATTCAAACTTGCTAAAATTTGGCGGGGGGTATGCCAGGCTCAATGCCAGCATACGAGTGCCCTGTCTATTAAGATGGAGCCGATCCGCCCCAAACAGATGCCTCCTGCCCCAGAAAATGTTAAAATTGTCTATAAAACCAATGTTGTGAGTCACGGTGGCAGAGGAAAGCCAAGTGTTCAGAGATAAAAGTCTCTTAAAATGACCAATTCTTCTGCCAGGGGTGGGAGTGGGGCCAGAGATAAAAACGGGCCCATGTCAGTTTTTAAAAAGATTAAAAGGTGGATAAAATTAGACTTCAGAAGCTAGACTGCTGCTTACGAATTTTTACTGGTGCCAGCGTGAATTATTATTTTACTCACACCTATGTGGAGCTAAATGAGCTCCGGGATCTGTTCTGCAATGTCCGTCATGGTAGCTCCAGGGAAACACAGAGTGAGGGCTCCTTCCATCCTAATATTCCAGATAATGGAATCTCTGATGATGAGTGTGGTGGGAGGTGGGTCTGCAGGTTGTTGAGTCTGGGCAGAGGATCTATCACCATCCCAGACTTGTTGGATGCTGGGCAGAGAAGCATCCTCAGGACCGCAGCAATGTTTATTCAGTGCTGAGGGCTTGTTCCGTGGTTTCGGGGTGAAGTGGAGCACTCCTTAGCGAGTTCCAGCTGCGGTTCTGGGTTTGGCGTGACATGGAGGGCTGCGGGAGTCTGACTGCTGCACCGGCTGCTGGGAGGGATTAGGCTTTAAGCCTGCGGAGCTACGAGGGCCAGGGGCGATTAGTGGAGGGAAGTTCGGGTCCAACGAAACTGTTTGACAGTGGCAGGAAGGTGGTGGCTGCTCGCTGCACCCCCACTGTGGTCGGGCCCAACCGTGGCCCAGGTTCCTAGGACCGGAGTAGAGCTGATGGGGGCTTTTGGCTTACCCCTCTGCTGGAATCAGCGGTCCACCTCTACGGCAGATGTCACATGAGCATTTGGCACCCCAATTCTGCTTGGAGACCCAGCAGTGAATCCCCTCTCCGCAGCATCACCGGGCTGATAGGGAAAAGTGTCCGCCAGGTGAGCGCTGTCCGGCAGCGAGAGTCCGGCCGAAGATGATGTCCACGTCACGCTCGTGCTCCTGGATTTAATACTTGCATGAGTATTCCGTCTGACGGTGGACTGGGAAGAAACACGCAGGAAATGTGGGAATTGTAGTAGGATATAAGGGCAATTACATTGATATAATAACACTTGGTTATCACAATAGACTACAGCCACTATGTAGCAATAAGACATTGCTTCATCTGTCGCAGTTGCATCTTCCTCACACTTAAAAAAACCATGCAGCTTGCAAAGCTGTCGCACGGGTTCTACGTATGAAAAATGTTTTATTGCACAGACACTTTTTTCACCACACATGCGACATGTACAGCCCTCCTGTTAGCTATGTACTACACATATCTAGCCTTCAATCGTGGCATTAAGAGAGCTATTGTTGAAAGTAAGATACAAAGCTAGATTTAAAGTTTCGAACAAATCATCTTGGACATTTAGCAAATGTGGAACTAGGTGCTCTCGTCAGATGAGACCAAAGTGTAAGGGATGGTAGTGGCCAAATCATGCCAAGGGAATATATTTCTTTAGTAATGTTTTACAAAGAAGCTAGTCAGAAGTTATGAGAAGATGGATAAAGCTAAATAGGGTGTGCTCGAAGAAAGGCAGAGGCTGTAGAACACTTGAGACAGGGGTGGAGGATCACCTTTCAGGAAGACAATGACCCTTACATCTAATTAAGAATCTTCAGCTGGACTTGCAAACTGATGTTCAGAGATCGGTCCATTTATTGTGAGTGTGAAAGAGTTTGGGCTTTTTACAGAGGCCAATGGGCAAAAAAGCCCCTAAATGTGCAAACTGGTACAGACACGCCCCAAAAGACTTGCTGTTGCAATTGAAACTAAAGTGGTTCAACTAAGTATCAACTTAGTATTCAAGTAACCACTGTATGGTATATTTTAGAGATTTTTTCATTTGTTTTGTTCCTGCTACAACGCATTTTTGTGCTACTTTTCGGTTGTCTGTTGCACAAAATCTCAAACTATCCAGACAATATGCAAAAAAGTCAGAAGAAACATTTTCAATGCACTGTATGCTACTACATAACATTGAGCTGATGAAGATTGTCCCCCATTTGAGAGCCATCCAAGACAAAGTGTGAACACCCTTCCTCTGAATCATGAAGCAACATACTGAAGTACACAAATGAAAAGTGTTTCATTCTTCCCAGACCATAAGTTAATAAAAAATCCACTCTGTTGGCACCAGACTGTCTGACACAAACTCAAATTGATTCATAATTGAGTTTGTATAGATTTTTATCCAGCTATGCTGGTTACATTAAGGCTTGACTAGTCTCATTTTGCACTTGAGTGTAGAGAGCAAATGCAACCCATGCTCTGGACTCACTGTGCTTTGAGCATTGCAGCAGCTTGCTCAAATAATAACAGGCTTTGAAGGGCAAATTTGCTTCTTTCAACTCATCAATGTGCAGCCACTGAAGGATGTACTTAGGGTCACCTTTTTTTCTATTGACACAAGTCTCTGCTCTGACTATTAGGATTCACATTTGGCATCTAAATGATTAATGGGACTCAGAATAACATGTAATTTTTGATTTACAAAAAAGAGCTTCTCTTAAATGCTCTATTTGGGATTGTGGTTTGATAAAAACATTGCCCAAGCATAAATATTTCACCAGAAAAAAATATTCTTTTATTTTAAAAATGCTTAATTTGCAAGTCAGTAATTTTTTAAAACCCACTTTGTGCTTTGGTAAGCACCCCTCAGCAATTTTTGTTGTCTCCTTTGCACACATTTGGCACCCTGGCAACAGCAGGACAGTCTATGTAGAACTGAATCAAATTAAATAAGAGTTGCTATGTTCAACAGTTCAACACAAGCACAGTACATTAGTCTGCCTTGTCATGTGCATGCATTTAAACACTAAACTGTGTTTGACTTTACAAAAAAAAGTGACACATGGCTAAATTTAGTACATAACTAAAGGTAGACAAACGACAGCTTTCTTGACTAGACAGAAGCTTGTGAACTGGGTTTTTCACTGATACGCCATAAAAAGCCATCTGATACACTGAGATTCCTGCACTTGTCCTATTCTGCCACATTCCCTTTTGTTGATGTCCCTCTTGAAGTGTGTGGTTTGTGATTAAAAAGCAGGCAGATCATTCATCAGACATTGCTGTCTTTTCAGTCCTCAGTAGGGCCTGTCATATCGGTCTCTATCCAGCTCTGAGCCACATTCAGTCTTCAGCCAGACAGACATCTTCCCATTGTTATAAAAAAGGGACTAAGTTTAGGATTTATGGCCGATCTGCAACAGGCCTGAACATCTCCTTGGGGAAGCCATAAAGTACTGAGGAAAACAGAGTGTGAGTAGTAACACACACAAGTAACACACACATTTGTCTTTTATGGCTCCGTGTACTGATAATGATGTTTGATTTTCCATTATGTTCAAATGAAAGGTGAGAGAAACTGGAGGCTGGGAATATGATGTTCTAACCCACTGCTGAAAATGCCAAAGCCTCTAATGTAAACTCCCTTGCTTTTCCCAGAGGGATAAGAGGGCCTAAAAGTCCCCAAAGGACCCCAGGTGCTCATTAAGTTCACCTAGCGAACAACAGTATTAATTACTGAAATATAAAAGGATGCTCTGAATCTTATCTGTGTGCGTTCTTGCTGATTTCTTACAAGTCGGGGCACCAAGGTGGCTCAGGAGCCCATCAGTTTTAAAGGCATTCTGGCTACCATCATTTTCTCATTCTTTGTGTAATATGCCTTTGAAGGATCATGTGCATATTTAAATAAGGGTGCATGTGGAGTGCTTTGGCAGTGCTTCATTAAAAGACTGAAATATTCACATTTCATTTGGTAGAATCCCCAGAGCTGTATTTATTGGTTGTCCCTAGCAATACCATGGAACATTAATAAAGAACACCAATATTTTTCAGCTTGTGAGGTAATTAGGCAGCCTGTCCCTGAGTGGATGGTATATGGCACATAAATTGTATTAATAAGCTATATGTTTGTTTAAGATCTCGGTGCCTTGGATATAAAGCTGTCATGAGAGCAAAGGAACACTGGAGCACCTTGGTGCTGTAGTGACAAGAAATATGGATTTAGTTCTCAATAAAAAATTGAAAGACACATAAGCATACAGTTTGTTGTTTTTATTTGCACAACCCAAATAACCTTTATATATATAAACAAGTGGAAATCCTCTACACATTTGAGCTGATTTGAATTGTTTTGATGTCTTGCAAACGTATTCATATCACCTTTGTCAGATTCACATTACAACCAAAAACTTCAACATATTGTATTCAAATTTTATGTCCAAAACCAACAAAAAGTAATGCAAAATGTGAAATAGAAAAATAGTTTTTAAAAAGTCACTCAAAGAATGGAAAATCAGATGTATACCTTTGCAAGACACTGTAAATAAAGCATTTCTAATTAATCAAATTAAATGAGTAATAAATTCAATAGGAGCTCTCATGAGCAATGCATATATTGTTTGTGATAGCTGCTCCCCATACACCAAATTATATCTAGATATTTAAAAAAGAAGAGCCAATATCAGACCTTATATTGACTGGATTCTTAAAAAAAGTATAACATACAAACTAAAGCCATGTACAAACCATCTTAAAAACCAATTTTGATTTAAAAAAAGACTTCAAACTAAAAGTTAACAGGAATCAGTCAATCTAAACAGACTCCATATGCCTAAAAATAGTTTTAAAGCAGGGAGTCTAAATTATTTATTGTATAAATTGGTGATACCCATAGTTAAAAATAGAAATTATCTACTTAAACACGTAACATAAAGTTGTTCATTTGTACTCTTCAGCGAAGACATCTTAATGCTGTGAGGCTTTTCATTAAAGTTGTATAACAATTTTCAAAAAGGGACAAATAATAGGAGAAACATTAAATTAAATATATTTTTGATTGATATTAGCTCTTGGAAATGAGAGCTTTAACCATCACTTTCTGCAGTGTGACTATGGACTTAAACTTGAGGCAGCAAAATTAGTTACAACCTAAAAATCCAGAAAGAATAGAAAGTAGGTATTACAGTTTCCAAATAAAAATGTAATGTGGGGACTTTAACAAATTCTTCAGTTAAGAGACTATTACAGAAATAAATCTAAACTAATCCCTCCAAGGAGGTAAATGGTGTGATCCAAATCCAAATCAAAGCTTATAAGAGAAGTTATACAGGAATAATTTTAGCATTATTAAACCCTAATGATAAGTACTCTGCCTAAATAGGAAAGAGAAATGGGAGATGAAGCTTAATATGGATATTAAGCAGAAAGATCCATCAAACATCCACCAAGTCACGGAGATGGAGAGAATTCTCCTTTGATAAACTTCATAACGCTGAAAGATGAAAAGTAAGCAGTTGAACCAACATCATAAATGTTGAAGAGAGGGTGGATCATTTGAATTAGATTGGTAACATGCCTTTTGGAGATGAAAGAAAAAAATTAGAGAAATTATTATTTTCAGTTAAGTTTAGATTAAAATTAATTTTACTTCATTACTTTCATTGCATATATGTGGAGCAACAGAAAATCCTACATAATGAAATCTGTATGATTTTCAGAGGAGCATAGTTTTAAACTTTTCATTACTTAAGAATAGCAGAAAGAGCACGTATTCAGCTAGAGTACCGTTAACAAGATGTGAAAAAGCAATTGAAGAAATGTGTAAAATTTTTAAATTTGTTAACAATTATTAGGCACAAAAATATAATGGAAGAGAACACAGCTGCTGTTCTACACTGCTCTAAAAGTCACAGTGTAAAAGTTTTTAAATGAGAGGTTGGTTATTAAATGTTTGAAAACATTATGGAAAAGATGAGTGCCTAACCTTTGATTACTAAAGCAGTTAAATGTTGCTGGAAATGCACAGTTCAAGATGTGTGTAGAGTAAAGAGAAGAAGAATCTGCCCTTGTAGGACAATTCTAGCTTTTGGGGTGGTAGTCAGTCACAGTTTTGATTTGACAGTTTCACTGAACATCCGTACAGACACCCGACTGCATTTGCACTCACATTTTGTCTGAGATTAGCACTATCTGTTGAGGAACTATACTAAACAATCTAGAGGCTAACTCCTTTATTCATATCAATGTGAGTCGTCTTGCCCTTAGAAGGTACTTTACAATATAACATGCACATAGGAAACCTCTGCCAATGTACCCCATTTTTCAGTCCTATGAGGAGAAATCATTTACAGCATAGACCTGATCAGATGTAAATAAGACACAGATCCACTCTAAACTTGTTTATCTCTGTATAATTATTCTATATCCAGCAGATTTAACATTAATTATGTTTTTTTTTTTTTACTTACATTTATGGTGGAATCATAGTCTGAGCGTTATTGTTACAGACTGGAAGCTGGGCTTTTTGCACCATGGCATATAAATATAGTAACAATCAATATTGTGCACTGACGCTCTCAAATAAGCCAATGAGTACCTTTATATTTGGAGAACTTTAAAATTGGCAACGTTTCTTTGTTTTTTTACATGACAAGCTTGAAGCTGTAAACTAATCAACTTTAAAGGCAAACTTTAGCCTCTTAAAGAGAAGAGTCAGGACATTTGCCCTCATAGGGGCTTTATAGTTGCTGTGTTTGCACATGCAGGTGGGATTTCATCTAAAATAAAATGCAATTTATGGAAACAAACAGAACAGAAAAGAAATAAACATGTAAATGGCCTGGCAAAGTACCACTTATTAGCAGTTGATGTCTATGTTTTTAAATACTTTATTTATTTTTTTATGAATTAAGATCTAGCTCACGTTGAGACAGTGAATTTGTTTCAGAATGCTAAAATGTAAAACTTGAATATGAACTAATTCAGTTTTAACCTGTTAAGTGAAATTTGAAATAATTCTTGTTAACGGTTAGCTTGAACAATGTTGATGTTCATGAACTCAACTATTTCTAATGTATAGCATGAAACAAACAAGCAAGAAATACTTTACTGAGTAAAAACTCTTTACTGAGAATACAAATGTCAAATTTAAGTCAAGATGCAATATTTATAAGCAAAGGATAAACGAGAAAAAGCACACAGATGCCAAATGCTTTCAAAAATGATACAAATTCAGAGTTTACACAGACATTTTTGGTCAAATGAAAAATATGTATATCTAGGGCTATGCTGTTATTTTCACTGCTATGCTCAATCTCCACAATGCAGGTACATTGCTGGTATCAATGCCGCAAGACTTAATAAATTAAATTAAGAAAATTTCCTTTTCTAAACACAGTTACTGGTAGTAGTATGAGTGTAAATTCAAGTGAGTACTATTATGAAACACAGCAGTTCGACAGTACTGTACTGTAGGGGTGTACAGTAATTTTCGGACTATTGAGTGCACCTGAATATAAATCGCGCCAGCCAAACTTTAAAAATAAAATACATTTTGTACATATATTAGCCACACCTGAATACAAGATGCATGTTTTTATGTTGTAACATGAGATATTTACACAGAAAGATGGTACACAGAAGATTTTTGTGCCAGGTAGTAAGGTTTTCATGCCCGTCTGTCTGTTGGCAACATAACTGGGTGTTGTAACTGGGAGAGCTGTTGCTGCCATTACCTATGTGTACTGCCATTGTTTTTTCTTTGCCATAGAATGTAGTCCTGACTTAGTTATCTTGTATTTAGCTGCATGTGTTTTCTCTATGTCACTGTCAAAGCCATTGTTACAGTTATGTTTTGTGCTCTACTTGATTTTCTTTCCTATAGAAAGTTTTCTCAGCTTAGTGCTTTTCGCTGTAGTTCTATCTCTTTCTTGGCCGACGTTATGGCAGAGCTATCGCTGCCATTGAAACTGACTGCTTTCTGTTATTTTCTTTACCATAGAAAGTATTCCTTACTCAGTGCTTCTGTGTTTATCTGCATTTATTTTCTGAAGAGAGCCAGTGATGGAGCTATTGCTTTCACTTTGTAAAGTCTCTGGTTTTGTGTTTTATAAGGTGTGTTTCCACTAGAAAACACACCTTATAACGTGTTCAGGGACATTTCTGGGAGAGAACAGAAGACGGGGATAAATCAGTCCGCTGGTCCTTTCAGCCATAGTGTCTCCATAGAAAATTGGCCCTGTAAGAAATTCGCTAAGATGTCAGCTTATTGCGAGCATTTTGGGAGTGAGTGGCGTGACTGGCGTCAGCTCCAAATAGTTCCCACAGCAGCAGAGGATAACAAGAGATCGACAAAGAAGCAGGGATAGTTGCTGCTTTTCTTTTTGCTATGTTGTTATGCACTGCTTAGCCAGCAACCCTTCTAATTTTACAAATGCTGGATGTTGCTGATATCATTTCCCTCTGAGTTACAACCAATCAGCATGAGTTAGCCACCAATCCCGCCCAGCGACTCCACTGGGACATTTCCGAGTACGTCCCCCAAAACTGGGACTCTGTTGGTTCCTGAAATGCCCCCAAAAATTACCCTGTAAGGGCCGATGTGGAGACACACGCATACCGTAAAATTAATCTCATGTTCCGAAAGTGGAAAACGCTCCTTTGGAAAGTGCTTTAGTTTTGACTCAGTGCTTATCTGTTTAGCTGTGTCTTCCTCGAATGAGGCCAGTTACAGAT
Source organism: Valencia hispanica (assembly GCA_963556495.2). Taxonomy (NCBI): domain Eukaryota; kingdom Metazoa; phylum Chordata; class Actinopteri; order Cyprinodontiformes; family Valenciidae; genus Valencia; species Valencia hispanica. Next base: position 30,971,016 of record OY747705.1, read on the forward strand.
CTACTGCTCCAATTAATTCTATATACTCTTTTTGTTTTTCTGCCCTATAAAAAGTACTCATAGAGTAATGTGTTTCATGGCATGTTTTTCCTATATGAAGTTATTGACTGAGCTATTGCTGCCATTAATTTTGTATTGTCTCTGGTTTTTCTTTTCTGTAGAAAGTACTCTTAATTCAGTGCTTACATGTTTAGCTGTGTGTCTTTACCAAAGAAAGCCTTTGAAAACATTATTTTTCGCTATTCACTATAACAAATATTTGCATATTCCTAAGTGAAACCGGTCCTGACTCAGTTCTTCTGCATTTTTTTCTGTTCCTCATTTTATCTTCTCAACCTCCAGCCTGTAAGGACAGATGATCACCCTTATTGAACTTGGTTTTGGTGAAGATGTCATCCTTTTTAAAATGAGTAGCGTGTCTGCACTGTCAACACATGCTTGTTCAAGTTGAGAGATTGCTGGAAAGTCAACAACCAATGCAAATGGCTGGACTTCCTTTAATAGATCACTCTGAACCAACTCATCAGTTGAATCTGACTATAGCCTATGATAATTTTAACTTAAATAGGCTGCATGGATTTAGATTGGAAATGGATGCTTTGATTGTAATAAAATTAATTGGGCTAAATGAATTGTGTCCGAACAGGGTATGAATGAAAACTATTTGTCTTGTAAAATGCCTTGAGATAGCATTTGCTATGAGTTGATGCAATACAAATTAACGAATTCAGCATTCATCCCAAGATTATATAATATCTGCATTCACTGTTGTTCACAGACTCCAGACCATTTTAATTTAGTGTCAAGCAAAACATTGATGTTCCTGCAGTAACAGTAATTGTGAAGCTGTAAAGCAGTTTTTACTTGTTCTATTTCTTATGAGCTACCCACATTTCTGTCATTTTAAGATTTCTGCCAAGTGACCTAGAAATCATACATGGAGAAAAGGGAGAGCCTCACAAATCAAAGAGCTGGTCAATGCCTAGCCCTCCAGCACCAAATCTCTCCCACTGCTCGAGCCATAATTACCTCAGTGACAGAAAAGTGTGAAAAAGGCAGGACACAGGATGAAGGTGGAACTGCAGTAGAGCATCAGAGAAATGACAGGAAGGTGGCTAAGTGGGAGCAGAAAAATATATTGGGTTTGGAGAAGGTTAAAAAGGTTGTGTTAATCTAATGGCTTGGCATGGCTTTTCTCAGTTTACCAAATTTGATCTTGTTGTGTCACTTGGCTGCCATGCACCACATTAGCTGTGGTTGACTGTGCTGGCACATTTATCTTTGTGGCAGCTTTCTAAACTTCATTGTTTCCTGAACCAGAAATCTTCTAGTCCTTTGTGTAAACCGATCCAGACCAATCACAGTGCCAAACAGCTCCTTTACTCACAGAAGTGCCTACACACACCTACTTCCCAATTGTTAAGCAAACAGGATGGGCCTTTTCTGAATGCTTCAACTGAGCCCTCTAACTGAACTACTACCACTCCAGTAAAAAACTGAAAAGTGATATTGATTAGTTGTCAAAACAAAAAGATGGGTTCAAGACATTATTCTCTTTAAACTGCACCCATGGAGGGTAAAAACACTATGTTGAAATACAATGTGCACAAATCACAACCAGCCACAAAGCTCTTGGTGGTGTATTAAATAAAAAAAAGAACAGAATGCCTTAAAACTTTTTTCTTTTATTTTCCCATGTTACATTGACTTTGATCTTAAGTAGAATGATACAAACATCATGTATTAGCATGACCTTGACAAAGACTTTGGCAATTACAGCCACCCGCCCGGTCTGATCTGCTGATATTGCAGTTGCATAGCATCTACAGGGAATAAGATGCAAGTAATTATGGTTTTAATTTTGAGTAGGCAGTAGATAGATTCGAGTAGATAGATATCTAGGCCTTTTACAAGAATTAATTTTTTCTTTTTAGTTTGGCAGATGTTCTGTTTTGCCTTTTGACAGAATGAAACAAGGATTTACCTGGTAAACTCCCAAAATGCTGACCTGAAATAAGTACAGAACTTTTTCAGGTGGAAAACTTGGCTCTGAAGTTGGCCTCCTACTAAAACATTCAGATTCTTCTTAAGTAAAATAATCCTTCATAAAGTTTCCAAATGGGAAACTACAAACGGTATGCTATCATCAGCTTTGAATGCAATACAGCACCTACTTGTGTTAATAAGCACAACCCTAATTTGATGCAAAACGTAGACAAAATAGATTTTACCCTCAGAGATTTTGTAATAGAGAAACCCTTAGTAGTAAACCTAAAAGTGAACCAATTTTGAAATGTATCAATTAACTGTGGATCATTTTGGTTTTTCTGGCTATTCCACATCGTCATACATATGAAGGTTTATTTAATAGTAGGGTGACCATATTTTGATTTCCAAAAAAGAGGACTCAAAATGACTTTAAAATCTCTGGAGATTAATTAATAATAGAAATAATTAATTTTTCTGAATTAGAATATTTACCAGTAACAATAATAGTTCACTTTTAAGTCATATTGGAGAAAAATTAAACAAAAATCTGAAATAATATAGAAACAAGTATTTTCTTTTCACTGTAATAATAAAAGTAAAAATCTGCAGTCTCAAAAAGATAATAAAAAAGTGTATTCTCCAGTCTTTAGTTTTCATCTTCATCCTCCCTAGTCAGTTTATAGATTAACTCTCACTTTTGCATGGTATTATTATAGTTTTTGTGTCCATGTGGACTTACTGGCTCTTTGCCACTTTTGTCACACACAAAAACACATCCAGCTGTGTTTGTCTGTAAAGCTACACTTGCGCTTTGATATCAAGTAAACAGTCACAATGGAGTGCATCACTGTCTGCGGTCAGAACCATTCACTAGCCAGCAACTCGGGGGAAGATGTTAGATGAGAGAAAGGGTGTCGTATTGCATGAATTATGTCCATTGAAGTATGTTTATTGGTCCCCTTCAAAACTATGAAAACCCAGATATTTTCACCCATCTATGAAATTTCCCAGGACAGCACAAGAAAAGTGGACAATGTCCAGGGAAAAGAGCACAGTTGGTCACCCCATTTAACTGCACTTAATGTTATAGGTTGGAAGACTATTATAATACCCCCAATGCAGTACTAAAAGACTCTATGTAGCTGTTATTCACAAGTTGATATCATACTACAAGAGTTGACAGTAAAATAAAAGTTCACAATTGACAGTAAACTTAGTATACAATTAATATTAATTCATATTAGTTGACATAAGCCTAAAAACAACGTAAACACAGTTTTGAAAATATTATTATAACTATATTACTATATATATATATATATATATATATATATATATTTATATATATATATATATATATATATATATATATATATATATATATATTTATATATATATATATATATATATATATATTTATATATATATATATATATATATATATATATATATATATATATATATATATATATATATATATATATATATATATATATATATATATATATATATATATATATATATATATATATATATATATATATATATATATATATATATATATATATATAGTATAGGGGGCTTTACAGATCTCTCCTATTTTCTGTGTTTTTCAACCATGGTCCTCAAGGCACATTGCCCTGCAGCTTTTGCTGAACAGGAATAATCTGAATCTGTTGTGTTAAAGCAGGGAAACAACAACAACAACAAAAACCTTACCTGGCTCATCTGTACTTGGCCCTAGGTCCTTTTTATTGTTGCTTTTAAGTGTATATGCATGAGTGTTGGTTTGAGAGGAGGGGCGCATAACTGTGATCATGCTTTTAATTCTGTGGGGGAGGGATGGGAATGTGGTTTCATGTGGGGTAGTTTTAATCTGTAAAGCACTTTGAGATGCAATTTTGTATGAAAAGTGCTTTATAAATAAAAATTGATTGATTAAAAAACATGCAGGGCAGTGTGTGCTGATGACAAGAGTTGGGAAACAAAGCAAAAAACTACTGCATGAAATAAGGAACTGAAAATACCTCCCGTGACGCTTTCTCTCCTATTTTTAGGGATGTAACATTAACAGGAGGTTCACGATTACGTGCTCTGCTACTTTTCCCTACTACTCTCATATTATGCTTTACCTGTGTGTATTACTGATATTACTTTCATATTCTCTCCATGAAAGTTACATCTTGCCCATCGTTCTTCTCTTTGAGCGTGCCACAAGCTGAGCTTTTGGTGCCAAAAAAGGTCACGTTTTCTCTCTACAGATGATAAAGTTGGCCATGGTTTTTCCCATGAACAAGCATTTGAAAGAGCAATTACTCCCGATAACTATACATACTCCATTTTTCATTCCATTCATTTTATTACTGGTTTAGAGCTTTTCCGTTTAGCTGTGTTTATTTCCTAAAAAAAGCCACTAAAAAGCTACTGCTGCCATTAACTCTTTACCTTTTCTTTAAAAGTGAAGTTCTTCTGAACTAGTTCATTTGTGTTGTTTATGTGTCTGCTCTGTCTTCTCAAAACCCCAGTCAGTAGTGGCAGATAGCTGATCACACTGATTTAGGTTTTCTTCCTGTGGAAAGGGAGTTTTCTTTTCACTGCCATGCTTTGTATGAGGAATTGCTGCAAAGTTAATAACTTGATGCAAACTGTTCACTGTACTTGATCAGGAGCAAAGTCACTGGCAGAATTTAATTTGCTGGGCTTCCTTAAAAAGAAAACTTTTACTAATTGGCATAATAGGCTGAACTTCTCAGCACAGTTTAATAACTAGGATTGAATTGGAATGTTTGTGATTGACTGCCAGAGATAGGCACAGCCACCCAGTGACCCTGCAAGAATAAGCAGGTATTGAAAATTGAAGGATGGCTGTAAGACTATAATTTTCCTTTAAATCTATTATTTGATTGCATTGAGTGCAAACTATTTCTGTATATAAACTGCATCTATTTGTTTTGTAAGGTGTCCTGTTACGACATATGTTGTGAAGTGGCAATACAAAGATAAGCTGAATTTAACTGAATTGTAATCCACAATTACTGTCCACTCCAATGGGCGAGCTACCTGTTTAGGGTGTTCCTCCCCTGTTGCCCAAATGATCATATTCTTTCAGTTTATTCTCTGATAGGGGTTTCAGAGGAATCTGAATAAGCACAGCATTTTATAAAGTAGTTTATTCATATGCTGCTGGATGAACTATGCATATTTTTCTCTATAGCTTTCATTCTATCAAACAAACAGAAGAAGAACTGAAAAAAGCATAAAGTCCTTTCCCTGTGTTAGTCTTATTTGTGGTTGTGGACGCTGCATCTTCTCCTCTTCTCCTCAGATCTGACACATAAAGAGCTGATGTCTAGTGGGCAGTGGTGTGGATATTCACAACTATATCTGTGAAGGCATTTGAAACAAAACATATCCAGCAAAGAATGCAATGACAATCCCTCTCCCTATTTTAAAGATTAGCTACAAGAGTTTTAAAGAGCTATTATACTTTAAACTAAATGTCCAGTTACTGGACAATTTTCCCTTGAATACATCAAAACTGAAAAACTCCACTTGTGTTAAATAAGTCTGTCAAGAAACAAGGTTTGTTCAACTACACTTCGATTAAAAACTATCACATCTATCTTTTATACCTTATGGTCACCGTTTGTTACTTTTAATTGTTAAATTTCAAACAAAAATTACACAAATTAGTTTGTCCAAAGTAATCTGGACTCAAATTTGACTTTTCACCTACACTGGCTCTCTTTTTTTTGATCAATTCAAATCGTTTTGCTGGACTTTGGATTTAGTCAAAACAAGCTCTCAGTCCAACCATTGGAGAGCTACCTTTTCCCCATGTTACCAGAGTTCTTTCTCTTCTAGGCCAATGAATACAAGAGTGTAAATAGGATGTGCAGAAAAATCAAAACTTGCTCTGTGAGAGAGAAGAACTCTCAACTCATGTCAGATTAAGCCATAGTCCTCTTCTTAAGTTCTTCTTAAGCAGTTCTCGTGTTAGCAAAGCTGTCTGGTGTAGGTGGTTTGGAAACCTTTTCCCCCTCCCATCTTAGCCTAAAGTTAGATGTTAGAACTTGAGTGCCAGCATAAAATTTCTTCCTGAAGATACTTCACCACAAACACAGCTTGAACAATAATGAAAAGTTCAATTAGCAACACGATAACATAATCTCATCGTCTTTTATTCCACCACAGTTCAATTTGAAACCACTTGTCAACGACTTTAAGTTGGTTAATATGGTGCATAGATATGCTCTTATAGCTGCTATTTCCCTTGACATGTTAGTTTCTTACCAATAAAATCTATTTCTGATTCTAGTGATTAACTCTCAGTTATTTTTATTAAATTTAAAGTGTTAATTTTAGTATTGATTCTGAATAAATTATGACCCTAAGAAATAAAGCAGAAAACTTGTACTACTTCTTTTAACATATAACAGGTTCCACAATGGGAAAGAAAATGGATTGTCTTTCAGGTCGAGGTTAATATTGCTTCATCTCAATTGAAAATCTTTTTCTGGCAGTTAAACTGATATGTGGACCACTGGTATGTTGTCCACAAGCATTTGATAATAGGAATTCCTTTGGTAAGATGACATGCTGTAGTAAGAAAACTAATTGCATAGCAAAAGACCTCTCTTAGTGTTTTCTTTCAAAATGGAAAATACAACGTGCATCACAAGATTCTCTTTCTCTCAGTCAGCGTGTCTGAATGAAGCTCTGACTTTCATTAACAGAAGAATCTGAATGACAAAACACTACTAATTTAACCGACTGAAGACCTTTATATTACTGCTTTACAGATGATTATAGCTTCTATGGCTCTTAGATGAATAGATCAAGTCAAAGAGAAACAATAAATGGAATGATGTGCTCTCGAGTATAAGAAGTTTATCATGACTGGATTTGTTTATTGTTTTCACCTCATCCTTCCTCCAGGCAGCAGAGTCATGTCTGGCAGCCTAATGGCTTACTATCAGCAACAGTGAAGTGGCAGAGGACCCACTTAAACACAGGCTGAGTTAAGAAATGAATCTCCTGCGAGAAGAATGTCTGGCTGTCTTCTCATGTCATGTAGTGGTGCTGATAGGCTGATAAAGGTTTCACCAATGTGATTACCCCCTTCCTGCCCCATTCACGATCAGTCAGAACTTTTTTTGTGAAAGGGACCTTAAGCACAATTGTGACAAACTGCCAAACCCCTATGCATGGGGTCAAATTTCAGTGTGACACGGTCTACTTCCTGGCTCCCCCCCCAATTTTAAAAAAAATAAATAAATAAATAATCCACTAAGGAATCAAGAACCATTTAAACTCTTTTAGATTAGCAGGCAGCTTACTCCCATGAGACGTATTTATTTATCATTATCCTCAGTAAGATAAACATGGCACAGAAACTGTGATGGCTTTGAATAACAAGAGGTGATAAAGCAGGATGTGTCGCTCAGAGATACGTTCATTGAACTAAATGCTGTTGAGATGTTTTCACTTGTGACAGTTACTGTTGGCTGATTAACTGTCAGCTGCTTTCCTTTAGGGAAACATCAAGCCTAAATTGATGGTAAATGAAATAATGTTTATTGCAAAACAATGCCCAAATGAAATGAACTGGGGCAAATAAATACTACAAGCATGTTTCTTTACAGAATACTTAGGAGTAATGATAGCCATCAATGGATTGAACAGCGGAACAGCATTGGACACAGAATATGTAAAAACATTCTGACCAAAAGTGTGTCTTTAACAGATGATTTCCCAAGGTTTGTTTAGGGGCCTAATGTATCCGAGCAATGTCAACAGCTAGTTCCCATGTCAGCACTGTTGTATATTTGAACCGTTTTACCCCTTTGATGGATGATGCAGGAGAGTGATTTGCTAGACTTTAATTTGTGTCATCTTTTTTTTAAATGTCAAAACAACCTGATACACAGACTGTTCCACATGTTTGAGATTAGTCTAACTGTAGTTAAAATTTAAACAAATAAAAAAAATCTATTTTTTCTGCCTCATGGGTGCATTTCACTTTCATTTCATTATTTTAAACAATCTTTGTTGTCCTCAAACAGATTCACCCTTCCCACACTCATTTACTAATTTCCACAGTTTATAAGTTGATTTGCAGCAAAATACTGCCACAGTGGAATTGCACTAATGACCTGGTCTGCTGCTTAACACAGAGGAGGTGAAAGCAATTTTACACTTTGCCCATAGAGACTGTGAATCTAATTTGAAACGTCCTGTGTCTTTTATTTTTCATTGTTTGGTCCATTTATAAAAGGCACATGGGGATTAGCGGATATCTAAGCAAAGAGAAAGCAGAATTAAGACAAGTGTGGGTTTAATTCAGATTCATTGTTTTTGTTCTTACCAATTATTTAAAATATCTGTGCAAAAAAATAAAAAAAGCTAGTGATGGAGGTCAAATGAATGATGATTTTTTTTAAAAGAATGTGTAACTTGTGAAGGTTAATGTTTCTGGAATTACATAATTTAAATAATAAAAGCATTTGTTTGTATTGAAAGAAATGCATATGCAAATGTAAAATGTACAATATACCATTTAATGAAGTCAGCATATACCCAATTATGGTGTTTCAAGTTTTCTTTTTACAAAGCATGTTGTGTACAGGATAATATGAAGTAAAATCTCACAAAAATAAAACCTTTTAGTTTTTAATTTGATTGCTCTCAACTTTTTTTGTATTTTTAGGGTACAATGACTAATTAAATACAATGATTTGCATTTAGGTAAATTACAACCACAAAACTGTGAACTAAACGGCAGGCTATTGCTACAGTGACTTGTAAAACTATTCATGCCACTTGATTTATTTTACATTCTGTAATGCTACAACTATAAGCACCAAAGTGCTTTATTGTAATTTTATGATAGACCAAACATAAATATGTGCATAATTGTTAAGTTGTAGGACAATGATGCATGGTTTTCAAAATTATTTTACAAATTAAAAACTGAGTAATACATACAACAAGTACCCATTAATTAATATTTTGTAGAAGCAAGTTTTGCTGCAATTTGCTATTAGTGTCTCTACTAGCTTTACATATCTAGAAATTGAGAAGTTTTCCCTTCCTGCCACTTCCTTTCAAAATAGCTCAAGGTCTGTCAGATTGAATGGAGTAAAGAAATTATTTTAGGTCTCGCCAGAGATTCTCAATTAGACCCCCCACACAAGGCCCTCCTGCAAAGATATAGCCGGTGGATTAATAGTGTCTTGAATAAAAGACAAAAAGTTTAATGTTTGCTCCATCTGACCAGAGCCCATTTTCCATGCCTTTTCCACACACTTGCTGCTCCACTAGAGTTACCATAGTCCTCTTGGCTGCTTTTCCGATTAATGCTCTAATTCCTTGACCTGTTAGTTTAGGTAAAAGGCCATATCTTGGTAGCCCTGAATTTGTGCCATACACTGTTCTTTATGTGCTGATGAATTGAACAGTGATTTGGTAGATGTTCAAAGCTTGAATTCTTTTCTTCTGCCCCTTCATGGCTATGTCTTCTACTTTACGTCAATCTATCAGGTAATATCTAAATAAAATCAATGTGATATATAGTTGTAAAGTGGGAAAATTAAGACAAGGTCAAGATGTATTGCTATTCTTGTTAGGGACTTCATATGCAACTTTTTTACTTTATCCTCAGTGTTCCAAGAATGAGTTTTATGATCGTTATTAATGTTATTGAGTAGAAATGAACACAGAAGTTGCATTCCGAAAAAATTGAAAAGTAGGCATCAGTGCTGATAAAGGGTTATATACAGCATTTTGTAGATGGTAAGAAATCAACTCAGTTCTTTATGTTGCACAACACTCAGGACTGTCAGAATCCAAAAGAATTTATGTTAGAGAACAGAGGAACAAGCATTACTGCAGCAGATGGTATGGCCCCTACTGAGCACAACTCTCAGCAACAGTTTCGTTTTGAAATTAAATGACGAGACAGCTGCCACTGAGACTGCTTATAGGTTCACAGCGCAACAATGAAAGCAAGATTTAAAGATTGGCCTACCTGTCAAATATACTTTTACCTGGTTTTGTACAAAAACATGCTCTGTTTAAACGGGACTCAAACAAATCAAAGAAATTACCACAACTTCCAGAACGCTACAGTACATGTGCATTCCTGCATTAAATTAGGCTAAGTTATAGGCTGTCTTCCAAGCTTTGCCTTGAACACAAAAGCTTAATGTTAATTTAAGCTAAATAAAGACTAACAATGTTTACATTTATAGTGCCCTGCAAAAGTATTCAGCGAGACGTTTTCAGATTTTGCCACTTTTATTGGGATTGTATCTGAATGACACAAGGTGGTAAAATACTTAAAAAAATTACATGCACAGTTTCTTGAAGTACATGCAAGTGAACTCTGTGTACCAGTTAGGTAAATTTTGATTGCAACGTGTTGCACTTAAATTTATTTAGAGGTATCAGGAAAACAGGGCCAAAAGACTAACAGCACACATTTAGGATTTCATTTCTGAAGAGCTAAGGAAAGCAATATGTCCTACATCTTTCACTTCTCAATAATTCACTGTGTTTTGCATTCAGTAAAAACCTAATAAAATATATCAAAGTTTCTGTTTGTGGTATGACAAAATCTAGGCCCTGCAATGCCAGGATAGTACAGTGGAACATTTACATAGTGACAGCATTTTGGCCAAAAAGGAAATACAAAGTTCTGACAACAGGCTCCAGAGTGAAACTGTTTGGAAATGCAATGCGAATCATGTCCATATAAACTGAAAACGTGAAACGAAATGGTGATGTCTACTGCTCAGAATTCGTGGATAATTAGAAGAGTATGATGTTGTTGTGTCATGTTGCCATGCCATTTTTCTTTTTATGATAAGGGTTATAAACATTATGATGAAATACTGTAAGGAATGACTCATGGTGTACTAGCACACTTGCAAGGTCAGAAGATCTTAACTTGGCAAATAGATTTTTTTCTGTTTGCTATTAAAATTATATTGTTTTGCTAAACAAATCTGTTGATTGTGGAACTGCTTTTTTGTTGGATATGCTTTTCAAGACACCAGTACTATTGTAGTTATGTCTTTCTACTGGATCTACTTCCACTTTAGATGAAACTTCTATCTTAACCATTACAGTGAAGTAGTGGTTATTACTGAATGCACAACTCTGGGAGAAATTCCCCCAATGACCATAAAAATGTACAGATAATTTTGGAAGAGGTTACACATGATACTAAAATTTATATCATACCAATACAGCAGAAGATGAAATGTTGGAAAAAGTATCATGGTGCAGTATGATTTATAAAAAATGGTTGCTTATGAAGCATGTTTTCTAAAATCCCAAACAGTGCAAACGCATGCACTGCTTTGCTCCTATGTAAACATTAGAAGCAAAACAGATGGGTCTGCATCCAAAGGTCATGTTTGTCATATCACAATTGGACTTATGATGCAGACATATGCGGCGGCTCTTTGGAGCTTATGAGTCATGTTGTCTGGGGTGGGAGCTAAATGTTAGCCTTGCTTGTAATCCGCAGTGTTCAAACCCCTTCAGGAGACACTATATACAATTCACTGTATAAATACATGAGCACTAACCTCTGCCCCACTGCTCATTAACACACTGAGCTGCTGCAGTGATTTGGTTTATGATGAAGGAAACAATTTATGGTCAGCATTTCTTTAGATTTTAGATTTTAAAAGCAACTTACTGGTTAGGCAGTTTGAAAATGGCAGGTTTATGTTTTGGTCATTTACTATTTTCAAATTTGACATCAGAAAAGAAAAAGGATTTAACTACATAAAATTTGGAGGACTTTAATCAAGTGTGTTTGCATTGCACTACATTCATTTGTTCAATACTGGATTCTTTTCAATAAATTAAACAGTAGAAAAATCGACAATAAAGTACATCCACTACTTTGTAAAATTTTGCAGTAGATAACATTAAACACCAGCATGTTTCTGCACTAACCTTTTGCTGAGCATCTGCAGTTCAGGATTTAATCATAATCTATGAATATCCTCAATCCCTTTCACAAGATAACTCCATAATCTGAAAGAGAGGGACAGAAACTCCAATAGCAACTCGGTGGTAATCCCAGTGTATTGTGTTATATTAGATTACAGCATCAAACAACAAATTCTACTGTAATATGCAGTTCAGTTTAAGATTATACAAAGCCTCTCTTCATATTAATAACTACAGCACGCTTTACTTTCTTTTAAAAAAGGGCAGTCAGATATATTTTAAAATTAGAACAAGAAATCAGAGTATGCTTGATATTATTAAACTATCACAACAATGATATACATTTTTTCATTTAATCAGTAGAGAGTTTTAACATGTAACCACTCACGACATGTTTTGGTTGGTCTCAACCTCTATTTGACTCAGGGCTTAGGTTAAGTAAAATATAGCAGAGTATTAATGTATCCCAGAATTTTTGTCTCCAGCTGAATAGGTACAAAAAGTGTCACATTGCTTTATAGTGCTGTTGCTGCTACAAACGACCCACATTAGTCTGGATTTCAGAGCAGCAGAGGCGGATCAGTGACACTGTCACTTTTCATGGATCACAAGTTTGGCCCTGAGTTTTTATACATTTCCTCCAGGTGCCCCAGTTTTCCCCATAGTCTCAAAACATGCAGCATAAGGTTGGGTAGAAACAATAAATTGTCTGCACATGTGAATCTGTCTTCCCTTGTCGGCCCTGATAAAGACTGACAGGTGTTTCCGTCTTTTTTTATTCAATGTATGCTGCAGTAGGTTTAAACTTCATCCCAGCTCTAAAGCAGCAATAAATATGGGATATTTTAAATTAGATGTTGTTTTCTCATGTAATTGTGAAAGGCGCATTTCATGACAATTTAACTCCAAATCTAAAACCTCTGCTGGGTTTGCTATGAACAAAGCCAATACACAGTTCCTTGTAGAAGTATTCAGATACATTGAACCTTTTAACATATACCCACGTTACAACGGTAAATTTAAATGTATTTTACTGTGATTGTGTGGGATAGATTATAAAATAGTTGACGAATAGATTAGACAAAATAGTGCGTCATTTGAGAGTGGAAGGAAAAGAACAAAAAACTTGACTTTCAAATTAAAAACACCTTTCACTGCAGTTACAGATTCAAGTCTTTTGGAGTAGGTTTCTAGCATCTTTGAGCATGTTAATTTGCAAAATTGCTTGTGTTCAGTCAGTTTAGAACACCAATTTTGCCCAGATTCTCATCAGATTTGGCCGCCACTCACAGCATTTTTCATAAAGGCCTAAAATCTTAACACCATCGCATGCTGGGTGCCTCCCCTAAATGACTGGTAGCAAACTAAGAACAGGGCTTCTCTTTTATAAAGGTCAAATTTGTGGAGGACACAATAGTTGTCTCGTTTACAGATTGTCCCATCTGAATTGTGGATTTCAGTAAAAACAGTGAAATTGTAATTCAGAAAATTACATTCCTGAGGTAAATAATGATACCTATTAAGTTTTGATTGTCTGTACACATGTAATGTTAAAGCTGCATTGTTGCTCTGTCGCTATGAATACAAAATGTTTAGGCATGAAGTGAGAGAATGAATACCAATAAGAATTTTATAACTTAGACTTGATAACTATTAGCAGAAAGTTGAAAACAAGAAGCCAACAGAGAAGTTTCCAACACTGCTTTCTCAAACCAAAATCAAAGATTTTTTTTCAGCACCCTGAATTCTTCATTTTTATTGCAATGAATAGTATGTTTACTTTTCAAGTATGTTTCAAACTATTTGATTTTTCCTAATTTATGCTGATTAACTGCTTTCTTGGTAATTACGCTTAAGTAATTACAACATAAATCAAATTCCATGCACAAAAGTTTAATATGAGCACTGATTCAGTGACAAAGATGACACTTTAAAAACCAGATGAGTAACGGTCAGATTGAACAAATCCATCTTAATCTGAAATATTATTTAGAGGGAGCTGAATTTATCGTGACACAGAACCTCAAATGAGGGATTAGCCTCCTTTGAATTATGTTTAGGAGATCAGATGGGCATTTTTGGAATAACAGGATCCCATTGGGGGGTCTAAGTACATGGGAATCCATTCATCTGTAGGTCTATCTAAAACTGGCAAAAAAGGGAATCTGTGAGCAGGGCTCATCTACATTCCCCTGACATCTTTCCAGAACCCTGGAGAACTGAGCAGTACATAAGGAGCCATAAATGATTTTCTTAGCACTGCAGGTCCTGGCTGTGTTCAAGGACATGACCACAGTGTAAGAGATAAAGGCAAACACATTTTACAGCCCCAAGAGTAAGGATAACATGAATGACAATCTACAAGTTGTGGGCCGAGGGAGCACAAAACACATGTTTCTTTTTTTAATTTTGTTTGACTTCAGGTGGTTATAAAATGTTTGAAACCTGTTTTTTCCTCATATAAGTATGCACCTCTGTTGAAATATTACAGAACTACTTTTTGTAATTTCTCAATCAATTATTAAAACAGGTCATAGATCTATTACTTCCCAAGGTATTGACAATACTTGCCCTTCACAAGCACTCCCCTCCCCTTTTTCAAACTAATTCAACAAATCTAAATTGGAAAACTGCTAAATAAACTTTTTCGTGTAATCAAATACATATTTTATTCATGTAATGATATACGATAACAGTCAAATCCTCCCTTTGTCAGCAGTCCCTGCATCTGAGGGTACAAACAGAACATCGTGTACCTGAATAGTCAAACAGTGTTTGCCAGTAAATACAAGGATGGCTTTCTAAATGTAGGATATCCAGAAATGCACATTTCTTCTTATTCACTATGTAGATAGTCTAACCTAATTACTATCCGAGTGGTTTTTGGCGACACCGAGCACACACCAATGATGAATTCCCCACCACCCTCGACAAACAACTCAACTAACTTTGATGGCAGTCTCTCCAAGACAGCTAAGCTGCTCCCAAAAAAAGGAAAAAACTGTCAAGCTTGACTTGTGTGTGAGGAATGAGTGGGAGCCTAAGTTGTGCTGCAACAAATGTATTTCACATCCACTCTATCGCATTCCAAAAAAAGGCACATTCTCCACCAGTGGGGGGGATTATGACTGTCCATTTGTCTTAGCTAGGCCACCACTGTTATACAGATATTCCCTCTCTCTATGCATGATGCTGGTGACTGCTGCAAGTCGTTTGTCTCAAGTAACTCTGGTTTGCAGGAAGCCAGGACCCCAGTTCCAGTTGTCAGCTCTAGTGGATTATTACCATCACTTGCACTTGTTTAATTGCATCCATGTATGGGGTCTGGTATGATATCCTTCAAAGCATATCCATCATGGGTAACTTTAACCAAGGTCTGCATTACTGTGTCACATAATCCGGTGTTTGACAGAATATGTGAAAGAATATTTCAGCAATAACTTAAGAAACAGTGTGGTATCTTGACAGTTAATCCATTAATACGGTTTATCAGACCCACAGAATATTAAATGAATTCTTTGGATTTTTCCTGAGCTGCGAATGAATAATGAGCAGCTCATATAGATATGTCCTGAAAGGCCTTTGAAGAACAGTCTCTTTTCTTCAGAAAGGTAATTTTGATTTTAACTTTGTGATACTTACATTGCCCATCATTTAATTACCTCACATGGATTTTGCAATAAATAACATGAAGTTACCTATGTAGAGCATGTTATATCTAATAATCCTAATCCAAAGGGTGATGCAATTGTTAAAAAATACAAGAAACTGATTGTCTGACTGACTGAAATACTGTGAAAGATCGTGTAAAACAGTTTGCCACCTTACAGATTTATTTTGTTTTTGCTTTTTATGTCACTGTTAAATGTTCCAAATCAAACACATTTTTTCATCTGTCAAAGATAAACAGAGTTAATGGAAACTGTATTTTACAAATTATATCTTAATTTAATACGTTAAAGAAGCTATCCAAACAAACTTGATTATATGCAAAGTAATAACCTCCTCTGCCTTGTTAAATCATGAACAATGTTCAACCGCAAATTTTTTAAAATTGACATTTAATTTCATTGTCACACCCCAGCCCAATTACGACCAGATCAGTACAATCCACAAAAAACACATGAAAGAGAGCCTGTCTGACAACTTGAAGCAGGCTAAAATATCTTTTAAAGGAACACATCATGCTCCAAGATAAAGAAATTCAAAAACAGATGAATTAACTAAATAAAGGTGTTGATATGGCCTAGAGTTAATTGCAATTAAGATGCTGCGGTATAACCTCAAATAGGGCTGAATTAAAATTATTCAGCTAGAAAAAATAGGCCAAATTTCCTCTACAGGGATGTGAGAATCATTGCCAGTTATTACAAACGATTGATAGCATCACCTTGTTTCAATGAATTAACTGATCATTTGAAAACTGCATTTTGAATTCACTCAAGTTATCTTTGTCTATGATTGAGTAATTTGGCAATTTATTTCATGCATGACAAAAAAAAATCTGCATATGGGGTAAATACTTTATGGCACTGCATACATAACACACATTTTGCAATGTATGTGAAAGATAGGTATATGATTAAAAGAATACAAATAAGCTGAGTTACTTTGCTCAAACATGTGGATGCAAGCCTTCCAACAGATTTTGGAAAAAAAGATTCATATGATGATTTAGAGTTTGATCTCATTGTATAATTTCTTCAATATTCATTGAGATATACTGTAAAGGCAGAGAGGAAAATTCGCGAATGGATTACTAAATGCTGTAATATTGTATGGTTAGAACTACTTACAATGTACTGTATAGGCATTGCAGGGCATGTATCTACTGTTTCCCAGTATAACTTCAAACACACTTCAACAAGAAAGTGGCCACTAATAAATAATAGTGTGCCAAAAGGTCTTTGTTAAATTATCACAAGACTGTCTGCTCGGAATGAGGGTAGGAATAAGAAAGATAATAAAGAAAGATTAAAGTGCAATGCGCTGTAATACACTGTAATACAATAAAAATTGTATTTTGAAGTCGGAAATGTTAAAAATGCTCTTTAAAAACTAAACGCATTTTTTGAAATGCTCCATATATGTGTCCAACACAAAACTCTTTGTGAAAGTCAGGTCATGCAAAATGCAAATGCTGTGTTTGCATTTATATTCTGCTTTCATAGCCAGTCAGAAAACAGATGAAGTGAACTCAGTATGACTTGAAATACACGTAAACCCCCTAAGAGTCATAACATATCGCCTCGGAATTTGAGACTAGCTGTTATCTAATGCTGCTGCAGCATGATGTACAGTGTAAAGAAACTCAACTCACAAAAGTAAAACCCCTATTTGTCCAACATGGCAACACTCAGGGGAACAGTTGGTGTGTGATTGTTGACAACCCTTTGGTTTACATAATGTAAAACTAAACAATCAAAGCTAGAGTTTTTGTTAGAGCCTTGGCTGGAGGTTGAGATAATCATCAAGCAACTGTCTCCTTATTTCCTCTTTGGTCAGTTTTCGTTATGAAACATTACATTCACAATATGATTAACTTACATTTATAAAAATAATGCTTCTCTGCTTTCCAGTCTTAAATTGATGGATTAAATAGGAAAAACCTTTTGTTTTTCTGCAAGGTGGATATTTGTCCAGGTAACAGAAATGCAAGAAAAAATCTTCGTCTTCACTGACACTCACTATCCTAATATCTACTTAAGAGAGAAATAAAGCCACATTTGATTTTTCCACCGAACTCGATCGCTCTTTGGATGACTAATGTGTTGCCAGGACAGAAGCTTTGCAATGTGTGCCGAGATCTCCCGAGGCCTTTGTGGCTCTCACATGCTGGACATCCCCATTGAGACATTAAAGAATAGGTGGTCACTAGGTACGGACACAATGAAACAGAACTCAGGGACGAGAACAATTGATCGAGCTGTCAGGCGCTGACAGAAACTGTAATTAATGATATTTTCTATTTTCACAGAAGAGAATACGCAACTGACAGA
This sequence comes from Valencia hispanica, assembly GCA_963556495.2. NCBI lineage: Eukaryota > Metazoa > Chordata > Actinopteri > Cyprinodontiformes > Valenciidae > Valencia > Valencia hispanica. The sequence goes on from OY747705.1 coordinate 30,988,973, forward strand.
AGCATTATTAATGAGCGCAGCCTTGTTGAGGGGAATAATGGCAGTTTATTAGCAGCAAGACGGATTTAACAGACTTTCCTCAAACAAAAGCTTTAGACACATTGAAAAATGAAGACAATCTGCCTTTAGATCGGATGGGAGAAAACGTTGAATACAACAAAAATGTCTGTATTGTGATCATATCTTTTTTTCCCCAAGCGAAACCATCTGCTATGAAAGTCGATAATGATATAAGTATTTGTTTTAGAATGCAATCACTTGTAAAAAGTTAAAGTTGAAAACAAAATTACATCATGCTTAGTGATGTATTCATATTTAAAAAGCTCCATGGTTGTCACAAAGTCATATATTTAGGCTTGAACAAAGTTAAAACCATTTACATTAACTTTTTCTCCCTGTCTGAAATTCAATTGGACTAAATGTTTCTTATTTCGAGTCAGTTACAATTTTTTTCCTGTTTGCTAAACAACCGAATAAGATTTTTTTCCAAGAATTCTTTTTAATTTCTTCAAATTTAGAAGTGTGCATATGCGAAGACTACATGTCTAAAACAGTATAGTGATGCCCAAAAGATAATTCACAAGTTTTGATTTTTTTGGGAGGCAAAGCTGTGGATGAATGTTAGCTAACAGCTTATACAGATTGCTTCCTCGCGTGACATGGGGAAACAACAAACAAGGTACCTGATACTGGTTAGAGAGTATCATTATCCACACAGTGAAACAAGTCCGGTACCAAAAGGAGCTGAAAGGTCACTCAGCCAGTAAGAAGTCATGCTAAAATCAGCATAAAAAGGAATATTACAGTTTACAAATATACTTAGAGACAAAGACCCTTATTTGCCCCTAATGACTGATATTACATTTGGAGAAAAAATGGGCAAGCTTCGAACCTTGAAAACATCATCGAAACGTTTAAATATGGGTATGGCAGCATAATTTTGTGTGGCTGTTTTTGCTGCTAGAAAGACTTTTACACTTAACAAAATAAATGGTATTAATGGGGGAGAATAGCATGTGGGAATACTGTAACAACATAACATAAGCCAGGCTTGGGCATAAGTAGATCTTTCAAATAGACAATGACCTTAAGGATACCTCCAAATTAATTACAAAGTGACTTAAAAGCACCTAAATCAATGTTTTGAACTGACCATCACAAAGACGTGAATTAAGTCGCATTGTACAAAATCAGTGAAGTAGTTAAAGCTTTGACACATGTGGATCTTTTAAATGGACAATGCCATAACCTTACTGCCAAATTACAGTAGGTACAAAGTGCAGAAGGACAACAACGTCAATATTTGTGTTTTCTTCCTTTAAGCTCTGATCTCAGTCTCATGACCAATTTTTTAGCCGAGCTCTAAAGGTGTGTGTAAGCAAGGTGACCTATAAACCGGACTCAGATACACCAGTTCTGTTAGGAGGAATGGACCAAACTTCCAGCAAACTATTGACAAGACAACCTTGGGGAAGAACGCTTAAAACGTTTTAGCCAAAACATACAGTTTAAAATGAGACTGCATCAAAAACTATGGAAATGTATGTAAACTTCTAAATTTGAGTAAGAACCTCTAAAGAATGTCCTGCTTATAATTCTGCCTTTTAGGAAATACAAATAATTTTGATAATCCTAACCGACATAAAAGGGAAACAATTCTGGTATAATTTAATGCCATACAATAGGAAATAAAAGGTTTGGTGTCTTTTTCACACGGTATACCTAAATACCTGTGTTCGAATGTATGTGCATAAAACTTCAGTTCATTAAAGAGGGTTCAGTAAAATGAAAAATATACTTCTGATGTACATAGCACATACCAGTATATTGCAAGGTCTACACTTGTATTTTTAAAATCTTTAAATAGCAGTCCACAATGTAAGCACAACTTTTTCAACACTTGTGTTGAAAAAGTTGGACTTTGCTTTAGGTTTTATACAGAGATCCTCTTATTAATACACCAATAAAGCTGTGGCAGTAGGTTGCACTCACCTGTCTATCATACTGAGAAACAGTGCAATTACCCTAAAATGATCCCATTTCTCGTGGTGATATCTCATGGATTTAACTATTTTTGAAGTAATGTGCATAATAGCAATACCACCCACAGGGGGAAAAAAAGATTTGTGCAGCGTATTCTGGCAACAGTTACTCCTCTGCCTCATTCATTCCATCGGACTAAAATATGACTTTGACGTGATACTAGAGGCTCATGCCACTGAATAGACATATTAGATGATTTCCAGAAATTAAATTATATATCTCCACCATCCCCTCTCCCCCCAGCCCTATATTCAGCTCTAGTAATTAATTCCCATCCAGCAAGTTTGACTGCATTATGTTTGTTTGAAAAGTTAAAAGAATTCGGCTAATTTCTCCCCAACCAGGCAGTACTTAACTAGATTAGAGTGGCCACTTCAAGCTTTGTTGATGCATCCAAGCAAGGCAGGGTAGCCCAGCTGCAAAAGCTGATCAAAAGAGAGAGGGGGAATGTGATATTAGCATCAAGTGCTCCAGCGAGTTACTCAGACAAAAACATTGAAAAAAACATCATTCTCAGACAACTTCCTTCGCCCATGTTTGGAAGTGAATATATCTGTTTGTCAAGCAGCTGCGTGCATCCATACATGGCATTGATTTGCACTTTATCCAGTATTATAAGGCAATTCCTCTCTTCCCTTTTTTCTCCCCCACCCCTTATTGGTAATATGCTAATGACATCCGCTGTGATTAGTGATTTTCTTCTAATCTTTATTCCGTGGTGGCCTGAGCAATCACAGAGGTAGAGCTTCAAGATTTACAGCAGCAAGCTTCTTCTGACTGCTATTCCCGTCTTGTCCTGACTTGATTTCATTCGAATAATGACGAAGAATTTTGATTTAAAAGGCCACTGTTTAGCATGACACTGTGTATTTGCAAATCCAGGAAATACACCCCTAAGAAGAGGGAGTCATGACCAAACCTGTTTTGAGGATAAGTTGTTTAAGAAGGAAGTTCCTGTTTCATTGCTAATGCTTAAAAAAAGCAAAGCCTTGCAGTTGAATGTGGTAAGTCAGTACTTATTATTTCTGTTGCGTTTTAAAAATTATTCATTGGATTAGCTTTTTTAAAGATAGACATGACATTTCTTTTTGAGATGCCCTTGACAAGAAAGCTTTCATACATCCAAAATAACCGTGTGTGTTGAGATAAGGCAGTCACGTTTTATCTCATTCCAACATTTTTGTTGTTAAAGCTGTTGGAACAACTCATCTGCACTAATTTGACTACAAGGTTTTAGTTTACTGTACTAATTGGGAAAATCAAAAAAATAAAATACAAAATGATGACTGTAACCTGCAGGGGGTGTTGGGGTTCCAGATAACTGTTCCATCCCACGCTGTGCAGTAGTTTTTCAACCCAGAATGTAAGAAAATTGTTTATTTGATTGTTCCTGTTAACTTTTAACATTACCGTCCAAAAGCTATTTTAGTCAAACTCCACTGGCAAAAAGTCACTTTAAATTCATGCTTAGAACATTTAGTGAGACATCATTATAAAGTTCAGCCCACTCCCTCCCCTCTTCAAGCCATGCTAAGCCCTGAAAAGAGGGATGTCTTTTCTTCTAATAATTGAAATGCTCTTAGAAGTTTTCTGTCCAAGTCCACCAGTTATAAAGTCTCTTTGAATGGAAACACAGGGTGCAGGTTTGCACCTGGAATCACCCCACACCTTCTCCCCCTAATTGGCAGCCATCTCATTTTGGCTTTGATGGCGTACAACATCATCTGCATGAGCAGAGCTGGGCCATTTTCTGGGGAGGAAGTATAGGTGAGTTAGTGGCTAATCGGCCAAGACAATGCAGGTGATTCAAGTGAGGCCATTAAGCAACTCCAAATCACTGTCAAATATAGCTTTTATTCATAGAATACTGTGCATCTCAGCAATGTTTTAATTTTGCTCAAGAGGATCTGCATTGGGTTAAGTAAAAGAGCAAGCAGTAGATCCAAAAACCTTCTAACTGTGAGCTCTGTCTCAGCAACAACATGGGGAGTGATCTAATGGTGAGTCATCATGGATGATTCTACCAAGAGCGGGATGAATCTGTCTATGCCAGTCTCTAGCTTTTTATTTTTTTTAAAAGTGTTACAAAAACACAAGCATAAGGCGACTGACAAGAACCGCTGCAGTTTGAAATAAATGGGTCAAGTGTCTATGCTAGGTTATACAAGCTGCATAAGTATAAAGAATTTTTTTACTGGTGTCTAGAGACATTCAGTAGAGAACAGCTAATCCAGAGGGTGTGGCATTAGTCCCACCACCTGCAGAAGTGAAAAAGGCGTCCCGCATCTATTTGTTATATCATGCCATTACACTCATGCAGCTTTTGCTCCTTAGCATTTAACTGTAACTCTTCTCAGGGACAAAATGTGCTAATTAAAAAAGAATGAAACTCAGAACTTTGACATAAAAACAGACAAAAACAAGTTCAAGGTCTTAAACAAGAGACTAAAGTCAACATTTATATTTAAAAATTATTTCATGATCAACCTTCCTGTCAAAGGTTTACATAACATAAAGTTATATTCATTTTTTGTCTTTTAAAAATGTGCTAATTTTTTTGTCTTTAGGTTGTACTGATAACCAATGTCAATGTCAGTAATTACAATGTCAGTAATTTTTAAAAACAACATCTAAATGCACAAGTGACTGTACAGCGGTTGTTAGTGGTTAGCACTGTTTCCTTGCTCCAAGAAGGTCCCGGGTATAAAACCCTGCTTTGAATATTGTATGTTCTCCGCGCGCACATGCATGGATTCTCTGCAGGTACTCTGTCTTCTTCCCACAGTCCAACATGATTCCTAGGTTATTTGGTTACTCTGAAATTGCTTTGGTATGATTGTAAGCATGCATGGTTGTTTGTTCTTTGTGTCTCTGAGTTGGAATGGCGACCTGGGTATACCCCAACCAATAAGTGCTAGAGATGCGCGCCAGCCACCCCCACAGCCCTACACAGATAAGCAGGTATAGACAATGGATCAATGAATTACTGTATAGTTAACCCCTCTTTGGTTGCAGCTCTTTTAAATAAATTTTGTTGCTGGCACAAATCCAGCTTTAATGCAAAGACGATATACTGTCAGTAGGGTTGAGTTTGGCGGAAGTCCAGATGCTGGATGTTAGCCTGCTTTACCCATTTCAAAACCTGTTTGGATGTGTGTTTGGGATTATTAGTGGAACAGCCCAATGTGTCTAACTTTCAATAAACTACCTGTTGATTTCAGGTGAAGTGGAAAAAATTGAAGATAGTACAACATCTTCAGCATTCAATCCCTTCTCTGCAATTCAAGGAACGGGATGCATCTAAAAGTTACAGGATAGAAGCTCCGGAGGACTGGACTCCCTAAAAGGAGAATGACCATCATGAGTGATGAGCACATGTAAACATTTGACCTTCTCTGTTTCTATAGCCTTATATGTAATTTCTGTATAACTAAACAATTTACTCTAAATGCGATGTATCAAATACCAGTTAATTATCTTACATTGCTTCAGACATTATTGATGTTATGGATAGACGAGAGTCACTGAGAAGAGAATCTATGGCAAAGCATTAACCTATTGATTAACTAAAGCCCACAAATAATTACTATTGAACAGAAAGTATTTGATTATAAGAAAAGGTCAGGTTGGACACTTTTTCATTCTGATTTTGTGTAATAAAATGTTTAGTTTTATATAAAGGACATAAGGATGCATAGACAAGTTTTGAGAAAAGAGAAGACCTTCATGTGATATAAAATCTTCTCAGGTTTAACTTTCCCAGTCACATCTGCAACTAGTGGTATGTCATGACTCTTCTGAGGTTTGAAAAATGGATTTAGTTAAGTGCAGGAAGTATTATGTATAGCTCAGGGCAAAGAGTTCTGTTGAGTTATAGCAGACAATTACCCACAGCTCTGGTCCGGGGACTACATGGGGTATTTGTTTACACCAAAGGAAATGAAACTATTTGCATTTAACTGCCCTGATTATTGGCCTCTTATGCTGGATTCCTCAATACATGTGAAATGTTTCCTACTGTTACAATGGGGCTTGCTGCTTTAACCATAGCAGATGAAGCAAAAAAAAAAGACCTCTGAGTGAAGAAATACTGTATAAAAAGGTGTATATTGCATAAAGCACTGAGAAAGAATCCTGTTTTCCATTATGACTTCATAACTGACTTACTCTTTATGCCAGGGTGCTGGTACAATTAGATGTTCCACTCCTCAGCGTGTGTCATATCATGCTTAGGTTTCAAAGAGCCAAGAAACACTATATCACTCAACATTTTCTGGGCCTGTGCTTAATTTCACCTTCTTCATCTAATAGAGTTTTTCGGTTTTGAGCTCCTTGTGGTTTGCTGTTAGCTGAATCAAAATAATGAACTACAATGTTCAGCAACTCCAGGGAATGAGACTGATGTTTTATCAAAAGTACAACTGCATTTTTATCTCAAACTTTAACAAGTTAATCCCTGCTGCAGAAGCCATTATCTGTGATTTAGTTGTGAATTTATAAAGTATCCTTGCTAAAGGCAGATAGGAAAGCATAGAAATTAAATTGTAGCTCAAAAAACATTCCAGAATCAACGCTGAAAACATATTTTAGCTACATTTATCTGCAGCCCTGACAAAACAGAGCTGACAAAAGCTCCATATCTTGATTTCCAGTGTCCATATACAGCATTACTTCCTCTGCAGTGTCAGCACAAGCCCTGCCAGGAGTGAGTACTGTATAGTGCTACGAGAGACCTAGATAGAGAGATGGAGTGGCAAGCTGTAGATCCGGTATAGAAGAATGAGGTTGATCCCCCATCAGCTAGCGCGCCATCTCAACCTCAAGTATTTATCTTAGCAATAAGTGTGAGTCCTTTACAAATCATACAGATAAGGAGACACCTCAGCTCTCTTCGATTCTGATGCCCTCTTTAAGAAAAAGCTTGACAGGAAAAGCTATTACAAACATGCATACCAGGGTTTGACAATATCAGGAAAACCAGAAATTGCAAAATTATTTTGAATATCACATTAAAAATATTAATTAAAATTACACATAGTTTCTACACTATGCTTTTTTTCACCATCTCAGTGACCCCACCACTCTCCCTGAGCTTTAGCATCTTGGTCTCTAATGTCTAGATCAGGTGTGGGCATAAAGGACAGTGAAACTACATCCACATGCTGATGAAAGAAAGGTGCTCTGGTTTGACTATATCAAAACTGTACTTAAAGCGCATATTGCAGGTTAAACCCCTCCTTAAACCACTGTTTAGAGAAATATATTAGGAACTGGTTCTAAGTAAAAAATACTTGTAAATAAATTATTTAGACTTCTGAAGTTGTTTTTGTCAGAAAAACTAACCTCCGCCAGACCGGAACGGACATAGGAGAAGAGAGACCCGTCAGCTCCATCAATAGAAAACAATGGATTTTAATGCTGGATCTGACACTGAAGAAACCTTAAATGTTTACAATTACACATATGATGGACCACAACCATTTAGCCATGAGCCTGCTGCACACCCCAGAGAGCAGAGAGTGACAAGGGGAAGGATTAATGGCCAAAGAAGAAAGATAGAGCTGTGGTGTCAGGATAATCAGTGGAGAGTGGGGGAGGGGTCGTGGTGAGACCGATGTTAGCATAAACTCGTGTGCTAACCTCACAATTTCGTACAGATTACTATCATGTACCAGAAAATAAAAAAACACTAATATTTGTCAGCTAATATAGTATTGATCCTTGCCAATAATAAACAATCATGAGCTTTTCTAAGATGTCTCAAACTCATTAATATCCGTTCACCTACAAACGTGGTATAGCACTTAAGAGAGAGAGAGGCGACGTACACATTTTCCTGATAACCCTTTTCTACTGCACATTTAATAACCCACATATCACATTGCATCTAATGTTTGATATTATGCAAAATGGACTTTCTGAAGCTTAATATCCTGAGAACCTGTCTTTCCCTCATGAAAAACATGCCTGAAGTTTTGCTCTGACTCATTCATTCATGTTAGAGTAATCTTTCAGTCTCTGCTGGTAGTTCTCGGGGTTGCTGAAACACCTGCTCCCACCTATCCCCGCCTTTTCCACCCATCTACTCCTCCGTAACTCTCCATGGTGCTGTCAGCTGAGCTCTCAGACAGTGATGCTTTGAATACGTGTCCAGGTCTGAGATGATGATCAGTCAGAAGCTCTCATGGTAAACTAATCTTTTTTTGATTGATTCAGTTACCTGAATTCTGTGCGTAAAGTAGAAAATGTCTGTACCAAGTTTTCAGGGATGTGAATTGTAAACTGTCAAAAGGATGGATGCACTTCAGATTTTTTTGTCACTGTTCTCTGGAATGTTGCACTGCTGATATTTATTTTAAGCAGAACTGTAGTGACATTTCTGCGCACAGTGCACACAATGGCGAGGGTTGCAAGGGAAATGCATTTGTTTTGTTTATTGTGCATTCTTCTTCTGGGGCGAACATATTATTTAACAAACCTACGCCCTTGGTGCTACCCCATGGCTTTTGGTCACATCGTCAATTAATGGCATTTATATTAACAATGGTTGAAGCTAAATGTATTAATTATTCCTAAATCCAAAATAATACTGATTTTATCAAGAGTCAAAACGATTCTTACCACTTAAGTGTTCACTACATAGGACTGCAGTCCTGCTTGGCCTCCATTCCAAACCGTTAGGTTTCACTCTCTTGACCGCCTTAACACACTTTTTCCATCATACAGGGTCCGTGGGGAAAGTAAAGAAAGATCATTTCCGCTCCAGCAAATTATGGTTGGAACAACCAACTGCACAACAACTTTTTAGGCATGATATTCGGAGGTTCGTATGCAAATTGCTGTCAAAAATGCTGGTTGTTTTCACCGACAAGGCGTGTTGCATTCTGGGTAATGTTGGAAAAGCCCGGATGTTCGGAATAGACAATACGGAAATAAATGTCTTTAAGGTGGATTTGGATACATGACAGACTTTTAAAATACTTAAGGTGACAATTTTATTGGAGTGTGCTATAGAAGAATAATACAGTACGTGCCTGGAAGAAGCATAATACACCCCCCCTTTAACAAAGTTGGTAATTAGCAGCGTAGATAACAAGACCTACATTGCCAAGATCCTGTCTGCATAGAGCTGAGCCTCTAATCAATCTGTGACCGCATCTCCCACGTGCTGCAGCCCCAGAAACAGCCGCTGACAGCGATGCTGATAAAGTTGTGTGTACTGAAGGAACTGAGCCTTGTGTCAGTCACACCTGATCTTTGCTTCTGCATCCCATGTTGAACTCCCTCATATCGCTGGGATGGTAATCCACAGTCTGAGGTGAGCGCCACAAATGTGCAGTGGTGAAGCAGAAGTGAAATCTCATCTTTTTAGCTGCACAAAATGCACCCAGGAACGGAAGATGGCTCCGTTTTTGTTTTTATTTGGAAATTTGTGGACTCTATGTCCTGACAGCCTGCTGTTTGTACAGCCTCTACAAACACAATCATTTACAATTTTTAAGACAAATACAACCAATACAAATCTAGTGAACACACTGATTCTTGATAACACCACCGCTCTACACGAAAACTACCTACTCGCTACACTGAGCTGAGACAGCGCATAGCATATGACTCCCATTATTTACGTCACATGTCCAGATTATGACACTTTTTTATTAAAATTTGTGGTGTTATGTACTGTTAAAACAAAAAATATCATAAACATTTCAAATTGTAATTTTGGACAACATTTTATATGCATTTTAGAAAATATTTAACCTGCAATATGCTCTTTAATGAATTGCTTCCCAAATTCTGTGGGTAGTGAAAAAGAAGCACTTCTAATCAACCTGAACATACCAAACGCTTTTTGAAACATGGTAATGGCAGCATCATGCTGTGGGGATGGTTTTCTTCAACAGGGAAAGGGAGGTGACATTCCATGGGTAAAGGCCGGCCACCAGGCGCTTGCCAACGTGCCCCACCTCCAGGCCTGGCTTCAGAGAGGGGCCCCGGGGACCCGCGTCCGGGCAAGGGAACACTAAGTTCAGTGGTCATCATAGAGGTCTTTTGTGCTGCCCCCAATAATTTAGCTCCTAGGATCACGTGTTTCCCTCGCAGTGTGTCTGGGCTCTCCCTTAAGCTGAGTTTATACTTATCCGTCTGCAGATGTGCAGAGATGCGCAAAGCCATTATCCGTCAAAGCAAGGACGCAAGGAGTAGGGTGTTTAAAAATCCGTCGAACGCAACAGAGAGTGCACGTCTGTGGTTGGTCAGCCCAACATTAGCCCAAGATCATTTCACCAGAACGGGGCTGTATAGTCGATGTAATTAGTAGTCAATGCAGCTTTCGGGCACTAGATGCTTTATATTGTAAGGGCAGTTTATCTAATATGGTCTTTTGGCAATTTTGAACAACAGGAGGTGTAGAGAACAACAAAACAGATCGCTATCTTTATTTGTTTACATGAGTTTTTAAGAGTACTGAATGAGCTGCACTTCTAGTGAAAAGCTTTCCAGTTCAATCAAAACTTGCTCTCTATCTGCCATTGCTCCTTGAGTGGATGTGCGCTGAACTAAATAAATTTTCGGTGACCAGAGATTCACTGCAATGTCGGTGACCAGAGATTCACTGCAATGGTAGGCAGACCCATCAGAAAAGGTCTGCACCCCCCCACCCTGCTGGTGGGGACATGATTGGGAACACTGACACACCAACAGAGAAGTATAAAGGAAAACGCCTCCGTCAATACGTGTGCGTGCAAGTGCAAACTTGCTGACGGAGGAGTATAAACTATAGGCTTTAGAGACAGGGTGAGAAGCTCTGTCATCCTGGAGGGACTCAGAGTAGAGCCGCTGCTCTTCCACATCAAGAGGAGTCAGTTAAGGTGGCTTGGGCATCTGGTCAGGATGCCTCCTGGATGCCTCCCTGGTGAGGTGTTTCTGGCATGTCCAACTGGGAGGACACCCAGATGAAGACCCAGGACATGCTGGAGGGACTATGTTTCTTAGCTGGCCTGGGAATGCCTTGGGATTCCTCCTGAGGAGCTGGGCTAAGTGGCTGGAGAGAGGGAAGTCTAGGACTCTCTGCTTAGGTTTCTGCCCCGGTGACCCGACCCCGAATAAGCAGAAGATAATGGATGGATGGAAATGGAGATCACAGGTGATGCAGATGGAGCTATATACACTGGAATCCTGGTGAAAGGAAAGAATAAATAAGCCTGCTTGAGGCTAGAAAAGACTTGAGACTGGGGCAGAGGTTCACCTTCCAGCAGGACAATTATACTAAAAGCACAATCAGAGCTGCAATAGAATGGCAAACATATTCATCTGTAAGTATGTCCCAGCCAAAGTGCAAACATGAATCCACCTGAGCATCTGTGGCAAGACAAACTGACTGAACTTAGATATGCTGCAAAAAATAATGGTAAAAATGTCAGTCACAAGATGCCAAAAGCTGGTAAACACCCAAAAGCATGACACTATAACTGCAGTAAAAGATAGTTGGACAAAGTATTAACTCAAAGGAATTGAATACAAATACATACCACACTTTTTTTATTTATAAAGAAATTCTGAAACCACGTATCATTTTCCTTTTACTTAACAGTTATGTGCTAACGTGTATTGGTTTAGAACATAAAATAGCAACAAAATCCATTAACCTTTGTGAAAGTACCTTGGTAAAATGTGAAAAAGTTCAAAGTGTATGAAAAGTTTTTGCAAGGCATTGTATACATTACTGGTTTCTGAGTTCAAGGTGAGTGTGTGTATCAGTTATCTTTACGAGTCTCGCATTGAGAAGATCCACGGTAACTGTAAATGAAAAGCACCTCACTACTTTGCTTCTGAGATTTTGCCGCACAGCAAATGAAATAAATCAATATAAAGGCATTGGCTGTTTAGAGAAAATGAGGTCTGCATTTTGATATACACACAAAGGAAAGTTATATTCTACAGAATCATTGTAGCTTATCATTGTGGCCTATGATCCAGTAGTATAGCCCTAAAAAAGAAAAATCAGCAGTTTGCCACCACAATATTAAATTGTTGCCCCCCCAACTATCCCCCCACCATTATGTTAGGCACAGATGCCTTGTCCAATCGGCAGCTGGTGTGCTGTATATTTCCGTTAATAATTCACATTAGCCTGTAGCCCTACATAATATCAGATGATTGCTTGTCTGTTATGCTATATGATGAGAAGTGTTCGGGGCTGCTAATGTGAGACGTCTCTGTTTACAAATTTGATGGATGGCCTCCCTGATAGAACGTGAGTTACGTTCAGGGGTGTCACAGGAAAAAGATGACAGATGGGCCCAGCTGTTAAAGATATCGACACTTTGACCAGACCATGGAGACATTAATCACAGTTTGGCTAACCGGCAGCAAGAGGGAACACTTGACTTTTCTTTTTAAGGCATGAGTTGTGACGGGTTATACGCCGGATAATGGACCATTCATTGATCAAAAAAGCAATGAATACTACGTTGGAAGACAAACAAAGACATTGCCTTAAACTGTGAAGAACCGAAGCAGGCTACACAACTTGTATCATGATTAACTGTCACAAGAGATTAGAGGGTAGTAATAAAGATAAACGGCGGGTTGCTACTGATGTAATGTAATATCAAGTGATGGCAGATATCCAGAAGTCAGTGTCAGGATAAAAGAGAGGATACTAATGGCTCTTTCGGATCTTCTATGTCAGTTGCATCATGTTTTCATGGTAATAAGACACAACTGGTGCCCGTAATGAGAGTGACTGCCATGTTTCTGTAGAGTGAATCTCAATAGGAAATGTATCCTCCAACAGTTTCACCTTGTACTTTTTAAAAAGATATTTATTATTGCTATGATGAATTTGATCAGTTTTACTGAATTTTTTGAAGATGTACAAGTAGATTTACTAAAATACTGTGGGCATGTTTGTGTTCCTAACTAAGGCTGAGCAAGACACTGCTCCTGCATGTGGTGCAACAGTTTCCGCTTTTCAGCTTCAGCTTTCTCATGCAACAAATAAGCACAGTACAGCTTGTAGCATTGCTGATAAGTAAAAAAAAATATATAAAAAAAATAAATTAAAACTGTTCTTGGGAGAATGGAAGGTTGATGATCTATGTTGCAGCTAAAATGGAAATCAGATATTAACATGCATGGCAAAAAAAACTTTTTTCACTGTCTGTTATTAAATCAAACTAAACTTTTCATCTTTTAGGTCAGATAATAAGAGCAAAAATATAAATATTTTAAATATAATAAAGAAAATGAGAAAATGAGTAAAGATTTATTTTAATTTTACCTTCTTCCAATTCAGAAGTTTAAGTTCTTTTCATTAGCATCTTTGAGAAATGGATTTTAATCTCTATGCTTTAAGTGAGATGCATGTGTATATTTCTACAAGCTTCTCACAATAGGTTGCTTAGAGTTTGGGCCATTCCTTCTAACAGAACAAGGGTAAGTGGGTAAACTTTGGTGACTGCCTTTCTGACATTCACCTTTTCATCTCTGCCTACGCATTTTCTAGGGGACCAATATCAGTGATGGCCATTCCTAAACATGGAGTTGCCCTGAAGCCACTTTGTAATTAATTTAATAGTTAGGCTACCTGTCCATTTGAAAGATATATGTGTGCCCAAACTTTAACTCCCTGACTGATGTCCTGCCTCAATATTTCCACATATTGTTCTCTCCCAATTATACCATCTATTTTGTTATGTGCACAAGTCCTTCCGACACAGTCACACACAATAATGTCGCCAGGCCTGTTTTTTAAATTTGGGATGGTTTTGTCAAGCTTGCTAGTTGAAATGTTGCTGAATGTTATCAGGAGCTTACAAAGCAATGACATTGTCACAGTTTTCATGTTGCATAAAGATATAGTAATCTTGTTGTATGGAATCTTCTGAATTTAAGTCTTTATTTTAAATTCCCCTTCTATTAAATTTAGTTCTAAATCAGAAGAAACATAACCAAAAGAGGCACATGAGAAGTTAAGTTACTAGCTTTTATTGTAAGATCTCATTTGTATCATTATTATTTTTTTATTTTATTTAAACATTTATTAGTGTCTTGACTGATTGCAACAGTCATTCAAAGTTCAATCATGCATAGATTGCTCCAGGGCCTTAAATAGAGACTCATACAGTAGGGCAAAAAAAGTATTTGGCAGCCACCGACTGTGCACATTGTCCCACTTAAAAAGATGAGAGAGGTCTGTAATTTTCATCAGTTACACTTCAACTGTGAGAAAAAGAATGTAAAAAAGAAAAATCCAGGAAACCCCATTGTATGATTTTTAAAGAATTATTTTGCATAATGGTGCAGAAAATAAGTATTTAGCACCTACAAACAAGCAGGATGTCTGGCCTTCCAATACATGTTACTTCTTCTTTAAGAAGCCCGTCTATCCTCCACTCATGACCTGTATTCATGCCACCTGTTTGAACTCGTTATCCGTATAAAGAACATCTGTCTACACCTTCAAACAGTCAGACTCCAACCTCCACCATGGCCAAGACCAGACAGCTATCCAAGGACACCAGGGACAAGACTGTAGACCTGCACAAAATTGGAATGAGCCAATCTACAATAGGCAAGCAGCTTGGTGAGAAGGGATCAACAATTGGAGCAATTATTAGACAATTGAATAAATACAAAATCACTGACAATCTCCCTCAACCTGGAGCTTCATGTCAGTTCTCACCTCTTAGGGTACACATAATCTTGAGAACGATGAGGAAACAGCCCAAAACTACATGGGGGGAACTAGTCAATGATCTGAAGAGAGCTGGGACCACAGTAACAAAGGTTACCATTAGAAATACACTAAGTCGTTATGGATTAAAATCCTGCAGTGCTCGAAAAGTCCCCCTGCTTAAGCCAGCACATATCCAGGCCTGTCTAAAGATTGCCAGAGATCATCTGGATGATCCAGAGAAGGATTGGGAGAATGTCATGTGGTCAGATGAGACCAAAATAGGATTGTTCCCCCTCCAATCACTTGCTATGTTTGGAGGGGGCAGAATGCTGAGTTGCATCCCAAGAAAACCATACACATAGTGAAGCCCAGGAATGGAAACATTATGCTTTGGGGCTGCTTTAAAGAGGACAGGGTGACTGATCCGTATTAAGAAAAGGGTGAAAGGGGCCATGTGTCATGAGATTTTAGACAAAAACCTCCTTCCAACAGTGAGAGCATTGAAGATGAAATTTGGCTGGATCTTCCAGCTTGACAATGATCCCAAACACACCGCCCGTGCAACAAAGGAGTGGCAACATAAACAGCATTTCAAGGTTCTGGAGTGGTCTAGGCAGTCTCCAGACCTTAATCCAATAGAGAATCTGTGGAGGGAGTTGAAAGTCGGTGTTGCCTAGTGACAGCCTCAAAACATCACAGCTCTAGAGAAGATCTGCGTGGAAGAAGGGGCCAAAATACCAGATACAGTGTGCACAAACCAGGTGAAGACCTACATGAAACATTTGACCTCCGTCATTGCCATCCAAGGTCACATTACAAAGTATTGAGGTGTAATTTTGTAATTGACCAAATACTTAAACATTATACAAATAAATTATATAAAAATCAAACCATACGTTGGTGTAGATTCTCAGTCATCCAGGACATGATATTCTTGAGAGTTTAAATGAAGGCAACTAGACTTTTCTTGTCTTGAATACGTTTCGTCTCTTATCCAAGAGGCTTCTTCAATTTTGAAAAATGGATAGGTCGTTAGGTATAACGATAGCCCCATTAGTGAGACTTAACCTTAGACTTATAAATCTGATACTCCCAATCCAGTTTTCAGAACTGAAGAAGCCTCTTGGATGACAGACGAAACAAGAAATGTCCAGTTCCCTTCATTTAAACAAGAAAATCATACCATGTGATTTTCTGGATTATTTTTTACATTCTGTCTGTCACAGTTGAAATGTACCTATGATGAAAATCACAAACTTCGCTCTTCATTTTAAGTAGGACAACTTTCACAATTGGTAGCTGCCAAATCCCCCCCACTGTATATATTTTGCATTCAAATTTTAATGAGTTAAAATGGAGTAAAGTCTAAAGGTTCCTCACTATCATCCAGCAACATCTGTCTCAATTTCATATTACTGATGTTATCATGCTGCCTACAAGATAACAGAGAGAACAGAGGCATGCGACTCAACGCCAGGAAAAGCAGGTCATGACATCCATCCATCCATCCATCCATCCATCCGTCATTATCTATACCGTCTATCCTATGCAGGATTTCAGGGGGGATCAGGTGAGAAGCGGGGTTAACATGACATTTTAAAATTTATAAATTTTAATCAGTTCATAATTATTTGTGGTCTTGTTTCACAAGATTCTGTAATTTTCCTCTAGCTGAGTTGAACATCCAAGCTGGCTGAAGACAGTTTAAAATATTGAATCAAGCAAGAGATGGCTACCCTAAACATAAAGAAAAAAAGAGAGTGAGAAAGATCACAACAGACATAAAGTCAGGTCATTATTTCAGCACTGCAGGGAAGACAGTTAAACATTGTTCTGTTCAATTTGACTCTACATGACAAAACATGCCACCATGTCTGTAGGGCGGCTCAGAATCAGAATCAGAAAGGTTTTATTACCATATGTGTGAACGGGTACACAACATTTGGAAATTGCAGCAGTACTATGTGCAAACATAAGATAAACACTTCTAAACATGCAATAAATAAATAATAAAATAAAATGGGGTAAACAGATTAATACATACATGAGTGCAGGTTATGATCAGTGCAAAAACACAACACAGGGTCACGTGACTGAAACAGAGCAGGTGGTGGGAACCGTCTAAGGGTTATTGTTCATGAGTTCAACAGCAGGGGGTAAGAAACTGTTCTTATGTCAAGAGGTTCTGGTCTAAATGGACCGGAATCTCCTATCTGAGGGGCGCAGGTCAAAAACTCTGTCCAGGGTTAGAAGGCATGCCACTGTGATCCGACCTGCACACCCAAGTGTCTTGGAGGTGTACAGGTCCTGTAGAGATGGGGGTCTGCACAACACACTGCAGTCTGTTTGTCCTGGATGGTAGCTCCAGCATACCACACGGTGATGGAGGAGATGAAGATGGACTCGATGATTGCTGTGTAGAACTGCGTGATCGTCCATGCCGGCAGGTTGAATTTCTTCAGCTGCGTCAGGAAGTACATCCTCTGCTGAGCCTTCTTTATGACTGAGGTGATGGTGGGCTCCCACTCCCCAATCTTATGTTTGACTCCCCACAAAGCTGTGCATTTTCTGCAGATTGGGGTGCTACAGAAGTTGTTAAACAATTACTTGGGTCAATATTCTGTAAAAAAGAAAAAAGGCCTGCATCAACTTTGCAATTGTCTGAACTTTAGAAACATGGCAGCAGCTTCTTGTTTGACATAACGCAATTTTTTTGTGTTATATATGTTTAATGTTTTAAACTTTAGTCAATTTACTTACAACTTACAAGCACAAAAAAACTGTACTTTACGACAACATATATTTGTTTGTGACTTTAGTCGCTCTAATTCTTGACCGTAAAGCGTACCACTGTAATGTTGGCTTAAACTTGATCAACATCATTTCTTTATGCTTCAACAAACAACATTTTTTCTGTATGCAGAAGATAAATAATGAGTAAACGGAACTTTGAAACAACTGATGTAAAACTTAGATACCTACAGGCAGTTGAGGCCGGTTGGGGTGGAATGCAGTCCAGACAGACGCCCCGCATCTCTCTTGTCCCATTTTAACCAATGGCTGCTGGCTGCTCTGCTTTTTGACTACGACACTGGGGGCCGCCATTGCTCCGCCATTGCTCCGCCATTGCTGTAGTACCGCCATATAGCCGCTAGTCCCCCATTGGAATACATTGCACTTTAGACACGTTAAAAACAACTTTAATGCCTGGTGCCTATTTTTTTTTACTGTCTACAGCTACATATTGCTCCTGTGATTACGCTGGGTTAAAAAAACCCAGAGGCACCAGGCTGGTTAACGTAGGATAAATTTTCTAAATCTTGCATAATTAATGAGGGCCGGACTTTGATTGACAGGTCGTTTACGTCGCTGCCTGGCCCATCTGCTAGGCTAATAGTTGGCTGCGCAGCTGCATGAAGCTAGCAGGGCTATCTGGCTATGGAGCTGAGCTCAATCTAACACATTGTGTCTGAGTCTTCTCATTTTGATATATTAGACTATTGGATAATGTGTGAGCCTAAGTAAAACATGTTTTTAATTACAAAATGTAAGTTTTTTTTTTTTTTTTCTTGTCTGTTTGATCACTATAACATTTTACTACTGATATGCAGTGTGCGATTTGTGGAAAAAAGCAGAGGGGGGGATTTATTTTTATTTTTTACTTTTTATTCATGAAAAATAACAACAGGTTTGTGTATGCAGGCTGCAGGGCATCTTGCTCATACGTTTACCCTTTAAAAACTGACAGAAAATGTGAAAAACAAAATTATTGTTGACATAAAAAAATTAAGATAAGATCAAATATATTAAGATGTTTAAAATTAAAGATAAAAATTCACTTGACTTATCCAGTCATAGCAGGTGAGATGATTTTTTCCCCGTGGCATCAGCAGAACCTTGTCTGCCCTCTCAGACCCACATCTCTGCATATTTTTCTGTGGTGAAAGAAATCACTACTGGAACCCAGCCGGGGTCAGGTGCAGAAATACTCTTCAGGTGTAAGAATCCCTCTATACCCTCAGTTTATTAAGCCGTGCGCACGGATTTGGGGTGCTGCATGAAAGTAGCCTATAGATATTTGAGTCATTGTAGCCGGGACCATGTCCGCGGTAATATTGATCAATTACAGTTTTGTCCCCAGCACTTAAAAATCTGATGTTCTTTTTGTTGTTTGTTTTTTAAACAGTGCATCCACCAGCGCAATTTTCATATATTCAGTATCATCTTTAATGCAAGGTGTTCTAATTATGCTGCGCTACCAGCTCCATGCTTCCCAGAGGAAAGACGGACATACACTGTGCGGTTTGTCTTCAAAGTCGTATAAAAACAAATATTGCATTTGTTGTGCATTGAGTTGAAACAAACCTGGTCACTAGTGAGATCTTAGTCGTATTATTTACAAGTTAAAGGAATAATACCCTTTTTTTCAGTTTAAAGCTCTGAAAAGGTCCAGCACGATGCCCAAATCAGCGCGCACATAAAACGAGCGTATGGATTTTATTAAACTGAGGGTACATATGAACCTCAAAATTATTTCTGCACCTGACCCCTGCCGGGCTCCGTGCAGAGATGAAGGGAAGATTGTTGAGTGTTTTTATCATTCTTCCTCTAGTCTGTCAAACGGATTCTGCAGGATTCTGGGTTGCTTGCGCAGAATCCCCTCTTGAACTCTCGCTGACGGAGACGGAACGTGTAAACTGCAGCCATTCATTTATAAAGGTGTTCACCGATGTTGTTTAACAGAAATTTTTAATTAGCCTTACCTTAACCTATTATCAATTCAAAGATGCAAACTCTCTGAGGATCAGTATTATTTGTTCTGATAATGAAGCATATGTTTGCGGGAGAAACAGAAAGGCGTTCACAATCTCTAACAACTTTTATTTTCAAGAATAAAAAAAATTAAAAAATCATCAAAAAAGGTGAAAAACGTGCTCCTGACTTGACTCCAAGCCCTCCGCCCTCGGCTGTATCAGGATATTGTCGACCGTGGCCTTATTTGTATTCATTTCTGGGGAGTAGAATTTAAATCATTATTAGATTACAATTATTACCGTGTTGATCCATTCATAGCAGCACACACTAGGCACTTTCATCCACACCCATTCAACACACATACAGTGCACGCACCTTTAATACAGGGAATTTAATACTTGACACATTATTATACACTATATATACAGTCAATGTTACACACATGTAAACATATTGCAGATTAGACTAGGCTAATAAACATCCTCCACTCGGCTTTACATACAATTTGACAGCAATCTGTCTCGAGACTTTTTTTATCCAATTATCTTCGATATCACGTGGTGATAATTCAGTTTAAATTGCTGTATTTCGTTCGAATGTAATTATAGTAACACTACATCTTAATAATTATTTTAAATTATGAGTTCTTACCTTATGAGATTGGGGGGAAAAGAGAGCCGTCAGAGCCGCACAGATGGCAGTAGAATGAAGCGGGAGCGCTATATATATACAGTCAATGAGCGGATTAGCCTTTAGCTTAGCCAGCCAAGTTTAGCATCAGAGCTAAAGGCGCGGGAGCAGAATGGGCGGGATTACGACAGAAATACACGCCCCGCGAGGGCCAAGCAGGGCCGAGTCTACAGTGAAGATCCCGCCCTTATGCCCTTTTTAGGAACATGCTGCGTCAGAACCGGGGAGGAGGAGTCTGTTAATCTGCCATGATTTCCCCCATGAACGTGGTTATTTTGGTAAACGGGGAGGAGTGCGGAAACGCTGTCCATTATTTATACAGTCAATGATTCTAACCGGCTGGGTTATTCTGAGCTATCTCTGTAGTTATGCCTCTATAGCCTCAGACTGTTGGAGGACAGACTGACCACTTTTCTCCAATCTCCTGCTTTTCTCTTCTACTACTCTCCAGTTGCATTATTTGCTGTTATTTCAGCTGTTAACTTTATGTTGTCTCTCAGTGTTTTACTCTCCATTAAAGCTACACCTGGCCTGACATTTTGCTCAGGTGTGAATCCTTGTTGGAGAGGGGCATCGGCTGGAATGATGATCCCAGTAACTGAACATTCTCCCTCTACTGTTATCTACTTTTTACTTTCTCTAACACAAAAGTACTCCTACAGCACTTCTTCTGATCTTTTTGTGCATGTATTCTCAAACCCCCAGTCAGTTGTGGCAGATCGCCACTCATACTGAGCCAGGTTCTGCTGGAGGCTTCCTCTAGTTAAAGGGGATTTTTTTCTTCTCCACTGTCGCTACATGCTTGCTCAGTATGAGGGATTGCTGTGAAGTCAACAACACAATGCAGGCAACTTCCTACTGTCACTACATGTTCTTCCAGGAGGAGTGAATGCTGCAAGTCATTGATTCGATGCGATCTGCTTAGTTTCCTTAGATGGAAAATGTTTCAACTGATTGGCATAATGAACGAAATGATTATTGGAAATGCATTATGCATTGCCAAATACTGTGAAAAACAACACTTTCATGACTTCTATGAGCTGTCTAAATATTAATAAAATTTTTTTTTTACAAATTCCATGTTCTACAAAGTTCTTATATATATATATATATATATATATATATATATATATATATATATATATATATATATATATATATATATATATATATATATATAGTATTTAATGTTTGCCAATGTGAACACATTCTTTGACCTGAAATAGGAATTTAATCCTGTGATTAATGTTCAAAATTTGTCCCTATATATATATATATAAATATATATATATATATATATATATATATATATATATATATATATATATATATATATATATATATAGCAATTTATCTGTTAGCTTCCTATAAATATTGCTTTCTGTAGTGAGTACAATCTAGTCTGACATGTTTTTTTGCTTTAAAAAAACGTAACCCAAGCTAACCTTTGTAAATAGGAGCATTCCTCTACTCATAATCCTAAAATACTCTATCCAGGGTTGTGGAATAAAAATAACATAAGTACAGTACAGTGTCGCTCTGAAACTAGGCAGATGAAGAGTGACAGAACGAAAAATTAACCCTCGCTGACAGCTTCTTTCTACAATGTTCTCCATGTTGTAAAGATATTAAATGATGTTGTATTTTAGACAACTGCCCCTGTTGTTCCTGGTGTAATTAAAGAGTCCGCAGCTAAATATACTGTGCCACGTGGCTAAAGGGGGCTTTCCAAACATTTTTGGGGGTTTTCTTTTTACAGCACCATATAAAAAGTAAGAGGTGAAACATTTAAACCAAGGCTTTCTTTTTTCTTTTTTTAATTACATTTTCATACTGAGCTTTAAGTTACAGTAATGATTCAGGTTTGTCTTTATAATATTATATTTTATTTTACATAATTGAGTAGATAGATATTTTCCTTTTAATAAAAAAAATCATGAACAGGTTTTTTTCCCCTTTAGTTTCTTTCAAGAATTTAAACATTTTAATTAGTGTAAATCAAGATTTTTAAGAATTACAGCTCAGTCTTATGAAACCCCAAGCATTATTCATCATGTATTTGGGTTTTATACCTCACAGCTTTGACATCTATGCAGCAAAGACATCATCTGGTCTCCTGCCAAATAATTGATCACGTACATTTTGGAAGTTTTATGGTGTTGAACAAGTATCAGAATCTAAAACATTTCAGTTCCTTGTTTTTGAGTTTCTGGCTACTGCAGCATAAAATGTTAAAGACAGACTTTAAGAATCACAATTTATTTGATTGACTATTTGATTCAAATCTGTGTGCATGTTCTGAAAACAGAGTCCCTCTACAATCTGAAAAATGTCATCATTCTTTGGGTCAGATAATAACCAGTCCCTCTTCAAAACAGTCCCTTCTAATTAAAATCCTGGTTCAAGGCGAAGCTACATTCCACCGGCAGCAATCTGATGGAGTGGATGGATTCACACGAAACAGGGAGAATTTCAACATTCTTTGATCACCCAGGTATTCATTGGATGTCAGTCATTTGACAAATCTGTGTTTTTTAAGTCATTATAACTAGAAGGTATTTGCAATCATTAGAAGCACAAGGTATTTGGCATAATGCAGGCCACGTGTAATTTGTGGTTATTAGGCACAAAGCAAATTTGAATTTTAATTCCAGTAATTAGGAAAATTATGATTAAATGTTATTGGTGATTTAGAAACAGCATGCTTATGGAAATTAAACAAAATATAAATACCTGCAACAGTTTTATTAGTTTATCTTTCAGACAGACTTTGTTTTTCTCCAGAAACTGCATAGACGGACATTACAAAAGTAAAGCCGAAGTAAAATGATGACATTTTTGTCTTGATTACCTGCAGCCACAAAAACATGTTTAAGGATCAGAGAAAGAAAACTGAAAATTTGCAAAACCGCTGTGACTTTAAAGAGATCTATACATTTTGTTGCATAAACAATGTTTTGTAAACATTTGTTTTTGTGTGTTTATATACAGACTTGTGCAAGGGAAAAAAGGGGCAAAAAATGAAGGCACCCGAAAAGTTGATGGTTCCTACTGGTGGAATTTCTGTCCTGTGAGAAGTACATTGTCCTGAATAAAACCAAACGTTAACTAAACTCAAGCGTCTGGAAAGGTTATAATGTAATATTAATAATACAAAGTATATTAGTATAATGTTATATATTCGCCAAATTGACCAACAATCATTATCATAAGAGCGATTTGAAATGAGGAACAGATTTTCTTTCATCTTTGTTTTTTTGTTTGTTTGTTTGTTCATTTTCAATCAGCAATAATCGGTCAGGCAGGTGTGCTTTCATATGGACCAGAAGCTTATGACATTTGAAAATACTTTTGCTTGCAATAAATATTGCATTTAGAGAGTGTTGCCATTCTGAAATAGGTATGCACTTAATGGATAGTTAATGAAAACATATTGTTTTTCTCACTTTACTTCTTAAGCAAGCGCAATGGTAAATATGTCTTTGTAAAGGGTTTACATAATCTACCCTATCTTTTCCAGCTTTACTCCAGGGAAATCTAAATAAGTTAATAAATGAGCAGTCAAAGTTCCTAACAGCTCTGCAGTACACTTCAGGATGCTTGTCACATAATTAGAAATTGTGTTGAAAATAAAGCACAAAGGTGATGACAGAGTTGCTTGACCAGTGTGAAAGAAGCAAACGCAATGCTGAAAACATTAATTCAAAGGCATATCGAAATAAGCAAGATACAACTGTGCAGCATGAACATTAAGTGTCAAAAGATTTTTTATTTCCTTTTGAATAATTGACTTAAAAAAATAAAACAAATAAACACCTCTAATCAAATATGCATTGCTGATCTGCAATTAATAAGCCAGCTGTGCCTTTGCACCATGCTCTTTCAGATGCAAGAAAATATTACAAGGTGGGCAATAACTCAGTGCTCCGTGGCAAACCCATACATCAAAGTTTATACGATCCCACATCAATTTTACTTGGTTAAAAGAAAACAATTCAAACTTACTACAGCACACAACTGGTACACATTTGGGGCATCCATCACAAAAAAATTATATTTGCATGTTAATTTACCTGTAATGAACATATTTGTTCTCCAAAGCTGACTCCCTCTTATTCAGTACTGCAGTTTTGTTTAGGAATCATTGGAAAGAATAAATGTTGAAAGAGAATACCATTAATGTCAGTTTGTCACTGGATTTCCAGGCTTAAAGGTGTGATTAGTCCAGTGGATAAAAAAAATACACAAATGTGCAGGAAGAGATGTATTTGCAAATAGAACTGCATACTGTAGATATCAATGTTTACTTACTGCACCTTGATTAAGCTAATGTTAGATAACCAGAATATATTGGTAAAAATACATAGGAGACTATCTGAGCAAAGAAATCTTTAGGTGTTGTGTATCATTTTTCATCATTTTGAGCTTTTAATAACTAAATGTGTAGTAAAGACCACATAATGTTCTGAGCACTAAGCATTAAAATATTTATAAAACGGATAAACGTGAATGAAAAGCTACTGATTGTTACATGTTCCTCAAAGATAGTGAAACAGCTCATATATCCATGCTTCATTTGGTTGTACTCCCATTGTGTTATGTAATAATTCTTCTGGCACTAATATAGTCATATGCTTTTTCAGACTGAGATATTACCAGGGAGATTAGTACATTCGGTTTTCCTGCAGACTTTGAATCACACCTACTCTCTAATCTTTCTACAGTATTAGAATTCTTGAGCATTCAAACTCAACTAAAAGGAAAGAAGTTTTAAAATATTGCAATCACTACAAGTGGGCATTCTATGAGAGCAGAAATATTTTGACAGTAAACAAATGCAACGCAGTCAGTCAACATATTTTTTCATCATTTATCAACAGCAAACATTTCCTCAATTACAGATTTAATCCAGGCGGAATTACTTTTCTCCCAAATTGTATTTGTTGATGTAAATTAGTTGGGCAAAAGAAGTTACTTTAGGGGATGATAAACCACAAGAACAGAGTGCCCACGTACCAGATGGCACTTATGCTCTCTGGTGTGAATATTTTCACAGTTTATTATTCTAGGCCTATAACCTAAAACCTTAATGTATTTTATTGGGTTTCTTTGTGCTAGACCAAAATTAAGTGAATAGTTGCAAAGTGGAAAGAAAAGAATAAGCAGTTTTCAAAATATTTTAGACTAGGATAGCTGCTTTCAAAAGTCACCAAATTACTAAATGCAGTTCATATGTGTGTAATCTAATCTCCGTATGAATATTCTGTTAAGGCTTAAGAGGTTTGAAAGAGAGCATTAGTAAACAAAAACCATCATGAAACCCAGGAATAAAGCAGATAAGGCAGGGAGAAAGTTTACAAAAGTTTAAAGCAGTCAGGTTTCAAAACAATATCCTGAGTTTTGAACATCTCACATAGCACTGATCAATCTGTGATCTAAAAGTGAAAAGAGAATGATACAGACAATTCGATTCTATCCATTTTCGTTGTCTAGGTGAGATTGGGAATTGGCCCCTTTCAGCTCAGCCCAAAATGTAAAAAGTTTAATTCTGCTGATAAATTGAGGTCTATTATGTCAGGTATGAAACTTATAAATACCATCATCTATATTTTAATTTTTCAACTTTTAGCACAATAATAGAAAGTTGTGTGATGGATTTTATCAGAAGTGTGGGCTCGAGTCATTAATTTTATGACTTTAGACTTGATATGAAAAAATATTCAAAGACTTTGACTTGACTGGGACTTTTACACCAATGACTTGGGACTTGACTCAGACTTGAACCTGTTTACTTGAAAAGACTAGATATTTTACCCAGTATCTAAAGTTTCAAACATCTATTGCTTATTTTTAAGTCATTCACTTATCCTGTCTTAAATGGAAATTGTCTCTCTGTATGTGAATGTGCGAGAGATGCAGAACAGCCAATCACAATACCATATTAATTTTTTTTTAAAAGCCAAGCTAACCCTCTGTCTCTGGTGCTGCAGCCAACGACGATAAATATAAATATGTTCCCAACATTAATTTTTTTCAGTTGCATAAACTTATTTAATTTCCACCTGTTGTCTATTTCATTTGCACAACAGTATGTGAAATTGATTGTCAATCAGTGTTGCTTCCTAAGTGGACAAGTTGATTTCACAGAAGTGTGATTGACTTGGAGATACATTGTGTTGTTTAAGTGTTCCCTTTATTTTTTTGAGCAGTGTATTTTTATGTAGAAGGGAAAATTAAGGAAGGTAAATGCTAGAAAAACTAAGCAGAGACTCACATTCTGTTTACATCTAACAACTCCACATGAATTCAAAGATAAAATAATAAAACTTTTGACTTTTTGGGCAACAATAGAATGCACGGGACACGAAGTAAACATCCTCACAGTGAAACAAAGTAGTGACAGCATAATGCTCTGGGAATGCTTTTCCTCTGCAAGCACAGGTTAATTGGTCAGAGTTGATGGTAAAATGGATGGAGCTAAAAACAGGGCAATCCCGAAAAAAAACCCCATTCCAGTTGGACAATGATTCTTAACATCCATCCATCCATTTTCTATACCCATCCATCCTAATACATCTATTAGAATGGCTCACCCAAACAGCATGCCTGGATTTCAATCAAAAACCAGTGGCAAGACTTGAAAATTGCTGTTCACAAATATTCTACATCCAGTCTGACTGAGCTTGAGGTATTTTGTACCACAGAAGAAATAATCAAGAAGAGTCAAGCTCCATCATACATCAGAGATCTGATTGTTCCATATATTCCTAACAGAGCACTTTGCTCTCAGACTGTAGGTTTAACTGTGGTTCCTACGATTTCTAAATGTAGAATAGGAGGCAGATCTTTTAGTTATGAGGCTCCTCCCCTGTGAACCCCCGTTTAATTTTAAGACGAGAGTTAAAACATTCCTTTTTGATAAAGCTTTAAGGCTACAATCACACTGCAGGTCTTAATGTTCAATTCCAATTTTTTTATTAAATTTGATTTTTTTGTGTGGTTGTTCACACTATAACTAAAATGAGACAGCAAAGATGGTCCAATGTGAAGGGTTCATGGCCCTAAAGCGGCTAGCATGCACAGAAGGAGACATCACACACAAAGTGCTCTGTTTGAGGAAGTGAAAATGGCGGCTGCAGATGTTTGTGTTTGTGCAGCAGTTTAGCAATTAATGCAGAGTCAAAATTGACAAATTTCTGACAAATTAATTAGAGAAAGAAGGATATTGACAGAAAAGAGAGTCCCCTTTTTAACAATGGCTTTTTTTTGGAGCTGTGGCTGCTACCGCCGTACAGAGGTATAGGTGGATCAAGAGTCGGAACTACAGTTGTGATGTGAAGGGCTTCACTGACTTCACCCATGATTTCAGGATGTCAAAATAGACCTTTGAATACCTCTATTAGTTCCTCCTCCAGCGCAGATTAGTACCTCTGTCTCGTGTCAGTGACATACAAGACGGATTAATGCAACATGACCATTCAAACTACAGTCGCTTTCAAGAATATCTGATATGTATCGGATTTAGTACCACACATGAAACTGACCTGAATCTGATTTGAAAAAAAATTGGATTTGTGCCGTTTAGACTGTCATAAAAAAATCTGATATGGGTCGCATAAGGGCAAAAAGGTGGATTTAATGTGAAGGTAGCCATAGTTAAAAACAGAAATCTGCTGGGTTTCCTTATGTATCCGGTTCACAATATATCATTATAATTACACAAAACTGCCTTTTTGTTTATTCCAGTTTTGTTCATACCTGACAACGTATACACTGTGCAGAGTTGGTCCTCAAGCCACTTCTTCTGTGTTTTTGTTTCTTCTTCTGTGGCTTTTGATACGCACACAGTATAAATACAGTGTTTGCCCTCCTCCTCTTCCTTTTCATATCCGATATTGAGAAGAGGTGAGTCATCCAGTGCAATCAAGTGATTTAATTGTCTTTTTTGTTGATGGTTTGCCTTCATTAACATTTGTAAATTGACTTCATTTATATTTAAGTTGATGTTGAGCCACAGACTTTCCCCTGTGTTTTGAAATGTCAATGTAAAGATATGCGGGGAGATGCTAACATTGTGCATCTTCTTCTCCCCTGTAGTTTGGGCTACACAGTTTGCTAGCAGTTTCATTCTGTGAAACAGGCATGTTGTTTATTGTGAGGCCCTTTTCATATCCGATATTGGGGAGAGTTTGGGTTGGCCGGTTTGCTAGCAGTTTCATTCTGTGAAACAGGCATGTTGTTAATTGTGAGGCCCTTTTCATATCCGATATTGGGGAGAGTTTGGGCTGGACAGTTTGCTAGCAGCACATCCATCCATCCATCCATCTTCTTCCGCTTATCCGTCCCGCGTTGAGGTCAGCAGCACACCATCCCCACTGTAAACAGTGTTGGTGGCAGACCGCTTCCCCCCCCCTGAGATGCCGGATGGTGGACCAGAATCGCTTCGAAGCCGTACGGAAGTCGTTCTCCATGGCCTCTCCAAACTCTTCCCACGCCCGAGTTTTTGCCTCCGCGACCATCCGAGCCGCATTCCGCTTGGCCTGCCGGTACCTATCAGCTGCTTCAGGGGTCCCACAAGCCAAAAAGGCCCGATAGGACTCCTTCTTCAGCCTGACAGCATCCCTTACTGCTGGGATCCACCAGCGGGTTCGGGGGTTGCCGCCGCGACAAGCACCGACCATCTTGCGGCCACAGCTCTGGTCAGCCGCCTCGACAATGGAGGCGCGGAACATGGTCCACTCGGACTCAATGTCCCCCGCCTCCCCCGGGACGTGTTCGAAGTTCTGCCGGAGGTGTGAGTTGAAGCTCCTTCTGACAGGAGACTCTGCCAGACGTTCCCAGCAGACCCTCACAACACGTTTGGGCCTTCCAGGTATGTCCAGTGTCCTCCCCCACCATCGGAGCTAACTCATCACCAGGTAGTGGTCAGTGGACAGCTCAGCCCCTCTCTTCACCCGAGTGTCCAGGACATGCGGCCGCAGATCAGATGAGACGACAACCAAGTCGATCATCAAGCTGCGGCCTAGGGTGTCCTGGTGCCAAGTGCACATATGGACACCTTTATGCCTGAACATGGTGTTTTATTATGGACAATCCATGACGAGCACAGAAGTCCAATAACAAGACACCACTCGGGTTCAGATCGGGGGAGCCATTCCGCCCAACCACACCCCTCCAAGTCTCACTGTCACACTCTCCAGCTCCCCCTCCAAAGACTCCAAAAAGGGTGGGTAATCTGATCTGCCGTTTGGTGCGTAAGCGCAAACAACAGTTAGGACCCGTCCCCCCACCCGTAGACGGAGGGAGGCTACCCTCTCGTTCACCGGGGTAAACCCCAACGTACAGGCGCCGAGATGGGGGGCAACAAGTATGCCCACCCCAGCTCAGCGCCGAGATGGGGGGCAACAAGTATGCCAACCCAGCTCAGCGCCTCTCAGCTGGGGCAACTCCAGAGCCAGAGCCGTGCGTCGAGGTGAGTCAGATGATGTCCGGTCGAAACCTCTCAACCTCGCACACCAGCTCCGGCTCCTTCCCCACCAGAGAGGTGACATTCCACGTCCCGAGAGCCAGCTTCTGCAGCCGAGGATCTAGCAGCACATGTTGATTTTATTTTCATTCTGTGAAACAGATTAAACGGAGACTGCCTCCAAACGTTTTCACTGTATCCCCCTTTACGCACCACACGCTGAATAAATAACACAACGCAGAAGTGTACCGGTCACACTTGGTGCCGTTTGACCCGTGATATCCCTGTTTAGTGGTGTCTGTCCTGGCTGGTCCCTGGGCTGTCGTCGGAGCTGCTTCTCCGCGCTACTGTCACCTGTGCCTTTCACGCCTTTGGAGCGCTGTGTGCTTCCCCTGTGACGTCACGTCACTGCTGCTCCTTTGCTGCCCTGGTCTGTCTGGTGTGTTTTGGGCAGGCAAAACAGTTGGAGATTATTGACTGTTTATTACTTTTATCACAATATTCTATTATAAATATTACTATGTTATATACACATATTTTAGATATATAGGAGATACACTTTTTTCTCTTTTTTTCTTGTTCTTTTTGGGCAGATGTCAATATGTTTAACCCTAATCCACCTTGTATTGGGAGGGGTATGGGCTTGAATGTTGATGGTATTGAACTGCACTCTGTTGGAAACACACCTATGATGTGGTGTGTTGAAGGTGTCTATCTGCTGCAGCCCTGACCTGAGTGGAAGTGAGTTGATTGCTGCTGTGTTTGACACTCTGAGGCGCCATTTCAGTGGACTCACATGCTCCAACATGCCAATGAAATACTTTTACAGTACTGTGCCTAGGGATGGTGAAGATCCAATGGACTATTGGATTCGTCTAAAAAAAAAAAATTGATGCTGTGGATGAGTGCCTCAGGAGACGTGGTAAATCTGTTAAGGACCTCTGCGCTGAGGTTGTGAGGATGTTCATTAGTCATTGTCCTGACCCTGCACTGCCTCTGTCTTTTCAAATGAGGCTCCAGAGGAGTGGACAGCTGCTGAGGTTCAGCGCCGTTTGGACAGTCGTGTGAGACGAGTGAGGGGTGTGGCTACGAATGCACACATGGTGGGCAGTGCTTTATCATCTCTGCCATCCATGTTGGTGAACCCTGCTGGGCTGGCGCCCACTGTCGTAGAAACTCTGCTGCCCAATAATGCTTCATATCCCAACAAAAGCTGTCTGAACCAACAGTCCTACCACGCACTTTATCTGTTGGCGCGTCTCTGCCTATTGTCACTCAGTGCAGAACTGTTGTTAGGTTTCCAGGACGTATTCTCCAAGGATGGTTTGGATTGTGGGGAAGCTAGAGCCTTTGTCCATCGTATTTACCTCACCGGCTGCCATTCAGAAGAGTACCACCTGCTCATTATCAGAAGCTGAGAGAAGTTTTATCTGAGATGGAGATGAAAGGCATAATCAGTAAGTCCATCAGTGAATATGCTTCTCCACTGGTGTTTGTGTGGAAGAAGTTAGGGGACTTGCGAATATGCATGGACTTCCGCTGGCTTAACTCTAGAACTGTTAAGGATGCCCTTCTGTTACCCCACCAGTCGGAGTGTCTTGCTGCTCTTGGAGGGAACGCCTTCTTTAGTACCATGGATCTGACCTCTGGGTTCTACAACGTCCCCCTCCATGAGTCTGACAGACGTTACACAGTCTTTACTACACCCCTTAGCCTGTATGTTTATAATCAGTTACCCCAAGGCCTCTGCAACTGTCCTGCCTCTTTTACGAGTATGATGCTCAGCATATCCGGTGACCTGAACTTCTCCAGCCTTCTCTGTTACCTGGACGACTTGTTGGTGTTTGCGCCCTCTGAGGAGGAGTCGTTGAGCCGTCTCAGTCTTGTCTTCTCCTGGCTGAGGTCCAGTAACTTGAAGTTCTCACAAAAAAAATGCCATTTTCTCAGGAGGTCTGTCCAATTTCTTGGTGAGTGCTAGTGGTGTCTCATTGGCTGAACGGAAGGTGAGCGTAATTTCCGTATTTAAGAGGGAGGACCTGATGGAACCTGATGGTTGCACTCCATCCCAGCAGAAGATCAGATCCTTCCTCGGGATGGTCTCGTTTTATCAGCATTTCATCCCTGCATGCTCATTCATTGCAAAGCGGCTTTTTGCCTTGACTGCAGGACAGAAGAGGAGGGTCAAAGGTTGTCTAGGCAGAGGAAGACCTGGGTCATACAGGCAGTTGAACCCTCAGCATTGGACCCCTGAGTGCAAGAGGGCCTTTGAGCAACTGAAGATGGCACTGCTTGAATGTGTGGATCTGGCCCATCCAGATATTGAGAGACCTTTTATTCTCTCCACTGAAACCTCCACTGTTGGTATCCTTTCGCAGGTGCCTGGGGGTGAAATAAGAGCAAGGCTAGTTGCTTTCAGTAGCAAGTCCCTGAGCCGAAGCCAGGCAAAATACTATGTTCACAGACTTGAGTTTCTGGCTCCTTAGTGGGCGGCTTGCGATAAGTTAAGCCATTGGCTCAAAAGTCATCAGTTCACTGTTTGGACGGATAATAACCCACTCACATACATCTTGACAAAGCCAAAACTGGATGCCTGTGAACAACGTTTGGTCTCTAAACTGGCACTGTATGACTATGACATCAAACATGTCCCTGGTAGGCTCAACGTTGTGGCGGATACCTTGAGTAGGCGGCCTTTTGCGAGACCGCAAGTTATTATACCCCTCAGTGTATCAAGTGCCGTTGGACCAGGCTTGTGAAGTTAAAAATGATTCTGTGCAGGGTGCATTTCATTTGACGTGCCAACCTCAGTCGCTGGCTGACCAGCGACTCTCTACTGCTGTCTTTGTCTCCTTGTCCGAGGATGAGGTCTCTGCTGTTCTGTCGACGTCCAGTGATTGGGAGGTTGCATCTAGACATCTTGCCACTTCCCTGGCTGACCACCGAAGTGCGACTGTTGTGCCAAAATTGCTTGTCCTCAGTGTTGTCCACATCTGAGATGCAGTCCCACCAAGAAAGTGATGGATGTTGTTTCCAGGATTGCTTTCTATGTGGACTGAAAACAAAGATCTTCTAGGCGTGAGCCTGGTCATGAAAGCCGGGAGACCTTAAGGATGTTGAAGCAATGGGATAGGCTAGCTGTTCTGGATGGGATTCTGTATCGCGTCACCAAGGATCCTTTGACCAGGCACAAATGTTTCCAGTTTGTTGTTCCAGAGTCGATCAAATCATCTGTATTTTCCATGACAATGCTGGTCATCAGGGGCAGTCACGCACTTTATCACTGGCTCGTCAGCGTTTCTATTGGTACGATATGGAAAAGGATGTGCGCGACTATGTGAGGCAGCATCCAAGGTGTGTTCTCAGTAAAACTTCTGAACAGTCTGCCAGGGCTCCACTGGAGAACATTAAAACCAGTGTCCCTCTAGAGCTGGTATGCATTGACTTTTGGTCTGCAGAGGACAGCAACAACAAGTCAGTGGATGTCCTTGTGGTCACCGACCAATATACTAAGTTGGCACATGCGTTTCCTTGTCGTGACCAGTCGGCGAAGAGTGTGGCTAGGAAGCTTTGGGAGGAATTCTTCTGCATCTATGGCTTTTCCCAGCACATCCACTCCAACCAAGGCGCTAGTTTTGAGAGCGAGTTGGTGACAGAGCTGTTGGAAATGGGTAGCGTAATCAAGTCTCATACCAGTTCTTATCACCCCATGGGAAATGGCGTCACAGAGGTTCAATAGGATGCTGGGGAACATGCTGCGATTTTTGCCCCCAAGAGCGAAGCACAAGTGGCCGCAAATGATTCAGTCCCTGGCATTTGTGTATAATTGTACGGCTCATGAAACAACAGGATTTGCGCCCTTGTACCTGATGTTTAGGAGAGTTCCCCGATTACCTGTAGATCTTCTCTTCAATAATGTCCTTCATGATGCCTCTGTTTGTGATTTTAACACCTATGTAAAGTCGCTCATGGATGATCTTCATTCAGCTAGGGTCTTGGCTCATGGACACAGTGCTGTTGAGCATAAAAATACCAGTACAATAAGCGTGCAAAGGGCTTGCCACTGTCAGTTGATTGGATGTCAGAGATCGGGTGTTGCTGGCAAACAAAGGAGTCAAAAGAAAAAGGAAACTGTCGGACAAGTGGGAGACAGTTGTTTATGATGTTTTTGCATCCAAGCCGGATCAGAGACCAAGCAGGCAATGAAAAGACTGTCCATCGCAACTTACTACTTCAGGTCAATTTCCTGCCTCTGGATGCTTCGCTGGGCTTGACAGAGAATCTACCAGCAACATGTGTTACCATTCTCCTAGATGAGCCTGAAGTATCTGTTGAAGCTGAATCCTCTGTGGCTAGTGCCCCCCCAAGTATCTGTGAGTCGAATGTTGATCAGACCACGTCCTGGGTCCAGCAACAGTCACCCGATGTAGGAAGGGACCGGTCCTGTGATTCCTCCGCTAGACTGACAAGTGTCCCCTTAGTCTCTTGTGATGACAATCTCCCTGGTAGCCCCCAGGCCCCTGACTTGGGTCACAACCTTGCCACACAGTTTGGTAGAGTTATTAAACCGGTCTGTAGATTGATAGAATCTATGACTCTGATATAATCTCTGTTTGGCTCAGAAAAAGTTAATTCTCCTGTTATTACTATTTGAGTTGTGTGCCACCCCTTTTCTTTTATTTTGGAAGTGTTGGCTGCCTATTGAGTCGCTTGCAACTGAATTTTGTATCTCACACTTTTTATGCACTTTGTGAATGGTTGCCATGATGTGGTGTAAAGGGCACCACTTTTTGTTCTCTGATCTTTGAATGAACAGTTGTTATGTCTCTTTGGCAACTGGTGTTATATGCTGTTGGTATTTGGTGTAATTCTAGGGGGGTGAATGTAACCGGTTCTTAATATATCATTATAAATACACAAAATTGTATTTTGGTTTATTACAGTTCTGTTCATATCTGACAATGTATTCACTGTGCAGACTTGGTCATCCAGCCACTCCTTCTGTGTTTTTGTTTCGTCTTCTGTGGCTTTTGATACGCACACAGTATAAATACAGTATTTGCCCTCCTCCTCTTCCCTTTTCACATGTTGCAGCATATGTTGATTTTAGTTTCATTCTATGAAACAGGTATGTTGTATATTGTGAGGCCCTTTTCATATCCGATATTGGGAAGAGTTTGGGCTGGACAGTTTGCTAGCAGCACATGTTAATTTTATTTTCATTCCGTGAAACAGATTAAACGGAGACTGCCTCCAAAAGTTTCCGCTGTATCCCGTGGCTCCTTAACACACCACACGCTGAATAAATAACACAACGCAGAAGTGTACCAGCCACATTTATATAGAAAAATTTAAACTGATTGGAATGTATGTATAATTGAAATGAAATGACTTGTGAAGTGCCTTGAGATGACAAGGGTTGTGAACTGGCACTATATAAATAAAGTGAATTGAATTGAAAGGCAGAAATTTTCAGATCTGATAAATTAGAAGAAACATAACCCAAAACACTTGCGACAGTATTTGCTAAAGGTGATTTCACAAAGTATTGAATCGGGTGGCTCAAATGAAAACATTCAGTTTGAATAAAAAAAATTGAAGCCACAGTTGTTCAGCTCCATCTTGTATGAGATAACGGAGATTTTCTTAAGTAAAGGTAAGGCAAGTTTATTTGTATAGCACACTTTCAGCAACAAGGCAATTCAATGTGCTTTGGGTGATTAAAAGCATAAAACACTACATTAGAGACACAAAATGTATGACACATTAAACATATGACATTCCAGCTATAATTAATCAGTTACTCAAATGCAGGTCTAAACCGATGGTTTTTAGCCTTGATTTAAAACAGCTCAGTATTTCAGCAGCTTTTTAGTGATTTAAAAGTTTGTTCCAGATAAGGGGAGCATAGAAGCTGAAAGCTCCTTTTCAATGCCTGGTTCTAATTCTAGGGATGATTAGTAGACTAGAGATGGATGACCTGAGTGATCTGTGGGGTTGATATATTTACAATAGATCTTCAACATACTTTGGTGCTAAACCATTTAATGATTTATAAACTAGTAAAAGTAGACAGTGTAAGGACTTTAGAACTGGGGTGATGTACACTACTTAGCGGTCCTACTGAGGACCCGAGCAGCAGCGTTCTGGAACAGCCGCAGCTGTCTGACTTTTTAGGCAAACCTGTGACTGAAATGTTATTGTGGACACTGACTTGACTCACCTTTTTAACTGTATTTTAGAACTGCTGTTTACTTGTAACTACTTGTCAAAATGCTTTCTTGGTTTACCTAAACTACTTCATCTGGGGCTGTAAAACTGAAAAACTAGAAACAATTCCTGTTAAAATGTCAACATAATGGAACAAAATAGATGTCAACTACAGTGGCCCACATATCATTACTTGACTGACCTTTTTAGTCCATTAGCAGCAGCTGTACCAATGCCTATTCAGTTTGTTATAATTAACATTGGCATCTTCAAACAAAAGACCTTCAAGTATTTAAGCACATTTATATTTGCTTAGGCTGTGCAGAGAGTCAGCTTATTTCACTTTACAACAGATTGAATTGGCTCTTACTACCTTGGGGGAGTAATAGGAGCACATTCCTGAGCAATTTACTCTCCCCAAATCAAATGAAGTTTTGCAGCAGGTAAGGAAAACCGGACTGTCATTGATGCTATGACAACTGAGGAGATTCATTTTCGACAAGTGAAGCTGAAATCAGTTTCAGGTTTGAGGTCCTACTAATAATCATTCACATCAAAATTAATTTAAAATACACAATGTTAAGGCCTATGGAGCAGATATATAATTATTTTCACTGAGCAATAAGATCACAAAAGATCATGTACCAAACCTTAAAAGATTATTTATATCACTTAAAATAATTGTCACATACAGTACAGTCACAAACCTGAACATATCTTTCTACCATTTTATGTCCTGACCAAAGTAAAGTCAAGTCTAACTATCAATGGAAAGAAAATGATACATTATTTGTATTTTTTGTACTGAAGGAAGTTATTTTGTACAAAAGCTTAATTAAGTAAACACAGATTATTTTCTTTATAACTTGGACCTGCAGAATTTCCTGAATTTATGTATTTTGTTATGAGGATGAAAAAGGAAGTATCTTGTTGCTCATACCTGCCCAACTGTAGCTCATCTTTCTTTCTGTTACCTTGGGCCTGATTTAATCACCTAAAAGTCACTCCACCAACTGTGATCCTAATGTGGATCCAGAAGACAGAAATATGTGTAAATACCTGCACTAATTACCTTCCCATGCTGATTATTTATGAAACACATTAAAGCATTGGTAAAACGATTCATTGGTCAGAATTCAGAGCAATTTTTCACGCAACCATCCAAATACTTTCCAGCCAAGAGGAGGCAAAGGATGCTTTCAATGAAACTGAGTGTTGTTATCTCTCTGTGACCATTCATTTTCAGGACTGTTTGTTGCAAGGATTCTAACTAAGATCTACAAATAGACAAAAAGAATTGCTACGCTGTAATCTGAAATAGATCACACTGGTAGTTTATATTTGATTTAATCTGCCTAATGTGTTTATTGTCTTTTGGTAATTTTAGTTTCCCATAAATTTGCCTCGATTAAATGATGACAAAAGTTGTTCCTGGAATTACGGTTTTGCGCGGATAACCAATGCAAAGATATGCCTCCAAAATATTTTCATTGTAATAGAGTTCGTGATGGAGTTTATTCATTGCACTGCAGGTGCTGAGTGGAGGACAAAATTAGCACCACACTCAGCCTTGAGTGTTCAGGAGGGCTAATTGAGCCAAAACTTCCATGAGATAGACATCTCTGATTACATTACATCAGTAAAATATTCTTGTTTCACAAGAGAGCTGATACAGGCACAAGAAAGAATGGGGCAAACTTCCTCTATGATTAACAGCGGGTAATAATTTTTCATATCTACTAATTATCCATGTTTAGTTATCTCTCACCAGAAGTTACTGGGAGGTTGCCAAATTGATCGAGAAAATTTGGATTCGTTTTTAACTATAAAAATGAACGAGCGGTATTTGAGGAATGAAATCCATTGCTATCTCATCAGTAAAAAAGAAAAAAGAAAACAGGTAATAGATTTTTGGCCTCACCATTCAATTAGTGAGTCATTTAATATAATAATGAAATGATTTGTTGTGAAAACTGTTTATGGTAACAGCATTAAAATGCCAATAATGCATTACGTGTGATTTGTTTGTCGGAGGAGGAGGAAGAGGAAAGACTAGGATATAATACACTCATGAATGAAAAAGAAATAAAAACAAAAATATGAGATTGGTATTTACATTGTAGTGACCACACACACCTTAGTGTGTTAAAAGCTGGGATGTAAGTCTGTCTTTTTTCTTATAATGTTTACATTTATGAAATCTTATAGGAGTAAGCAGCTCCAAGAGGAAGTTTAATCTACAGCAATACTTGTGTACATGCTATGCGTCACTCTTTGAGATTAAATTAAGTATGAGTGAAAAGATTAAATTTATCTTATTGGCTGCCTGATGGGATGTGGCTACTTGTTTCCCAAAAGTTAATCTCTGATTGGTTAATGAGTCCTGGAGAAACACAAATAGACTCAGAAAAACAAGAAGCATTGCCCAACCTTTCAGAACACGGATTTATCATCCCTCTCAAGATTCGGTTGCAGAGGGATCCAAAGTAGGAAACCACTGAGACAATTCAAAGAAAGTACTAATGGAAACCAATAGAAGCCAATCTGAGGGTGACCTTCCAAATGAACTTAAGTTGTATGTTGAGCTCTTTTTTTACCCGTCAGCAAAGATCAGAGATGGCACCTCCGGAGGTCCAATGTTAGTTCTGAGGAAGAGGTGGCACAGCAACCTGATTTCAGACACCAATGAGGCATTTGTTGATCAGTTCTATTGTGACAGTTCTGTGGTGGCCAAGTTGATGTCATCAGTTGTTTTCGAATTCTTTGTATTAATAGCAAAATAAGTCTTAAAAATGTTAACTAATTTAAAACCCAACTTCTTCAAGTGTCAGAAAACCTAAGATTAAAAGCTAAGACTTTAATAAGTTTAGATGATATTTAGAATTTTAATTATTTTAAATTTGTACAATACTTACAACGTTTCTCAGAGGAAACAATCACAAAAAAGAATAAAACACAACAGGTATACAACATAATTCAGTAGATTTATATTATTTTCGGAATGATATAGATTCAATATTTAAGAGATACAGTAGTTTAAATTTGACAGATTATTCACAGTATATCCAGTTATAAAGTACAGTAGAAAGGTAATCTGTAACATAAGCAAAGCTGGTTTCAGCATGGTGGCAAATTAAATGAATGGTTAGAGAAAATAAAATTTAAACAATGAGCGTAATGACCCTGGGCATTTCAATCAAAACCTCCCTGATCACATTTCCCACCACATATGTAAATGTCAACTGTTTGCAAGACTATGGTCCTTTTCTCCATCCCAACTGTAACTGCTCCACCTTGAAGTACTATGTTTTCACAGTGCTGTGAGCAAGTGAACAACTGACTTGACACAAAAAACTGCAATAGAAGAATTAAGCATTGGAAAGTGAATGTGTTTTAACCAATTACACATAGTAACTTCTTAAAAAGAAAATCAGAACAAATTGGTAATCTATTTTTTTTACAAGACTGTTGTTCATTATTGGGTTAAAAAAATTAGGAAACTATTTATTTAAACAAGTATATTTTTGGTGGCTTTCAAATAAATGGTCATTTCTTTAGTGTTTTATTATTGTATGCAAACAGTAAAATAAACACTTTACTGTATGTGTTCGCCCTTGGTTTTGGCAGGCAGTCAATACCAACAGTCTCTGATCGGGGCTTGAGTCTGAAAACCAAATTGGGAAATCCCCTGAATTACTCCAAACCCATCCAAAATTGGATGCAAGCTCCAATTATTCGCTATCTGAACATTGCAGGATCTGGAAGTCACATTTCCTGCAAGGAGCAGCACCAGTTACTGTAATGTACTGTAAAAATGTGCTCTCTTTGACTCTGCATTTATTAGCTGGGTGTAGCCGTGCTCCAGTAGGTGACAGCTAGTCAGATGTGACTGAGTGCAATATTATCCCTCAGACACACTCTTCCCAATTGCAGACAGCTACGTCATGAGAGGATGATGTGTTTGAATTATTGATACATTCTCAAGGTTGAGTGCATC
The DNA here is from genome assembly GCA_963556495.2 of Valencia hispanica. Classification (NCBI taxonomy): domain Eukaryota; kingdom Metazoa; phylum Chordata; class Actinopteri; order Cyprinodontiformes; family Valenciidae; genus Valencia; species Valencia hispanica. Next base: position 31,028,813 of record OY747705.1, read on the forward strand.
ATGCTTTTTTCAAGCAATAAAAAGCGATTTTTTGAGACAAAGAAGATCATTCAAGTCTGAAATCCAACAATTAGCAAGCTGTAAGAACACTGCAGTTATAAAATGAAGAGTCCCCCCTCCCAATATAAGCACAGGAAGATGCAGCTTGATGACCACATGAGTCTAAAGGTTTGTGAAAATGAGACAGTTGTGACAGATGCTTCTATTTTCCCATTTTGGTTAGAGCATGAGTAATAATTAACTATGAAAAGGAAATGCATCATACAGAGATCATGCTAATTGCCTGAGCTGTTTTAGATGTTCAATTTGAAATCAGCGCTCTTTGTGTATTTTCTGTGTTTTATCCTCTCCTAAAGGGAAAAACAATATTTGATATCTCTTCGAATGAGTGTGTAAATGTCAGAGACTTAAAAGTTTGAGTTTTCTTTTAATAAATGTGTCCTCAAAAATTTCAAGGAGTAATTTTATCACAATACATTAGTTTCTATTTTTATATTTGACCAAGTTCATTTACCAGACATAATTTTTCCTCTGTTTTTCAATCTATGTAAATACACTTTTCCAATTTGCCCAGTATATTTAGCGTGTGTAGCCTAATCATCACTCTCTGTTCACCTGCTCTGTAGACTAGCCCGCAGGCAAAAAGAGAAAAGCCATTTGACAAATTATTTCAAAATTTGTGAACTTATCCTTGAAAGTGACTTCCTCATGTTGAACTCACGACAACTCAAAGTTGCCAGCATAATGTGTCTGGTGTTGTCAGCCATATTAACAAAGTGAACACACCATTAAACAATGTCATTAACCACCGACTCATGTTAATGTCTTCGTTTAACTATCAATGACGCTTAGCTTACTGGTCTGAAAGGGAAATCTGTTTTCTGGATTATTAGGCCAAAATAGAAATTCAGTGAGCACTCTGAAAGTTGTTGTGGTGCTTCGAGAGGGTGGGACACTGCAGTTAAATTGAATTGAAATAATTCAAATGGCTAGGATGGACAGCACAGAACAACTTCTGAATCTTTCATTTAAGTATTTGTGAGGGGTTATAGCACAAAGTCAATGAATCAGTAATGGCATCTGTATTTTGTCTTGTCGCATTTAGAAAACCTATTTAAATGCTAATAAAATGGAAAGACACTGTAAAAATTGTCAGATAACCCATATTCATAATTTTGGTATTGGTAACTAAATGTAACTTTGTGCCGATGTAAATATACTTTAAATCCTTAAAATCTCAATATAAAACATAGTGCTGATATAATTTACTCATTAATTTACCAGCAGTGGTTGTTTTCCATATGGGCAACATGGTTTGCCACACAGGGAGTCACTCCAGGAGGGGGTGGCATGAGTAATCAGGAAAGAAAAAAAAGAATTTAAAGTCATCTGTCAGATACTGATATTTGCTTGTTTTTGTTTGAGAGTGGGAACCCCCAGTATTTTGCAAAGCATGAGCACTGTTAGAAAACACTCGCAAACTAAAGTGAAGGCAAGCCCAAGTTTCAGGACACCCTCATCATTAAACTCTGCTTCATGGGAATATTATATTCAATTTAAGAGGCAATTGGTGAAAGAAACGTGGCTCAAACCAGGAGCGTTAACACTCGTATCTAGCTTTACGTTGAACTTGTTCACTTGAAATGGCACAAACTGTGCTAAGAAAAAAGTGCAAACCCTGCTGCCTGTTGTATTCAAACTGCCCCGTTTCCCATCAGACTAGACCAAAAACCCTTTACAAACACCACATGTTTTGTAGCAGCAGAAATGCAACCATACTTGGATGTCAATGGTATAAAACTCACTCTCATGCCATTTTAGCTAGCACATTGCACCAGCTTTAAATACACCAGTACAAGTTACGTTTGTCCACAGTTTAAGTAAAGCTTCTGCTATTGACCTGAATACACTGCTGATGGAAATGCTATTCTGACCACAAGAATGTTGCTGATCAAGCACACTTCATATTCTTAATTTTGTTATGTCTTTAAACCTCTTCAGATTGCTTTTTTTATACATACAAACAATATAAGCAAAGTTGACTGCATACTGTTGCATATTTACCTTTATTTGTTTTGTTTTGTTTTGTTTTGTTTTGTTTTGTTTTGTTTTGTTTTGTTTTGTTTTGTTTTGTTTTGTTTTGTTTTGTTTTGTTTTGTTTTGTTTTGTTTTGTTTTGCTTAACTTGCTTTGTTTGATGTTTCATAATTTGTCCCCTTCTTTTGGATTTCCCCCAATTTACTTTAGAGTATTGCTCATAAGTTTAAATTGTACTTATTTTAAAATTTAATTGTATTTACAGTTTATCTTCTCTTAAAGATTATATATATATATATATATATATATATATATATATATATATTGTTTGTTTATAACTATGACTTAGAAACTGAGGTTAAAAAACGGTGACTTTGTTCAGTGTCACTACTTTATAGAGCTTGCCACCTCACTTGCTCACTTGACGGTTAACACTGTTTTATCAGCTTTTCAAAGAATTCATATATTTTCACTACATCTCTGGTAAAATATTAATACTACACAGGTTAGAATGGGGCTTTAAATCCATCAGCTAATTTAAGAAATGTTGTTGTCTGCTCCTGTGACTTCACATTCAGTGGCTATATTAATCAGTCCCGGCCCCCTAGGCCCAAACAGATGGCTTTAATAACTTGCTTAAAGCGGTCCAAAACTCCACAGATAACGCTACAGTAAACTAAACATCCATCTTTGGCTCTATTCGTTCCATTCCCCATGCAAAGAGACTCATTATACACATGGCTTCAGGGATAGATTCCCTGTCACCCAGCCTAACCCTCTCCTCTCAAGGATTTGAATCCTTGTCATCTGTATTTCTTAAACTAGTCAAGTGACACTAATATTAAGTGAGCGTAACGGGTTCCAGCCACCTTGAACAATCTGACATTTAACCAGACTTTTCTCTGTCATCCAATCAAAGTGACATTCAATAAGTAAGCATTTTATAGGGAACCATTGTGTATCAGGCCTTAACAGAGGCAAAGTGCTGTTTTACAAAATGAAGATGACAAAACAAGGCACTTGCCAAAAGACTAGTTACTTTGAACACAAATATGCTCAAGGTAAGCTATGGAGGAAGAGGTGCTCTCAGTTTTGATTTAATCACAGCCCGATTTATGGATATGAATTATAGTTTAAGCAGACACTTGCACTGTAGCAGAAATTGATTTACAAGGTGGATTTTTAGTTTTGTGCTTGTATTTATGTGGATTTGTATTACAGAATACAGTCAGCTTAAAATCAAAGACAATTTATGTTTTTCCATAGCAGTAACCTTCTCAAAACTCGATTTTATAGCACATGTATTACATTAAAGTGACTCAAGAATTTCAGCACTAATACAGTTGTTAAGTTTGGATCACAAATGAATATGATATATGCTGTTAAACAAATAAAGGAGGGTTTCCTATTGGTATGTTGATTTGCATTAAAGAATAAACTATCTTTGATCTTCAGTCAGCATTATTCTGTGCCCAGATAAATAAATTCAAATAAATAAAATCCCTAAAACACCAAGTCATGGCATGGAGCTAGCTTTGTTGAGCAAGAAATCTTTGAGTTAAAAAATGTTAAACTGCAAACTACATTTACATTCGTTAGATTTGTCTTTTCAATGCAACATAATATCTGCACAATTCTATATCTAGAATCCAGATATTGGTTTTTCATTGAAACATCCCCTTTGCCTATTAATTTGTAAAGCTCGATTCACGATAAAACACTAATATTTGAGTGTTGTTATTGGTGTTTTACTGCATAGAATAGAGATTATCATGTGGTGAAAAACACGATTAAGTTGTTTTTCGCTCATTTGACCAATCATTTAAAAAAATGATTTAGTTTTACTAGATTTAGTCATCTTTGATTTCTGTAAAACAAAACAGTTGGCCCAAAAGCAAGTTTTAGGTACATGTGCCTACACTTGGGCTGACCTGAGAAGGTCTGAAAGCACTGATATAGGAACTGGTACGCTGAAAGGCTCCTATTTAAAAAGAAGAAAAGGAAACCATGGCTTAACAGAGCACCAACCGCATCACCAAACCATTTTCAGTAGAGTTTGAATCTTGAACCTTACAAAACAACTGCAAACCCAAATACATGCATGTGTTGTTCATCACCACAAAGGGAAATTAAAAGCAAATTTAACTATTTTCTCTGGCAGTCACACCTTGTATTAAAAAGGTGTTGTTTTTTTTTCATGGGTGGGTTTATTCAAATGTGATAAAGAGAGTTGCATATGAGGAATAATGCCAATTTCCATATTAAGTAAACCGAAAAACAGTTGAAAAATAATGAGCACCAGAAGAGCAGATAAGGCAACAATAAGGCACTAATATGCCAAGAAATGGCAAAAATTACCATTCAATCCTCCTCTTTCCTGATAAATAAATTATATCACATGGTTTCACTTCATGCACTCTCTTTGTGGAAACACGCTGATAGAGGCTTTCACTTAAACGGTAAAAAGTAGTGAACAGTCGTCAACCTAACTATCCTGCAATGCAGGTGCTCTTTATTGTGTACTTCTCATCTGTTTATTTGTGAATACCAGCCATTTTATTATGGCCCTGAGTGTAATGAAATTTAACACAATCCTGCAGTTTGGAGATTAATTCAGCTTTTGCACAGCCATATATTTGTATGTAATTGTATTGGGTAAAATCTTATGCAGCTTTTGTATGCAATGCAGTCCAGTATACAACATGCAACTATGAATTTATTTTCCTGTGGTTTCTCAGTTTAATTTTTCAGGCCAAAAGTTACAGCTATTAGGGTGTTATTTAAGTGAGGGATTTGACAACAAAAAAAAAACCACAAAAAAAAAAAAAGAATTGTTTCATTAGATGTTTTTTCTCACTTATATACATCTTCTACACACGCGAATTGGACACAGCTTCTTGGAACATTGAAAAGTGGGCAGAGAGAGACTGGTGGGCAGATGGGCACTGGATAACGTCTTTTATTTCCACCATTGAGCAGTTCCACACCTTGGATAATAGGAGCCAATTCAGTTCAGCCCATAAAGAGGTTTATCAGTTCCTGTCAGCATGCCCTGCAGGGGTGAGGCGACAAATAACAAGGTAGTGAAAAAGAAAAGTGGTGGTAGTCCAGCTCCCTAACCTGTTTCCTCTCTGCCAACGGCCATCTGCATGTTCAAAAAAACTTTAATTTCTGCTCATGAATTCAGACATGAGTTTAGAGTCAAAAATCATGTTTGAAAAGCATTAGAGGCAGATATTGAGGCCACATGATGCAGCCTGTATGCATCTCAGAAACTTCACAAAATGTCAAGCACTGCAAAGGCTGCCAAGTTAAAGATTATTCCTTGAAAAAAGGTCCAAACTTACAGGATTATTTGGAAAATGTTTAGTGGTAACTTGTAATACATGATTCTTGCATATATAAATAGCACAGCTCATCCTAAATATTTAGCAAGACAAAAGGACAAGTACAGTAATATTTACACTGTTGAATATAAATACAATTGTTTCCTTTACCGTTGTGCTCAGGTAAATATGATTTATTAACTTTCCTGCACTAAAAAAATATTTAAAAATACCCTCAATATAAAAAAATATTTCCAGGAAAACACACTTTTTTAAAGCAAGAGTCAGGTTATGGCCCTCAACCTGATTTGTCAGGCTTGTCAGTTTCAAGCTATTTTAGTATCTCCAACCTAGTGATGTAAAAAAGTGACTGAAAAGTCACTGTTAGTCCCATTAAAAAACAAAACAAAAACAAATTACAGCTAAATCAGATTTTGAAAGTCACTGCAGCTCTTCCACTATTAATAAATAAATAGAATATTAATTAGTAATAGTAAAAAACATTTTCAGTTACAATATACTAAGTGAATAGTAAGCAATGAGAATAAGAACCAAAAATAAGCACGTAATAAAAAATAAAAAAACATTTTTTAAACGAATGTTTTTTTATTTGATTAATTTACACTTTTAGAGTTGTTTTCAAGTTCCTTTTTCATTTAGAAAAAAGTTTTTGAGGCACAGTCGTGAGAGTTCCTTCCCTGCGTATGCCTTATGCTTGCTGGAATAAATTGGTACCATATGGCACGATGACAGGATCACTCAATCTTCTGTGTACCTGAACACCACATTAATCATTTTTTGGGGGATATTCTTTCCCTTTCATCACACAGGAATTTTCCAAATAGCCCCTGCCTTTATTTCTCACACACATGTAGTGAATTTACATATACAGACTACACACTGGCCTTGTTAGAAGCCAGAATGTTTGACCGAGTTCAAGCTGGAGCAAAACAAAATGTAAGGTTAGGTGTCAGGTGAGACTTTCTTCCTGCTCAACATATTGACTTACTTTTCTTGTAATGCAGTTAAACTACAGACCTTGTTTAAATTAACTTTCTTGGATGAGTGATGACATAAAAGTATTTAAATATATTTCATGTTTTGACCGTGTAATAATACCGCTACATAAAAAACATTAATTCAAAGAAAATATGCCTTTTTAATTTAATGCACATGGCAACAAAACTGGGAAATTATAGCTTTGTAATATGTAACCTTAGATGTCTAATAAATATCTTTGCACCTACCTTAATTTGCTGCCTATGATGCAATTCCATGACTATATGGAAAGAAAATTAAGGTCCTTCCACTAATTCAGGCTAACAGTTTTTTGCACAGAGAAAGGTGAACAGAGTAAAAAAGGGTGAAGTGGCCCAAAGGTGGGCAGGAGGAGAGAAAGAGAGAGAAGGAAAGAGTGAGAAACGGGGGCAAAGAAGTGGTCTTTATGGCAATGTCCGCTTGATGAATCAGACATGTCTTATTTGTTGGCCTCACTGCCAGGGAATTTGCATTGATTATTTTCCCTTCAACAGATACATTTAAATCAATGTGGCAAAGCGCAGCCGGAAAGTGTGAGAAAATGTGCAAGGCGCTCAGTAAAAGCCCACACAGCTGTAACCTCGCTCGGACAGGAGGAGCCACAGCTCCCCCTTCATGCCAAATGCATTAGATCAGGACTAAAAGCGGCTCTGAAGAGCAGAAGAACAGCACCTCCATCTCTGATCTTCAGCTGAGAAAAAAAAATATCTTCCTATACCCATAGCAAGATTTCTGTGGGCTAATATGTCTTCATCAACTGCGGTGCTTCACATATTTGCCAACTTGTGTTTTTTTCACAAGTTTCACAGAAGGTGTTAGATTCCTTTTTACTAAGTTTTCTTTTTACTTCTTTATACTTATGAATGCTTCCGCTTATTTTTTATGTTTTTTCTTCATCTATCTTGACATTTGGGCTTACTGTTACTCAGTTAAAATCAATCTAAAAAAAGAACTATGTTGTTCCTAATTTACTTTATTAATAACAAATAAATAGGTTCTAAAGTTTTAAAGTTTTTAATTATTTTTTACAATTATTTGACCAAAATTTATTATTTATTAAAAAATAATCGACTTAATTAATAATACCAATTGCAACCCAATTTCTTTACTACTGTTGGACATTTGATCTAAATAACCTTTGTTATATCACAGTTAAATAATATTTTATAATATATGCATTTAGGATGGGAATTGATATTCAAATTTGTGTTCAGTGCCCATTTCTCTGATTCAGATTTGCATCATTATTTCAACAATTACCCCATTCTTCCAATTTTTCTCACCAAATGTGCATGATAAACTAAATTTTGTCAGTGAAAAGTATCTTAGGTTGTTAAATAATTGGCAACCGATCCACAGGCTTTTATGTAGACCCAGCATGGAGCTGGACCTCTCCTAATGTATCATTAGAATGTTTTGCTTTGATGATCAGAGGTCTTCTCTAGCAAAGTCCTGTGCTGCCCCCTTGCAAATGTTAAGGAAGATGGCACAAGGAGCCCAAACTTTTTTAAAACACTGAAACCTGGCACTAAGAGTAACATTTTTAAACACTTGAGGAGCACGGGATAAAAATGAAGGCAACTTTTTTTTCTAAAAATGTTGTGACACACTTTTCTCTTTTAGATTTGATTGACTATTAAGCTGGAGGCACTAAATAGTGAGATTCATATTCTAATTGGGAGGACCATTTTTAAACATAATCCAACACATACCCACACAGGCAAGGCACGCCACTCCCAACTCTTCTCTCTATTTCTGTCTTTCCTATTCCCCCTGTCTCATTGATAATTTCTCCAGGAGCTTCAGCCTCTCACGGTAAGATCAAAGTGACTGTCACACACTGCCAGTGGAGAACATTTCGTGAGCATCTCTACCCGATATATTATTCCTATGGATGATGAAAGAGTGTATACGGAGGGTGGAGATGACGCTCTTACGAGGCAAATGCAGAACAGGAAACATGTGCCTCATCACACTGGGTTGGTTGGAGTAACAAGAAGCGTAGGTTAGGGCAAAAAAGCAGCAAGCCAATCAGTGACTTGCAATCGCTTTATAACTGCAAAATAGAACTGTAGTCAAATGCATGAAATGTTTTTTTTTTTTTTATCAAACTGGTGATAAACTGGACTAATCAAAACAACAGAATAGTCCCACATAGTATAAAGTATTAAAAAAAGATCAAGCAAATAGCTTGCACGCTACCTTCCTTTTTTGGGGGTGTTTCATTTTCTCTGTAGGATTAAAAGCAAAGAGAAAACTCCCAATATCTCTTGACTGTCTCTCTTTTCTCTAAAAGGCACATCTTAAGTCAAACTAAAGCATACACTCGTCTCTCCCCTAGGGTGCAGTGGCAGTGGTGCAGAAAAAGTGAACTGCCAAGGACCCCACTGTTTAGCAAACACTCCTACTGAGGGGAGGAATTAATTATTCAGAGCCAAGGACCAAGGCAGCCCCATTTGATTGCACCACAAAAGAAAGGTCAGAGCTTTTCATATGAGGAACCTCCTGGTTTTGCATCCTGTCAGCTGAGGGAATGGGTATAGTATATAAGACTGAATGACACTTTGCTTAACAGCTCAATTAAAAGGACAAGCTTGTTTGGAGGAGGATGTTTTTAGCAGACATGTGACAAATAGCAGCTACATCTCAGTCCTGTCGTGGAAATACATAATGGCCTAGAGGATATGACCAGTCATCATAAATTTAATTGGTGGTTCTGGGAGCAGTTTTGCAAACACTACAAGGGCTGACTATTATAAGACTTTAAGGACGAGAAAAATAAATTCAAAATAGAGTTGGTTAGAATAATTAAAAACCTACAACACCTGGAAGCAGTGTGAGGAAGTAATTTCTTACTTTCTGAGTGAGCATGTGATCCATTACTACATTTGAATAGTTAATAGGCAATAATGAACCTTAAATCAAATTAATAACATATTATTTAATCTGCAGGAAAATGGCCTTCTGAAGACTGAAAGATCACTTGTCAAACTCTGCACGGACTTGGCCAATTATTAGACTCTGAGAAAGTTTTGCGACCCTCTTTAGTCCCTGTATCGTCTGCATAATCCGAACAAATTTCACAGAGAAAGGCCAACGCTTTCTTTCCGGCCAAAGTGAAATGTCTGATTTTCATCGAGTCTGTTTTCCCCACTCCAAGCTCACAATGCCTCCTTCACGGAGCAGATCATGAACATACAGTAGCCATGCAACCAAAACCCAGCTACAAAACCCTTTGGGGAGGTTTTCGAAGTAAATCTGCTATTACAGTAGAATACCACTGAGGCCTCCCAGCATTGTGGTCCATCACTATAAATTATAATCTCTAAAAACTGGTATGGTGAGCCCCAGCAGGGGATTAGGATAGGAGCCAGGACACCAAATACTACAACCGTGCAACAGGGGGTGTCTCTCCCCTATTGGTGTGCCTCTATCCCGAACATCAAGCCCTGCCTTTCTATTGGCTCTGTTCAGTGCACCTTCAGCCAATCATCGAATCGTTAGCTCATCATTCCATGGAAACTAGGCTTGCATGGTGATGACATCAATTACATTGAGCTCCCATCTTCTTCCAGTAAGTCAAACTACAGCACACAGTGTGGTTTCAAAAGGTCAAAAAGTAAAATAACTGAAGTGAAAACAAACAGAGAAGCTAATATTTTTCAAGGCAGATTCACATATACATTCACACACGCAGGTCAACTCCTTCTTGAATTGCGAGGCCAAATCATTAATAGTGCTTAAGTATAATTGCCAGTAATCAAACAGAAGGTTGTGTTTTCAAACTGAGGTGTCTACATATTAACTGTATAAATTAGCGATCTGATTTATGCTCTTGGAGTTTTATGGCTAAATAGAAAGATACAGATTGAAAAGGGGATAGGTCCTTCCTAAGATGATTTCTTGCAGATGTTTCAGCCATTACATCTCACTCTCTAAGGTCATTAATTTCCCAGGTAATAAACCCCCGTGTTGTTAGCGCCCCCCTCCACTCCTCCAACCCTTTAAATCCCATGCAGTACGAAGCAGCTGGGTGTACAGTAGCTCGTGTGTAGCTGCCAAATGGAGATGACAGTTTGCTCCATTGTTCATCAGTGAAACCACGGAGCCATGCTGAGTCTATAGCACAAGGATGAAAAATTAAACTCAACACCAAAAAATTAACATGCTGTAATACAGTCTGTTATTTGCCCCTAAAGAGATAACCATCATCACTTCGGGTCTGATACAAGTCTGCCCAGACAGGGTTTTAGCAGACAATGTAAATTAGAGCCAGGCATCATTTTTTGCCAGTACTACACGTGTCAGGATAACGATATACAAGAATGCCCTTCCTGAAAAGCAATATTTGTTTTTCAGGAAGTGTTTAGATATAGTGGAGGATATGCTTTAAAGCTCCAAAAAAATTAATAAACCTCATATTGCCACATTTAAAACACAAAACTATGTTTAACACAGATATTGTCATAGACTGCAGGAGGTAATAATCGCTAAATAGTGAATACTGTTGCTTACACTCAGAAACAAGTACATAACATTTCTCAATTTGTAACTAGCGGAAAAGATCAGGTATTATGGCTGTAGAGGCAATTGGGTTTACCACTACATTCCTTACAATCAAACATTTTTTCCAGAAAAGAAAAAACAGGCATAAAGGCATGAATTTAAATAGCTTTGTTTAGACACTATTTGAACAGAACAAACTAAAAAATTAACATTAAATGTATTTTTCTTTTGGGCTGAAAAAGCACTGGCTGACCTACGATAGACATAAAAAGGTGTCTATTACTAAACACTTACCACATGACAAGAAGCAAATACACAACGTTCTAAAGATGTAGACTGTTGTTATATGAGGGACTGCTGTGTAGTCAACGACACAACGCAGGCGATTGTCTATTGTCATTACACGAGGAGGGGTGAATGCTAGAAGTCAATAACTCGATGCAATCTGCTGGGTTTCCTTAGATAAAAAACTTTTAAACTGATTGGAATAACAAATTTAATGATTAATTGTAATGTATTTATGACTGAATTAAAATGACTTTTCTTGTAAAGTGCCTTGAGATGACGTGTTGTAAATTGGCGCTATATATAAATACACTGAATAGAATTACAATGGAATTTGAAAAAATATTTTCAAAATATTTTAGTCGCATTGGTTTAGTCTAATATTTAAATAGGCTCCTACCATATAAACAAACCACCACAAAAATAGCTTAATTCCAGCTGCAATTTAAATAAACACTAACAATACTTAGAGCTTTTACTTATAGGTTACATTATTTTGTAGCATGATTATTGTTTGACTCATTGTACGGTTATTAGCATTTAGCTTGTTTTCTAAAATTTTAAATTATTGATTTGTTTTATATAGGGACACTTAGTATGTTCTTCCCCCCTTTTTCTCTGTTTTGCTGCGTCTTAAAAATTTCAGCATGAATTCTGCTGCAAAACAAATATACCTATGAGTCAAAATAGAGGCAACTATGGGCTATGGCATTAGATCGTTGAAAGGGATTAATCTCCAGACAAATATAACCCTCATTTAGCAGTAAACTGGACCTCGATGATCGACCTAATTCAGTCACACACGCCAAAATGTTTAGAAGATATTTGACAAAAATAGAAATTCCGTATTTTTCTTAACTGAATCATCCATAATGATACAAGACAAATCACTAAAGCATTATGAAACAGTTTTACTATAAAAACTTTGTATTGTCAGAATTAGAATGATAGAAGGTGAATTAAAGTTTTCCTCTTTGAAAAAAAAAAAAAACTCCTAATGAAAACACATGAAACTTTCTTCACTCTTTAGGCTTTTGGCCAGGATCTGGGGTAAGAGGAGTGTTTGGAATATTGATTTTCTGATGTTTAAACTTTTTTATGTGAATACTGTAAAAATTCACCAAAAAGAAGCAGATGAGAAGGCACACTCTCAATGTTAAACTAGTTACCTTTTCTAACTTCTGAATGAATTATGTACATTTATCAGATGTAGAAGAAGCAGTGCATTTAACAGAAATAACAAAAGTTAATTTGTATGAGAGGGTATGATATTTAGTTACCAAGCTGAACTGATACAGTTAAATGTCTCTTCACACAGATTTAATGCTGTGAGAAAGCAAAATACAGAATGTACTCAAAATGGCTCAGGTAGTATCTACTACACAGAGTGAGTGTCTCCCTTATCAGCTTTGAATTCAGAAAAATATGAAGGCTCTCTCTTCTGATAGCTCCTGCATTTCATTGCATTTCACACCACAATATACTGTACTGATAGCCACTTGCTGTTTTATTAGCAATTCAAAGGCTATCTACTGAAGAAAAAAAAAGATGAAGTAAAAATAAACCCCAAAACAATCTAACCTTGATTGTCAAACACTTCCACACTGAACCAGCCTCAAAATCTTCTATAAGGAAAAACAGCAACACAATCTTTCCACTCACAACACAAGCGAAGATCTCCAGAGCAATAAACTGATTCTGAGGGCTCTCATCAATCTTTAATCCTTCCTCAGGCTCCATGGGGCCGCAGCGAGTAAAAACCTCCCTGCAAAACCAGAAAGTGGCCAGATTCCAGCACATTCAAGGTTCAAGAAAAGAACTAGAAATAACATTGATGGGGCTAAATCAACTGAGGAGAACTTTTAACTTTGTCTATCAGGGACACGTGCCGGTATCAGTCTAATCTTTTGCAGGGCTCTTCATAGTTGGCATGTGGTTGATCAAGGAAATAATCCACTGCACTGTTTATAAAGGGCACTGTCTTTAGAGAGGAAATTATTTTGTAATTCAAAAAAGATTATATTTTGTATTTTAAAGGGTACGTTTTTTTCCCTTTAGGTTGATAGACTAAATACGTAATATAGACAGGATGAGCTAACATTTAGCATGTTTTTGTCATAAAGCATTTTATCATTGTAGGAATATTTTTTATTTTGCACTGAATTTAGCAAGACTCCAATCCAGAGTCTCTGTGTTGTTTTGGCTTTGACACCTCTTTCCAGTACCAAAAAGTCAAGGGCGGATCCTAAGCTGATATGATAGAAGACAGTCTAAATAAATTTCTGTGTCGTTGTACCAAACCCACAAACATAGCAGCTGCATGTAGCCTGTGAGTTGTTGCCAAATGGATGTGACAGCTCTCTCCACTGTAGATCACTGAAACCATGGAGCCTTGCTGAGTCTTAGAGCACAATGATGAAAAATTAATTCCGATGCCAAAAAAAAGAAAAAGAAGGAGCGTCTCAGGAAGAGTGTGTTGTCTTTCCCTAGAGGATGTTCTCTGCTTAAATATGTCTATTCTGAGTGGTAGCGGGCAGCTTGTAATGTGACCTAAGTAACTGCTGCTGACTGAGAGTTTGAGCTTTGGTCGCACCATATGTTCTCTCACAGGCACAACACTCTGCTCAGTACAGTAAAGTAAATGATTACATGGGAAACAAAGAGTTCCAAAGAGGCCTGAGAGAAAGAGTGTGTTGAAGGGTCTGGTGATGTATGTTGGTTTCAGAGGAGAAGTCAAAGAGGAAGGTCCTGTTTACACTTGGTATGCTGAAAAAAAAGAAAAATGTTGGTTGGATGCCGCTTTGAAAGTAAGGCTGCTCCGTGTGTGGGCTCTGGCAGCGCCATCCACAATTCCTACGTCAAGGACACAACCTGAGAGGATATGGCAGGCGCCATTCTCACCATCTGCATCTCAGTCCACAAAAATATCTGTTTACTTTCAACATTAAACAAAACTCCTGAACACGCTGGAGCGAAGCCAGGCAACCTCCGCTGCATGGTCGCTCTTGCTAAATCTGTATCAAAAATCTGACTTGTCTGCGAATAGTTTGGATTTGTGTTCCGTCCTGTTTTTATCAAGATATAACAAGCGAGGTAAGGGGGGAGGCAGCAGTGGGAGGGAGTCTACGCTAGTTCACCCGGTGCAGACGCAAAGCAGGTGGCCAGGTTGATGACAATGAACAGACAGCAATGGTGGCCTAATTTCTTCATGTCAAACAACACCATATGGCTCTTTTTTCCCTACTCTACCTATTTAGACGCTGGATCCACATAAGTATGCAAGCAAGATAGTCCTGTACTGTGAAACATGCTCTACTAAGGGGAAATATATATCCCCAGGTATTTATGTTATGTTTGAAATGACCTTGAAAGCAGCGAGGATGCAGCAGATGACTTACTTTTTTTCCACAAACTTTGCATTAAATCAAGGCCTCTCAGTTTTGTGAGATACTTTGGAAAAGGGGGACATACTGAAATACTCTCCTGAACCTAGGCTAACTAGAAGAACTTGTTCAGCAGTGGCAAGGTTTGTAATGGCAAATATGGCTCACTTGCCAGGACGGCTTGGTCTTTGCGGCATCCTGTGTGGTCAAAAAGGAAAAATAAATTTTTTAAAAATGTATTCTGTCAATTGCACCGCAAATTCATTTTTTATTTCTCAGTTGCATTTCCAGACAAAGGCAAATTAAGCCTCTTTTATCAATGCACAATGTCAGCACTGGAAGAAAATATGACTGAGTTTTATTGAGATTAAGGAACCCTGTTTTGTGAGAAACAGACAATACCAATAATTTTGTGTTACGACCAACTTTAATTGAGACAGGTTGTTAGAGTACCATGTATAGACTAATAACACCTGGTCTGACCGTAAAGCATAAAGGGAGAATTACTGAGATTGCCTCTCCCACATGATCCACCACTGTTGCTTATCCACATTTCCCATGTAAACACTGATATCCCCTCACCTAAAACATAGATTTAAAAAAAGATAAACCCTAAACTGTAAAACTGCTTTGGTCATTTTAGCATTCCCTGACTACCACAAAAATTAGCCTGCAGTTCCTAAATTTGCAAATTCCAAATCTCAATACATTTCTTTTTTCCAAAAATAAAACTCAAAAGGGTTGAGACAGCTTTGCCAGCACACCAACACCACAAGAAATGAAATGACCCAAGGCAATTCTGCCTGAATTTATTCATAACCATGTGACATGGCAGTGATGACAGTGATGGCTGACATGAAGCCTTTCAAAGTTAAGTTGGTGACAGGTAACAGAACCATAGTGTGGAGCTGAGCCAACTCCCAAAGTAACCAGCAAAAATAATATGGCTCCATATGGCTCTATTGTGGCATGGTACGTTGGAAAGATTGCATGACTTCTTGCAGTACAAATCTGAGACAAATGGTTCCAAATGCAATCAGTGCTTTTCCAGTTATGTTAGATGTCTTAATTCATAATTGATTAAAATCATAATTTCTTTCCCAAAGTATTTTTCTGTATTCCAAAAAAGTGAAGAACTTAAGGGTAAATCCAGTGAGGTGCACAATTAAGATATAGCTAATGCTTTAATAAATGTTTTACATGCAATGATTACATTTTAATACAGTTAATCTCTAATGTATTTTTGTTAAACATCCGATGATTAATCCCATGTGTTGTCAGCACATAACTAGGTCTGCAGGCAACCATTGAAAGATTTTGGGAGACAGGGGTAGGTTATTAATTGCTGTGAGTCCCCCTTTGCAGGGGACAAATAAGGAGCAAATAGGTCTGTGCACCACACAATATGACAAAGATAAAGTGGACAGGTATAGAACATGCCTTGAAGAGACAAGAGTGGAGAATGCATACATTCCTTGGAATGCCCAGTTTCTAATGGGATGTTCACAGGGGTCAGCACTAAGTGACAAAACAATATCAGCGAGGAAACATTTGCATCATGGTGTACAACTGTGCAAGTTGTCAGGCATAGAACGCCTGGCCTTTTCAATGTGACACCAATCCCTTTAGAGGTGGGGAGAGTGCAGTTCAGTGGACAGGGAATGGCAAGAGATTTGGTGGTGGGGGACCGGTGAGACTGCAGAAGTTGCACGCAGTGAGGTGTATGTCAGGGCACCCGAGACAAAGCAATGATTACACACAATGAGTAGAGCGAAGTGTGGCTGACACTAATGCAGTCCAAGGGGAGACACGAGACAGAGCACTTGTGACAACTGTGAGAGGGTGTCACTTTTTTGACAGACAACATTATGGGTACCAAATAGAGCAAATGTGGGCTTTTTTCACACTAATGTTTCAAGAAACCCCAAATCAGTGCAAATTAATGCAAATTTATTTTTTAAAAACTGTCCAAAAAAGCTTTAGCTAGTTATTAACTTCAGTCTTTTTCTAATAAATTTACATCAAAGGTAAAGGATTTTAGTTTGAACTAATAATGTTTTGTCAATTACAGAATGCACTATAAATAAAAGCATATTTTTAAAGAACAGCATGAACCCAAACTAAACCTAATAATTAAAGAAAAAATGTTGACTGAAAAAAGTTAAAGCAGTATGAAATTTCAACTAAAACTATTACACTGGCAACAAATATTTTATGTTATAGATTTACCCAAGAACAAAAAGGCAACATATCAAATGCTGAAAACGTGATAGTCTTTTTTCTAAACACATTTTCAGTTTGATGCAACATCAGAAAATCTGGGTCACATGCAGCTTCTTACAATGTTCTTTTTACAAACACTCTGCAGCACAGAAAAAGCAAAGCACACCCATTTTTAAAATCAAAATGTTTTTTACTGGGTTAGAAAAGCTGCTTTTTTGTTTTTGTTTCACGTTGCACCAGATTTTTGGAGAGAGTGACAAATTCAGCCAAACCAATTTAGCATCTGCACTTTTTTTTTTTACAGTAAAGTTGTGCTTTTATGAATCAAGTGGTTTGGCTGTCACAGGGTTTACACAACACATACTGTGAATTGTTATTCAACTTTCAGAAAATAAATTAAGAAACATGTTTTTAATTAAATATTTTCTGTTGATATACCTGGTTCAGACCTAAATTCTGGGATCTGGTAAAAAATCAGAAAAAGGAAGTTCACAGAGATTTTTGACTGAGCTTGAGCTATAATGCAAAGAATAATGAGGAAAAAAAGAAGGATCTTTTTGGATGTGCCAATATGATAGAGACTTTGTCCTAAAGGCAGATTAATTTTCCATCCACTTCACATTGTTGCAGTAATGTTTGTCAGTCTAATAAAATCTAAATAAAACACTTGTACTGTGCTTGTACTATGAAAATTATTTTAAAAAGTTCAAGATCAGTTTTTATTATTTGCAAAGCATAGTACATATAAAAATGAATGCGAAATAGTATACACGTACAAAGACTTTTCTGAGTTATGTGTCTTCTTCATGAAGACATTTTGTTTTCAAGTGGGATACCAGCTGGGAGTAGCGTCCTGATAGGAGGTACAGTGGACCCTCAGTATTTGCGGGCGTTAGGCACTACAGCCGTCTACGAATAGTTAAAATCTGTGAATAC
Source organism: Valencia hispanica (assembly GCA_963556495.2). Taxonomy (NCBI): domain Eukaryota; kingdom Metazoa; phylum Chordata; class Actinopteri; order Cyprinodontiformes; family Valenciidae; genus Valencia; species Valencia hispanica. The sequence continues at coordinate 31,046,546 of OY747705.1, forward strand.
TTGAGACCCCCTTTAAACACGCTTATAACTGCCTATTTTGAATAGTTCAAACACCAAATACACCTTAATATGCAATAATATGCAAAGTGGAAACGGTTTTAGGACTTCCACAGAAGCTAATATCTAAAGTGTTACTTATTTCCACTCTTGGGGTAGAGCCAGTCAGCAAGTAGTCTAATATAAATGCAACTCCTGGATTGGCAGGAACGCCAACCACGAGCATGTTAAGTAGTATAGGTATTTCAACTTCCCCAACTGCAAAAATCTTTTAGGATAGCGATGATACTTAAAACATGTTTTCTTTAAATTGCGTACTGTAGGAAATTGTGAAACATCAAATATATTTCAAGTTTCGTTAAGAATAAATTAGGTTAAAAACAGTACAAAACAATATATTTAGCAGTTATATTTATCTACACAAAATGAATGAACTATCAGGTCCTTTAAAATATTTTTTCCTACTGCACACAATAATTTATGCAACAGAGAAGTGGTACAAAAACTTTAATTTGAAATAAGATTTGACAAGGAACCAACACAGATGCCTCACCATCAAGGGGTATGACAGCACAAAACTCACATCATTGTTATCAAGTTTCCTCTAGTTCAGCCTCTATCTCTGCATGACAGTGGGGCAACATGATGCAGTTCCAGATAGTGTCCCCTTAAAGGCATGGCTTCTACATATGTTGTTTACTCTGTCTTATTTGTGGTCAAAATGGAAAAATCTGAGTATGCACAGCTGGTCTTGTTTGTCTGAACTTTTATAATTTTACAGATGGCACCCTCCTCCAAGAGTTTATAGTTGGAGTGGCTGTTTATAAAATAATTCATTACAAGGTTCAAAACCTCTGGCTTAAAGTTCCGGAGATCAATCACACTTAATAGTTTTAAACACGCAGCATCAACATGTAGTATCTTGCCTCCCAGATGAGGTACTATTGTTGAAGTTACTGAATGCTTTCTGCATTCCTTCAGGAAAGTTGAATCTATTTACAAATGCTGCCATACAGAAAGCCCAAAGGCAACCGTGTCACAATGAGAAGCGGGATTACTGCTGCAAATGACGGATAATTCCTATCAAAACATAATAATATTCTTTATTTTAAACACGCACCAAGCTTTGAGCAAGGACTAGCCCTCCCTGAACGCCAGTCAGGGTGTCACTATAAGCTCTACTCTCTTATGATTCCTGACTGGGAGACACTTTTGGGAAAATCAACAAAGGAGGACTCTTCATCATCTTGGCAGGTAGGTCTCTTTACAAATTACCTTTTCCCCTCTATCCATCATACAGGGGAGTTCACCTGTATCTGTTGCATGATGCTTTGCTGCTCGCTGCTTCCACATCCCAATCGTCTGCATCCTATCTCATTAAACACTGCAAGAATGCCACAAAAGACTGTGTATCTTTAGACAATGTACAAAAAGGTGACTCCCAAAACTGTAGCTGGTTTTCTGTTCTGTTCTTTATCCGTAGGGGTTCTGAGATTAGTTCTGCAAACAAGTGACCTACTAAATCATATTAAAACTAGTTTTGATAGCTTCTCAAAGCAGCTGTTGAAGCTGCCACAGGTTACCATCCTTTGGTTTCATTTGCACTTGAAAGCAGCCCCGCATCAGCCTTCTGTTGGGCTGCTCTGCACCTCGTTCACGTACAGCATCCGATGATTAAGCCAATGTGAAACACTAATAAGCAGCAAGCAACACCCGGTGGACTTGCCTAATTGGGTCAATCAAAGATGATCTACGGAGACTCAGCGGGGAGAGCAAGAGCTTTCAGTCTGATGGAGGTTTTGCAACTCTCTGCATAGACCACTGCAAATGAATACGCAAAGGCTTGTGAACATTATGATGTGGGCCTCTGATTAAAGGAAAGAGTCTCCTGATAGCTTGGCAGTGACACTGCATATATTGAGGAGTTTCTTTGGATCTGTCATCTCTTTACGTTATTCTCCTTTTTCCCATTTGCTCATTGAAAGGGAACAGTCTAGTTAGAATGGAACACGCTGTGCAAATCCTTAATTCCACTGTGGCTGAGTCCCAAAAGACTTGATTTCAGAGCTTCTTGTCCAGCATTTTGCATTCTGATTGACCGAGTGTAGAGGCCTGCAGCTGTCAGGTGGGAAGCATGCATTTAGGGAAGCATTGTTTCCCTCATTAAGGTTTACCATCAGCCTCTTTTATTTAGCAATACTCATACATTTGTATCAAATCATATAGGATAATTCCTGCTTTCAGCTAATGATAATGTAGACAAATAAAATAACCATTTTGTCATCAAGAACAATAAGCTTTATCAAATGTACAGTGCCTCGAAAATGTATTCATACCTCTTGAACCTTTTTACATTTTGTCACATTTCAACTGCAAAGTTCAATGTATATTTATGGGATTTTGTGTGACAAACAACACAGTATATAACGGTGAAATAAATTAAAAAGAATATATGGTTTTCAACACTTTTACAAATGAAAAGGGAAATATGTCACATGCAGTTCTGTTCAGCTCCATTTACTCTGAACCCCTCTTAATAAACTGCTCTTCAACCCATTGCCTGCATAATCAAATGATTAGTTAAACAGAGTCCACCTGTGTGTAATTTAATAAGAGAACACAGTTGACCAAGCAGCATCGAGATCACACCAGACAGGTAAGGGATAAAGTTGTGGAATATGTTAAAGCAGGGTTAGGTTATAAAATAATATCTCAAGATTTAAGCATTCTCACTGAGCACTGTTCAATCCATCATCCAACCATGGAAAGAGTATGACAACTCCAAACCTACCAAGGAATGGTGCTTCACTCAAACTGACAGGGTTGGTAGGGAGAGCTTCAACCAGAGAAGCAGCCATGACACATGTGAAATACTGTGTGAGATGGAAAACCGAACACTGCACATCACATTGCACAAACCAAAACAGGATACTGCCCACATAATGAAACATAATGTTGGAGGTATCATGCTGTAGACCTGCTTATTTTCAGCAGACAGAGGAAAGCAACAACCACAATAATATAGTAATAACTAAATAATAATAATCTAGTATAACTAAATCCGACATACGTCTGGTATCAATACAGATTTTCAAGCACCAGCACAACTAATAGTTTTTACTAACATGTTGAATGGAGTGTCAAATGATATAGTAAAATATTTGGACCACTATTCCTCATGACTTCATTTGAGGAGCTGAGTGGTCTCTCGAAGCTGAGGGATAGCAGTATTGGCAAGGGTAACTAGGAAACGGGATTCAGCTTAAATTCTTCTTAAAAGCTATTCAATTACTGTATAAACTGTGTAAAAAAAGTTATAAATTTATTACATCTCTTACATGTTTGTGCTGTTGTAAACAAAAATGTATTGATTGATTGAAAATAAGCCAATGTATATGAAGCTAATGATCAGTGTTTAGCTGAGGGCACATTTGGCAGAGTTAAAAGACTGAGTTGTTATGGCTGAAAATGCAGCTCTTCTGAAACAAAGATGAAACTGAGTCCCAGAAGGAGTTTCAAGTATTTAATTCAACATGTCTGGCCAGAACACGGAGGGGACAGAGATTACTCTTACATAACCCTACCCAACCTTTCTGACTAACAGTTTAAATAGTATTCAGCTATCACTGTTTATTTCTCCAGCATGTCTCATCCAATCTTCATGTCTAGCTCCTGGAGAACTGGTTCATGCCAGTCTAATAATAAAGCATGAAGCAGCCCATCCACATCAGAACGTCCCTTCAATATCTTGCTGCTCTGGCGTCCGTCTCTCTGTTAATCTGACACATCTTTATCAGGAACATTATGATGGAACAATAAGCGTGCTTCCCCTAACTTCATTTTGCGCTAGATACATTCACTAGACAGAGAATATGTAATTAAATCCTAATTACATTGGACTATTCTGGCAACAGAGTCTTTCTTAAGTGATCTCTGCATTTTTTGCACTTCCTATCCAGGATCTCAAATCATCAACAAAACAAACCCTACTCTGTAGATTCAATTATAAGAAGAAAGAGGCTTAACTATAATTGGACTTGATAAACATTATCGTATTCTTATCAAGAACAAAGTTTTTAAAGCTGGACTGTTATTTTAGAATACAGTCAGTTTTCCAATCATCCATCCATCGCTGGGTCGCAGAGGGGATGGTGCCTATCTCCACTGGTCACTGGAGAAGCATAAGTACAGCATGTAGATACAGGTCACCAGTCTTTTATGGGTAACATAGACGCAACGAACAAACAGTCACGCACACACACTCATACCTGAAGGTTCACACTAAACATCAGAGATACTGTATGTTTTTGGACTATGGGAGAAAGCCACTGTACCTGGATTGAATTAAAGATCTGAAAACAAAGCAGGTAGATTCTGTCATGAAAACAGACAACAGAAAGATGAATGAATCAATTAGATTTAAATGTGCAAACTTTCACAATATTGTACAACTGAAACATCGGTGTCATCAGTAAAAAAAGAAGAAGAAAAAATGACAGATGGTCCAGCCATCCGCATGGGAAACATCATAGCGACTGTGCTGTGTTTAAAAATAGCATAAATTATTATATTGGAAAAACTTTCCGGTCAAATAATGTTGCATTTTCAAACAGATTACGCTACTTTCCTTAAGAGATAGAAAGAAATAGTAGACCAGATTACAATTTTCATTTAAGTTGCAAAAATATGTCAAAAATTTAGATTGCTAAAGGCAATAAAGTAATTACCCACATTTTAATAAACTCAACATTGCCAAATGGCTTGAGAAATATTTTTATTTTCTCAGTCATTTTATTACTTTTTAAAATGTATTTAGTCATGAAGAGTGAGGGTTTTCATAAAGACCGAAATAGTTACTAATATATTTTTGACAGAACACTGATCTACTTTAATAAATACAATGGAAATTATTTTTACAATAAAATCTTGGAATAGTTACTACAGTCTGAAGGATTTATGGTTTGTCATTTGCTCTGTTTTGGTCCATATGGAAGTTAGACAATCTGTTTTAGGATTCAGTGAGTGTCTACTTTCTTCTTGTTAATGTTCTTACTTTGAATGTTTGGGGTTGTTGTAATTCTCAAGGGTACAAACTCATTAGGAGGGACAAAAAATGGTAAAGATGCTCACCTTGCATCTGCAAAGTATTGTTTGCATATTTTCTGAACATAAATCATATTCAGTCAACTTAATTTCGCACCATAAACTTGCTTTACCACCCCCCGCAGTGGGAGGCCCACACATCTGTTTAAGAACCATTGCCATTAAGCTTTACTGAGGAAGATTTTTTTTTACCTTATTATTAGCAAGTAGATTTCACGTCAGTTTTGGAGTTGTATATTTAAAATCATCACTAAAAAGTGCATAAAAGTATAATGTTTTTAAAGAACATGCTAAGGAGAAAACTTAGACTGAAACAACATTTACACCTAGCTTGGCTGAAGAATTGTCTTTATTGACTATGTCCCAAATCCATTTTGCTCTGTGAGTGAAAAACATTTAGCAGTAAAACACTTAAGCAAATATCTGAAAAACGAAAAGCAAGTTGCCATGATTAAGAGTGTCTTTGTAGTTTTTTGTTTTTTTTGTTCCCCCTTGGCCTCTGTACCAACATGGTTGTGCAACTTGCTGGAGACAAAATAGAAATCGTTGCGTAAACACTACAATTAAGTTGAAATACATTCATGAATATTAATTTTCATTACTCATCAATGAGTCTTCTGACAATTTAAATAATTAAAATTGTAGGTCAGTAGTTCCCTCAAATCCTATCCACTCAGGGTAACTTTCTATGCTCTAACTTCTACATAGAGCAGTAATTTAGCTTGTAAATTACTGCTCTATGTAGCAAGCAAAAAGCGCTTGGACAATCGATTATGCAAACACATCTCTGAGGGCATAAATGCTGTTTCTGAGAGTAAACACAGTTCGCAAAAATGATGTCGGAGCCGAAAACTCCGGGTATTTCTGTCCACACGCAAACGCTTAAAATGGAGAAAATGCACACCTTCCCTTTGGTTGGAGTTTTAAAAAGATTTGTTTCGGTTCCATAAATCTGCGTTTTTGTGTGGATGACACAGTTTTCCAATCATCCATCCATCGCTGGGTCGCAGAGGGGATGGTGCCTATATCCACTGGTCACTGGAGAAGCAAAAGTACAGCATGTAGATACAGGTCACCAGTCTTTTATGGGTAACATAGACGCAACGAACAAACAATCACGCAGACACACTCATACCTGAAGGTTCACACTAAACATCAGAGATACTGTATGTTTTTGGACTATGGGAGAAAGCCACTGTACCTGGATTGAATTAAAGCATGAACCTATGGGAAGAACAAGCAAACCCCTTGCTGAAAGAGCCCAGGCCCTGATTCTAACTGGGGATCTACTTACTGCAAAGCCAAAATGATAACCACAGTGGTTCTTTGCAGCCATGGTCATTTTTCATACTTCATTATCACCAGGTTTCTAAAGCAACTGTTATACAGTGCGCGTTTTTTAAATTATTTTAAAATCTGAAAACAAAGCAGGTAGATTCTGTCATGAAAACAGACAACAGAAAGATGAATGAATCAATTAGATTTAAATGTGCAAACTTTCACAATATTGTACAACTGAAACTTCTACATAGAGCAGTAATTTAGCTTGTAAATTACTGCTCTATGTAGCAAGCAATAAGCGCTTGGACAATCGATTATGCAAACACATCTCTGAGGGCATAAATGCTGTTTCTGAGAGTAAACACAGTTTGCAAAAATGATATCGGAGCCGAAAACTCCGGGTATTTCTATCCACACGCAAACGCTTAAAATGGAGAAAATGCACACCTTCACTTTGGTTGGAGTTTTAAAAGATTTGTTTCGGTTCCATAAATCTGCGTTTTTGTGTGGATGACAGGCCAAACTGTAGAAAAATATTTTTGTTTAGTGTGCAATTTTTAATATTCTTTTTTGACTTAGATTAGCTATTTTTGGTTCGAATACAGGATTTTTCCAAAATGTGTCAATTCTATTCCCAAAAATGCCTCAGAATATTTTTTTGTCTTGATCAAAAGCTTAGCTGATAAAAATGCTTGACATGTGGGAATCTAAACATCTGGAGTGCAAAAAAACTGTTTACAGTATGTACATAATAGATAAAGACGTTTATGGGCAACAATAAGCATAATAAATATCATAGCAGCTGCTAGGAGAACTGTAGGAGTTTCAGTCTTAGAAAAGTCAAATATGCAGACAATAGATGCCCATGTTACAGGAAAAAAGACAAATAGGTTAAGAACTAACACAATAAATGATAAAAAGGGAGAAAAAAAACATTTTTTTCCGTAAATCTTAGGTACAATTCAGAATTTGTTTTTGCAAGCCTTTATTTTAAGTGCAGGTTTGAGTACCAGTGAATTGTAAATACCACTTTTAATGAAAGCAGAACATGAAAAAAGTTTGATCTGTACAGAAGGGATTTTTGTTGTGATAACAGAGAATACATTAAAATATGTAGCATACTGTGAATAATTGTGCAGAGAGAATAGTTTTGTGCAGAAGTTGGTTTTTGTATCAAAATGATCTTTGTATCAGGTTATTTTGCAGCTATGAAAGCATGACCGCTTCTTTTTGCATGTTACCATGTTGTGAGTATGTTAAGAATGTAAACAAATAAACATTCATTGTGAAAACCAGGGGCCTGTACCATGAAGCCGGATTAGGTGGCTAGCCAGCTATGTTTCAGCTTAGTTTCCACCAACCCTGGGTTTTGGGTACCATGAAAGTGGCTCGGCTTTGATCGGTGTTCGTTGCCATGGTATCTTACACTGCACGGCTAACCTGCTCCGGGGCAGGTTATGTTCTGGATTCGCGATCTCAGACTGAAGTTTGACCAATCAGCTGTGAGCAGAGAAACATATATATGTGACGTAACTAATTCCCAGCGTCTGTTCTCTGTTGCAATGGCTTCACCTTTTCTCCCTAATCCTGTGGACATCTCCGCGCAAATTGTTAGACGAGCACTTCGTAGAGAACGAGTTTTTAGGGACAGACAAAATCCATTTGACTTTCCTGATGCGTACTTGTATGAAAGATACAGATTTTCCGCGGAAGGAATGTCTTATCTCTGTGAGCTTCTTGAGTCGCACGTAACAAATGTGACTCATCGAAGCCACGCCCTGACTGTACAGCACATGCAATCCCATCCATAATCGGCCGCCCCTTGTTGTTGCTCAGAGCCAACTCCTCTGCCACAGTGTAATCTAGAGGAGGTGGCCCTCCCCCAGTTTTCCTAATTTCACATTTTTTTCTGTTTGCTGCAAACAAGTGTTTGTGATTAAATGTTCTAAGAAAATAATAAAAAATATGGTAAATACTCACCACTTTGAATTATATTTTTATATTTTGTCTTGATCTGCTGCCAAGACCGTTTGGAGTTGGGGTTGCATCTAAAAATTAATGAATATCAATCCTTCTTAGGATGTAATAGCCTATACTTTCACATACATCTACACACATAATATATATATATATATATATATATATATATATATATATATATATATATATCAACACGAATACATTTTCATTTTAGCATTTAATATATTTTAATAGGCTTAGCCTACTTAAATGTACATCAATTGTTTAACCCACGCATTAACACAATCAGCAATCTTCCTCCACGATTGTTCTCTTGCTTTGGCAGCAGATACAGTGTTACTGCGTGCTTGAAAAATATTTCTAAATTCTTCATATTTCTGGAGAATAATCTCTTGCTCCTCCGTTGAAAAGTAGATAGCTCTAGCTCTATCCATATCGAACGCGATTGGTTGTTCAGTGTCGTCGTCACTCTTTTATGTGCACGCGCCTGTGGATTAATCATAGCTTAAGGATCAAAGCCTGAGTTGACAGAGAAAGTTGATAACCTGCGTCATGGTACCAATTAAGCCTGATTGCATCGGTTTGGTTTTGTCGATTCAAAACCAATCCTGTAACCCCGAGTTTGTTGAGCCACCTTCATGGTACAGGCCCCAGGTGATGCTACAGAGCACTTACAGCAGTCTGTGTTATAGTGACTGCACTGTCTTGACATCTGATTGCCGCTGTCAGCAACAACGTCTCTAAATTTTTAACCAAACCTTTTGTACTCTGGAGCAGTAAAAAATTAATCACTACCCGAGATAAGAACGTTTTTCTGCATTCTTTTTATTTATTTTTTTCTTTGGCTATGGCCATTAAATAATACTCCAGTCACTGCTGCCCGGACAGCGTGTAATTCCTTTTGACTTTTCTTTCCATTTGCCTGGAGGATAGAGCAGTTTAAAAACATTTCTGCACACAGGAGCATGACTAACAGGTAATCTATCTAATTATGGCAAGGGAGGGGTTACCCTGTAAAATATTGAAGCGCTTCCATAACCTCTGTTTCACCCTCCCTGTATACAAGCCTCTGAAACAGACACACTCCTCATGGTAGCTCCTCATAAAGGTTGGAAGTGCAGATGTCTGCTGCTGGCTGAGTGGGGGAATAGGGTCTTCAGTTGTGCCTTTCCACTGGTGTCAATTCAAAAGCCAGGATGAGTTCAGAGTATCACATCAATCACATAAGATAATGGAATTGTGAGGGTAAGTAAAGTAACCGGAAAGCCCTATGATATAACAATCCAGCCTCATTGCTTTGCATTAAACAGTGTTGTTATGTCAGGGAGTTATTGATTTAGCATTGTGGTACATCATGAAGACTGATTTTCCAATTTGATTAGACTTCTTTAAATTCTTAGGAGTTTTTTTAAACTTTGTTACAATAAAAAAATAAAAGATCTATTGGACAGTTTCTTTTTTGATGTATAAAGCTTTCTGTATTTAAAACCTTTTTCTACAGAACCAATTTACAAAGTGTCTCGTAATTGGAATGTAAACTGGAATATGAGCATCGATGAGGCTAGTTTTCAAATTCAATGTACCTTTTGAGAATAACAACTTTTAAGTAGGTGTGAAACATACTTTTATTTAGCCCACATTTCTGTATTAAAATGTTTTTTGTTGGTCTGAGGTAAAATTCTAATCTAAGAAATTTAACGTTGTTTTTTCATTAGCTTTAAGCAGAAAATCATAATAACTAACAAAAAGAAAGGCTTGAAAACATCAGTGTGCGTGAAGCTAATTGATCTATTAATTAAACTAATTAAACTTAAAACTTTCAAAATGGGGTGCACAGTGGTAGCACTGTTGTCTTGCAGTATGAAGGTACTGGGTTCAAATCCCAGCCTGGGGCTTTTCTGCGTGGAGTTTGCATGTTCTCCCTGTGCATGTGTGGGTTCTCTTCAGGTACTCCAGCTTCCTCCCACAGTCCAAAAACATGAGTGTGCATTTTTTTTCTCTAAAATTGCCCTTAGTTTGTGGTTTTTTGTCCTGTATGTCTCGGCATTGGATGGACGGGTACAGAAGATGGATGGAATCTTTCAATATTTGAATTTTCTGAGACACAACTGTTACGTTTATGTATACATTGAGAAAATATTGCCAGGGCAAATTGCTTTAGATTCAGAAACACGTTCTTTGTATCACACAATTTGTATTAAAAAATACTATCTGCTGAACCTTGGTTGTAGCTTTGATGCATGAGAAAAAAGGGAGATAAACACTAAATAAAGCAGGGCAGCAGTGTCACAGAAAGTATATTTGATTTTCTCATTCAGGTGTGCCTGAAATTTGTTCAAATATTTTTTTCTTATTAACTGAACTGTGAAAACTATTTTTAAATGTTCCTTGTTGCCTTTTTAACATTAAAAATGTAAATCATCTGATTGTAAATCTTTACAACAAATTGCAACTAGATGCAAAGACTAATAAACAAAACTAAAATCCACAATAGTTGATGTGAGAAACTGAAAATTCTCTTCAATCTGTGAGTATGATGTAAAATCAAAGCAGAAAGCACATGCAAAAAAAGAGATTTCACTGCTTTGTCAATTCTCAACACAATGGTTGAGTCTTTTTATTTTAAAGCTCATATTGTATTTACACTGCAGGAATATGAGAATTCTTTAAATCGTAAAGTTTATATGAATGTGTAAACAATTAACAAACTAAAATATTATTGAGGCAAGTGACTAAAGGACATTATTGAATTTGGCCTTTTCCACCACATTTACAGGAGATTTGATAGAAAAAAGCAGCAGATTAAGAAATCAGCCACATCAGATTTTCATTGCTGTGGTTAGAGCTGTGGACATAAGTTTTTTTTTTTTTAAATCTCCTAATTTAACCATGGATGGCATTTAAGAAGGTGAATCAAATTTATTATACGTCTACATATATTGAAGTACTTTATTACATGTTTTGCAGCTACTCACATTGATTTAACACCTTGCAAACTCTGAACCACTGCCAGTCGATATATTTTCTGTGTAATTTCCATTTAGACAAAACATGCTGAACACTTCTAACCTTGGTTGGGCTCTTAACTTTCTTCTCACTTATGCCATGTTCTCTTCCATCTGCCTCTCTCTCTCTCACTGTGCACACAGGACAGTTTTCTAGAGTTTTCTAGGCTGCTGAAGTTTACGTTCCACATTAAAGATATCTCACACAAACAAGATGTAATACATCATCCATCCATCCATCCATTATCTTAGGTCTCTCCAGCATGTCGTGGGTCTTCCTTTAAGTCTCCTCCAGGTGGGACGTGGCGGGAACACCTCACCAGGGAGGCGTCCATGAGTAGGGATGGGTATCGTTAAGGATTTATCGATACTACTACTCTTAACGATACTCCTTATCGATCCGGTACTTTATCGGTATCCTTATCGGGACTTTTTTTTTTTTTTCAAAGACTAAAACAAAGGGGGAAAAACACAAATAATGAACTGTAGTTTAAGAAAAAAAATGTAACTTAGATAAGAAGGAAGCTGTTGTTCAAAAATATCCAGCATTTATTAATTGTAAGAATAAAATAGCAGGTTAACTGTAGTTTAAGAAAAACATTTTTAAACTTAGATAAGAAGGAAGTTGTTGTTCAAAATATCCAGCATTTATTAATTGTAAGAATGAAATGGTAAAACTTATGTCCATGCTTCACGTGTTTTCTATGCATACAAACAAAGATACCTGTTGTATCTGATTCAGGGGTTGTTGTTGCTGCATCACTCAGGCGGTCAAACACCGTGCATCTTTCGGTTTGTAGTTGGTGTATTTTGGCAAGGTGTTTGGTCAAATTACTAGTGTTCCCGCCTTTGCAAGCAAAGCTTTTATTACATATGTGACAGCTTGCATTGTCGGCATCTATTTTCGTTCGCTCTGCCATCGTATCTGTAAGGCGAGCACACACGAGAGCGCGCAGCAGTAGCCACTCCGTCCCCGCAGCGTGTGTGCTTGTTAAGGAGGAGTTTATATCTCCCGCAAAACATGAATACGACCTTAATTTTACCGTTAAGAGGACCGATAAGGCTGAAGCTTATCGGTCCGGGTGGACCGTCAGAATCAGCCCCGGGGCCAATTTAATACCGGGTTTCGGTACCCATCCCTATCCATGAGGCATCCTAACCAGATGCCTGAGCCACCTCAACTGGTTCCTCTCAATGTGGGGGCTCTACTCCGAGCCCCTCCAGGATGACCGATTATATACATTATATACAGTATATTTGAAATATTTCCAGTCAGACTTTGACTGCTAATTCCCACATCACTCTATTACATATCTGCCCTTCAGTTCTACAATATATTACCAAATAATCAAACTGGTTAATCCGTGAAACCTCCGCTCTCATGTATAACCCCCCCCCCCCCCGTTAAGCTACATAGCTATGTGTCTAACCAAGGCCTAAATGTTTATGTCCTTAGCCTTAGTTGTAGTGGCATGTCCAAGCTTTATGCTTGTCATTTATTTATATGCTTTACCTACGTGCATTGCAGTTGATGTTGCCATGTAAACCAAAATGTAATTGATTGTATAGTTTCCGTTTTACAGGATCCTAACCTTAATGCATTGAATATGATTCTCCTGTTTTGGAGTTTTCTTTAAGAGTGTTTAACTGGTTGACAGCTAGCAGTTTTGGGTATTCAGGCAACACACTGGTACTCTGGCATTGATTGTGTGATTTATAGAAATATCAGGCAGCCATGGAGTTTATTTGCACTTTAAAAATTGGGCAGCATTAGCGGAGCAATTTAAAAAATGACCCATGTGCCTCACAAATATACTACTGCTCCAAATATTACAAGACTGTACAGTTACTTAGCAGTAAATCCTCATATTCACTGGTGAGGATTTACTAATTGTAGTTGATCAGACCTTTATGGAGACAGACAGAGCAGGGAAGTTGGTTTTGTTTACTGATTAATTCAGTTAATAACTATTCAACCACTTTCTGGCACGCAAAGACAATGAACAGGACTTTGAACTTTTCAGTCCAAAAAAGTAATATGGTTTTTTGTAATAATTTTTTTTTATTGCTTTTGTAAGATGTCATGCTACATTTCAAGTGAAGGTTCTAAAGGAAGTTGCATATAGATTTCATTTGTTACAATAATTTAAACTCTGGATGGATGCAACATGGACCCAGAACATGCCTGTGGTGGTATAGGACCATAAGCAGAATGTGATTGGGTACCATCCCCAGGTAAACCCTCCAAGCAAAACAGTTCAGTGGACCTACATGTCATATTTTCATGCTTGATCATCTTTTAACTCTGTATTTGATACAAGTTGTTTTACAGGTAATTAGTGAGCCAGGAATAAAACAACTATTGTAGTTAATGTTTGTTTTATGATCACATGGGTTACAAATTATTTAGTAAATAAACAGCATTTGTTTTAAGTATTTTAACCTTTTCAATATTAATTTCCAAATTAATTTTATATGAGGCTTTCCATAGAAATAAAAAAAATATGTGTTTATCAGAGGGTGGAAATCCGTCCCCCCAGCCCCACTTTAACAACTGTGAACACGCATCACCTGTGTAGTCACAGAGAGTCAAAAAGGAAAGCAGCAATTGCTATAGAGCATCACCTGACTGTATTTTGTTATGGACATTTCAGAGGTGAGCGACTTCTCCATGACTGACGCTCTCTTCCAATATGGTGCCTGTAAACAGGAGCGGCCTGTGTGTGCGGCCCTATCCTGAGGATGCACATGCAAGTTGATTGACAGCCGACAAGGCGGAAACTCGAATTCTATTGCATTAAAAATTCGGCAGTCAGTGTGAAATGCATAGGGGTCTGTGGGAGGAAGGTGGGAGTTAGGAAGAATAAAAAATGTTGTCGAGAACCAGCCTTTTATCATAGTGTTGAACCCCACTATCATTTTAAAGATTTAGAAAACTTTGATACATAGATATATTCTCTTGACTACAGCTTTAAAACAATGGATTGGGGTGTCGCGTGGCGCAGTGGTTAGAGCGGGCGCCCCATGTGCAGAGGCTTCAGTCCTCGACGCGCCCATCCCCTGTTCGAGTCGCATCCCGGGCGACCTTTGCCGGATGTCTTCCCCCACCTCTCTCCCCCTTCAAAAAGTCTGTCCACTGTCAATAAAGGCCACTCAGGCCCAAAAAAACTTTTTTTTTAAAACAAAAAACAACACATTAACAAATTTTTCTGAATTTAAATAATTTAGCAGGGATGCAGTTTGCTGCACGCCGTGTTGGAAAAAAGAAAAAAAAAATCTTGTAATCGTTACCTCAAAGAGGGAAAAGTGCCTGAATACATTTTTAAAGTGCACATTATGCAGAAAATAATGTTAATATTTTGGGAGTTGAAGAAAAAAAAGTCTTGCAACACTCAAACAGCTTATAATTTCTTTTCAGGAACCTATGAAAGCACTATCCATTAGCAGCTTTGTGAAGCATCTAATTTATATTAACAAGCGGAACAACAAACCACGATAGCCTGCTCAGGGGACACTAAAACATCTGCATGCATTTTAACTTTCACATCAGTACAATATAAAGAACACAAACTGATCCATTCATAGAAACCATATTTCATTCATGAGTTCCTTCAGCTTTTTTAGACAGAATTCTACTGCCACTCAGGCCAGCTTGATCAGCTCAAAATCGAATGTAATCTGGATAATGTCTCCCTCCATATCAGTTATTAATTTTACACAAAAAATGCATTTAATAGGGTGCTTTGTAAAACATTGAAATTAAAAAAGCTGGGTTTTGTGATGTCTCTGTACATTTAAAAAAATGACAATGGTGAACAAACATGAAGTTACTTTGTTGATTTACTTATTGTCGTTTACTGCTGTGCAACAGTTTAGCAGGTATCATCAGGGTGTTTGTCCACCTGTCATTTGAAAATCCAAGCTCTCCTTGGTGTCCCCAAGCCATTAGCGAGGCCCGTGAAGTCATGTCCTGCATGGGCCTGACTCCATGCCCACTTTTGAATGCCACAGATGTATGGGGTCAGATCAGTCTCATTAAGAATAAACTCATGCAGGGTTTTTCACAAATGCACACGCTCTGGTTCACAAATATAATTTCGAAGAAACACTTGTAATATAACTTCACAAATGCACACGATCTGTTTCACAAATGCACACGATCTGTTTCACAAATATAATTTTGAGGGAAGCTTCAAATATAAACTCACAGATCATACGAATCGCTAAATGTGCATTTACGAACCACTTCTCATTCGCGAATCTCTGTATTTGTGAGAGAATTTTGTGTGGTGAATTTTGAGACTGTTGTAACGTTGCAGGTCAACAAACGTCACCATTGGCTAACGAATCGGTCAATCAAATTTACGATTCTGATTGACAGATTCGTCAGCTTACCAATTTCTTCGTTTTCAGCCAATCGTATGGCTGCTTACAAGAGAGTTCTGACACTCCCATAGACTTCTATGGAAAGAATGGAATGCGGAAGTAACGTGGGTCTGCAGCTGCAGATACTTCCAAACAGTGCAGCATCATTGACCGCAGTTCATTCTCGGCGTTTTGGAACTATTGTTTTTGGAATCACAACATTTTTTAGCATTGAAAAGCGTTAGCTGACTGCTCTGTACCAAAAATAAGTCAAGGGTCATATTTATAAATTAATTATTTAAATATACATTTTATACATATGAAATGTTGTACAAAACCAAATATAATTATATGTATAATTACACTTGAAACTTTTCCCTTGTTCCACCCTAAACATCTTGATTTGTAATTTGAATTTTTCACCCACTAAGTCCTTCAAAGCAAAACATTTTACTAATGAACTGTTTCTCTATTGTTTTCAGGAAGGTCACCAGTGGTTGTTATCAAAGGGAGCTGCTGTTAATGTTACCAAGGATGAACCTTCATTAGGACTTCAGCAAATTTCCACATCGCCCAAATTTGATCCATGCAGTGAATTTGTATAGATGTAATGACAGTGAGAATGATACTTAATTAAAGCTTGTTTTACATTTTGCGTAATATTGTTTAATAAAAAGTTTGCGTATTGTTTTTTCCACAATTAACACTAATTTTTTTTACATATACTGGTTTTAACATTATCAATGAATTACTATTTGACTGTAGTCAGGCTAGAACCACAATCAACTGGGTTATAGATGCATGAGTTCATAAGAAAATAAATACTTATAGAACGATGTCTTCTACCGAAAAAATTAATCCCAGGCCATCAGTCAACACATAGACAGCCGCATATTTTCCTCCAAGTTATTTAAAACTGGTTCAAAACATGTAACTTAGATCTGCCTTACATTCAGCTAATTTTATATCCAACAGCAGGCAGAGAGAACACAGACTGAATGTCATCTGCTAGACATATAGGGTGTTTTAGGAGTAAATCCTGTGAACAGTAATATCCCATGTTTTGTTGATAGATGGAGATCTAAAGGTAAGCTGGAGCAGAGGTCTTAACCACTGGCATGTTTTAAGTGTATAGGAGGACAAGGTATGGCAGTACCATGCTAGCATTCAGAAAACAGGCTATAAATTGGGCATTATTACTCCAATTTAGGTTTTCTTGTGGCACATAAAGTTATTAAACATGATTATATTGAGCAGTGTAGTGCATTAATTTATCAATAAATATGATCGGTGATCTACATGTATTCTACAATGTGTTAGCACTCTCGTTTCCCTCTAAGATGTAGAACAGTGACGAATGTCTGTTCCTCTAGAAAATGCTTTGATAAAATAAAAATGCATAAGCTATTCAGTAAAAAGTAATCTGTACACATTATTAGTCAATATTGATCAACAATCGCCAGGAGAAATTATAAATATTCGATTTTGCGTTCTGTCCCGCCAGAAGCCGCTCAGACTGACTGACAGCGCTGGGATGTTTGGAACTATTGAGGACTCCATGAACCACGTGACCGCGTGTCGGCTAGTTCAAAGTCTGTCGTAACTCTATCTCTATGACGCTGCACTGGCACAGCTGTTATGTGTGCATGCGCGGTGAAGTTTAACCCCGACACATGGGGATAAGTAGCGACATGCATCAGTCTCAAGCGGTAAGTACCAATTTCGCCATGTGTCGCGGTTGAACTTCACGGCGCATGCGCACATAACAGCTCTGCTAGTGAGGAGAAAATGTAATGAGCCATACGATTAGCTGAAAACGAAGTTATTGATTAGCTGACGAATCTGTCAATCAGAATCGTAAATTTGATTGACAGATTCGTTAGCCAATGGTGACGTTTGTTGACCTGCAACGTTACAACAGTCTCAAAATTCACCACACAAAATTCGCTCACAAATACAGAGAGATTCGCGAATGAGAAGTGGTTCGTAAATGCACATTTAGCGATTCGTATGATCTGTGAGTTTATATTTGAAGCTTCCCTCAAAACTATATTTGTGACACAGATCGTGTGCATTTGTGAAACAGATCGTGTGCATTTGTGAAACAGATCGTGTGCATTTGTGAAGTTATATTACAAGTGTTTCTTCGGAATTATATTTGTGAACCAGAGCGTGTGCATTTGTGAATGAGCATGTGAATTTGTGAAAAACCCTGCATGAGTTTATTCTTAATGAGACTGATCTGACCCCATACCAGATGTGCTCCAACAACATGAAAGGTAAGAATAACATGATCAACCAAATTAAAAGATGGGGGGCGGGAGCTATACAAAATCATTACATTATCATGGCAGAACAAAAGATTGATATATATAACAAAAAAGGTTGCTTTATGGAGTCATTTATTATTTTTACCAGACTTAAACAGATGATTAAACAGAGATTTACATTCTGCTTTTTTTGAGACTAGTTCCAAGTGATGCCTGCAAACTTCAGCATGCGTAATTCATTAGCATTCTGGACTCAGTGGGGTAAATATCTGCTCAGACTCCAGCTGGACCTGTATTGGGCAGGGCTGCGTACTGGCTGCCTGCTGTGAGCGCTCTGAGATGGGAAAGGACGGCACCACTGCCGTCCTTTCCCATCTCAGAGGCAATAAAGAAGTATAAAAGGAAAATGTCCCTGTTGATACGTTTGTGTGAGTGCAAACTTGCTGACAGGGAAGTATAAACTAGGCTTAAGTTGATATTCATTCTATCCTGACAAGGTACCATTATGAAAGTCACTGAGTTCCTGAAAGCAACCCTTTCTTTCACAGATGTTTGAAAAATCATTCTGTGTGCTGGATTTCATACACCAGTAGGACAGAACAGGTTGGAACAACGGAGGAGTGACCCAAGCCTGAGAGAATAAAGTGTACATTTACATAAATCTGAATATAGCTAAAAGATTTTACATGCCAAAATATATTACAGACCCACAAAGTGTAATTTAGGAAACAAAAGAAAACGCAGTAGATACGCCAGACAGATCCTGATATTGGGGAGTCATTTTATTTTTTCCTTCCAAGGTTAATTAATGACCATTTGCTCTTAGATGTGAAATTTTTTGTATAATAGACACTGCATGAATCTTTTGTCTTCTTCATGACTAAGATGGTAGAAAGGTTCTGGCACCTTACTTATTGCTGCCTGTGATAGATAATTATTCAATTAATTACTTTTTTCTTTTGCTTGTGTACATCAGTAGGTAAGATATTTAAGAAATATTTTGACATCCACACCGTTTTCTACCATTTCATAGCTGAATCTGCACTTTGAACATGAACTATAAACAGTTTACACATTTTGAAACAAACAAAAAAAACTCTGACATTTAGTTGTGTAAACACTCATAGTAAACCTGACAGTAAGGTGTTGATATTTCCTGGAAAAGTCACTGGGGGAAATCATGTTTGTTTTTCCAACGGGTTGATACAGAAGCTATTTACTAGGGCTAAAAATAGGCAGAACGTGGCATTTAGATAAACCAATACAGAGAGGTATCTTAATGCTGTAATGGCCTAATTACTTTAAGTGAATATATTCACACTTTTATGCCTTGTTAATGGTACACTTGTATAGCATATTGACAGTTATTTAACCAGAACACCAAAAATGAGTGCAATGCAGTGAATCAACAACTGAGTTGGTCATTTTGCATTCAAATAAACACAGAGATTATTTAACTATATAACTTCACAGACTCAACATTTGTCCTTAGTAAGAAGAATTAATATCCAAGTTCACAAAACTCAGCATCAATGGATAAGACAGTGAACTCCCCAAAGTATTTCTAGGGCACACAAAATGTTAACATCATTTAAAAGCAGATATGCATAGAGCACACAGTGCAGATAGCAAAGGGAGGTTGGCATTAGCAACAATGTTTTTATCATTCTGTCAACCAATTATTTTGATCAGTCTGAACAATTAATTTACCTTTAGAAAAAAACTTTTAATTTATATCTACATTATTCCTAAAATAAAATTTTGCATTCGTAGCATAGTGCAAAATAAAATGTACAGAGGTTCCCTCTTTATGTAAATTCATTACATGCATAAAGTGCCACCTCTGTAATAACAAAGATAAAAAATAAGTTCTTTTAATTGATGCATTAACAAATAAAGATAATCTTGAATAGTCTATAGTCTTTCAAATTTGATTAACCTGAACTGCAAAAAAAACGCAGGTCTCCGTTCAGTCTTGAGTACAACTGAAATAGAAAAGAATCTGTTTCTATTAGACTTTTGATTTAAATTGTAATAGTAAAGATTCTAGCTTACATGTTATTTATATTTATTAATTATATGTATTATTTATGACTGACTGGTTTAACAGTGCATCATGGAATACGTTATCTTGTTGCAGTAGCCCTACTTAAAGAGGAAACTCACCTTACCGAAACTTTTTGTCGACTAACAAAAATCAAACGGGTGTAAAAAAGTCAACTGCGTGATTTCCACAAAAAGTACCAGAGACTGCTTGATATCTGTCACAGGCCATCTTTGGATTGGTAAAGGCTAAATCAGAGGTTGGTGAAAGACAATTGGACAGCCACAGACCACTGATTTAATCCCACAACCAAAGATTGTATCACCAATGTCCAGAACCAAATAATCAAAATATTTGAAATAATCTCAGCCAATAATCTCACAGTTTGAGCTCTGTTCAGTGTCAGATCAGTACGTGATCTTTCAAGGTGTCCCGAATGTATTCTGTTCAAACTGCTAAACTAATTCAGAAAAAAAGTGTCAGAGTACTTTTGAAGCTGGCCAGGGCAAAGCTCCCTCAAGACTTATTGAATGCATTCACAACTGTAATCAGTGCAGTCTGGGCATTATCACCAAGGATGGATGTTAGCATGAGCTCTGAACAAGTTATACTTCTATACTTCTGTGCTTTGCATTACAGTCTGACACTCAGTGAGTTTACATCCGGTAAGAGAAAACCATGCATGTATACAACTTAGTCCAGCTGAAGCCGAACAGAGTTGGCCTACACCTAATCAAGCTAACAGACCCAAAAAATGTGATTTAAAAAAAACTAATTTTCCAGCATGTGAACGACACCCCAGGTTAGTCGAGCTATGTCTGGCCTGGGCTCTCCCCCTTCCAATAGTGACGAGACCACGGAAGCAGGAATAACAACTCGGTATGACAACACAGTAGAAGAAGTGTAACACAATCAAACAGTACATTACGTACAAAATGCACTTTGCTGCAGCATTGTTGTTGTCCATTTCTTCACTCATTGTGCATATCCAGTTTTTACTCCATCTGCTTCACTGCCACCAGCATTTGTTTACTACCTGTGTGACGCTATAGGCCAGCCAGAAGAATGCCAACGCGAAAGGGCATATGTCGCCACCTACTGTTGCGGAGTCAAACGCAATTCATTTAATAATACAATTTTCTCACTGAACATGTTGTATACTCGGACAAAGGCTCCCACTCTGGTTAATGTCTTAGCTCAAACATTGCCATAGCTCTATTTAGATGTGCATGTAAATGCACTGACTGACTCGTGCTTAAACAATATTCATAAAGCAGTGTGCCCCACTAGTCAAAATATGTTCAGGAGCAGGTTTAACAAAACAAAGTACCAAAACTGCTCAGATCTCCGTGATTGTGCTAGAGAAATCAGTTTCTACAGTATCCCAGTGATCTCTTCCCTTGCTGGCCCATAAAAAAAAAACTTCTAGTGGACTTTCATATATGCCCCAATTTCAGGTTTTAAGATTGTGACTCATGACACTGGACTCTAAACCACCTAATGATGTGTTGAACTAAAGTACTTTTAATGCAGAAGAAGTTTTTTGGGTTATTTTTTGGGTATTTGCTGTTCCAGTACCAGAGCAGGACCATGTTTTGCCTTTTACACCATATTCCTCTTTACCTCTATACATGCATGCAACATAAGGCAAGATTTAGGAGGTTTTGTTTAGTTTTGGATAAAGCAACAGTTTCACACATCCAAGGGGACCACTTCTCCCTGAGATAAAATCTGGTGTTAGCAGCAGACCCGGAGCCATGGCAATTTAGCTGTGGAGGCTGTGGCTTATTTGTTTGTTTGTTTTTTTTGGGGGGGGCAGGTTTTATTTAACCCCTTTGCGTTTTTATGTCCCATTGGCATGACGCCCATTCAGGTATCTGGCCCACCCAAGACAGATTACAATCCCCTAAATTCTAACCATGCATTGTATTGACTGATCCACGCTCCAGACCAGTTGGTGAGTGTAATGCACCAAGTTGTTGTTTGCAGGCTGCTGATAAACACAGAGAAGAAAAAGAAGACTTGTGGTGTGTTATTTGGTAGGCTAACTTGCATGCTAACCGTAGTTCTGATAAAAGATATGTGAGAAATACACACAAGGAAGGGAATTATCCAGGTTTTGAGTGGCAGATTATGTTGGACATAAGACTTGTTATGGACTATCAATTTTAAAGGAGGACATTACTGGACCGTTGTGAATGTGAAAAGATGGCTCTGTCCTGTGTTTTGAAATGTCACTTTAAACAGTAAGTTGACAGTTATTTTCTTTCTGAGTGGTTTGACAAAAGTGTGTACTGTGTCTACAGTTATGATTGTTTCATCCATTAGCATACATCATTTGAATCACAAGCAGGGATAGGAAGGTGTTGAAATTTAGGCTGGTAGCTTAGAAGTTTTTTTTATCTTGGGTGGGTCATGGATCAGATTTTTATTTTATTTTTATGGAAATCTCAAACTTTCTGGCGCAGAGACGACCTATATTTGGAAGCACTGTGAGGTTAGGCAGACTTCCCTTCAAAGCAGAAGAGAACTACTGACATCTGGTAGCAGCTGGCAAACAATATCAAAATAGTTGACAGCAGAACCGAGCGCAGCAGCGAGAAGTACTGATCAGCCGCAGCTGCAGCACCACCACTAGCTCTGACAAAGATATTATATAAAGGAAGATGCAAGACATGAATTTAAGGCAATGCAAGGCAATTTATTTGTATAGCACACTTTGAACAAGAAGGTAATTTAAGGTGCTTTACATGATTAAGGGTTAAAATGAAAATAGCAGTAAACACAGACAAAGCATATAAAGTAAAAACAGCAATAAAGCAAGAAGCACACACAAAACACAAGATACATTAAAGCATTACTCAAAGGCAGCTCTAAACAGATAAGTTTTTAGTTGTGATTTAAAAAAACTCAGTGTTTCAGCAGCTTTGCTGTTGTCTGGAAGTTTGTTCTAGATTAGAGGAGCATAGAAATTGAAAGCTGCTTCTCCAATTTTGGTTCTAATTCTAGGGATGTTGAGTAGACTGGAATTAGAAAATCTGAGTGGTCTGGTGGGTTGGTATAGTAACAGTAGATATTCAACATACTTTGGTGCTAAGCCATTCAATGATTTATAAACTATTAAAAGTATTTTGAAGTCTATTCTCTGAGCTACAGGGAGCTAGTGTAAGGACTTTAGAACTGGGGTGATGTGCTCTACTTTCCTGGTTCTAGTGAGGACACGAGCAGGAGCGTTCTAGATCAGCTGCAGCTGTCTAATTGACTTTTTAAGCAGACCTGTGAGAACACTGTTGCAGTAATTAATCCAACTAAAGATTAATGCATGAGTTTTTCGAGGTCCTGTTGCGACATCAGTACTTTAATCCTAGAAAAATGTTTAGGATACATTGTACACATTTTGCATACATCAGAGTTCTTCTGGGGTCAATTTGACCCCAAGTTGTTTTAACTATGTAAAGCATGTCTGTCTGCAGGTGCAGAGTTGGTCATATGCAACGTGCTAACCAGGCCTGGCGCCATAGCACAATATGCCTTCATGATTAATGTATTCAAAGAAGAATTACCTAAAGAACACTTTCAGCAAACTGCGATGTTTTGAATGTCAACGTTCGATTAAAGATCCACACACTGAAAAAAGACGTTATGTTTTATTGTACATTATCTTTTGATGATAACCATACCACTATATGAATGGATTTTTTACAGTCTGTAGTAGCAAACTTACAACACTTTATTCTGGCACAAATAATAAATAAGAAAAAGTGATCACCTGCGCTTTGAAGGGTGATCTGCAGTCTGTTAATATGCTTCAGGACACAGCAAGCATTTTTGATTGATCAAAGCTTTGTGCTATGGTAGAACTGTAGGCTTCAGTTTAAAAAAAAAAAACTTGATTGTTGAGGAAAGTATCTTCTCCTTGAACTAATACTTTCTCAGTGAATCTTTTTTCTAAGAACTAACATGGTGTTTTAGAAGTACTAAAATAAGCCAAGCCTCAAGTAAAAATGAAATGTATGCTCCATAAGAGGACACAAGAAAGCCTTGCATTCTTTTAATTATCAGGTCGACTAACACTATCCAAGACAGTAAAAATGGCAAGGTCACAAATATTCACATTTTACTCAGAGTGTAAAACAAATCTAATTCTGGGGGCTAAATTGCATTAAAAAACATGCTAAGATAGCCTGACAAACTGGCTCTCCTTAAATACATAAATATATCAAATAAAGAAAGTTAGCAAATACATGAAAAACTACAAACAAGGAAGAAAAAACAAGTGGCATTGTTTGTTTTTGCATTTCCATTTTTCTAAATGCCTGGCCTCCTGTTGGTTGTGAGGGGCCAGGGCTCTTTGACCACCGCCATAACTGCAATTCCTCCCACACAGGAGAGAATGGAATGACATTTACCAGAGCTGCAAGGAGGCAATACATTTTTTTGTGAAATGGCACGACTGAAATATGCAGGATTGAAAGGCCCCATGCTGGGCTTCACTGGGACTCCTTCACACTAGCCTGCTAAGCTCATTCAGATGGGGGCTGTAATTACAAGCATGGAGGCAAGGCTGAACTAATTCATGAAAGGTGTAAAGCTCTGGCAGGCCAAACATTGGTGAGTTTTACTGTTTGAAAACCTTATTTATTTATTTAACTGCAGGCACCATGGCTCTGATCTTTGCAACAACTTCAATAAGTTACTGGAACCACAAATCGTGTCTTTGTTTCAAATGATCAGTCTCAGTTGGACTTCACTGAGACGGAACTAATTTAGGGAGAATATACATGCAGAAAAATAGCTAGCACTGGGGGTTTTGATAAAAAAAATAGACAGAGCATAATTCTCTCTGTGTATTTTTATGTTTTACCATCGAATTGAGGGCTGGGAACATGAAACTATGTTTTTCACAGTTTCCATGGTTTATCTTCTTTATTCTTTTGAAAGCAGAGTAAAACAGAACTAATAAATCTTTTCACAAAGTTTAATATAAGTGTTGATACCACCAAGCGTTTTATATTACAGGAACATTTATGTATCTTTTGTCAAACTCGATCATCTCAGTCATAGACATTTTTATACAAAAGTTAAAAAAAAATTTGAAAATCAACCACTCGAGTCTCAGGTTTCTACAACTTTTAGATGTACTTCTGTTTCAACAAATTTCAATAAAAAATACCCCGTTGTTAGAACACTGTAAAGCTTGAATGTATGCTAAGGAAGCTATTTGATGTAATGTATGTATAAGAACCGACACTCCAAAAGCTGTAGAATAAATATCCATAGAGATTTGGGTCCATAATGAATTGATAGTGTTTAGCAGTAGCTACAGATTTGTCAACTGTGCCTCAATGAAGAGAATATCCTAAACTACCATGTCCTAAAGGTGCTCTTTGGAGATCTGTTGACTTTAGAGGCCATTGTAAGACAGTGACCTCAATGCCATATCCAAGAAACAAAACTTAATACAAAAAGTAAGGAAATTTGTCTTTGGTTGACTTATTATTGTAGTGATGCATCATGGCAATACATCTAACATTGTTGAAAATCTTTAGTTCCCTTAAAACAGTGACATATTTATAGATTTACAGAATTATGGATTGAGAAGCAAAGTTGAGTATATGAGTAACAGCTTTTTCCCAAATCGAAAATTAATACCTATTCATAATGCAGTCATCTCAGTGTAACTTAACCACACCTCCTGACAGGCTGTTGTGGTTGTGTATAGTTATCCCATGTACTGAGGTCCTGTATTTTAACACTACGGTTCTCCTAAAATATTACTAACACATTTTACCCTTGGGAGCAAATTGACCTCAAGGGACGTCTGTCTCCAGAAATTGGTTTATATAGAATAACTGAACAAGTCGTTGTGCCAGACACTTTATTTATTGAATAGATAAATACACCCTTGATAATGAAACTCTAGTGCCACCATCAGCCCAAACTTTTCATTTATATTAAATGTATCTTGAAAAGTTTGCATTTAAATCTTTTAAGAATTACTCTCAACATAAATGACTACAAGTGGATGAACCCAGTTGATTTTTGGTGATGGCATGACCTTTTCTCTAGGGCCACCATCAGGTCAAACTTTCAATTTTACATTTAGTGCGTCTTCAAAATCTTTTGAATGTTTAAAAAGAAATTTGGGTGCTCATCCATGCCTTTTAGAATAAATCCTGTTGAACTATTATAGATACTTTGTTTTAGCGCCCCACCACTTTCGCTCACCAATACGCTTCGATTATCCAGGCTAATAACTAGCAATGGCAGAGGGTTTTTTTGGAGGTGGGCGGTACATATTTGGGGTGAAAATTCACCATTTCACTGAACATCAGTCAAATAGAACATGGAACAGAACTTGTCCAACAGTCAAGTTTTTTTTGCCTGCTTTAGTGTACAAAGGATGTGCACAGCATTACACAGGTTATCCAGGAAAAACCTCCTACGACTCAATTTTCCTCTGTTCCAGTCCTTGTTAATTTTACACTATATAACAAATGCCTTGTATGCACTCACATCAATGATGTGGAAGAAGATGACCAGGGGCTGTCGACAGCTGTATGTGGCTGTGACTTTGTCCAAGTTGTCCTGGTGCTCAGGGCAGTATCTTTGTACATCGTGCAGAGCAGCAGGACATTTTTCCCTTTCTTGGCCCAACAGGAGGCTAGAGCTGCTTTGTCATCGAAGGCAAACGCTGAAGATGTTTCCTTCCTGTTCATGACAGGAAGAAGTTCAGAAGGAAGCTCGGGTTTGTTTTTTCTCACTGTCTTCAACATGGTAACCTTCCTTTTGAACAATTCCTCACCCAAGGCATAAGATGTGAAAAAATTATCACATGTGATATCATGGCCATGCAGTCCTTTAGTCATGTCAAGCATCACTATTTTCACCTGATTTTTTGTAGGTGCTTCACCAGGGGATTTACCTGTGTAAACTTGCATATTCCAGGAAAAGCTGGACCGTGCATCACATGCTGCTTATATCTTGATGCCATATTTGGCAGATTTGCTTGCCATGTATTGTCGAAATGGATAGCGGCCATGGAACGCAACCAAGCACTCTTCAAAAGTCACATGGTGGCCTGGATTGTACTGCAGGGGTAAACACTGTATCCACTTATCCCACACATCCCTTATTGCTGCAAGTTTGTCTCGTTCTCATCGGCCCTCCCTTGTTTCCCTGTCATCGAAGCATATGACACAGGACAAAACTTGGAAGGTCTCGAGAGACATGGTGGCTGGAATAATTACCCTACAAGTCTCAGCATTCCAAAGGCTTGGTGTTGCTTCGCCTTTTGACTTGTGAACTCCTGCCAAAATGAGCAAGCCAGTGTTGGCTTTTAAGTCTGTTGCAGCTCAGTCTTTCCAATTGTCTCCATACACACATTTCCCCTCTAAATTTGACATCGGAAGTACAATATTCCCAATCGATGGTTATAAAGAGCTCAAATGATGACTTGATGTCCTCAACATGGCTGACTGTGTATCTGGTGGGGGAGGGGATGAGTGGGGCACTAAAATTTACAGGGGAAATTCTGACCGCACCGCGGCTTAGGCTATATGATATTCTATGCAAGTTATATTATAGTTATATTATATTCAGTCTTAGGCTTTAGCTATATAATATATTGTTAAATAAAATTAGGCTATATATTATAGTTACACTCTATTCTATATAAGGCTTTAGCTGTAGGCCTATATATATATATATATATATATATATATATATATATATATATATATATATATATATATATATATATATATATATAGTATTATATTAGGGATGGGCATAATTAATCGACGATCGATTAATTGATCATTAAGAATTTCATCAATGACATTTTTTTTTACCGATTAACCGATTTGAAGGAATGCAATGAATTTTGCTATGTGACAGCAATTAAACACTTTACCACACGAGGGCGATGACTGAAAATAAAACCCACAGGCCGACTCAGTTTCTTGCCAGTTTCTGTGTATTTCAGAAGTAGCATTGTCATGAAGAGGTCGCAGCAAAGTGTGGCGTGGGACCACTTTGACAACAAAAACCAAACAAAAAAAAGTCTCAGTTCACTGCGTAGCCGTGTATAAGTAGGCTACTTAAATGCACTTCCAACTCTGGTTAGAAGCGGAGCATCCTGCTCTTGGTCTCAACCTAGCATCAAGTCGGTGTTAGCACGGAGGAGCCCAGATGCACAACGAGCAGAGAAACTTACTCACCGATTACTTTCTGAGGGAGGCTCTGCCACCCCTGGATTGCACTCCTACAGACTGGTGGAAAATTAATCAAACAAGATTCCAGAGGCTTGCCAAGTTAGCACGGAGGTATGTGTATCACAGCGACGTCTGTCCCCTCACAGCAGGCGATCTCGGCGCTGCAGGCCAGACGCGACAGCAGCCTGATGACAGTCTGCTCAACAGGCTGCTTTCGCTTCTGACCCCAGCGCATGTTAACATGCTCATCTCTCTCAACAAAAATCAGTACAGTCATGCTAAAGTTATATATAAATTATGGTTTCTTTTGTTTTTGTCTTTTTTACTCTGTTAATGAGCCTAATTCATTGTTAGGTACGCTGATCTCTCTCATCCTCTTTCTCGACTCTTTTTGCCAAATATTACACAAAACTATCAGACCTATAAGCATTTTTTTATATTAAGTTATTGTTTAACAGGACTTTTTTTTTTTTTTACTTTTTTGGAGAAGAAGAAAAATATGAGCGTCAGTTGTGTTAATAAGTACCGTCTTTTAGCTGTCGGCTCCGCTGCTTATAGCGCATATTTTCTTTGTGCAACTACCGTGAATTAA
The DNA here is from genome assembly GCA_963556495.2 of Valencia hispanica. NCBI lineage: Eukaryota > Metazoa > Chordata > Actinopteri > Cyprinodontiformes > Valenciidae > Valencia > Valencia hispanica. Next base: position 31,075,399 of record OY747705.1, read on the forward strand.
TTCCGTTTAACTACCACAAGAGGTGTCCCACTTGTAATGAAGATTGATGAGGAAACACAATATTTTTCTATTCTCACTGCATTTTAATATAGCCTATGAACACTGAATTTTAATATAAAAATATCAATGATTAATCGACAATAGATCGTTAATTCTCCCGATGATCAATGAAGACAGTTTAATCGAATGCCCATCCCTAATATATATATATATATATATATACAGCACGTGCAATCAAAAGTGTAAATATGTCCTGCTATGTATTAAACCATTTAATTGGAAAACTAAGCTACATCACGTTCGTTTCCTTGTATTTTTATTGGGTGGGAAGGCACTCCGTTAGGGTGGGTATTGCCCACCCTTGCCCACCCGTAGAGCCGGCCCTGTCTCCACAATCATTCTTTGCAGTGCATTCAACCAAATCAGGGTGAAACAGTCTCACTCACAGGGCTATATCACAATCAACATCCACACAATGACATAAACACCTCAATTTGGATAGAACAGGTTAAATACATTTTTGGAAACGATTATTTACTATGAGTCTACAACGTGAACCCTGCTCGCTTGCATCTGCTAACATTACTTAACTTCTGCTAGTGAAGGGTATTGGTCAAACAGCTTCTAGCCTATATAGTAGTAGCAACAAGGTTGTAAAGAAAACGTAACACTTAGTCACTGACAAGCAAATGGTCGAATTCAAGAGCCACACAAGGATTATTATGGCAACGTCATTTTGTCTGAAATATACCAGCTTTGGCAGAGTAGTGGGCCACTAAGTCATTACCATACCAACATTTGACTAGATTGTGCTAGTTCACGCATAGCTAGCAATAAGGTCAATTCACCTGCAGCACTCTTTGATGCCTGATTTCGGAATAAATCCGTAATTTTCGAACACTTTGATGCATCCTCCTCCAGCATCCGCTTCTTCCTAATTCCGGCCTTTTCGGCCCCTCCTTTCTACTTTCTCTTCTTGCCGTCCATGGGTAAAACATTAAAATGTTAGCAAAAAACCATGCAGTCCACTGCCAAACAATTTTCTTGTTTTCCTCAAACTTGCTGCAACTAGCTGTCTGAGATGTTCAGACTTGACTTGCAATCGGTTCATTGGAAAAAAGCATTCCCCATTCCCAAGAGGCTTTGTTCCATTCTACAGTCGTGGCCTAAAGTTTTGAGAATTACAAAAATATTGGAAATTGGAAAAGTTGCTGCTTAAGTTTTTATAATAGCAATTTGCATATACTCCAGAATGTTATGAACAGTGATCAGATGAATTGCATAGTCCTTCTTTGCCATGAAAATTCCCCTGCATTTCATTGCTGTCATTAAAGGACCTGCTGAGATCATTACAGTAATCGTCTTGTTAACTCAGGTGAGAATGTTGACGAGCATAAGGCTGGAGATCATTATGTCAGGCTGATTGGGTTAGAATGGCAGACTTGATATGTTAAAAGGAGGGTGATGCTTGAAATAGTTGTTCTTCCATTGTTAACCATGGTGACCTGCAAAGAAACGCGTGCAGCCATCATTGCGTTGCATAAAAATGGCTTCACAGGCAAGGATATTGTGGCTACTAAAATTGCACCTAAATCAACAATTTATAGGATTATCAAGAACTTCAAGGAAAGAGGTTCAATTATTGTTAAGAAGGCTTCAGAGCGTCCAAGAAAGTCCAGCAAGGGATCAGAGTGCCACCAGTGCAGAGCTTGCTCAGGAATGGCCGCAGGCAGGTGTGAGCGCATCTGCACGCACAGTGAGGCGAAGACTTTTGGAAGATGGCCTGGTGTCAAGAAGGGCAGCAAAGAAGCCACTTCTCTCCAAAAAAAAACATTAGGAACAGATTGATCTTCTGCAGAAAGTATGGTGAACGGACTGCTGAGGACTGGGGCAAAGTCATATTCTCCCATGAAGCCTCTTTCCAATCGTTTGGGGCATCTGGAAAAAGGCTTGTCCGGAGAAGAAAAGGTGAGCGCTACCATCAGTCCTGTGTCATGCCAACAGTAAAGCATCCTGAGGTAATTCAGGTGTGGGGTTACTTCTCATCCAAGGGAGTGGGCTCACTTACAATTTTGCCCAAAAACACAGCCATGAATAAAGAATAGTACTAAAACACCCTCCAACAGCAACTTCTTCCAACAATCCAACAACAGTTTGGTGAAGAACAATGCATTTTCCAGCACACAAAACAAAAACACGCTAACTCTGACAAACTCCGAGAAGTGATTATGAAAGAATGGGTTGCTATCAGTCAGGATTTGGCCCAGAAGTTGATTGAGAGCATGCCCAGTCGAATTGCAGAGGTCCTGAAAAAGAAGGGCCAACACTGCAAATACTGACTCTTTGCCTAAATGTCATGTAATTGTCAACAAAAGCCTTTGAAACATATAAAGTGCTTGTAATTATATTTCAGTACATCACAGAAACAACTGAAACAAAAATCTAAAAGTAGTTTTGCAGCAAACTTTGTGAAAACTAATATTTTTGTCACTCTCAAAACTTTTGGCCACAACTGGATGGACGGACGGACGGACGGACGGACGGACGCGGCCGCTTAAAATTTGATCTGCTGTGTAAATTATTCAGTCCCGATTGCCACTCCACCTCTGTGGTGTGGCCTGGAACCATTTTGATAATATTAGCAGCACTATATCTACCCTGTTGTTGGAGTTTGGAAAGGAACCAAATTATCTTTCCATTTTTGGAAGGGATTGTGTCTGCTGCTGGTTGAAAGACAACAGGAGGTTCAACATGCTCATTCTCATCAGATGAGAATTCCTCAAAATCAGGGTTCTCCTAAACACAATTATCTGTCTCTGACACATTCTACTCTATGTCACTTTCACTGTCAAATAATTGTGCCAAAACCTTACCGACAACAAATCTTTTCCCAAACGCTATTTGTTTTAGAGAGCATACAGATTGCAGAGTACACAGTGCACCGAGAGTAATGATTTAGATAGAAGGCTGTCATGGAAGCTTTTATAAGTTCACTCCTCCCTTATTTTGCATGGCCTGTCAATGTCGTTGTAGGAGATTCCCAGCCACCACCACACGAGAATAATTAGTTCTAAGAAGGCAGGTGTGAGTATAGTAGGTCACACATACTCACAGACACCTTCAATACTTAGATGTTAACAACTCGCAAGCCACACTGCGAGAAATATCAAAGTTCTCATGAGAATGTTTTCTCCACCCTCTTCATGTATCTACTTTAAATGACCAACTCTGCACCTGCAGACAGACATGCTTTACATAGCTAAAATAACTTGGGGTCAAATTGACCCTAGAGGAAAATGTGTACAATGTATCCTAAATTCATGTCTGCTTTTGTGTAATGGTTTTACATTAAATGTGCTCTGTATGTGTTCTATGCTTTATTGCTTTTTTTACTTTATCCCATAATCATGTACAGCACCTTAAATTACCTTGCTGTTGAAAGTGTGCTATACAAATATAATTGCCTTGCATTACAGCTCATTGAAAAAATATTATCATAAAATTGTTCTACTTTATCAGTTGTCCTCAACGAATTATGAAAAGTCATCAAAGGTGAAGCCAAAAAAAGTTAACTATAATTGTTTTGAATAATAAACACTAATTAGGTCAAATTGACCCCAAGGGTGATAGGAGGATTAAATGAATCAACTGCTAATTTGCCAGTGTGTCTTCAACCATCTAATCCAATAAACAATACCAAACAAGAGTCAGTAGCAGAACCTCATCTCTGCCATGTATAAGCTGTGTTTCTCTTTATTGCTTTACATTGTTTTGTGTATGCAGTTTTAAGTGGAATTTTGTTGTTTTGTTGTCTAATCCTGTATATATGTGTTACATGTTAACATCATCCTGCAACTGGACAAGATTAGCCGGGAGCTGGCATATTTAGAAATACTGTGCATTTGTCTATTGATTTATACTGTCCAAGTTTTAAATAAATACATTTTTATCTGAAATATACTTACTTTTTGTCCTAAGTTTAACTTGAGATGATTTGAGCTTTGCGACCTGATCCATATCCCCATCCATCACTTTGAAGGGATGGACATGGTCAGCAACAATATTCATGAAAGCTGTGCCCTTAAATGTTTCTCATTTGATACTAAGGAGCTCAAAGTGTGTCAGCAAAATATCTCCATACCATTACAGCACCAGCAGCCTAAGCCATTGATACAAACTTGGATCCATGCTTTTATGCATTGATGCAAAATTCTGACCCTACCATCAGATTGTTGCGGCTGAATTCAGGGCTCACTGGACCGAGCAACTTTTTAGAGCATTGCAAGGTGTGATGCTCTGTTGCTGTAGCCCAACAGCTTCAAGGTTGGATCTGTTGTGTACTGTTACCTTTCTATTATCTTGAACTTGTCTACCCATTCTCCACTGACCTCTAACAATAACAAGGCATTTTCATCCACACAATTTTTCTTCTTCAGAACACTCTCTGTAAACCCAAGAGATGGTTGTCTGTAAAAATCCCAGTAGATCAACAGTTTCTGAAATACTCAGAGCAGCCTGTCTGGCACCAGAGAAACAAAATCCCCTAAATCCCCCATTCTGATGCTCAGTTTGAACCATGTTTCTATGCCTATATGCACTGAGCTGCTGCTATTTGATTGGCTGATAAACAGCATGTGCTAAAAAGCAACAGAACGGGTATAGCTAATAAGGCGGCTGATGAGTGCTTGTCTGTATTATCCGTTTTTAACATTGCCAACATGCCTAGCTAAGCACAAGCACCTAACAGTGAAAAGGAAGGATTTGCATGGATTCAGACTCATGCCATTATTGGGAGGCATACACACACACACACACACACACACACAAACACACAAAAAGTGAAGTATATTTATTTTGATCTAAAGACATTTGTCCATGAAAATATTGTTAGCGGAACACCAGTGGGAACAGTAACCTCCAACTCAAAGGCCATATTTTCTGATTTTAATTGGATGTCTTCACAGTAGCATTGAGGCAAGTCTCAGTTGCATTACAAAGGCAGAAACTAAGAACACCACTGCCCTTTCATTACTCCCATAAACAGTCCAATTGCTCTACTGTGAAATTTTGTATGTAAACTCGGTATACAATAGAAGCACTTTTTATCTCAAGCTTCAATTGAAAGGTAACTAATCATGGACTTACTTTAACTTCTGTGTTTGCTCTCTGGAGTTCTAGCCCGTCTGTCAGTTTATGTTATTGTTAAAGCAATTTCAAATATCAAAAACATAATCTCAGTAGGGTGGCAGTGAAGCAGTCACAATCAAAATCAGATCACAGCATCTCTGATATGAAAGCTGACCCCCCCGTGAACATGAAAATCAATCTCTTTGACTGGCACAGGGATGCTTTCACACCCACCCCAATTACATCAGTGCAAAAACATTGCTCTATTTTCCCATGGGCCCCTTTTCCTTTCTCATTCATTTTTCTTTAAATGCACAATCAGAATTGTTTTAAACATGTTTGTGTCTGTGAACAGTGTATATATGTTGCTTTTTTACATAGAGTGTTGTGCAGTCAATCTTTGATCAACTTTTAAAGTCTTTTCGAAGGATTTTACATTTGCATGCCATCATTTGCCGATTCTGGTTATTTTCACTAAAACAAGAGTAGTTTTTTGATTCATTAGGACCAGTGACCTCGTAAAACTTGTATTACCCATATTTACTGGTAGTGAGATCCAACTGAACCAATTATCATTTAAAACTTTCTATTTGGCATGCAAAACAAAGGTCATGAGATTTGTAAGCTTTCTCAACTGCTTTTTGAACCACAAAAGACTCATTAACAACTTCAGACCAGATCTGGATTAAAATGATGAGTAGTTGCACCTGTAAATTCTACATTTTGTTATTCAAGGAATGGGCATGAGTCGGAAAAAAGAAACAATGATGTACAACAGTTATTTAATGCTTTGGCTAGCAGCTATGTTTCCCAGCGCCAAGGAAACCCATTATGTGCATCCCCACTTGGTTAGCTGGCTGTCTCCTCATCAGTTGACTGCTCAGCCCACTGTAAAAAAGGGGGTCTTTATTATTTGATAACCCAAAGGTTTATTCTAGTGACCATTGAACCACACAAAAATTGCTCTTGCTCCTTTTGCAGTAAGAAAAACAGTGGTTGTAAACTTGGAAACTTCCCTAACATTTTGAGCCTCTTTGAATCACTTCAACAACAACAACAAAAAATGTTGGGATACTTACACAAAAAAACACACTAAAATAACGTAATTTTACAACTAATCTCGTTTCAAATAAATAATTATCCAATATGATAATTAACCACTCAAATTGCTACAGCACACAACATAGTGATTTTGGTTTCTCAACTGTTGTCCTTTTGCATCTCATCCGCCTCAAGCAGTGTTTGTTTGTATGTATCTATCCAGTGCAAGTTTTATTTTGTTATGTCTTTTTCTCCCAAATAAAATCCAATGCATTGTCAGCATCATTTGCGAGCATCATATTTCAAATATAAAAACACCCAACATATTACGTGGAGTAGATTGTATTCATTCAATAATTCTCTATCTATTCTTTGAAATTCAAGCTTTAAAGAAGGTTGACACAAATTTTTACCAAAACACAACTGGATACAGTGAACACCGGCCACACAAGTCTAAAGTGTGATTGATCTGATCTTCATTTTTTGTGTTGCTGCTTTTCTGTCTTTATCTAGCACTTTAATTTATAATTAGTATGAACGTGACATTACATGCAGTTCTTTCAAAGTCAGAAACATCAGCAAATTCTTCAGATGTCACCATGCTGACTAGTTTATCTAGCCCAGTGGTCTTTTCTATCTAAAAAATTAAAAAGCCTTTTTTCTTTCTCTACAACTCTAGCAACATTCCACCTTGAGCTCACACGTTATATTAACGGCAGAAGATGAGCATTCAGGCATGTGTGTGAAACAAAGCATGAGAAGAAATAAAATTATCCAAATGAACACTAAAAAGAGAGAGTTGTCAGCATAAATCATGGCATGTGGATATAATATACCTGAAACAATAATTTTCCACTTTAATGAAATTGAAGTGTCACGCTGTGCAAGATGAAAAAGGTCTGATGTGTTCACTTTATTGTAACTTTGGTCAAAGCAGCAGCACTATAATTTAAAACTTCTTTGTAACACTAAAAAAGTTCTATATGAACAATGTGAACTAGATACTTCCTTCCTTCTGCCAAACAGTAGTGCAAAAGTTCACCCCCCCCCCCCCCTTCTCTTCTTTGGGATAAAGAATATAGAATGCAGAATAGAATTACCCTTTATTTCTTCCTCTGTGTGGAAAATTCAGGGTATCAGCAGGAAACCGAGGTTAATTGATGACTAAACAAAACCCATGAGAGATAACATAAAACAATAAACTAAAAAGTAAAAATACATGATGTCTTGCAATATTCAGAGAAAAAAAAACTAAATTATACACATAAAGTAAACTGTGATGTTTGTATGGCTATGTGCAAGAACAATGAATACTTAAAACTACACAAACACGCAAACATAACTGTTAAAAAAAAAATTCTGATTTGTCCAGTTAATGTGGTCACATGTGGTTTCACACAAATTAGTGTTATCAAATCTGTTTAAGATTTAAAATAATGTTAAGAAAAATGTTTTATTGAGAAATATTTCATCGGTTCAGTGAAATAAACTACCAATATTTTGTGCTTTTTTTCTTGGTAGTGTGGGATCCATAAAACTAGCCATGTCAGAATAAAATGCTATTTCTCTCGATACCAAGACTTTTCAGAAAAATATTTGCTGATACCAAGTCCTAGTCGAAGACTTAAATTAAAATAAATGGCATGAAAACTCAATAACTGCTACTGTGCAATAAATTATCATTGTATATCCTCCATGTTTGTTTTGTGATTCTTCCACTTGCCATTCATGCTTTGGATGCTTCAGTATCCATTTTTAATGACAGCAAAATATATTTGATCAAAACATGTCTATTTCCAGGGCATATTAGGCGAGAGGCAGGGTACACCCTTGACAGGTCACTATTCCATCAAAGAGGCACACAGGACAAACAACCATGCACACACACACACCCACACACACACACACACACCCACACACACGCACGTCTTACTATCCTTGTGTTGACATTGTATTGACTTCCATTGATTTTACTATGTCTAACCCAGACACTTTCCCTAAACCTAACCATTACTGATACATGCCTAACCCTAACCTTAACCTAAACCTAATTCACACCATACCTCTAAACCTAACTAGTAAATTTTAATAGCTAGTTAAACATTGTGGGGACCAGGCAAAATGTCCTCACAACTACAAATGTCCACATAAGGGTGGTGGCCTGTCAAAGGTTGGTCCTCACAAGTATAGCAATACAAGAACACACACACACACACACACACACCTAATTACAATTCAGAGTAACCAAATAATCTAACAGTCATGTTTTTAGACTATGGGAGGATTACCTGAAGAGACCCTAAGCATGCATGGTGAGACCACACAAGCGCCCAGCAGAAAGTTAGCAGAAATGGAGGCTCAAGTTTGAGACTCTGACTTCTAACACATTTAACGATTCATGTTGTGATCTAGGCGAAAGGAAAAAGTACTGGCTTGAATTCCTAACCCACAACGATGCAAGGTAAAAAGTGCACAAGATGTCATGGATTTAAAGATAATTTCTTTTCTTTTTTTCAGTCAATGGAAACTTGACACTCTGGGGGCAAAAGACTTGACTTAGACGTGCCCCTCAAAGACTTGAGACTTGACTTTGAATATTGACTTCTCTGTCAACTAGAGAACAAATGAAATCTCATGCCACCTAAAAAAACAAAACGTACAATTCAGATACCACTTTATTTAATTCAACTCACTTCCAATTTTGTCCATATCAACCAAGTTCATTCCAACTATCCATCAGTATTAGATCCAATTACACAAGATCTAATCTGTTCTTAATTATTATATATCACAGTTAAATTCAGCTCATCATATATATCGCTAGTTGGTGAAAAGTTATCTATCAAGGAATGCTCTGCAAATTGTATCGAGTCATTGTCTTAATTTGCTGTTTGAGGTTGTTAAAATATGATGAGAACATGTTATGGGAAAGACTTAATCATTAAATGATTGTTGAAGACAGAAAAGTGATGCCCCTGCTGATCCAGCTTGTGTGAACATAAATGGAAAATCAGGGTTGAGACAGATTTCTTCAAAGCAGCAGTTTAATTTGACTGTTTTTAGACGTACATGTTTTGTTTTATTTTATTTGTTTGTAAAAGGGAAGTTCACAATTACCTCATTAGAAGATATTTCTATCCTCCTTGTTTAAAACGTTTCAGTTATTAGTTAGCAGAACTACATTAAAAGTAATAGTTTATCTAGACATTTTTACAAAAGTGGCCTTACTTAGAAGTTATTTCTTTTTATGTGAATACAAAACTGGATCTTATTTTTTTATTCATAATTGTCTTGGGCTTGAAATATGGCATGACAACTCTTCTTGGCAGTATGTGACTGAATGGAAAATCTGATCACAAATTTTCTACTTTAAGGCAGAAACCGAATAATGCCTATGTCTAACCCTGACACTGATCCTCGGTTGTCAAACATTATCCTATCAAGTTCATCAGTGGAGTTGTTGTCCATGCTAAGTTATATGCTTAATGGATATAGTATTAGGTTTCAGGTTCCTGTGGCTGCAGAGGTTGGAGGCCTTTAAAAGCCACCACAAGCTAGTTATTCAGCACTGATCTCCTTCCTGGCTGTAATTAATCTTATTGTGGGGTTTCTGAGAAAAGTAACTCAGAGTGACAGGTTCAGAAGGAGGAAGGACAAAAGGTCTCGACGTAAAAAGCATTAGACCATATTGTTAATTTGGATTGCTAAGAAGTGACTTGAATGTGGTTGATTTGTTGGTACGGTGCTGTGAAAGGTATTTGTCCCATAACAGAATTCTTCTGTTTTTGCTCTGTTGTCTTGTTTTATACAATCATACCTTACTATCAAAAAGGACAACCTGAATTCAATAAAAATTTTAAATGCAGTTTATTTATATAGCTCCAATTCACAACAGATGTCATCTCAAGGCACTTAACAAGAAGTCATTTCAATACATTTAAACATTCCCATCAGTTAAAAAGTTTCCTATTTACGGAATCATAGAAATGCATAGAAAAGGTCATTTTTAAAATGGTGACTTACTGTTTACAGATTTTTTTTTTCAAATATCTTCAGGATCATCCAAATTTTTATGGCAGATGTGAGATGGGACTTTCTAAATGACAGCAGCGGAAACTCGGCCACAGACACCATTGCAGCCCAGCCTTTTTTTAGTTGTTCAACTATGAATACAGACCTTTACTTATCGGGATTAATTGGGAATTCCTGGATGGGTCAATGATGTGCTCTGAAAGTATTTTTGGTAGACTGGTCACTTTTTGTATTGTTCATCACTATAAGAACCTTAGAAATGGATTTCTCATCAGTTCTTGTATTTCCTTAGGCCGGAGTATGCTGATCTTTAGCCTACTTCATGCTGTCAAACTAGTTCTATATAAGTGAGTTCTTTCTTTTACAGGTCTGACAGAAGTCTAGTCTGGGTGTGGTTTGTAAAATTGAAGGTCACATTTTTAGATCGGGGCAGGTTGACTTGGAATCATTTTTTTCTTGATAAGTGAAATCATTGTATAAAAACAACATTTTGTGTTTACTCAGATTATCTCTCTCTCTGATATTAATTTTGACGATCTGAAACATCTGAGTGAGACCAACAGTAAAAACAGAAGAAATCTGTAAATAAATAAATAATCTGTAAATACTTTACAGCACTGTATAATACTTTACATTGGTGCTAGATGCTTAGCATATAGTGACAAGCACAAGCAATCTGATTTATCAGGCTTTCTATGATCACCAAAGTTTGTTCCTCCAGCACTGCAATTTGATATATAATAACTAACTAATTGGGAAAGATTCTTACACATATACAGTGGCTTGCAAAAGTATTCGGCCCCCTTGAACTTTTCCACATTTTGTCACATTACAGCCACAAACATGAATCAATTTTATTGGAATTCCACGTGAAAGACCAATACAAAGTGGTGTACACGTGAGAAGTGGAACGAAAATCATACATGATTCAAACATTTTTTACAAATAAATAAGTGAAAAGTGGGGTGTGCGTAATTATTCAGCCCCCTGAGTCAATACTTTGCAGAACCACCTTTTGCTGCAATTCCAGCTGCCAGTCTTTTAGGTTATGTCTCTACCAGCTTTGCACATCTAGAGACTGAAATTATTGCCCATTCTTCTTTGCAAAACAGCTCCAGCTCAGTCAGATTAGATGGACAGCGTTTGTGAACAGCAGTTTTCAGATCTTGCCACAGATTCTCGATTGGATTTAGATCTGGACTTTGACTGGGCCATTCTAACACATGGATATGTTTTGTTTTAAACCATTCCATTGTTGCCCTGGCTTTATGTTTAGGGTCGTTGTCCTGCTGGAAGGTGAACCTTTGCCCCAGTCTCAAGTCTTTTGCAGACTCCAAGAGGTTTTCTTCCAAGATTGCCCTGTATTTGGCTCCATCCATCTTCCCATCAACTCTGACCAGCTTCCCTGTCCCTGCTGAAGAGAAGCACCCCCAGAGCATGATGCTGCCACCACCATATTTGATAGTGGGGATGGTGTGTTCAGAGTGATGTGCAGTGTTAGTTTTCCGCCACACAGAGCGTTTTGCATTTTGGCCAAAAAGTTCCATTTTGGTCCCATCTGACCAGAGCACCTTCTTCCACATGTTTGCTGTGTCCCCCACATGGCTTGTGGCAAACTGCAAACGGGACTTCTTATGGTTTTCTTTTAACAATGGCTTTCTTCTTGCCACTCTTCCATAAAGGCCAACTTTGTGCAGTGCACGACTAATAGTTGTCCTATGGACAGATTCCCCCACCTGAGCTGTAGATCTCTGCAGCTCATCCAGAGTCACCATGGGTCTCTTGGCTGCATTTCTGATCAGCGCTCTCCTTGTTCGGCCTGTGAGTTTAGGTGGACGGCCTTGTCTTGGTAGGTTTACAGTTGTGCCATACTCCTTCCATTTCTGAGTGATCGCTTGAACAGCGCTTCGTGGGATGTTCAAGGCTTGGGAAATCTTTTTGTAGACTAAGCCTGCTTTAAATTCCTCAATAACTTTATCCCTGACCTGTCTGGTGTGTTCTTTGGACTTCATGGTGTTGTTGCTCCTAACTTTCTCTTAGACAACCTCTGAGCAGCTGTATTTGTACTGACATTAGATTACACACAGGTGCACTCTATTTAGTCATTAGCACTCATCAGGCAATGTCTATGGGCAACTGACTGCACTCAGACCAAAGGGGGCTGAGTAATTACGCACACCCCACTTTTCAGTTATTTATTTGTAAAAAATGTTTGAAATCATGTATGATTTTTGTTCCACTTCTCACATGTACACCACTTTGTATTGGTCTTTCACGTTTAATTCCAATAAAATTTATTCATATTTGTGGCTGTAATGTGACAAAATGTGGAAAAGTTCAAGGGGGCAGAATACTTTTGCAAGCCACTGTATAAGGCTGCTTAATGGAAACCCTGTAAACAAAATAAAAAGTCCAGCTAGTGACTCAGACCTGAGAATTACACAATGCAGTATTACTCTCAATTATCTGCATTCTACCCAAACATTAAATGCAGCAATTAGATTTAGCAAAAAACTTGATTAAAACTATATAACACCTTCCACTCTGATCACATTTAGAAGATGATGTGTCCATTTGGATGTCACATGAAATACTGACACACAGAATCAAATATAATGAGCTGTAAAAATTTTATTCCTTTAGAAAAATCTTCGAGCATTAAAACTGAGTCTACAGCATAAAATCCTTCATAAAGAAACATGAAATGTTAATAGATTTTAATGATTGATACAGAGATAATTGGACTGTCAGAAATGAAGAAGTGTGGAAGAACAGAGGTGTTTTGGAGCGTAATAATTCAGCTACTGACAGAGGTTCAATCAAATCATAGCAGTTTCAAAACTTGATTCATAAATGACTCTCCTTGATAACACAGAATGATGAAAACCTGAGAAATCAAAATGATGTTGAATTATTTTCTCTTCCATTCTTCACCCTGAAGCAGTTACATAAAAAAGTGAAAGATTGATGGATGGAGCCCATATCTCCCTCTATGCCGTAAATGCCACAAAAAACCAGGATTGGCATGTCTCAGTCAAGTTCAAATGAGTTTGGGTTGTAAAAAAGACATGCTTTTCCTCCTAATAAAATCAGTGAAATTCCTTTTGAGAACATTTAGTGAAGACAGAGGCATTCTTTAAATAATCATGCAAGATATCTTGTCAAAAAGAAAGAAATGTACCTTTTTCTTGATTTTATTATAGCACTGTTATTGACATGCCAATGTTCTTTACAGAAAGTCTATTTAAATCTATGTATCAATGTCTCAGCAAAATAAAAACACATTGTAAAGTGCTGATTTCTATTAAATATTGAAAGTTAAAGGAGCTTTTAGATTCTGCAATGGGCACTGACCATGAACATAGTTCCTTGCCCCCAAAAGAGCCACTCCAAGCAAGACTGCATAAACTGAGGCTCATTACACTTAAAGATCTCAGGACACCAAGCTGATTTAATGTAAATGTATTATGACATAATGCATCTTGTCAAAGTATGTGGTTGTGTAAATTTATGAGCCGAACAGACTTGATTTTACGCGATAATTAGAGTTTCAAAAATATTAGCTTAATCGTGGCTTCAAAGCTACGTCTCCATGTGACGTCAGCGACAGAACCGCTCAGGCTGGACAGTCCGAAAACTACAGCTGTCAGGTCTGATGGAGGCGCTCCATTTGAAGGTTCGGAAGATTCTTCCTCCAGTTTTAGCCTTGAGATGGTTTTAGAGGTGGAAAATGCAGCAGGTTCTGGTGCTTCTAGAGGCATGGAAACGTACAGGTATGAGCCGTACACAACAACTGAGATGGATAGGAGAAAGCGGGTCAGAGAAGCTAGCGGGAGAAGTGACAGTGGGAGAAGTGACGTCAGGGAAACACAGGTTGGTAAGGATTAGAAATAACTTAATAGAGCTTCTTTTTTTTTTTTAAGTAACAAAATTATATGAATGAGCATAATAATATTAACGTGTAGTGATTTTAGTTGTGACCTGAAAAATAAACATTAGCCTACATAATGTAAATATGGTAAATTAGTTTTAAAACTAAAAATAATAAACTAATCCAGACATACTTATTTATAAGGTCTGAGACTGATATTGGAAAAATAAAATCATATTGTAGGCAAACATTCAAGGCAAACAACAAAGCAAGTAGCCTAAGACTTACTGCATTACAATTCTTCATTATGATTATCGTACCAAATTATTAGTTTCAGGTGAAACAGGTTTATTTCATTTATTTGTCAGACTCACTAAATAGAGTTTGAATTATTCATAATTATAGCAAAACTGCTCCCCTCTCTCCTGGACAAGGGCGTCAGTTTGTTTTTAAAACTGCTGGGGATAATTATTGATTATTCATATAGCCTATAATTATTCAGCCGTCGGCTATAGGCTATATGCGCAGTAATAAAACGCGTTCCCTTTACAACCCTTGTAGTTCTGTGCGGGGAAACTTTAACTAACAGTTCAGAGTCCTGCATGGGGCGGATACCCGCGGATGGAATATTCCAAAGCAATAAAAAAGAAATTATAAATTCTACTATAATTTACATTTAATCAGGGATCCCGTTATTTTCTGTCTTTGACAGTTTTTTTTAATTTTGAAAAAAATCTGAAACATATTCAATATCATTTAATTCTTCGTTCATTTTAGTTAATATTCTGCCTGAACAATCTGAACAAAAAATCTTGATCATGCAATCACACATGGAGCAGATGAAAACATGTACTAAATATGAACATTTTACCTGGAGCAGATGAAAACATGTACTAAATATGAACATTTTACCTGCAGTCTCACAACTTTCTCATGGTCTATGGACGTGAATTACGCACCTGCTTGTGCATAAGGGACGCTGAATCCGCTCGGGTCGCACACTGCAGACTGGAATAACAAGCGACACTTCTTTCTCAACTTTCTTATTGCCTAAGCAGGAGGAAATAGCGTTGCATTGAGTACGGTGTCCAGGTCTGAGATGGTGATGCTCAGATGCTCTCATTAGAATCTTTTTTGATTAATTCTAAACTCTGTGCATAAAGTTGAAAATGACTGTGGATCTGCATCAAGTGGTCAGTGGCGTAAATTGTACACTTTCACAATGAAGGACGTTCGGATCGACAGGTGTTTCTGATTATTGCACTGACTGATGAATAGAGGTTGCGTCATAACAAACTGATGGCAAAAGCTCATCACACAAACACCTCAGATGGTATTCCTATTCCTTTTTGTGAATGAACTCACTACCTGATGGAGTAGTGGAGTGGTTGAGCTGCTCGTCAGAAAGTGAACTTTTGTGTGATGTCCTGCTTCATTTTCTCACTCGATTTTCCTGCCACACAGTAAGGAGCCCTGCTAACAATGGCCTTTCAATTTTTCCATTAGGCTACAGTTTTAAAAAACCGATCAAAGACAGAAAATAACACAATCCCCAAAGGATTGTAAATTAGCCTATATTACAATGAATCATGTCCCTTTTAATTCTTTGAAACATCTGAAATTAATTTAATGCAGAGATCTCTACGGTGGCCCTGAAGTGCAAACCACATCAACAAATCAAAAAGCACTACAACAAATTCAAAACTACAACAACAAATCGAAAAACACTACAACAAATTCAAAAACACTAAAACAAATTTAAAAACACTACAACAAATTCAAAACTACAACAACAAATCAAAAAACACTACAACAAATTCAAAAACACTACAACAAATTCAAAACTACAACAACAAATCAAAAAACACTAAAACAAATTTAAAAACACTACAACAAATTCAAAACTACAACAACAAATCGAAAAAACACTACAACAAATTCAAAAACACTACAACAAATTCAAAAACACTACAACATTAACAAACCGGAAGAGGTAGGTAACACTGTGTCCAACATGAGGCCTCACTGATTGGATGATGGAGCCGCTCACCTTTTCAAACGGAAGTTAGCTGTGTCCAAATTCAGGGGCTGCATCCTTCGAAGGACCCATCCTCCTCGGTCTACAGAGGACGGCTCCTTCATAGACCGGGTAGACCGGATGTTAACGGCTGTGAATTTGGACGGTCTAGCCTTCAAATTAATTCCCGCCCCTACCTCGGCGAATGTCCTATTGCCTAGCAACGGTGACAACGCTACACACAAGCTGGTAAAAATGGAGCAAGAAATCTTCCTGAGTTTTTTAATGAGTTTTTTAAATTCTACATGATACAGCAGTTTTACCGTTTGCTGCATGTTTTATATCTCTGGCTCAGAGGTAATCATATCCAGGTAAAGTTCTTTTATTTACTTCTACAGAATTACAAGTTAATTTCAGCTAGCTTCATGGATATGAACTGAATGACTGGTGGTCAAATGTACACACTTATATATATTATATTATAACATATTTCTAGTATTCAGTTTATTTTAAAAATGTTGTGTGCAGAAATTGGATATGTGTATATATATATATATATATATATATATATATATATATATATATATATATATATTGTTGAGAAGGTGTTTTCACTCTAATTTAAAGCCTATCTTAAAGGAACAGACACATTTAATTTATGACCCTGGGCTCTCTGAGCTCTCATTTCACTTTCCCGCGTGCTCGTTCATTTCTGTAAAAAGGAGCAATAAGAACAACAAACAACAATTATATATTTTAACAGTGAGACGTCGTTCACTGGACTCAGTTCTAGTAACTGAACACAGCTTTATCTCATCTTAAGGTTTTTATTTGAAACAAGAGTTAAAAAGGAAACTCCCACATAGATCTTCGTTCACAGAATGGTCACAGCTTCTTCACACAAGGCACACAGGATGCACCACATTCCTCTTGATTGTTCACTGTTTCTAAGTGTTGCCACATGCACTACAAAATTAAACCCTCATACAACATTAACAGAATTTCTATCTATCTATGAGAATCTTTTACTACTGTTTTACTTTCTCTTTTATTTGTTGGCATGGGTCACTTTCGGTGAAAAAGAAGAACAGGCTAAGGAATATTGTTAAGGTCTGTAGTAAAATAGCTGGTACTACTTTTCATGACCTTGATGAGCTATATAGAGCCAGATCAGTTAAAAAGGCAAAAAGCACCTCAATGACCCCGCTCACCCACTCTGGGAGGAATTTATGTTACTGCCATCAGGACGCAGATACAATGTGCCGAAATACAGAACCAACAGATATAAAAAGTCACTCATTCCATGTGCAATTAACCTACTTATGCCTCCCTGTAAACTTACATTCTTAATGACTGTCATTGTTTTCTTTTGCTTGTTTTTGCTCTTGTTATATGTTCTATGTTCACTGTCAGCTGCTAAGAGAATTGCCCCTTTGGGGATAATAAAGACACCTTGAACCTTGAAAGAAAAAATAAAGAATTTATATATATATATATATATATATATATATATATATATATATATATATATATACATACACAACAAAAATATAAACGCAACACCTTTGTTTCTGCTCCCATTTTTCCTGAGATGGACTTAAAGATCTAAATTTCATTCCAGATACCCAATATTACCATTTCTCTCAAACATTGTTCACAAATCAGTCTAAATGCGTGATAGTGAGCACTTCTGCTTTGCTGAGATAATCCATCCCACCTCACAGGTGTGCCACATCAAGATGCTGATCTGACATCATGATTAGTGCACAGGTGTACCTTATACTGCCCACAATTAAAGGCCACCCTGGAATGTGCAGTTTTTTGCTTTATTGGGGGTCTGGGGACTCAGAACCGGTCAGTATCTGGTGTGACCACCATTTGCCTCATGCAGTGCAACACATCTTCTTCGCATAGAGTTTATCAGATTGTCAATTGTGGCATGTGGAATGTTGGTCCACTCCTCTTCAATGGCTGTGCGATGTTGTTGGATATTATACATATATATATATATATATATATATATATATATATATATACACGTATCCAATATCTGCACACGGAATTTTTAAAATCAACTGAATACTAGAAATATGTTATTATAAAGTATATAAGTGTGTACATTTGACCACCAGTCATTCAGTTCATATCCATGAAGCTAGCTGAAATTAACTTGTAATTCTGTAGAAGTAAATAAAATAACTTTACCTGGATATGATTACGTCTGAGCCAGAGATATAAAACATGCCGCAAAAGGTAAAACTGCTGTATCATGTAGAATTTAAAAAAGTCATTAAAAAACTCAGGAAGATTTCTTGCTCCATTTTTACCAGCTTGTGTGTAGCGTTGTCACCGTAGCTAGGCGACAGGACATTCGCCGAGGTAGGGCCGGGAATTAATTTGAAGGCTAGACCGTCCAAATTCACAGCCGTTAACATCCGGTCTACCCGGTCTATGAAGGACCCGCCCTCTGTAGACCGAGGAGGATGGGTCTTTCGAAGGATGCAGCCCCTGAATTTGGACACAGCTAACTTCCGTTTGAAAAGGTGAGCGGCTCCATCATCCAATCAGTGATGCCTCATGTTGGACACAGTGGTACCTACCTCTTCTGGTTTGTTAATGTTGTAGTGTTTTTGAATTTGTTGTAGTGGTTTAGAATATGTTGTAGTGTCTTTGATTTGTTGTTGCAGTTTTGAATTTGTTGTAGTGTTTTTCGATTTGTTGTAGTGTTTTTCAAATTGTTGTAGTGTTTTTCAAATTGTTGTAGTGTTTTTGAATTTGTAGTGTTTTTGAATTTGTTGTAGTGGTTTAGAATATGTTGTAGTGTCTTTGATTTGTTGTTGCAGTTTGGAATTTGTTGTAGTGTTTTTCGATTTGTTGTAGTGTTTTTCAAATTGTTGTAGTGTTTTTGAATTTGTAGTGTTTTTGAATTTGTTGTTGCAGTTTTGAATTTGTTGAAGTGCTTTTGAATTTCTTGTTGTAGTTTTGAATTTGTTGTAGTGTTTTTGAATTTGTTGTAGTGCTTTTGAATTTGTTGTAGTGCTTTTGAATTTGTTGTAGTGTTGTTGAATTTGTTGTAGTGCTTTTGAATTTGTTGGTGTTTTTGAATTTGTTGTAGTGTTTTTGAATTTGTTGTTGTACTTTTGAATTTGTTGTAGTGTTTTTGAATTTGTTGTAGTGTTTTTTAATTTGTTGTTGTAGTGTTTTTTAATTTGTTGTTGAAGTGTTTTTTAATTTGTTGTAGTGTTTTTTGATTTGTTGTAGTGTTTTTTGATTTGTTGATGTGGTTTGAACTTCAGGGCCACCGTAGTTCTCTGTCCAGAAACAAAATATTGTCCACAGTCCCTGGCTTTATCTGCGCTCTCCGTTCCTGAATCACAAATTCATTCTGCTCTGGCAGCGCAGGATAGCGGGAACATTCTGCTGTCAGTGCAAAGCTGGGGGAATATTCTGCCATGTTCTCCCCACAAACACAATATATCAACACCATCTCTTTGGGAGTTGTAAACAAACAAAAGTATTAAATTAATATTTTTAACCTGCAGTAAGGAAACCCAGAGCCATAACATTTTAATTGATGTATTTTTCCATCTTGAAACGGGTACCAGCGGCACTGCAGGACTCTGCTCTGAACGTGTTTGCATACGGACTAAAACCTTGATGTATCCTACAACAAATATCCTGTGCAAAGAATGCTGCAGCATCTGCGCAGAAAGAAATCCTGACTGTATGAGAAAGTGCAATGGAGTAATTTAAATAATAGTCAGTTCAGATACTGATTATGTGGATATTGTGCTGGGAGCACAAGTAGATGTTAGATCTGCGCTTGTAAGAAATTCATCAGGTTTAGAAAAGTGGTGGAGACATGTCCCCGGCTAAAATGAGCCTATGCTTCTGGAAACACGAGATCTAACTGGGGTATCAGTGGAAGTGGAGCTTGTAGGAGTAGCGATGCTGTCAGTGTTGCGCAGTCAACAAGCACCACCACGGTACCGCCGCCACACGCTGTCACAGTCCTGCTGAACACTGTAGGCACAGCTGCTGGCAGCAACATACATTAAAAAACCCAGGGATTCCTTTATCATAGTAATAAAAACAATTCTGCTCAAAATGTTCCGAACAGAGAAGAGAGGAGGAGGGAGCCCAATACTCACGGGTGCTTCTAACCTGTTTCACCCACTTAGACAGTAACTCTGGGTCTTTGGGAAACTTAAATAAACTGACACAGTCCTTGTGTGTATATGAGCAAAATCCCCCAACACAACACAAAGGCATTGCGATCACTTTTCTTTGTCAAAAATAGAAAATAGCGGTCCCAATCACAGCTGAAAAGCCGCTGTCAAATGTGTCAACAAACAGAATGCGTTCTCTCGCTAACGTCACTTCCGGCTTTCTGTTGTTCAGTGCGCAGTGATACAGTAGTAAAATGCTAGTCACCGCAGCGGTTTTTTGCTCTCAGTAGGATTATACAAGGCGTGTTTATGACTTTGACATTGTCCATTGGGTTCAGATTTCTTTGTTTTATGTTATGTTTAAAAATGTCAACTTCGTGTCATGAGGTAAAGCAAAATAAAATTATTCTGCATCTAAATCAGTTAAGGTAGCTAATCATTTAAATGCTATAAGCGGATTTGGAAAATAAACAACAAAATAAAACATTGAGTTTTTGCAAGATCCTGATCTAAACCTCTGATCTGTATGCTAAACAAATGTGATGACTGTGAGCAAATTTGCAGTGTTTTTTACTACCAGATAATTCTTGGAAAATAATCTGGTTTTAGAAAACCATTCTAGCACCATGAACAAGACTGAATAGGAGGATTAATTATATAACTATCTTTGCTGTGGCTTTGTGTTATCCCTACCTGCAAAGCAATGAATTCTGTGTTCTTCCTCTTCTGAGCACAATAGAATGAGTAAAAAAATTATTATTTGTTGGGTATTTGGTTACAACTAAACTAGATCGTTAAACCACCACAAAGTCTCATTTTTTGTTTATTTTCCAGTGCAAGATGAATTCTAAAGATGTGCTTTTGTTTTTAACACTTCTTTTCTTTATACTTAAATCCACAGTGTCAGACATATTTATAATACTTTACAGTGGACTTCATAAGAAATTCTCCAGATTCTCCAGATGTTTTAGAGTTTTTTCAAAAATTTAGCTTCAGACTGTTTGCTTTTTAACTAATTTCTTCAGTTCTTCTTAGTTCCAAGTTCTGTTCAGCCAGGTTAAAATGAATTGACGGGATGGCCGTCGTCCACGAGTCGCTCCAACTCCTCTCCAGGAGGGCTCGGTCGACAACTTCCCGGTTACCCAGATGCCTGTCTAGCACCAGGGCCTCCAGGCCACCCAAGCTCCGGTTCCGGTTCCCCGGAGCTGCAAGAAAGCTGCAGACGCAACCCACCTGCACACGCGTTTCCGGGGTTCACCCCCTGTCCATAGCCGGCATGGCCAATCTCTGGTCCCAACTCCCAGCAAGCCTCAAACCCCGTCCTTTGCAGCCTTTTTGGACTCGGTTAATGAGGAGGAGTTTACCCAGCATGGTGAAGGCCATTTTCAGCTCTACAACTGGAGGAGACGCCAGCCACTGGTACCCGCAGGGGGTATTTAGGAGGACACGCCTCTTTCTCCTGACTCCGCAGAGGGTTGTCCAGATGGACACACGTCAGGTTCTTGTCTCCACTGAGGGTGCCCAGACGGACACGCCTCGAGTTCCGGTCTCCTCCAAGGCCTCCTCCGGGCCTGATCAGTAGTTTCTAGCTGTATTAACTGAAGCTGTGTGCTGGCTGTTGATCGTTCCTCTTTGGGTCCAAAAGTAATTACTTCTGTTTTGTTTCTGTTCTGCTGGAGAAAGTTATGACACATCCATCCATTGATTTGCTAGATGCATTTACTTAGGGTTTGGATGGGTTCAGAGTTACCTGGTGACCTGGTGAGCTGACTATCATCTGCTTAGTTATGGTAGCTAATCTTATTGGTTGTTATAATCTGGGTTAGTGGGAGCATGTAGATATTAAATAAGAAGGGCCCCAGGATGGAGCCCTGGGGCACCCCACATGTGATTTTTGTTCGTTCTGATGAAAAGTTTCCTATTGAAACAAAGAAGTCCCTGTTCTTTAGGTAAGACTCAAACCAGGCAAGTTCGAGCTCCTCCTCAGACCAGATAGTCTGACCCAGCTCTCCAGTCGTTCCAAAAGTATATCCTGATCAACAGTGTCAAATGCTGCACTGAGGTCCAAAAGTACCAACTATGTGGTTCTACCACAGTCTGTATTTATGCAAATGTCATTGAAAACTTTAATGAGGGCACTCTTAGTGCTGTGGTGGGCACGGAAACCAGACTGAAAAACATCAAAGCAGTTGGTCACTGTTATGAAGCTATTTAACTGCTGAAACACAGCTTTTTCAAAAAATTTACTTATGATTGGAAAATTAGAAAAAGTCCTTTGTTCTTATTATTTTTTTAGCAGTGACTTAATAACTGCTGTTTTTAAAGCCTGGGGGAAGAAACCTGACAGGACGGATGAGTTAACAATTTTAATCAGATCAGACTCAATGACAGGGAAAACTTTCTTAAGGAAAGCTGTGGGTAGGATTTCAAGGCAGCAGGAGGAGGAGCTTAATTGGTTAAGGATTTCTTCTAAGTTTTTTGGGTTTAGTTCATGGAATTCTGACATTTTTTCTACATTGGTGTTAATTAGGGAAAAACATTGGTGGTCGGTTCGGTGCTGCGGTACAGTTAGAATCTTTTCAGTGGAAAAGCTGGCAAATTATTTGCCGGCCCTGGTTGAATTTAGTTCACTAACTTTAGTTCATTCATCATCACGTGATGACATCACCATTATGCAAATTAGCGTATGACGTCAACTGGCGACATCTAGCGACTTTCTGGGGCAACTTCAGCTACTTTCTGTCAGAGAAAGTTGGTGACACTGAATACAATAGTTTCAGTGTGTTGATATTACTGTAGGTCCCGACCCTTAGCAAACAAGCGATTGCGCATTCTTTAGAAAGTTAACTATAGTCGCAAGTTTGTGGTGAAATGTAGGCTAGCCTAGCTGGGTTGTCGAGGTCAAAACACTATATGTACTAGCCCGGGGCTCTACCGCTACCCCCCCGTTCGACCACCACCACACATCGCTTTCAAATCTGTGGGAAACACTGCTGTGGCTAGATATTTTAGCAGAGATGATACCTGATAAACCCTCGGCCTAATTTGAAGCCTGTTTCTCGAAAAATGCTTACCCATTAAAAATTTGTATATTTCAGCAACCAAAAGGAGTATTTGAACCATTTTGGTGTCATTGTAAAGGTAACATTGAGTAGAATTGATAGATGTATCATTATGCATGTTATCTGTTACTGGTTAGGAGAAACTGAAGATGGAACACAGCAGAAATGTGTTGTTTTTTTTTGCTCCGCCTAAAAAAACAAACATGTTTTATATTGAAAAACTCTATGGATATTGCTTGAATGGCAGCGGTTACTCAATAAAATGTAAATACAACATGTGGACATTATCTCTGCAAAACTTGATACTGATTATGTAAAGCAGGACCAAACTAGAGGTTTTAGTACAGGCAAGTCAGGCGAGGTGTCCAGTTTGGCACAAAGTGCCACTTCTATTTTTGTCATGTGAAAGTTATATTTTTTATTTTAATGTCACATAGTGTTCAGTAGTCCTAAAATAAACACTTTTGGGCGTTTTTGGAAAAAATCTGATAATAATGCAATAATGGATATATGTATATTTTTATCCTGTGCGCCCTCTTGCGTAATGCGCCAGTCTTGCCGGCTGGTAGTTTTATTTTACGCAAAGACCTACCCTCGCAGCGGATTGGTCAATTTTCATGAGCGATACCTCGTTGGATTTTTAGAAGCCAATAGAATAGTGCCAAAACTTGCCAAACAAGATTGACAACACAGTCAGCCAACCAGGGAGCCGAGAACAGAGCCTCCAGGAAGTGCCAGAATTCTCAGCGAACATACTACAAATGCTTTCTAGGAGCCACAAATCGTAAGAGAAACGCCCGAAAAGTTCTGAATGGTGCATAAGAGATGGAAGTATCAGGAAATAATGTTTATTTGCCGAAGAAATCATCTTTACACGGCAAATCAGCAAAGGTAAGGCAAATTTTACTACTGCGATTCTGAAAAGCGATTTCCTGTTGTGAAATACTTTGGCTTATATCTCTGCGGTGCTTTGGTGTAGCGTCTTGGCAGATGTATCTTTGGAATCGGCAGGTTCCCTGCTTTCATTTGAGGGGCTGCTTGTTAATTTAGGACAAAGGATTGCTGCGGTAGAGCCAGAAATGTGGCTGCTGGGTTGACAAAACTATGATGTTAGGTTGACAAAACTATGATGTTACGAGTTTGTTTGCAAATATTTATTTACGTGGCATCTGAGTTGTGTTTGTGGTTGGTAAAAATAGTTTAGATAACCTTGTAGCGCGTGTTCTGTTTAATTTGATGTGCGTTATGACAATTTTTTTCTGTTAGGTTGTGTTGTCTCAAACCTGTTTTAAAAAAGTAATTCCCTAGGACCCTCGGGTTTAAACACAGAAATTGTCAGATAGCGCAATATCAATTACCGAGATGTCAGATATTTTTAAACCTTTGCTGATAATTAAGTCTAGAGTGTGTCCTCTATTGTGTGTAGGTTGTTTGACATGCTGGGTCAGGCCGAAAGTGTGAAGAGTGTCACTTAATGTTTTTGCTAGTATATCCTGGGGGTTGTCAGTATGGATGTTGAACTCGCCTTCAATGATTAATTGGTCATAATCGACACATATTACGGAAAGAATGTCGCTGAAATCATTAAGGGGGGGGGGGTATTATGCAAAATGGACTTTCTGAAGCTTAATATCTTGAGAACCTGTCTTTCCCTCATTAAAAACATCCCTTAAGTGTTGCTCTGACCCCTTCACTCATGTTAGAGTAATCTTTGAGTCTCTGGTGGTAGTTCTCGGGGTTGCTGAAACGCCTGCTCCCACCTATCCCTGCCTTTTCCACCTATCTCCTCTTCCGACCCTACGTACTCAGCCGAGAGCCTCGCCCCTGCAGAGCTCCCCTACCCCTCCCCACCTCACACAACTCCGGCTGAGTCCTAGGTGCAGTAGGCTAATTATAACACACCAGCTGCAGCTGCGCGTCTTTTGTGGGATTTTATTTCCGACTCCGTGCATGCTGTGATGATGCACGGTATGTGACGAACTGAAGGGGGAGTGTCAGAAAAAATAGGAGGGTCTTAGAGAGGCACAGGCAAAAATCAAGGCGTCCAATACGGAAGTAAATTTCTTTAAGGTGGATTTGGATATATGACGGACTTTTAAAAGACTTAAGGTGACAATTTTATTGGAGTGTGCTATAGAAGGGTAATATGTGCCTGGAAGAAGCATAATCCCCCCCCCCCTTTAAAGAAGTTAGAGTTAAGTTCTGGGGGTTTATATAAACTTAAACATAGAACTTTTTTAGGCTCATTTATCTGGGTGGCTAGGTATTTAAAAGAGTCAAATATGCCCAGGGATACCTTTTTAAAGTTCATTGAGTTATGAAAAATTGTGGCTACGCCTCCACCTCGTCTGTGATTCCTGCTCTCACTTAAGAAATTGTAAAGAATTTGGAGGAGAAGATTCTATTAATACAGATTTTTCATTATTTATAGCCAGGTTTCTGATAAAAAAGGCCATGTATTTTATGTTCAGTGATGAATTGATTGATTAGGAGTGACTTTCCTGATAAAGAACTAATATTTAATAAAGCTAACTTAAGTGGTTTGATAATCGGTAGCTGAACCGTCTGACAGGTGATCCATTTGAGATTTGTTTTATTATAAGTGCGTTTGGCTTTAGTTTTTTTTTTCTTGCTTGCAATGACTTGAATGATTTTTTCGGGGTGGCTGGACGACTTCTGGAAGACAGTGGGAGTAGGATTACTGTCCGGTTCCCTTGCATATCAGATGTCCGCTATTACCAGTTGGGGCATGTGCGGAATACATCAAATGTTATTCCCAGAGGCTTGATGAAGTCCAAGTTTCGGTGTTAGTTGTGACCCAATTCTAATTTGTGCTTTTAGTCTATCTGAGAAATCTCTAAAGGGAGAGTCATTTGGTGTCAATGAGTCTGATGACATTGGGATACTCCGTGTGTGTCGGAAAATTGATAGTATCCACAGCCCGTGCTTCGAGGTCAACTCTGGGGGGTTTATTCAGATTACAGAAAATATTTGAGGTCAAGAGTCTCAGTCAAGCTCTATTAAGATAACGTTAATTTGACTTGAACAAGTGCTTTTCACATCTAAATATTTTAAAGTTATTAATAAATGGGATCGATTTTTGAACAGATTTTCTCTTCAACCATTTATGGAGCATGCAAAGTCTACTGTACCTTTCATCATTTCCTTCATTGACTGGTTCGCTGATAAAGATGTTTATGTTAAGTACACAAAGTCTCTGTAGCAGATCAGAGAAGTTTGTTTGGAGAATTTCTGATTGTTTTTTGGCTACATCATTTGCACCAGTGTGGATAACAAGCTTTTCCAGGTTAGGGTGTTGTTCTAAAATTGTCTGGATTTTTTCTGATATTCTTTCACTGTATTCTTGGGGCAGCTGATAACGCTAGTGTTCTGGCTACAATAATCTTTGATACCATTAATTGATCCGTCATGTATGATGAGAACTTTTGTTGGGGGGGTTCTTGCTTTCTTATATGTCCGCTGCGCTTCATGTGGATGGATTTCTTCTGGTGACCTTGACTGGTCCCAGGGGCTGAGTTGTCTTTTGGGGAACTGAGGGCTGCGACTCTGTTTCTCAGCGGTATTCCAGGGAGAGTGATATCTCTTGCTTTGGGTTGCCGGTTTTTTCGTTTCTTCTTCCTCGGAGCAGAGAAAACAGGTGTAGATTGAGTGCGCTTTAAAGTCGACCAGTCTTTGTCGAATTGGGAATAGGGTGTTCTACCCATTGAATGCCTTTTGGCTGGAGGAGTAGCGTTGTTCTGTGGCTTCTGTGCAAGACTGTTGGACCGAAATAACACAGGGCTGCCAGGTTCTTCCTCCCTGCGTGTAGTCATCGGTAAATTGTCTCATTTTCATATCCAGTGTTTAGATCAAAATTAATCTGAAGATGGTGTAACTTCGTCTCGATTGTTTCAATTCTCTGGAGCAGTTTCTTAAAAGTCCTCAGCTGAGAAAAACGGCATTTTGGTAATTCCAAAAAAAATGAGATCCAGTTTAATACAGTGACTCCAGGGGCTGGGTGTATAAAGTAACTAGGGGGAAAAAAGCTAAGAAATGAAAATAAGAAAAGAGAATAAGGCTAGAGATCAGGAGAGGTTGGGAGAGGCTGCTCCTCCTTCAGCAGCCAGAGGAAAAGGTTAAGATCCCCTTCCCGCCAACACTTACATTTAAATAAAATAAAATAGAATAGCAGATAATTTAAACGATCCACATTCAGCTAATTATAATTTTGGTTGCATTGTTACTAGGGATAGGCATTCGATTAAACTGTTATCATCGATCATTGGGAGAATTAACGATCGATTTTCAATTAATCATTGATATTTTTATATTAAATTCAGTGTTAATAGGCTAGATTAAAATGCAATGAGAATAGAAAAACAGCGCGTTTCCTCATTGAGATCTTCATTACAAGTGGGACACCTCTTGTGGCAGTTAAACGGAATTAATTCACAGTGGTTGCACAAAGAAAATATGCGCTATAAGCAGCGGAGCCGACAGCTAAGAGACGGTGCTCATTAACACAACTGACGCTCATATTTTTTTTCTTCTCCAAAAAAGTAAAAAACAAACAAACAAAAAAAGTCATGTTAAACAATAACTTAATAAAAAAATATATAATACATATAGGTCTTATAATTTTGTGTTACATTTGGCAAAAAGAGTCGAGAAAGAGGATCTGAGAGATCAGCGTACCTAACAATGAATTAGGCTCATTAACAGAGTAAAAAAGACAAAAACAAAAGAAACCGTAACTTATATACAACTTTAGCAGCAGTTTACTGATTTTTATTGAGAAAGATGAGCATGTTAACATGCGCTGAGGTCAGAAGCGAAAGCAGCCTGGTGAGCAGACTGACGGTCACCAGGCTGCTGTCGTGTCTGACCTGCAGCACAGAGATCCCCTGCTGTGAGGGGACAGACGTTGCTGTGATACACATACCTCCGTGGTAACTTGGCAAGCCTCTGGAATCTTGTTTCATTCATTTTCCACCAGTCTGTAGGGGTGCAATCCAGGGGTGGCGGAGCCTCCCTCAGAAAGTAATCGGTGAGTAAGTTTCTCTGCTTCTTGTGCATCTCGGCTCCTCCGTGCTAACACCGACTTGATGCTAGGTTGAGACCAAGAGCAGGATGCTCCGCTTCTAACCAGGGTTGGAAGTGCGTTCAAGTACTTATACACAGCTTCGCAGTGTTGGCTGTGAACCGAGACTTTTTTGTTTGTTTGTTTTTTCAGTCAAAGTTGTCCCATGCCACACTTTGCTACGACCTCTTCATGACAATGCTACTTTTGAAATACACAGAAACTCGCAAGAATATGAGTTGGCCTGTGGGTTTTATTTTCAGTCATTGCCCTCGTGTGGTAAAGTGTTTAATTACTCCCACATAGGAAAATTAATTGCATTCCTTCAAAACTCACACTATGCAACAGAACATGCGTCGAATAAAAAAAATGTCATCGATGAAATTCTTAATAATCAATTAATCGATCGTCGATTAATTATTCCCATCCCTAATTGTTACACGAGGTGGTGTGAATCCAGCTATGATTTTGTGGTGAGGCCCCTGTGCTCATGCAGCTTGATGCTGAAAAATTTAAAATTCTTAAAAATACTTCATGTAGGATTGTGTGTTGTATCATACAATCATCAGCTTTAGTTGTTTTCAACAATACTGTAAACACTGGTTTGACAAAGATTATTAGATTATTTGATGCAGCCAAGTCTCTCGGACACAATACGAGACAGAGATTTAAAGTGAAAATCTTGTTCTTAAAGCTTTGATATGTGGCAGTTTTTTTTTTACTGCCAGTTAAAAAGCTCAGATAGTATGATCAGTGCTGGTTGTTGAGCAGTATTTTCACATCCTGAAACAGTCATTAGCGGCCCTGTCGCAGTACAATCTTCAGTCTATCCGCAGGGTGACCATTTTTGAATTGCACGAACGCCATTAAGCTGTAAAATCACATTACATATATTTGCTTAGGATCTAGATTCCAAGTTGAATTGCTTTGTGGAAGAATTTCCTCCAACAATAACAATTAGTATTTACAGTTGGGCTGCTCAGAGATTTGTTGTTATGTTTTCTTGACTGTTTTAAAGTGTTTCACTTGATGTTATGGCTCCATTAGACATTTTGTTGAGGGACTTTATGGCCCACTAAGCAAACAATCATTTAAATTCAATTAAGACTTTAAAATAGCGCAGTTGAAAACAGTACTTTAAGAGGTTTGTTATTGTGCAGTCCTGACCTATGTGCAACAACTTTATCCAGCACACTATGGACTGTATGTTACAGATTACAGCAGATAACTCTTCAATGTGATTGCAGTGGATTAGCTGGAATCATTTCCGCAAACCTCAACCTAATGTGAAATGAACAATAATGGGATGGACTCAGTGAGTCTTTGCTCCTTAGATCATTATGCAATTAGCAATTAGCAGTCAGTGTATTACAGTAGGTGCAAATCAAAGCTGTCTGAACTTGCTAACCTATCCTGGGGCGGTGCAAACAAAAATCTTTCACTGCATTCAGACGTGATTAATGTCTCTCACAAGATTGTCTGCAATGGCAGATTAGGCATGATTATGAGTGGGCTCATTTATTTTCAACATGTCATTATCCCCTACGACATCAGCTAAGCAAATGACCAAAGTGTTTATGAGCACATCTGTAAGAAGGGCTTTAATGATCATTAATATCATAGCTTAATTCCTGTCCACACCCCTCAAAAAATAAGAGTATAAAGAGAAATTACAAAACTGTAAAGATGAACCACAATAAACAGAAAAGCATTAAAAACAAAGGAGATGATTGTAGATTTCAGAAGATTGTAGATTGTAGATTTCAGAAGAAACAGGGATAAGTCAAAAACTGTTTCCATCATGGGAGAAGAAGTGGAGGTGGTTGAGGAGTATAAATACCTCGGAGTTCACCTTGACAACAGACTGGACTGGAGGCGCAACAGTGAAACCGTCTACAAGAAGGGACAGAGCAGACTGTACTTCTTGAGGAAGCTGAGGTCCTTCAAGGTTTGCAGCAAGATGCTGGAGATCTTCTACAAGTCTGTTGTGGAGAGTGTAATCTCTTCAGCCGTCATCTGTTGGGGTAGCAGCATCAGAGCCAGGGATTTAAATAGGCTAAAGAACCTGATAAAGAAGGCTGGTTCTGTTCTTGGGACAACTGTGGAACATCTGGAGATGATGATGCAAAGAAGGATTCTTCATAAAATCATAAAATACAACATGACGAAGAGGCCCATTGCGTTTAGCATCTCTTCAAAATGGGAGAAACAAGAGAATATGCCATTCAATTAAGGCATATCTGTCTACTAAATGTGCTCACACTTACGGTGAGTGCAATCATGAAAAAAGCTTAAAACAACTAGAACTGTGACAAACAAGGATGAATGAGAAGCCAAGTTTGAAGTTTTAAAAAGAAAATCTCCAAAGCTTACCATCACACAACTGTTGTATTTATTTTCAGTGTGAGAATTAACCACAATAACTGATAAGTTTATATTAAGCCTTTTTATTTTGTCAGTGGTGCCAATGAATGTGGAGGGTGTTGTACTTAGCTGAGATCTAATGCAGATTTTACTCACAAAAATCATTTAAAATTATAAACCTGGTTAAATTTAAGTATGTATGTTTAAGCTAAAGGACTTAATAGTCACATGCCACCATGTTATTCTGGAAAAAGTAAAATACTGCTTAAAATTGGTGGGAAATGTTCTTTATTTTTTCACACTATCGACACTTCAGATTAAAACATTAAACGGATCAAATAAATCAGCTATCCTGTAGTCCTTTGACTACTGGATATAGGCCCCAGTCCCCAAGGGGGTGCTGAAAGTGAACGACAGAATGGATCAGTCCCTCCAGGATTTCGCAATGTTGCGATCGCAACTATTTATGCAAATTCAGCCAATCCTTGCACACATTTGAGCTACACGTTGCTTCTTCTTATCTTATTTCTGGCCCCGTCACGTATCACGTACGCTCCGTTTTTTAATGTGAGAGGGAGCAAGAGTGAAATATGTGGCATTTGCCAACAAAAATCACAACCAAGCACTGTGCTATACAGTTTTGTTATCTACATGAAAGTGACCGCCGTAAACAATTTTGTACCCTATGCAATATTGTGGTTGAACACAAACAGAAGTTGTTGATTGACAAATATTTTTCAATCGCAACATCCTTTTGACAGATTACAATTCACATCCCTCACCATTTTGTGCAGATGTTTTCAACTTTACGCACGTACTAAAGTTAACTAAAACAACTACAAAAAAACTGAGCGTCGTCTCAGACCCGTACCATGTACTCAATACATCTCGCTATTGACAACACGTCTGTGACCAGTGCAGCTGATCACAGACGAGCTCCACAGAGTGCCAACCACTAGTGCAAAAGCTTGATGCTGTAGTATGTCCTCCATCTGCGACAGCTTGAGAATTCAGCCTCCAGAACAAGATCAAGTTGTAAGACTTTGCATTCAGACCACAGCAGGTGAACTATTCATATTTTAAAGTGTGACAATTTAATCTTATCTTTTAAATGTATTTACTGGGGCAACAGCCAGTGATTATTGTCACAGGGGAGCAAACGTTACTTTTATTCATCTGGTTGATGTGTGATGGCGCGATGTGGTTTCTCTGTTCAGCTTGTTCGGATTGAATATCAATAAAATGAATAAAAATAAATACTATTAAAGACGTCAATATTATTTTAAAAATTGGTGGGTAAAAATTGTTTATGACAATTGTTTACTGTAAGCATTTGTGCACTTTTATTTATTTATTTTTATCTGCAGAACTGCATATATTGTTGTGTCAGCTCAAGATTAATGACACTACTCAGTTTTAAAAGCAAGTTTAGATGGCATTGAAAAATGTTATTCTGTATTTACAAAGTTCTTTGTCAAAGACTCAGAAAACAACCTCTTGTATTGTTTTTGTGTCCCAAAGTTGTATAAAACTGGAATTGTTCTTTTCTTTTTGTGTTCAAGCAATGAGCTACAACTTGAGTTGTCACATGATCTGGATGGTCACGTATTCTTCCAGAGCACTTGTTACAATAAAAATTTTGGGAATTTCTGAATTTAACATTTTAGTTTATTTTTATTTATTTTTTTACAATTTTCAAGTGATTAGGTGAAAAATTAAAACAGTCACAAATAAAAACATTGCAACCTTTGTTGCAACTTTTCACAAAAGCAGACACAGCATCAGCCAGTTTAAGCTGCAACAATCACAAAAAAGTCCCACAACATCCTGGATGTACTGATAGATGAATTAGGCTCAAGTATTCAAAAAAAGCTTGCCAATAAAATGTTTTATATAAAGACTGTATTCTTTTTCTTTGTAACCTACAACCAGATTTAATGCTTCCATGTAGAAAAAAAGATTGCTCCTCTGAAGTTGAATCTTGTATTTCCTGCATAAATTTATTACTTATTTAATTTATTTCTTTACTCAATTTTATGAAGTAGGCTACTCTTCTCTTACAAATGATTAGAGGTTAATTGTGGAAAATAAACCTGATAGAATGCGATAAACAAGCACTTTATGAAGTTCAGTGCCCTTTAAAGGCTTAAAAGACAAGCATTTTTTATACATTATTTTTCAGTTTTATCTTTTGGGATTTTCAAACAAATAACTACTTTGAGTAGATAAGTAAAGAGACCAAAAACATTTTTCAAAACACACACCTCACCAAACAAAATCAAGTTTTGTATAACAAGAAATCTGTGTCATTTTTCAGGGCAATACAGAGTATTCAATTTCAATTCAATTCAATTCAGATTATTTATATAGCGCCAATTCACAACAGATGTCATCTCAAGGCACTTAACAAGAAGTCATTTCAATACATTTATACAAACATTCCAATCAGTTAAAAAGTTTCCTGTTTAAGGAATCCCAGCAGATTGCATCAGTCTACATATCTTTTTGGTGACTCCGACTGCTATAAGTTGATTGAAGTTGTTTTCTGGTGTGCAACCCTCATCCAGTGACTTGTGGAGAGTTTCGTTTTTAACTATTTCATTAGTTTCCTAGCAAATATGGAAAAAAAAGCAATGTACACTGATCTTCACCCTGGTTTTTAACTGCTGTCATCCTGGTAAATCTGATCCTTCAAAATCATAAGTCGAATAAATTGTATCTTGTAGTTTGTCAGTTACTAATGTCTTGATATTGTCCTCATAACAAAAATGTTCAACAGCTTTTTTCTTGTATTATTAGGTGTATGTCTTTAAACAGATCTGATCAATTTTGATGAGGCTGTTGAGCAAATCTGAATATTTAATGACTGTTTTCCAACGGCTTGATTGTCCCAAAAAACCAAGACAAACATAGTGAAATAGAGTCATGAAATATTAACTGGAGTGTAGGTGAGAAAATGATTAACTCCAAAGTCATTTTTTGCATGGATGCAGGTGTCCTTGTCTTGACAAGCTAACTTGACCATGAACTATGAGGCAAAGAGGCAACAAATAGGTGTGCTGGAGAAGTGTGCTGTAGATTTTCCTCTTTCATCCCAACTTGAAAAATGGCATCACAGCTGAAGAATGTCGACGAGATACAATCAAGGCATTCAGGCCTCTCAAAGTACAGCTTGTGATAGCAGCAAGAAAGCTTTGGGTTAGGGTTCATGGAGAGCTATCTCCAGCAAACACAAGGCTTCACTTCATCCTTAAAATTTCTTTTGGTAGATGAAGCAACAGGTTTTGCAGCCTTTGTATTTTCAGATTGCTCTAAACACTCATGCTGTCCCTCTTGTGAATGTCTCAAGGCTCAACCACCAAACCCTCACAAATAGCTCCAACAATAACATCAACAACAGAAATCATTCTCAATAAGTCACATCATAATAGTATGAGTTCAGCTTCTTTAAATCCATTTGCCCAAAGACTCCACCAATGTTTTGATTATTCTACATTTATCAGCTAAATATGTAGATGATTTTATAAACACAAAAAAAGGGGGTGAAATCTAGCAAATATTTATATCCTATGGATCTGGAAGACCAGATAAATTTTCTTTTTTTCCACTGATAAGGAACTGGATTTAAAAAGAATAAAGGTTGAGCTAAGACTTACTCTTTGCATCATGATGAGTTGGTGCCACCTACTGTTAACAGAGAGATCATATTGCCTGGAACTCCCTGTATACTTTGGCAAATAAAAAACACCCGCAAGAAGGCAGCAAGAATTTTAAATAAAAGATGTAAATTTATTCCTTTTTAATTCATTTCTTTCTTTTTCACAATAATCTAAAAGTGATCCCCATCACTTTCAATCAACCAGGTAGCAGACGTATAAACTGCATTGCTTAATAAATTGAAGGAAAATTGGCTTAGGATATGAAATATTTTGCAAAAAGAAAATATATAAACAATGTTGCACAGTAATATGCATTACATTGGATGGATTAGATATGGCTATATTTTATATATTTGTACAAATATCGATCTTTAATTTGCAAAGTTTAGGTTCACCCCAAAAACAAAACAATTTGTACAGACTCTTCCTGGGGATTTCAACACCTTCGTCAACCACAGTCTCAGACTGGATTCTGAGAGAGGTTATTTATTAGCATATCAGTAACACAGATTAACATACATTAACATACATTATGCCTGAATTAAGCATGGCATGAAGTAGAACTTGGAGAGCCTTCTGAAAACAGTCTGCTCTGAAGTCGATTCAAGGAAAAGCTTGCTGTTCCTTGCATAATAATCTCATGTAGCTCAAATAAACATGTACAGAATGTATACTGATAGCTTTTAATATCTGTGCTATGCTCATTCACTTTTTCTCTATGTTCTGCATTATCTATGCTCTTCTCATGGCTGCCTTGCTAATTAATAAAGGATTTAGATGTCATTTCATAAAACATTTGTGTTTTTCAGACTGATTAATATATCTACATTCAAAGGCCACCCATGAAACATTGTATCTTTAAGTCTGCTGATTCAGATTTCACACCTACAGCAAAGATGATCACTTCAAAATTAAGACAAGACCCATCCATGTTATCTTTTCTATGCAGATCTAATCTTTAATCTCTGAATTATCTTGCTAAAATACTAAAGGACCACTGGAAAACTTGATGAAAATGCCAAGAGTATGCTAATGAGAGGTCCCTTAAGGTGAATTTCTCTTCATGATGACAAAATGAACCACTGCCACTTTGTTTGATTCGGTCACAGGTTCTGACCTTTAAAAGAGGGTTTCTATAATTACCTCATAGATACCAAGTGGTACCTTTTTATGAATAACTGAACTTTCTCACATATGCTTTGATCATTTTTTATCAACTAGCATTACATACTGAATTTGACTGCCCTTTTTAAAGCTAGGATTCAATTGAACTGTATTCACTTGAATTTCAAACTTTTGTGAATTACATTACTTGCTGATGTTACACTGTAGAAAATGATAGGCCAACTCATCTCTCCTGCTGTATATTTATTTTTGCAGAAACTGCTGAAACTGAATTACAGAACTGATTATACTTTTTCACAGTTTTACAATGACAATAACACAACACAATACCACAGTAGTACTGGAACCGTTCCTATTGTAACCAATGACATTACGTTCTCTATATTTATAGTTTTATCTTCAGGATGGACTAAATCACAAAAATGCATTTTACTCTATGAACAAATATACTGAACTCTGATTACAGTTTTATAGTGCTTTTAACTACTGTTTTTAACTATTTTTTCCTATATCAATCACTATTATGAACAGTATTTATCAAGCTAGATCAATTTTAGATAAATGCTTTTTAATATATTTCTATTGCATTCACTCTTCTTGAAAGGTAGATAAATCAATTTGAACTTCCTCTGATTACCCAGAAAATGTATAGTGCAGCTATAACCCATCAATACCAGGATGGACACTACAGACATTCACCACAGCCTAATAACTGGATTAGCACATGAATACACAAGTTGAATGTTATTGTTTTTATTCGGTAATAGCACACATGCACACAACACTGGAGAGCAAAATGAGCTTCCTGAGCCCCTATCCACAGCCGTGCTGCCGTGATGAAACAATTCTGTTAACAAAATGAAACCTAGAAATGTAGATATTACAAATTTAGATAACTTTTGTGCAGATGATAAGAATGGATACACCGCAAAGCTTACTGTATTTAGCGCAAAACTTCCAGACCCATAGAATCTACACCTGGTCTGGCATCCTGCTCAGCGATGATGCCTTGTTGGAGGGGGGCATCGACTTGGATAATGCTCCCAGTAACTGAACGTCCTCCGTGTCCTGTTATCAACTTTTTACTTTGTTTTAATGTAGAGAGTAGGCCTACTCTTATAGTAGTTCTTCTGTTCTGTGTCTCTGTTGTCTTCTCGAAACCCAAGGCGGTAGTGGCAGATGGCCGCTTGTACTGAGCCAGGTTCTGCTGGAGATTTCTTCCTGTTGAAGAGGAGTGTTTCCTCTCCACGGTCGCTACATGCTTGCTCAGTATGAGGGATTGCTGTGGTTGGAGTCTGCATGAACGGGGCACAACTGCAAGTTAATGACTCTATGCAATCTGCTGGGAATCCTACAATAGGAAATGTTCAAACTGATTGGATTGTATGTATGATTGAATTGATATGAATTTTCTTGTAAAATGCCTTGAGATCATATCTGCTATGAATTGGTGCTGTAAAAATAAACTGAATTGAATTGATGTAGCTTTGCATGCTGGGAGGTTTTTTAAAATAATTTAATGGAGTGAACTTCGCAGATTCTATCATGAGACTTTGGCTTTGGATGGATCATCCAGTCGAACTCTCTGCATAACTATCAACCATTGCCTTTGGCATATTTCATCAGCTGGAAACCTATGAAATTTCACATTACTGTCCTCCTTTTGTTTATTTGTGCATCCAACAGTGCTGCAGGTGTTAACCATGCTGACTAGATTTTATTCTACCTCCAGTTGTAGACAACTGACAGC
The DNA here is from genome assembly GCA_963556495.2 of Valencia hispanica. Taxonomy (NCBI): domain Eukaryota; kingdom Metazoa; phylum Chordata; class Actinopteri; order Cyprinodontiformes; family Valenciidae; genus Valencia; species Valencia hispanica. The sequence goes on from OY747705.1 coordinate 31,112,696, forward strand.
TAATAACAATAGTGATCACAGCAAGTGCGCAGTCTTTTTGCACTGCAGCCAGAAGCTGGGGGGCAGGAACTTGGGCATGAGACATCATGTGTCAAGGTGTGAAAGGAGGACCACGTGTGTTTTCCATAGCTTATAGTGTGTTCCATTTACTTCGGCACTCGGACCTTGATTTTACTTCTGTTGAGGAAATATTTTTATTTAATTAGCATTTACCTAATTATTCCCTGTTTTAGTACAAGTCATATCCAGGACAGTAGGTCATGTAGAGAAACAAAACATTCTGTGAATAATGTTTTGATAGCAACGTATCAGACTGCAGGATAGATAGATAGATAGATAGATAGATAGATAGATAGATAGATAGATAGATAGATAGATAGATAGATAGATAGATAGATAGATAGATAGATAGATAGATAGATAGATAGATAGATAGATAGATAGATAGATAGTAGGGATGAGCATAATTAATCGACGATCGATTAATTGATCATTAAGAATTTCATCGATGACTTTTTTTTAACCGATCAATTAACGCATGTTCTGTTGCGTAGTGTGAGTTTTGAAGGTATGCAATTAATTTTGCTATGTGGCAGTAATTAAACACTTTACCACATGAGGGCGATGACTGAAAATAAAACCCACAGGCCAACTCAGTTTCTTGCCAGTTTCTTGCCAGTTTCTGTGTATTTCAAAAGTAACATTGTCATGAAGACGTCGCAGCAAAGTGTGGCCTGGGACCACTTTGACTAAAAAAACAAACAAACAAAAAAGTCTCTGTTCCCTACCAACACTGCGAAGCTGTGTACTTGAACGCACTTCTAACCCTGGTTAGAAGCGGAGCATCCTGCTCTTGGTCTCAACCTAGCATCAAGTCGGTGTTAGCACAGAGGAGCCCAGATGCACAACGAGCAGAGAAACTTACTCACCGATTAATTTCTGAGGGAGGCTCCGCCACCCCTGGATTGCACCCCTACAGACTGGTGGAAAATGAATTAAACACGATTCCAGAGGCTTGCCAAGTTAGCATGGAGGTATGTGTATCACAGCGACGTCTGTCCCCTCACAGCAGGTGATCTCGGCGCTGCAGGTCAGACGCCAAAGCAGCCTGGTGACCATCAGTCTGCTTACCAGGCTGCTGTCGCTTCTTACCCCAGCGCATGTTAACATGCTCATCTTTCTCAACAAAAATCAGTAGACTGGTGCTAAAGTTGTCTTTAAGTTACGGTTTCTTTTGTTTTAGTCTTTTTTACTCTGTTAATGAGCCTTATTCATTGTTAGGTACGCTGATCTCTCTCATCCTCTTTCTCAACTCTTTTTGCCAAATGTAACACAAAACTATCAGACCTATAAGTATTATATATTTTTTTAATTAAGTTATTGTTTAACATGACTTTGCTTATAGCGCATATTATCTTTGTGCAACTACCGTGAATTAATTCTGTTTAACTACCACTAGAGGTGCCCCACTTGCAATGAAGATCTCAATGAGGAAACAAGCTATTTTTCTATTCTCACTGCATTTTAATACAGCCTATGAACAATCAATTTTAATTAAAAAATATCAATAATTAATCGAAAATCGATCGTTAATTCTCCCGATGATCGATGAGGAAAGTTTAATCGAATGCCCATTCCTAAGATAGATAGATAGATAGATAGATAGATAGATAGATAGATAGATAGATAGATAGATAGATAGATAGATAGATAGATAGATAGATAGATAGATAGATAGATAGATAGATAGATAGATAGATAGATAGATAGATAGATAGATAGATAGATAGGCTGTTTTGGCCTCATTAACCAGCATGATAATTTCAGGATGAAGAAAAGAGCATTAAATGTGAAGAAAACCATTATAAATCCAGCCATTTGGAAAGTGACAGCCATGGTGGGGGAGAAATAGTCGGTCAAGTGAGAGCCAACATGTGGACAAGCTCTACAAGGTCTCAGTAAGTTTACAAGTGCTAGCTAATGTTAGCTAACGTCATATATGCGATTTCTGGTTTGTAGTCTTTTCAATTACAAATTTTTACAAGCAAATAAATCACATGACAAATACAGTCAAAACCCACATCTTTTGTTATTTAAAGTGTAGTACAACATTCTATGATTCAGGCCATAAGGCAAAGCGGACCAGAAAAAAACTTTAAAGCTCCATTGACTTTCATTCTCCTTTTTTTTTTGATCAGAGGACCCACTTCCTTTTACTATGACTTATGTTGTTTTGCGCTTTATGACTTTTATCCCTGCTTTCCACCAGACGCGTAAGCGACGCGTAACCCAATAGATGAGTTTACTGGTGCATTCAGTAAAGCGTCCCTTCCCACCGGGTGCGTTTTAGACGCGTATCACTTGTGAAAGCGTTCTACTCAGCTAGTCCCGGGAGACAGACCCGGCGCCAGGGCAATTTAGCTGGGGGGGCTAGTTTTTATTTAACCCCTTAATGTTTTTACCTCCCGTTGGCAGTGTGTTAAGCATTTCCGGGTCCTTTTTGACACTCTATGTAAATATTATTCATCATTTAAAAAGGTACAAGCTGAGGTAGGTTCTGGAGTTTTTCCTAACGATTGCTATGTTCTAGATCAGTGGTCAGAACGTTTGTTTTTGTTCTCCAAAAGGAGCCGCGGTTGAGCCACTGATCATACTGTGTATGTGAGTGAGCCATCTTATTTTATAGAAGAGGATTGTCGCCCAGCGGAAGCTGTGGTTAAGTCGAGCTGATTCAGAGGGAAGTGAGCAGTAGGACTGCTACAACGAATCGATAAAATCAATCAAATTCGATGATAAAATGCGTTGGCAACGAATTTCCTCATTGACTCGTTGTGTAGCGGCATTACGGCACCATATGTGGTCGCCAGTCGCGCAACTTTTATTTTTCAACAACCTTTATCTAACAGTCAATGCGCGCAAATTGCCAGATAGGCTGTAGGCTGCAGCGGAGCAGCGCATTGCAGACACACATGGAACATGGCAGAAGCAGGTAGACGTAGGAAGATAAAAACTTCAAATGTTTGGGAGCACTTTACCCTAAACGAAGCAAAGACGTTTGTTACCTGCAACAAGTCAGACCTTGCCTGATACGGGAGTATGACGGTGGTGATGCAGCATTTCAAACAGAAGCATGTCAGAGTGATCAGCGAGGAAGAGGAGAGCTCAGTGTCTGGGTAAGTTGCGAAAAACTAAGTTAATTTTTAATTAAAGTCTCCTGTTTGGGAACACTTTGGCTTCCCAAAGAAGTATTAAAATGTGGAAAAAATAAGACAAGACAGACGACACCAGTGTGCCGGTGATGCGTCGATATGATTCCCCCATCCAGAGCTGTTTCGGCTCCAGCCCCACTCACTTAAAGAGAACGGTAAACGCTGTTAATCAAAGGGGAAACACTGTCTGACTGTCCTCTTAGAATCAATTTCCCCTGGGCTAAATTGGTATAATAAAATGTAGATTTGTTGAAACTGCACAAAATTACTTTTTTTATGTTTTCCAAAAGAATACAGTCAGAGTTTCCCTCCTGCCTCGTTCATGCAAACATATGGGGGGCTGAAGCCCCGCCCCTCATGCGGGTGCACACAGCATCAAAACAGTATCACCTGAATGAAGCTGAAAAAAAGATTGGCATTGTAAAAAAGATTGGCATTTTAAAAAAAGATTGGCATTGTGAAAAAAAATAAAAGTTTGAAAACTTGATTGTAAGTGAGTTATTTGTTTCAATGCATATACATGAGTTTCATAGAAAAAAAAAATAACTTTCAATTTTTTTTCACTTTCAATACAAAGGTTTTCACTAGATTTATTTGAGATACATCATTAATATTTTCAGTTACAATAATATTTTTCAATCCCAATTTTTATTTTCAGTGCCAATATTAATTTTCAGTTTCATTTCAAGGTGATACTGTTCTGATCCCATATAAAGCCGCGTTCACACCGGTCAGCGCGTCCAGGCAGCAGGGCAGCTAGATTACATGCAAGTCTATGGTATCTACGCATCTAGTGGGCGTCAAACTGCCAAGCAGCAAGTTGCGCGCGTCGGCGCAGCTGGCATCAGCGCGTCCACGCGGCTGATCCCCGGACCGTCGGGGCGTCTGCTGCTCAGGTTGGGAAAATTGAACTTTCGGGCAGCAGACGCGCGGCGTCAACCAATCAGAGCGACTCGTTGTACTGACGTAGTAACTCCTTCCATGGGGGAATCGGCAAATTTTTTATTCAAGATGGAGGACAAACTGATCGTCGCTGTATGTAATGTCCGTGAACTGTATGACCCGTCTTCGTCTTTTTACAAAGACAGGAAGAGATCGGATCTGATTTGGAGGAAGATATCGGAGGATATTGGAGTGCCAGGTAAGCAGTTAAACATAGAAAAAAATATTTTTTCTTTTAACTTTCTTGTTATGTTAGCTAATGCTATGCTAGCTAACGCACACTTCACATACTTCTCCACAACTTCGGGGTTGACTTCCAGTCTGCGGTGAAACATTCTCCACTGTGCAGACCAGATCCCGAATGCATCTTCCACCACCAGCCGGGCCCGGGAGAGCCGGTAGTTGAAGACGCGCTGCTGATCCGACAAGATCTGCCATGTTGTAAACAACTAGCAACAGACAAATCCACGCCCGCACGCTGACGTAATGACGTGACGCGCTGATGCCCCGACGCGCCGATGCAGACCACAATTGTGCAAGCAGCTGGGTTTGAATTTTAAAGCGTCGACTTTCGTCCGTTTGAGCGATTTGACGCCTGGATGCGCTGACCGGTGTGAACGCGACTTAAGACATTTTTGGTGATAGCATGTTGTTTTGCACGCTATTGAACTGTTTACTAATAATGTTCTCTTGTTAAATAAAGTGAAGGAAGAAGACATAAAACGTTTCCGTAGCATTTTTTTAAATTTTCCCCGTTAATTGAGTTGAAACTCCATCCGATTCATCGATGATCCAAATAATTGTTTTTGGCAGCCCTAGTGAGCAGACTTCACCAAACAACCGACTTTGTAAAAATAAGATTTGCTCGCAAACCAGTTAATAACAACAGCAAACAGAAAACACAGCAACAAGCCCTGCTTCTTCCATATCGATTCTCTTGTTATTTTTCTGCTGTTTTGATCAGTGACGCTACTAGCTGCTGAAACTGTCCTGTCCTGATACACTCAGAAAGAAAGAAAATAAGGTCCAACTCACCCTTCTTAGCTGTGCCAGCACATCCATAGAGCCATCTCATCTGAACAAATCAATCATTTTACATCCAGTTAATCTACTCAAATAAAGTACTTAGTCTGCAAGTCTTCCTCAATCCAACTCTGCCGCTAAAAAGCTTTGTAAATTCCTTTCTTGTGTGTATTTCTCAGAATGTTTACATCATGACTACCAGTTAGCATGCTCTTAGTAGCGCGCTTCTTCTTCTTCTTGATAATTATTCATGGCTGGCAAACAACGAATTGGGGCGTTACTGCCACCAACTGGTAAGAAGTGTGGACCAGAATGTCATTTTAGGGTCATGTCTATTCTGCATCCTTCTAAGACTACATAGGACGAGTCCTTCCACCACCGGGTAGACTGGATGTTACCGGCTGAGAATTTGGACGGTCTAGCCTTCAGATATCGTCCCTTCCTCGGCTTATATCCTGTCGCCTACCAACCGTGACGACTGTAAACACAAGGTGGTAAAAATGGAGCAAGAAATCTTCCCGAGTTTTCTTATTATTTTTTTTATTCTAGAGGAACTACAGCAGCTTTACCGTCGCCGGCATGTTTTATATCTCCGGCTGAGAGGTAATCATTTTATTTACTGCTATAGAATTACAAGTGTCTGGTATCAGATAAACTGGGTGATTCTCCACTTCAAGGATTAAACGGTCTTTGGAGTTTTATATCCAACATATTATTTTGATTGTTTGTTTTGAGATGTAGAGTAGTCGTCATATTTTAAAATTCCCAATAAAAAATATATATTTTTTAAATTTCAAAATTCTAGTCATCCATGATTAAAAACAACACATTTTATACCCACAGACCGACTGACTTCATCCCTGGTATCACAGGTGATGACGTTTTGTTTAAAAAAAAATCTTAGTTAAGCAGATGGAAATCTGCACATCTTTTATTTGGAAATTTCAGGCTGTTTTACATTGCTTCCGTGCCTTACTTTCTGTCTTGTCCAATCTAAACAGCTGAAATGTACGCATTTTAGAAGCATAACACGTAAAAAATAGACCTGCCGCGTACATTTAGGAGAGAGCCGCGACACAACGCTTGTGAGACGCGTCGGATTCACGCCGCTTCGCGCCCGGTGGAAACGGTCCTTTTGACTTTAATGGCGCCTATCAGTGGCATATTAAGCTTGGCAGACGTTACGCTTCTGGTGGACAGCAGGGGTTATGTCTGTGAAAAGCGCTTCATAAATAAACTTAACTTACTTTGAATTTTATACCTATGCTTGAGGTTTACAACATTCACTGCAGTTCCTATTTTAAACAGTGGATGTTGGTGCAGATAAAACCTGCCTGTATTTAAAAACTGGTTACAGAAGAAGAATGTGCAGAAGCACTACATTCTTAACTACAAAGTTAGGTCCCTATTACTTTTGAGCATATTATGAAGAGTATGTAATGTTTTGCTGTCAATATTTTCTCTGTGTTTATAATAAACTGTGGATATGCTTGTAGAAACAACTTCTATTAGTAATGCTTTGATGTATATTGTTTTGAGTATGCTTCTTGCTGTTTTTACATTATATGTTTTGCAATGCCTTGATGTATCTGTGTATGCTTCTAGCTTTGTTGCTGTTTTTACCTTATATGCTTTGTGTATAAAATTGCCTTGCCTTGCCTATTACAAAACATGATTTGAGAGGACAAAAGACTGTTGTAACCCAGGTTTTAAATGTCAAAAGATTTTCTGTGTGGACAGTTTTTCACCTTACATTTTTCATGCACATTGACATGTTTTTGGAGGAAAGTCAAACTTATCTTTTTGGTGCTTTTTAACTTGATTGCACAACAGTTATATTGGATTTTTTCTATAAACACTGAACTGTCAGTCTACCTGCTGCTACACATCTAAGACCTCTTAGTGCCAAGGAGAGCCAATCCACAAATGAATTGATAAAGTGACAGAGTCTTAAAGTGGAGGGACTGAAGTAACTCACCAAGGGTCGCTGATTCTTCTATCAGTTCTTTAGTCAGAGCAACTTTAGAACTTTGCTATCTTGGTAAGTCACACAGATAGAGTCCTATCTTGGCATGAACACACATTCAACCTTGAGCTCAGGTAGCACCTTATGTTGTTGCATTCTTGGAGATGAACTCTAAGTAGATATTGGTGTTCCTTCCTATCCTTATTATTCGCTCCTGACTGCCAGTCATGTTGTTATAGCCCTCATTGATGCAAGGTCATATCATTGGAGGTGTTACTCAGGTCCTGACCGCCTGTGCAACTCAGTTAAGAGTTCTTTGAATAGTACCATTCAAACATGATTTGAACAGCTGTCCAAGTCCACCCTGAGTAATCTAATGACAGCGTCAAGCAGAGATTTGGAAAGCAAATGTCCAAGTTACTAAGTCCCTTGAAAAGAACTATTACAATGACAGACTGCAGCACCTTTTGGACAGCTACTTTTCTATGTTACAACAAGGAAAGTGGCTGACAGCATGAATTACATGGTTATTACACAGGTCCAATCTGGCTGAACCCTTAACACCACAGCAATAAACATAACCCATCAAACAGCAAGCTTTAGTCCAAGTTGTGAGCTGATGTAGAAGCAAAAGCATCTCCTATTTTAATTTTCAATGTGTATTATTTCCAAGGTCTTTTTTTGTTGTCTCTCTCCCAAAAAAGGAAGATAAACAAATTGAAAGTGACAGTTTGCTGTAACACAAATACTTTGAAGATGACAAAGGTGCACATTAGTCAAAGCAGATATGCCAGTTTAAACACCTTTATTCATGATAATAGCAACCTCGTTTGCAAAAAAATAAATAAAAAATAAATGGAAATAAAATCACGTCTGTGTCATTCAAAGCCTTTATCTAAATTTGCAGATATTTTGAAGGTGGAAATATCTGGCACCTTGCTAGTCTATAGGACCCAAGAACACTTAAATTTACAAAAAACAAGTTTGTTAATGAATCAGTAAAATAAATAGCAAGGGCAATTTGTAAATGACAAATATCTTTTCGGCATATATTATTAAAAAACTAACAAATGCTTTAAGTTAAAAGTTAATCGTCACAACGATATATGTAGATATAATTGCTTACAGATATAGCAGGAATAAAATCACTAAAGCTTGTCAATACATCTGCAAATGCATATTAAAACTTCAAAATAAAATAAAAACTAATAAACCTAACACGGAAAACAGTTCTTAGGACATCTATGAGGCAAAGTAAAAATCTATTTGGGCTGACAAAACTAAGTTAAAAATGGTCTTTGGGAATTACACATTTTAGCAATTAATATGGCTTTTATCCAGTATAGATAAAGCAATTACTTTAAAGAACAAGATAATTGACAGCCTAGCGATGTCACAGCTCAAGATAAAACACTGTTGGATAATAATCCAGACAACAGAAAACATATTTTGCAAGTATTACAAAAAACCTCATGGGTACTATAGTATTTTTTTTGTAAGTCAAGACCAGTGTACATGATTTGTAGCATAACATATAATAATCAAATAACTGGACAAGCACTGTAGGTGTCAAGTAATGGAGGAACAATTTACTTTACTAACTACAAAAACGGGTCTCATTTGCTAGAAAACAAGGTTATATATATATATATATATATATATATATATATATATATATATATATATATATATATATATAAGTAGTGATGTAACAATTGCACCAAAGCCTGTCTTGCTTGACATCTAAATCACATCATAAGCATGCACATACACTGGCTCATTTTTATTTGTATAATTTTCACCTTTACACAAACAGCATACCAAATAACAAAAGATTTTGCCCCTTTTCAGATCACTTCTATTATCACTTTTTTTGGTCCACTTACATAATTTAGATCATCAAACTCATTTATAAATCTATAAAAAATATTTAGAGTAGATACAAACACATAAACAATGGAGAATGCTGTTCTTATCGTCTTTCTGGCGTTACGGTTATTACACAGCGATCGTGTTAACCAAATATTTTCCGTATTTTACTGTTCTTTTAAACGGTGATGGAAAAATCTGAAGGGTGTCATCAGTATTCTAATGCCTGACCATTTGGTGCATGTGCGCAGACATTTTCAACTTTACGTACAGATAACAGAATCCATTAAAAAAAGATTCCCATGAGAGTATCTGAGCATCATCTCAGACCTGGACATCGCACTCAATGCATCTCACTAACCGCAAGCTGACATCATGTTGAAGAGTCACTGAGACTTTGGAGCACATCTGTTGCTGCACCAGACACTGAGGGGCATTGACAGATCGCTGTAGTTTAACTACTGATGCAAAAAGAATGCATCCAGGGGGATTTCCTCCCACTGAAGCAAACAGAAAATCCCCTTGTTCAGAGAGATTTGCCATATTGTGATCACTTCAATAGAAAAATCTTTCCTGATTTCAAAACTATTGCTGAAGTGGCATTCAGTCTCCAATACGCAAAGGCAGAGCAGTTCAGCTACTTGCGGAGTGTACAGGGCAAAGCAGGTGAAATGTTCAAAATACATGGAGTTCATTAATCTGCATGATGTGTAATGGCACCATGTGGATTGTCTGATCAGTTTGTTTGGATTTAATATCAACTTAAGATGAATAAAAATAAACCAATGAATTTATTATCATTTTTAAAAATTGAAGGGGTAAAAATTGATTATGACCACATTTCTTTGACCCCGTCAGTCAAAATGACTGACAACCAAAGAGTGTAGCGCAACCTCTGATACAGCTACAGATCTAAACAGAAATTTTTAAGCGTCAACACCGTTTGATGCAACATGAGGTGTAACAGTCGGATGCAGATAGATGGACTGTGTTGAATTAACATAACATTATAAATATGAATAGAATATTAATTGACAGTATTGATGTCACAGTAGGAACATTCAAATGTTAAGATAGCACACACATAAAAAATACAAAAAATTAATCAAAAACAAATACTTCCTATAATGCGCCACAAGGATGGGTGCCCACTGAGACTAAAAAGGTGGGGTTTTTGTTTACTGGGTGGGATAAAGTTAAGTTGCTTTTACCCCTGATCTGCTCCACACCAGAGTTCGCTTGGAACCGCTCCAAGACCACCTCTTCAGCTGGGTCTTGGTTTGCTTGTTTGGTGCGCACCAAAGTTCGATGGGTTATATTCACACCAGCCCAAAACCAAGGGAGTTTGAGTTCCTTTTATGCTAATTAAACAAAGCTGGTGTGAATATGCCCTAAAAGTCTGTTAATTGCTTTTTCAGGTCACATAAGAACCAGGAACAACATCTGATGCACTGTAGGCCTGATTTGCCTTACTTAAGGTCACTGTTTGACATTATTACACTAAAACCACTGTTGAGGTAAAAAAGTACACAAAAGGCCATGACATATTTGTAAAAATAAAAATAAAACTCTTGTTCATGATCCAAAACTGTTGTAAAAAATTCTGAGACTAATGAGACAATAGTGAAACCTTTTTGGAATGTGTGCATCCTGTTACATTTGGTCAAAAAGTTGTCAAAATGAAAGTTTTGGAGTGGTCTAGTCAAAGTCTGGATTTAAATCCAGTTGAGATTTTGTAGCATGACATTACAGGTAATTCATTTTCAAAAGGACATCCAATGTGGCTGAGTTAAAACAAATCTGTAGAGTGAGCCAAAGCTCACTTGAGCTTTGGCTCAAAGCTTCTGCACAGTGATGTAAAAAAGTCATTGTGGGTTATCACAAACACTAGATGGCAGTGGTTGGCACAACCAGTTGTTTGGTTTAGGGGGCATCTTTACATTGGCTGGTTGGCTTTGATAGTTTCCCCCTCATTATTTAATGAAGACATTATTTAAAAACAGTTTTTCATATTTACTCAGGTGACCTCTGACTGGCATTAAAATTTGTTGGACGATGTGAAACATTAAGAAAGGACATAAAACAAAAACAGAAAAAATCTATAAGGGGTAAATGCACACAATGCTTCCACACAAAAACAAAGCCTATTTTTCAAAAACATTTTGCTGTGAAAAGACATGACATTGGTAACCACATGCGTCACCTAAAGCCAACAAAATTACTTCTGTCAAAGTCAGGCGAAGATACTTCCTTTTGCAGTAAATACAGCAGATCCTGGAAAATAAATATCTTTAGTTCCAGTCTTCTGTCTAACAAGTTCTATGCCATTGCTCTATTTAAATAAACTCACGTACAACTAACACAGGTACTTTTTCTGTTGTTTCCTTGTGCACCTGTGCCTGAATGGCCTGGTACAAGAACCAGAGAAGAAAAAAAAATCAAAGAAAAGCACTTTGCTTGATGACATGGGAAGGACATGGGAGGACAACGTGCCTTTAATCCTCCTAGCACTGACTAAATAATTCATGACACCATCCAAGTGTAACTGTGGATTTAAAAAGCATTCATTTATAGTAATTGATGACCTGAAGGACCCTGTCTCACACTGTTAGTCTGGCCAATTCAAACACCTTGGCTATCTGTACTGTGATGTTAAGAACAATATTTCTTTCTGCTTTTCCTCTTTTCATCCATGACCTGCAAAGAGGAATTCATGCCAAGGACACAACTCAAGTTATTTTAACCTTGTACACAACTCAGAAATCAAAATATACTTTTTCTGTTCAACAATGTCATAAATGCACATTTGCTGTTTGCAGCATGTTAGGCTACTTAAGGCACTAACTGTCCAGCTCATTCAAAATAACAGGAGTCATTATGCTGTGCTGCTCTTTGAATGAGTGGCCCTGAGGAGGAATTTAGTTATTTGCTTCTCTTTTTTTTTACAAGGCCAAAAAATTTTACTGCATGGCTGTTTCAGTGGAAAGAAAGAAAAGCTAATCCAGTGTGGAAAACAAATAAATACCTCTGTGAAAATGTTTGTTTGAACACTTTATTAAATGTTTGCTCAGCTTGGTCCTTATAAAAACTGTTCACTTGAATTTTTTTGAGCCACTTTTGTAAAAACTATGATTTAACAATGAATGTGTGTAATTTGATAAAACAATGACTGACTATTTTAAGATATAGAATTCAAAGATGGCTTTTTTATATTTATTCTTCCTATCTATAATACAGCATTTCTCTGGAGACATTTGGGTGGATAGTAATTGCAAAATTTGACAGTTTTGAGCGCTTTACTTTCACTGCTGATATTGGGAATGGATGGCTGATTTTCTGAGATAGTCCTTTAGCTATTCCAAAGCAGTGCACCTCAATGACTTTGAACAGATCTTTTTCCAAGATTATGTATAATATATCCTTCTTGGTATAGCTTGACATGTTTCCATCTAATGTGGACGATACTGTCTGTGGACCTCTCTTGCTTTCTTAGGGGAACGATTTATACAACACACGTTGCCGGAATTGGAAGAAGACCTGACAACCCCATGAATGGAAACATCAGATATCCGACTTAAATTCATAGCCAGCTTTCTGGTTTTAAGGAATTTTGCAGATTGGACCTGTGTCAAGGCCACGGAGAGGCTCAATACAGATGTTTTGTGGATCAGAAGTCCTTTATTTGACATTTTGACACTAGCTCTAGAGGAATTGCCCATTTCTTTGAACGGCATGTCAGTCAGCCTGAAGAACACTTGAATCTCTAATCATGGGTAAAGGTCTGTCAGTTAATTGTCAGACCATGGACATTCATCAAACAGCCCATCTAACAAAGTAGCTAGACCTAAGCAATGTTTTTTTTTTTTCTTTAATCCAAACTCAGCAGGTTTATTTATTTATGGCTCTTTTAACATTAAATTAATTTAAAAAAAGAAAGACTTAAATTAAACTGGATTATAAAAGTTAGTTACCTATTTTAGTATTTTAGTTATTCATGACAACTTCATGAATAAATTGGATAGAAAAAGTGGATTATTTGAAGAAAACTGAACAATAAAATTAGTCTATTTATTTATAAATTACAACTTTAAGATTAAATTAGTTTGAGCAAAAGAGGGAAAGAGAAACAAATGTTCTCACAACTACAGTTAAAAACTTTAGTGGGGGGAGGGGATTTGGGATGAGGCTGGCACAACAAATTTTATAGATTTATCAAACTATTTTTGTGCTTTATCTTGAAACTAAATTCCCAGATTACCCTTTTCAATTCTGCCAGCCCTGCTCCCAGTCCCTTCAGACAGCTAAAGCAAGAAGATATAAGAGATTCATGCCGACTGAAATTACATGCGAGCCCACTATTGTGAAAACATTTAACAAAAGGACCAATCAGTGGTGTAGCATGTCATCAAAATGACAACCTTGCCCTCACATTGCTTGACAGGACATAAGATGGGAACAGTGTGTCTCTGTAGATTTTAGAGGTCATCAAGGATGGCCGCCCAGCTAATCTCTGACAGTCACCCTGGGCTCGATGGGGAAAATCTGTGCAAACTGGTTTTTTGGACAACTTTACTATCCACCAGCGTCCTCAAGCCCAAGAAATCTCTGGCTGCACTCTGCTCTGACGACCCAATCCTTCTTACTTTTTTCTGGCTTCGCACAGTATAAAAATAGTCTACCTCATGAGGATGAATCCTGAACAACAACAACAAAAAAAACATACATTAATCTGGTATTGTCTCTTTATTGTTTGGGGAATCATAACAGGGGGCAGCAATGACTGATCAAGGGGACTTGTGAGACTTTTGATTTTGTCAGATTTGTTATAGATGCGGATGTTTCTCCAGAGGGCAGAGTCTCATAAATCCAGAGAACACTAGTTTTGACACATACAACTTCTTAAGAGTTTTCACTTACAGCTACAGGAAATACCAAAAAAGGAGAACTACATTGCTGCTTATTTATACTGAACTGTCAATATGTCAATAAACAAAATCCTATTTTGTAGATTTTCATGCTTTATGCCTCTTCAAGAAAATACATTCTCGGCTGCAGAAATTATTAGTTATTATAGTTTTCGTATCTGTAAAGTTTTGAAATATGTCTTTAAACAGACAAATTCAAGCCGCCAAAATATCTCCACCCTGAGCTCTGGGAGAGAGATAAATCCTGGCCAGACCGGATCTTTCGTTGCACACCAAGAGAGGATATTATCAGCGAAGTTTGTGGTTTCATTGATTTCAAGACTGCAATCAGCTCCATCTGATGTAGTGGGCTGAGGGAGAATCTGCAAAGTTCCACAGTTTGCACACTGTCGCTCTGTTTGACAATAACACGAGTTTGAAATGTTTGTTCTGTGATAACAGTCATTCAAAGGAAGTCAGGGTTTATCAATTTATACATGAGTTACACTATTTCTTATCTTCTAATTATTATTCATTTTCTTTATTGATTTTATCTTGACATTTTTTATGGTTATTAATTTTCACTGTCACAATAATTTGTGGTTTATGATTCTTCTGTTAATCCAGAGAAATATATTTTAAAAGATGACCCCAATTTAATGTTCATACTACCACAACCAAAAACACACTCGTATACAAAATAAATAATTGGATATATAAAATTTGAACGCATCACATTTACAAAGGGCCCTCAGCAAAAATGATGTCTGAACAACGTATTAAGGATTTTTCCAATCAACCAATTTGGGGTGAACTGGGGTAATGAATGAATGAACAGCCTCGATTAAATCTAAGTGAGCTTGTTTTTATTTTATTTTATAACGCTTAATAATGATTGATTCTTGTTGCTGTCTTTTTTTAAACTGTGTCAACAGCAAAAACTTTTAGGTCCATGTGGATATAAAAATAAAAAGGAAAGAATCAATTGTCCTCCTTCATCCTTCATTTATCATGCCTATATTTGGGTTCCAGGTCAAACCCAAAAAGCTGAAAATTTGCTGCAAAAGAAAAGGACTTTAACCTTTTTGTTTTGAATTCTCCTTTTGCTCTAATTACACAAATGATTGGCAAAGTAACAAATGCAAAATTAGAGATTATTAAGCAATGATCTGTGTTCGAATGTCGGCATGCAATGAAAACCTAAAGGACCAAATCAAATACAAATAAGAATTTAAAAATTTTTTTTAATTAATTTTATGTATGATTATGATTATGATTATTTTTTAAATATTTTTATTATTATTATTATTATTATTATTATTATTATGTAAAGAAAATAATTTTATTTTGTGGTATTTTAAAATATGAAAATACAGTGAAGGTATACAAATATTGTCAAACAAATATTGAATATGATTATTACCCAATAATATTTTTTATCCAATTCGGTGTAGAGACTGGCAAATATTACTGTAATATCGTATACTTTTAAAAATCATGCATCCATTTGAAGTCCTTTTAGAACATTTCAAAATGTAGTCATAACATTAATATTAAAACAGCTGTCAAAATAATACTTTATATTTCTTGACCTTTTTATTTAAACTCTAAAATTTCTTTTTCTAATATATAAAGTTGTTGTTTTTTTAAATGGAGACAGCTTAGTCACATGAAGGTTTTAATCAAATTTATAGAAAAAAAAACTCACCACATCATTACACTGTTTAGTAGCACAGCAAAACTTAAGCTGCAGACACTAAGAATGGCCATTTAATGCACAAGTTATTTATTAATTAACTAAATAAATGCCATGTCTGGGATTGTTAGTCAGCACTAGAAGGCTGTAAATCTTTGGCTAGAAAACATGATTTTAGGTGGCTGTATTTGTAAAGTTCTTATAACAGAACAAAGACTTTGCAAACATCTCTTTAGCAGCAATAAACTTCCATAACCAACAGCAGTCATCCACCTAAGTGACGAGTCAACAGAAACAATCAATCGTGTCTGTTGCAATAACCATGAAAGGAAGTGCCTCCGATTTATCTTTATTAAATCAATAGGGATTTGATAGCCTTACCTGCAGTGGAGTGCTTTGCCCAGTGTTGGATCTGTAAGTGTCTAGTGCATTGGGACAGGGGGGAGATCTCTGGTTCACTTGTTGTTTGTCGGAGATGGTGTAGTTTGCTGTGTGGCTAGAAGCGACACTCCTAAGGGTCCACTGTGAATAGAGGTCAGGATAATAGACACAGGCACACAACAAAGACTGATAATCCTGTCTCGCCCCACAGCTCCCGTGTTGCAATCAGACATTTTCAGGGCAGTTAATTTGCAGTGAGGGGCACCTGAATGAACTGCGGTTGGGAAAGACTCCCAAGCTCCCATTATAGGCAGTAACCGGTGTCAATTCACAGCAATTAGACCACTCAGATGTGTCAGTAGACAGGCCTCAAATTAATAAATAAATAACGTCAACCACAAGTGCTTGCTGATATAGCCTTTTGAGTCATTTGAGTCTCCCAGTGGTCTATTTCAGAGCAGAACGCTTAGCCCTTTAAAAAGTGGTGAGGTGTGCTCTCCTTCCTGGATGTCCGGGATGACCTCTGTGTGAAAACTGTTCTTAGCAAGATGCTTGCTTAAATCATTGATTTGCACAAAACAAATCTGGCATTTAGGGAAGAGTGGCTAGAAGGACACCAATGATGAAACACAAGAGGTTCCTTTTTTTGCCTGCCTCAAAGCCATGCTGAGGAGTCAGCAAACATGTAGATGAAAAAATTATAATAAAACAAAAAACCAACCACTGCACGTATCCACCCAAATAAACCTGAAACAGAATGATGACTGCATCATGCAATGGGAGTTATGTTCTTCTGCAGGCTGCAAATAATTTGAGAATTGGGACAGAGGTTCACCTTTCAGCAGGACAAGTACCCTAATGACGGAGCCATTATTTGTCTCAACTGTAGATATATAAAAAATGCTGTTAACATAATTTGTTGCTAAGTTTTATTCCATGCTGCAAAATAGTCAAATGTTGTTTGAGCATTAGGAAGTACACGAAAACAATGTAATATAACAGGGATAAATGAGGGCACAAAATACATACCATCAGATATTAAAAGCTGTGAAACGTTAGAACCAAGGTTGTTGCCTTAGGCCCTACAGGAATAAAAGAGTAGCCTCAGGCTCGCCACTGTGTTAATATAAAAGGTTAATCACAGGCTGTAGGACCTAACTTCTCAGTTAAACCTTCATATACAGTATGTGACCATTCACTTCTTTCAAAGCCAAGTAAAATCAATATAATTTCATACGGGTATTTGTTTTAAAGTTTCTATTTAAAAAGAAGTCCACCCCACATAACTGTAGAGAGATATGAGGAAGGAATTTTAAAAACAAGGTGTGGGAAAAGGCATATCAGTAAGGTTAACAAAAAGCATAAGAGAGAAAAAAGAATACATAATAGTTTGCATGAATTCTTGCAAATGGGAGAACAAAAATGTGTTGACAATTCACTGGCAACACTCAATCAAGAGGAAGTCATCACTCCAGAATAAAGGATAGCTACGCTTTGCAGCTTGACTTCAACTGAATACCACACCTTTCAGCAATGCATAAATAATGTGTCAGCTGCCTTTGATCTGTTGGAGGTGATAACCCCACAAGCATGGACACGTTCCTCTGATAGAAGAGGCCCTACCTTGTCCAAAAATGTGTCAGCAAGCATCACACTCCCAGAAATCTACTGAAGGGGAGGCAGTGAACAAAGAGACCCCAGTGGACTATACAATGCTGTGGGAGACAAACATGGTTATTGATTCAGAAAAAAGAAAGATAAGACATTGCCTCTGGACAACACCTTCACATTCCACTCCCACTTCAGCTTGGTTTCCCATCATGAATATGTATTGTTGCTGATGATGACAAGAATAACAAATATTGCAAAAATATAATCTTCTACAAGGCATATCAGTCTTTGGTTCATGTTAATACAAACCTAAAAACCCAGGTGGAGGCCACAAGTTTGTTTATCTATAAAAACTCAACAGATTGCTTGAAGGGGTAAAAAGGTTATAAGCAGCTGATATCTTAGCTAAAGTAAACTACTGTCTTGACTTCTTTATTTGGTATAAATTTAGAATAGTTGAATAGTTGAGTATGCTAAGGTCAACTCTGAGAGTACAGAACAAATACTGAACTACAACTACAGTCTCCAAAATTTCATGACAGTTTTTTTCAACTAAAAGGTAATAAAACAATGTTTCCACAAACTGGTATGTAGTTTATATATACATATTTTTTTTTGTAATAGTTTGACTTTGGTCTGATCCTCTTCGGGTCTAGCTCTTACCTTCAGCCTCTCAGACCAACTAACACAGATATAAGCTTAATGAAAACACCAAGAAAATTATCTACAGTAAGTAAGATATTGAATGCTTATAACCCTTAACAGAACATGTATTCCAGAAAATCTATCATTTAATGTTTTTGCATTTTTTTAAAGAATAAAATAAAAATATTAAATATTAAAAGAATTAGCCTTGACTTCAAGAAGCAAAAAGATTACAATAATAGTCCAATAAAATGTGATGGTTAGCTTAGTGGTTAAGTTGGTAAAAATGTATTTATTTTTTCTCTCAGCAAAAAGAAAATCTAATTCATGACAGCTGTCAGCAACATTTTTGGGCCCCATGGTAAATTCTTTAGATTCAAGCTCCCCAAGAAATCCCAAAGGTCTGTAAAAGCTTTCCTGTGTGTCAGCGGGCCAGACTGAGTGACTGTTCCTGGACAGTCTGAAACCCTGATACAGCTGAAGAGGGAAGAGAGAGCAAAAAAAAACAAAAAACATGGCAAAGTGAGCATACAAAGCACTCTTCTGAGAGGTCAAAGCGAACACAAGTACCCCTTTCAGACTGAAAGAAAAATAAAATCCTGTGTGACTTTTAACACACCTGCTTTGACCAAAGTGCCTAAGCTGTGTGAAATGAAGGCTCTCTGTGTAATAATGGTGATATTAGACATTGTTATAATTGCTTCACGTTTCCATTTCAGATTTAAGCTGTGAATATATAACCAGAAATGGCCCGGGCCTCACAGAAGCAATTTATTTAATCCTTATTAATTTGAAGTGGTGAGGGACCTGAACAAACACTCTGGGAGAAGTATGATTAAACTCTGTTTTCACTTCATCCATTCATTTATTTTTTAATTACATAAATAGAACAGAATATTCATTGTTCTTTTAAAAGTTGTTAGGAATAGCAAATGCATGCTTAGTTCGTTTTATCCGACAAGGAATGAGGCTGAAAGCAGGTTGGGGTTAGCCCTGGGAACTTATTAGCAGAGCCTCCCCGGTGGGTGAACTTCCTAGGAAAAGGTAAGAGAGGCTCTTCCTCTTCAGAATTGCCTATAATGCCCCGAGCATCTTGTCTTGGTGTGGAAATACTTCAAACTGTGGACCCTTAATGAAACATACTGGCGAGGCACTGCACTGATTCACATAGAACATGAATAACCCATATGAGTGGACCCAGTGCTCAGTCTCACATTATAATCACATCTTACACAGCAGAATTCACTAATGAAGACATACATTTAAAAAGTAACCGTATGACTCAGTAGTGCATACAGAAGGACATCTGTCAGTAATGCATAGAGAGAATAAATATGAAAACTGCTTTGCAGCTTGGACAAGCTTAGAAGTTTAACCAAATAAGTGAAAGAGCATGTTCCCCATATAAATGGTTCAACAGAAAGCTTCAGAGTGGGGTGTGCAATTTTTCTTCTTTCTTCAGGAAGAATGACGGACTGAACATAGCTGTAAAATTATGAAATGTGATTTTAAGACAGCAGAACAAACACACAAGGCACACAACCATTTTCTAGAAATATATTCACTTTACAGTTTTGCTTAAATATGTTTACTTATTGCAGTACCATCTTCCATCCATCTATCGTCTATACCTCCATACCATCTCCAACGGCCATTGAGCGATAGATGGCATACACCATGACATGGCATTAGTTCATTAAGTATAATTTCTTTAAACTTAAATGAGGTTAAATTCATGTTTGCTTTTTGCTTTATGAAATCATATGTGACGAGCAAATTGTAATCTAGTTTTTTACTTTGAAATGTAAATCAAGTATATTGCAAATCTCCATATGATCGCTACTAATGTACTTTGTGGCAGAAGAGATAGTCTTTTCAAAGATAAACTTACCACTTTTTAATAAAGTTACTAATATAAACTGAATATATGGTTTCCTCAAAAATTGCAATAGATCTTTTACCTCCTATCTTTTGTTTACATAACAGTAAATAGGTTAATTATTGTACACTGACTCATATCTATACAGACACTTTCCGAGAAAATTAAAATATCATGAAAAAGTTTATTTATTTCCATAGTTCCATTCAAAACGTTAAACTCTCTATAGATTATAGATTCAGGACCCACAACTTAAACGATTTCAAGTATTTAGTTGTTTATTTGTACATAATTTGGGCTTCCAGCAAATACAACGCACGAAATTGGGAATTCAAAAAATTTGAATACGATGAAGAAATCACCATTTACTTCTCAGTTTTTGCAGAAAAAAAGAAAGAAATTAGGATCACACCAAATCAATCAAAATATGGTACTTTCAAAACGATATGTCAATCTTCGATACTTGGTAGGGAATCCCTTTGCCTTAATCACTTAATGTGCCGTGGCATTGAGGCAATCAGTCTGTGGCATTGCCTGGGAGTTATGGAAGCCCAGGTTTCCTTGATGCTTGCTGTCAGCTCTTCTTTGTTTTTGGGTCTGGTGTCCCTAATTTTCCTCTTGATAATACCTCATAGATTCTCAATGGGGTTTCGGTCCTGCGAGTTGGCTGGCCAGTCAAGCACTGTGATCAAACCAGGTGTTGATTCTTCTGGCGGTATGGGCAGGGGCCAGGTACTGCTGGAAGATTAAATCTGCATCTCCATACAGATCCTAAGCAGAAGGAATCATGAAGTCCTCTAAAACATTATGGGAGACTGATGCAGTGACCTTGGATTTAAGAAAGAAGAGTTTTCCAACACCTGCATCGGACATTGCACCCCAAATCATGACTGACTGTGGATCTTTCACTCTGGACCTCAAGCAGCTTGGGTTCTGTTGGGTTATGTTCCTGCCAGATTCATGAATCTTCTCTGTTTGATAATCCGCTGAAGCTCTTCTACTGGTGCATCTTCTCCTGCCACATTTTGCCCTTCCACTAGACTTTCCATTGATATGCTTGGACACAGCACTCTGTGAACAGCCAGCCTCCTTAGCTGTGACGTTTGTGGCTTACCCATCCTATGGAGAGTATCAATGTTGGTCTTCTGGCCAGTTGTCAAGTCTGCAGTCTTCCCTATATTGAACCTAACTGAAACAATTGAACCAAAGTTAAACCATATTTTGATCGATTTGATGTGATCCTAATTTCTTTCTTTTTTTCTGCAAAAACTGAGAAGTAAATAGTGATTTCTTCATCGTATTCAATTTTTTTGAATTCCTGTTTTCGTGGGTTTTATGAGCCCATATCATGTACAAATGAACAACTAAATACTAGAAATTGTTGAACTTTGGACCCTGAATCTATAATCTATGGAAGTTTAATATTTTGAATGGAATTATGGAAATAAATAAACTTTCCCATGATATTAAACATTTTTGGAAAGGCTCTGTGTTTGAAGTTTAATAACATGTAATTTCGCAATGAGAGCATCCTGGTTAAATAAAGGCTTTATTATTTGTATTATTGTAAACTCTTTCCTGGATTTATAATCAATACAAAATATAATTATCGAGAACTATAATTTCTGCTGGAACAAATAAAATATGTGATCCAGGCTACTAAAAAAGATGTGACAGGGTTGCGATTATTGTTAATTGTCCACATATACATGGGCTGTGACACTAATCTTTGGATCATCCAAAAGGAGAAATATAGATATGTGCGAGAGCGCTGAATGGATTAGGCAGGGTTATCTACCTCCTGTGGGTACATGGCCTGAGTCATGCTGAGAGCTGCAGGAATTCTCTGGAAGTCTGTTTAGGATGGAGAGGATTTGGCTTTACTTGTTGCATTGTTCTGAAAGAATCCAAACAAAGCAAACAGCATGAGGTCCGTTTAGGAGTACAGTCCATTTCTGTCATTTACCACCACCCTCTAATATAACCAATACAATACAATACAATACAATACAATACAATACAATACAATACAATACAATACAATACAATACAATACAATTATGTTAACAATATATTTATTCAGTTAATTTAAGTACTTTAAAGCACAATTTGTTCATAACATAGGGGAAAATCATGACAATTTAGCATCAGTTGTAACTTTTATTTAAACATTCCTGTTATACAGTAGAAAGAGTGGCAAAAGAAAGCTTTTATATCAACATTTGACTAAAAGTTCCAAGTGTAAAATCTCTCTTTACTTTCTGTAGTTTGTGGAAAAAAAAGGTTTTGAAAAACATTAATGAAACCAACTATATATAAGATACAGCTGATGCAATGATCCTCAATGATAATGATATCCAGTATTTTATTTTAGCTCCTGTTACATTTTCCCTAAATTATATATTCTCTGTTTTGCATTTTGCACATGTTTGTATAAATTATTGTCAGTTTAAGTTGCTCAAGGGCAACAGTTTTTGTAAACAGACAGCCCTTTGGCTTATCAAGTCTATAATTGTTGCCCATCTGTTTTATTTAGTCTGATCTATAACTTGGATAGCAGTTTTTAAAATGTTTTAAATGTTCCACAAATTTTACAATTTGTTGTCTTTTCAAATGTTAAGTTTTAAACTGATCCTAAATTAAATGTAAAAAATGATATGTAGAAAGTATGACAAATGTAAAAAATATATAGTTTATATATATACACATTTTATATATATATATATACACATTTTATATATATATATATATATATATATATATATATATATATATATATATATATATATATATATATATATATATATATACATTTTATAAAAAATGTCTAACCTGAGAGTTTTTTGTTGTGTTATGTTTGTAGATCTAATTTAGGTAATTATCAAATCACTTGAAGCACTAAGTGATTCCAGGGTTAATTAAATTATCTATAGTTACACTGAAGTGTACCAAGAAGTTTTTGAAAAGTTGTATGTAGATGGAATTAAAACGGTAGTATAAATTGGAGTTTTACTGCACCTAATCAACACTGGCAGAAGTGTAAATGGCCTGTACTTGTATAGCGCTTTATTTAGTCCATGAGGACCCCAAAGCGCTTCACACTACATTCAGTCATTCACCCATTCACACACTTATTCACACACTGGTGATGGCAAGCTACATTGTAGCTACCACCACCAGTAGGGAGTAAGTGTGTGTGTGTTTGTTCATCATGTTGTAAATGTAATATTTTTGCCTTGATCTGTGTTTCTTTCTAAATACTGCAGAACTTGAATCCAATATGAAAAAAAGTGATTTAAATTTTTTTGTGACAAACCCATTTCCTGAATCGTACAAGACCAGGAAGACTAAGTTGCTCATACCAATATCAAATGTGTCCTTTAGTCGACAGATTGTTTGTAATGCCCTTAGAAGTCCAGGGTGTGGTGACAGAAGCTGAGAGGGTGGCTCTATCTGACAAATCGAGGGTATATAAACAAACAACATTTAAGATTTTAAAGTATGAGAATTTAGTTAAAATAACATTTTTGACAGGAGATCTCAGTGTGGACAATTTCTTCTTTAGAAAATGATTGAGGCAACATATCTCAAACAAGCCAGTACTCACAGAACCAAATATATATTTACATCTTTAGTTATACTCAAATGTGCCGTCTTCTGAATAAACGAATAGGTAAAAGTTGTTTCCATAATTTTACTAGTTTTCTAAACTGAATTTTAGCACAAGAAAATTATGACATTGCTTTATCAAAAAAGTAAAACTTTACCATAGTACTTTGTTGAAAAGAAAATGTAAAATGTTTTCAGTGACCACTCTCTGAGAGTATATAGCATATTATCTAATCCATAGCCTCTTTTCATATATACATCACACATTTCCTACTGCTGGCAATAATATACACTTAGAAATCAAGCCGTAACATACAAGTTTGTAATATGTTGTTAATCTTTGTAGCAAATATTATGTTGTCTTAGATATCTTAAGATATAAAATAAGTCATTATTTAAATCTCTCTCAAGAAAGACTCAGTTAGCATCTGATATACTCCAACAAGTGTCAGTTTTCAATTTAAAATCCATGGTTTCTTGATTTAAAGGGAGCTGTGAGAATGATAGACATACTTTTGACTGGATGTCATTTTTAAGTATTTTATGTTATAGAGGTTTTCCACAATCAATTATCTATTTACTGTCTCGTCTGATCCTTCATCTTTGAGAATTACCATCAAATCCTCTGCATGCTCGTTCTTTGATAAGTTTGCATTTGATTTTTGAGTGGGCCTCTCTTTCTGTTCGTCTCCCTCACAGGAGACCAGCTCCCTTGGATTACGACTGTCTCATCCCTTCCGACGTAAATCTCCATCTCATCCTCCACAAGCCCAGCATCTGTCAGAATGATCAATGCTTTGGTTCCTGACTCAAGGAACAGTTTCCACTGAGCAAGATATGGGGACTATATATTGATATTCTTTCCAGAATGTCTTCTTTCATATATTGTACCACTTCTTTTCTTTTTTTAACCATACCTTTTCAGTCAAAAAGTTCAATGTGCACATTGGCTTTTAATTCTAACATATGTGTCCATTTTTATAGAGGTAAAAATTATTTTACCAACCAAACAAAAGTGCAGATGACCTGAAAACTGCTATATCAAAACAACCAGAGATTCCATTATGCAAATCTGGTCACAAACTGATCACCTCCATGTAATGTTGCATTGCTGCAATAAGTAATGCAAAAGGAGCCCAACTAATATTGAATGCATAAAAATGAACATACTTTTCAGAAGCCTGTCATTTCTGCCTAAAAAATGCTTTTTTATTGATCCTATACAATATTCACATTTTCTGAGGAACAATGTAGGATTTTGGTTATCTCTAAGCCATATTTTTCAAAAATACAAGAAATAAAGGCTTGAGATACGTATGTGTATATTTAATCGCAGAGCCTGTAAACAACTGAGAACAGCTCATGCAGAATGACATAAGAAATGCTTTTTGATTTTGGGAAATATTTCATTGGTCACATGCATTTTCTGTGTTGTCAAAACCCAATTTAATTTGTGTGTCAGTGTGCAAAAAATCAACAACAAAAACAAAATCTTTAAAGGAGAAGCTCAGTGTTTCAGCTGAACAACCTAAGATTGATCAAACAAATGAGAAACATCTACTATCTTTAAAACATGCTACAAGATATCTTCACATCTTAGTTTTAATTTTAGTTGCATCCTAATTTAAAATTAACGGTATGGAAGGTATATGGTAAATAATTAAAATGTGGTCTCAGTCTTTAAGACTTTCCTAAAGCTCCACATTACATATACATGTCCATATACATATATGTACATATACATGACACATTCTTTTATTGTGTGGGACAAGCAAAGATAAAAGAAAAAAAGTTAAAGAAAGCTTTCATTTGTGTCATAAACTAAAACTGAGTGTGATTTGGGTGATTTCACCTCAATATCGTGCCGCAGCCATACCTGTACTTAAGGTACTTAAAGCTGACTGGAGAGCTAGAATTGTAATATAAGCTAAAGAGTTATCTTTAAATACTCTAAATGGGGTAAATTTATATATATATATCTTTGCCTCTTTTCTGTATATGGATTTGTACAAATCCTCATTTGCTGCCATTGCTGCCTTCAGACAGTATTTTTTTTTTTACATTTATATTAGTTTCTTATGTCATACATACAGTGGAGGTGATGTTTCTGACATCATAATGGCCTTCATTGGAGACTATTTTCCATCTTTTATAACATAAAGTTAGACAAAAAAAAATTGTTTCAGATTTTGAGCACCAGATATACCAGCCTGCCATAGATTTCTTGGAAATGTCAAAAGGCAGCTCTTGTATATCATGTACAGTCATATTCAATAAATTGGAATATGACTGTATGATGGCAGCATGACTCCAATAAGAGTCATTTGTTAGTATGTTTTCTCAGTAAGTATGTTTTGAAAATAGCAACCTTTAAGCAGTTAATCAACTTTTCTTCAAACCCATATTTTCATTAATAATATTTTTTTTATTGGTCTGTTTTAATATTCTAATCTTTAATGTCCTGTTTTCATTAGCTGCAAGCAGAGAATCATCTCAATCAACAAAAAATAAAGGCTTAAAAACATCCATCTTTGTGTAATGAATCTATATAATGTGTTTCACATAGTGAATTGAGTTATGACATAAATGAACTTATCAGTAATGTTCTGATTTTGTGAATATGACTTTAGCGCGCACATGTGCAATCAGGGCTACAGTAACAACGCAACTGGGACCAACATATCACAGCCGTGACCCAACAATAACATTACTTAATCTCATATAATTTGCTGTTCACCATGGGATGTAGGATAAGTGGAGCTGAAAGGCAAACTTAAGACATAATTTAATGTCTGATTAATTAGAGTAATAACTGTTTGACCACTTGGGGGCACACATGGATCATCGAAACTTTATTTCCAAATTGTCGGTTGATGCTTCTTATGAAATTAATAATAAAACAAGACAGCCGTATATCAGAAAAGTAATGTACCCGGTCATAGCTGTTATGGAAAGAAAATATCTTCTTCCTTCCATGAGGATGAGGCTGAAATCTGGATCGGCATTTCTTATGTTTTTATTACGGCCAGTCTTATACATGAGCCCATTTGGGCCAACGCTCGAACTCTCTTGCACCCCAGATCATGTCTGCCTTCTGCAAGCAGCTACTGCCTTCAGTCTCCTAATGTTATACCTTCATTGCCAGGTTAACCAAAACACTCGTCACAGAGTATTTGAATGGCCTCTTAACTGACTCAATTATCTATTATTATGTTATGTTTCCTAGATTCCTTTACTAATATGTAATCAATCAATTAATTAACATAGCCTTGAAATATTGCTGTAACAGTCTTGGCCACGCCTCCGTAGCGAGTTAGAGTTGGAATATCAAGGAAATGTTTACACTGCCCAGCCCTCTCCCTCTGCACATCCCTCGGTCCACCAGGCAATGCCTCCATTTGCCACATTTCTCAAGCCGAAAATGTAGGTGTAGTAGAAGGGTGAGTTTCTTTTTAACTAGAGGAAACTGAGGATGCTTTAGATGTCCTGGGTTTTTTGTGGACTTCTGGATAAATCATTGATGCACATTTTGGAGTAATTTGGGTTAGTTTGTCACTCCCATTACAGATTCGCCACAGTTACATGAGTTCTCCTGGAGTCTTAAAAGCTTAGAAAGGGCTTTACCACCATTTTCAAACTGATATGTGTACTTTCTGTCTAATCTATTATTAAAATCCTTTTGATTATGTTTTGCTTTATGATATCTTTCAGCCTACTTCCTTGAATTACCCTGCTGTTAAAGGGGGCTATACAAATAATATTGCCTTGCCTTGCCTTACTTCATGTTATCAGATGGGTTCTGTTTAATTGATTTACTGGTTAAGCATGGATAGGACCTGGTTGTGGATAGTGAAATTAAATTCAGCTTTTCAAAAAATGTGGCTAGTTTCAGTTACTTCATGATTTAACAAGGGGGTAATAACTTTTGGAAAACAGTGTTTTATTCATCTCAATAAATAAAAATAATTTAAAAGTTGCATGTTGTATTTACTCTGGTTATTTTTCTGAAATTAACATTTATTTCCACAATTGAAACAGAAGTGTGGCAAAAAGGTGGAAACAAAAGATATCTGTTAGGGGGGAGAAATAGTTTTTTTTTTACACAGCACTGTACTTACACTATGTTTGAGCAACTTCATTAATACATCTTTTTAGGGGATTTAATCTATATCAGACATGATAAAATCACTTTCCACACATCCGTCCTTACTGTGAAAGTAAAATTACATTATAAAACAGATAAATGCCAGTCATAAAAGGTATTTATTTGCTCTCAGCACAGCTTCCCTGATGCCACATGTGCTGACACAAACTTACTAGAAAGGCACGTTAATTTAACAGCGAGCAATATTTCAAAAACGCACAACAGTCCTCAGAACAGCCTTTTTGAAAACCTATTAGTTCACACTGCTGATGTACACAAGCAGCTATTAACCCTCTCAGTGATTCTCCAGAGTTAATTCCTAATGAAAAATAAATTGAGTTGCTCCCTACACTTTCATAACATTTCCCCCTCAAAATAAATGGGCTTCTTTATGAGAAAAGACACACTGTTGTTAATGATTTTATAAGCAGGGAGCCCACCTGACATGCTATTTTCTATTACTCTTCTTTATTCAATTTGCAGGGCTCGCTGCAGGTGACCTAACCTATAAAAGGGCACTCCAAATTAAATTATCAGAGCTCCTTGAAATTTTATAAATTCAGAACTGGTCTCACAGAAGGGTCTCAAAGCAGAAACTAATGGCTTCACCTTTAGCTCTGAATAAATCAATTGCACCAAAGGTTAGATCATAACATCATGCCAGGGCCTATCAATGCCGTTTTTAACATCATAACACACAGTCATTTTGGGAGTGTGAATGGCAGGTGTATGAGGTCATCTGTGAAAAAATATGTCTTTGTGTAACTACATCTGTTTTAAAGCCCACTCACAGTGCAAATACATGTTACAATAAATTTTAAAAAAAATGTTTGTTTACAGCCTGATACGTTTTATAGGCTTTTCAGGATTAGCTATATGTACAACCCTATGCAAAGCCATTTTATTTGAACCTATAGTTGCTAAATTAAACCAATCAAAAAGGGATATTATTAGTTGCAAACATAGTTACAATAAGGACATGATATGACTGTTTACTTAGTGCGCACAAACCGTTTAGCAACTGGTTTTCTCCAGGTTACTCCAAAATTTCCTTGCTAGATCATAGATTAAGTGAGAATAACCTATTTTTTGCTTTAAATGTTTTGTCTGAATCTTTGTCAGTATTTTCAGACGTGCATTGTAAACCAGTTTTCTTATTTAGTTTTATAATTACAGGTTTGAAACACCCTCAATCATGGGATAGTGTTATGACTACATGAATAAATAATTGATATTTTTGGTTTCTCTGAGTCTTAAACAAAATGTTTTAGCTAAAAATAATACAATCCAATTTTATTTGAGCTGTCAAACGTGTCATGTCCCTTGACCACTTAACCAGTCCCTCACAATCTAGCATGAAGGCTTTTCTCAACTGAACTTTTTTGTTTACACTGTATGATGAGATACATTTGCCTATTTTGGACTAAAGTTTTACAACACTTTTTTTCCTTCCCACATTGGATCTGTCCTCAGAGTCACTTAGAAACTTAGTTTAAGTGGCTTTACCCTCACATTTGTTGGTTCAGTAAGTGATCAAAAGATGGAAACCTCCAGACATCCAAAGCCTTGGTAAACACTGATAGTCTGCATTCATTCTCAGAGTGACCTTTAGCACACTGAACTACCACTGGAACAGAAGTCAACCTTTCTTAGGGAAAGAAATGGTAAATCAGGCTTTACACTAGAGATGCTGAAAGGTTCAAGCCGTTTCCAGATTCGGAATTCTTTCTCCAGGTATTCTTTCCTCTCCCAGATTAAAGTAGATGTTAAATAATAATAGGCTGTAAAACCCATTTCCATCAATAAATGCTGCATTTAAGATAAATCTATCAGGCTTTATTCATTGAGGAGTTATCATACAATCAAATATGACAAAAATATTTTTTTACAGAAATAAAACAAGAACTAATCAACAATGACTGATCCCAAAAATCCTGAAATAGGTAAATTATTTTAATTATTACACAGCTAGAAATAAATGCCATTAATATCTAGAGCATAAAAAATTGTCTAAATGTTCAATTAGTTGTCATTACGGTTTCCTCTTCTTGTAAAAATGTAAAATAAAAATGTGTTTTATATTTTCTTTGTATTTAGTATTACTTTGTCAAATGTTTGCATGTGTGTTTTATTTAATAAAATAATCAGCAGACAGCCCCCAATCTTATGTTTCATTCATTTAAGTGTTTATTGAGCTTTGCATTGATTCTAAAAATATGAGACTAAGAATATAGAGTTCACTCCCTGGAAAGTCATCATACAAATTTATTTTGAGTTTAGAACACTGATGGATTAATTCATCTTTAAAAATGTATTTGAAACTTAATCAAGCTACTTTTATTGATAATATGATTGATTAACTCAAATTATTGTCAAATATATCCCCCTTGAAGGAAGTAAATTAATGAAATGTATTCAATTACTTCCTTTAAGGGGGTTTGACAATAATTGGAGATTGGATTCAGAACAAAAGCTTAATGTAAAAGCAATATTACGAATTGTATTTTTGTGCAATGTTGGAAAAATGGCAGTCCACAACTTTGTCACCTCCATAGGATCCCCTTTATCCTTGAAAGAACTCTCACAAGCTCTTTCCAGTGTCATTTTGTTCCAGTTGGTAATCTAACAAGAGGTTGGTGGTAGAAAAATAGGCTCCAATCAGTAACACTTGTTGCACCTGAGAACATGGAAATTTCTTATTTCTTTCTCTCAGAAAATGGAAAACATTGTCTGGTAAAGTAGTCGGGAATATGGATAGGATCACTCAAGTGTGTTCAATCTGAGTCAGGACAAATGCTTTTATGAAGCAGTCGAGCGTGAAGGAAATTCATTTGTAAATTGCACCCCATCTTTGGAGGAATTGCTCTCTTTTTTCCCCAAAGTCAAGTCTTGACAAAGAATTGACACATAACAAAGACTGTTTCACTCCTGTAATTTGAGTGTAGTGTATTTTGGTATTTGTTAGTTGTGCAATAAACCAAAAACAACTTTCTTGCCAAATCTGTCTTAAATTTGTGTCTTCATAAGTTTAAAGCAAAAACCTGATTTGTTTTTTTTTCTGCTAGATAATTGCTATGCGACTGCTTTTAAGTTTATAATATTTTCATAGCGCTAAATATTACCCTCTGCTTTTATTTGATCATTACTGAGCATCCACTTTAACTTGAGAGCTGTAGAGCGTTTAAGGTCCTTTCATCTGTTTTTTCTCTTGGGCTTTGTCTTTGAGTTGACTTGATCATGGATGTAATAAACAGAAAGACAACACCTTACAGGAAATATGCAAAATTGTCCCCAACCACTGAAACAAATGTGTTGTGCGACTAACTTGTAAGACTTTAAACCATAAACAGTTATTGATTACTTTTATCGATGTTTCATTAGAAAACAAATGGCAAAAAAGCAGGAACAATTAACATAAGTAGTCTTGATACTGCCTTTCTAAATATTATTGGTTAAAGTTAATCTAAAGGGTGTTCTTGCTGATAAGCATTGCATTTACCACTATTTGCTCACCCAAGGTTTTTCTTCTCCAGATGTAAAACTACTCTTTATCCAAATATAGATAAGTGCCCAACTCAGGTGAGAATGGCTGGATTTTGAGCTTACTTAATTTCCTTTTAAAATGTTGTGCATGTTGATGGTAAACCTTAGGGAGAAGGTTGTGAAGCACTGATTACTTCCCCACAGCTAATAAAAGGAATATTTGCTTTATTTCTCTAAAGCTCTGCAGCCTTCCATCTAAAATCACAAATTTGATTTCAACATTCTCAATGGCGACAATTATTATCCCATGGAAATAATATCTTAACATTAATAATTGTATTTTTAGCAACAGCTTAAAATTACATTGATTAAAATACCCTGATAAACTGAGTAACAAATGCAGAAGCCAATCTGCGGGTTCTAAGAAGATGTACTTTGTTATTTAAACTGAAAAGTGCCCTTTAACATGTTTTTATGTTTTTACTCTGAAAACCTAAATAACTGATCAATTATTGCAAAAAGCCATAACAATAAAGTGTGTGACCCATTCTCAGGAAGTGACTATAAAATAGGACAGGAATTAACAATTTCTAATGTATATGCGCAATAAATTGAAATACATAGTTTAACAGAGCTAAGATTTATTCAAAACATTTCACTTTTAAGTGTTGTTTCTTACCATATATGTATTAAAAACACTTTTATTTACATAAATCTAGCTTTGCTAATGGAAGTATTTTTTAGTTAAAAAGATCATCACTATAAGTTGTACCCTATCTAAGAAATAGTAAAAAAATTTACTTTTTAGTACTAAGGAATATCTACCTTTCAGACAATGAAAAAGGTACAGATAGTTACCCTAAGGTCCAATATTTGTCCTTAGACTGTGCTAATGTCTTTGTTGTACTTAGGGACACTGTAATTGACCACTTCCGTACCCATATTTCTGACAGTATATCATAAGAATTCATCCAAATATATTTCACATGTAGTAATGGCCAGAATGTTAACACAATTATTAGGACACAGGACGGGGTGCAGTCAAAAGAGCTATGGGATATTGACCCACCTGCTGAACTGCCAATGGATGATGAGGGACCATTTTGGATGGGCAACTGATATTGGAATGTTCCGTGTTATATTTTGAACTGTAGTGACTTATTGTGAAAGTGGATAATAAGTTTATTTATTTAATTTGTTGAGCAGGAAAAATAAATTTGACATATCTTTCTAGATTTATATAATTTTAGAATAATCTTGGATTAGTAGTTCACACAAAGCTAACTTGTCTTCAATGGTAGAGTGACGATATTTCTGTAACTTCTGGTCATTTAATCAGATGATGTGATTAAGACATTGAACTTGGTTTTGTTAGCGAAGGAGGAGCCACATAGCCAACTAATGCATGATGATACTACTACCATCTTTCACTGTGCATTTTGCTGTTGTCTTTGGGTCATACTCACCTTTTGAAATTAAAGCCCAATCTTTTGTGATTGGTTTCTTCAAGTATATTCCCCCACAAGGTTTGGAGAGTGGATTTTTACCTTTGACAAAAGCACTCCAGCTTTGCCGACTTACTTCCAAGTCCAAGCAAATGGTAATTGCTAGAGCTTGTTGTGACGGGAAGAATGCAACCAATCTTTTTTTGTGCTGATTTGTGCCTCTTGGAGGCGCAGAGTGTGATATTTTTCACTCACAATAGATGTAACGAGACGTTAAGAAAAATAAAGCACTATGGGGTTTTGGCAACATCTAATTTTAGGACAGTTTTTTCATGACACAAACTAGTGATATATGGAAGCTGGGGCTGTCAAACGATTATAATTCCTAATGTAATTAATCACAGGGTAGCTAATTAACTAAGATTAATCAACATCCCTAAATGTGACTGAAAATGCAAAATTTTCTGTGTAAATGGAAATACAGGAGAGGCATGGAACTTTTGTTTTGAACTCCACTATCACATTTACATGTGGACCTTTTAGCCTATTCATGCTTGAACTAGTTGCAAAGGCAAACTAACTGGTTAACATTTTCTGAATGTAAAGCTGACTGTTTCTTCTGAATAATAGACAGATTGTTTGTTTATCAACACAGTGGATGCAGAAGCAAATGGTGTGACAACAGCCCTTTACATAGCTCCAGTTCCCATTGTTATTATTTGGAGTTATCTTGCAGTTGCAGTGTTGGTTAACGATGTTAGCTTATTTGTTAGCCAAGAGGAGGCTTACCTGATATGAAGTGATCACAGCAGATTGTTGCATTTCTAATCATCTTTTCAATTGCTTCTTGTGATAGCTTGCAACCACAGACATATTTTGTTTGCCTTGAAAGGGGTGTGAGTCAATGTAATTCTATAGAACTTGCATGTTTTGTTGTTTTTATCAAAGCGGTTTGTGCATCCAACAGCACAACAAGACATGATGGCATCTCTTTCTGCAGACAGTAGAGCAGGGAGTGACATAGACCAATAATCGCTCTATATGGTCTGTGACTGAGAAGAGACATTCACATGGAACCATGGATGCAGTTCGGGTCAGACATGCTATTTACGTGGCAAGGACAGAACGCAGCACTGGTTGAATTGTGGGTTAAACTGGGCGGGTCATTCTGTGCATGAGTCAACGTTTTAGAAAAAATATTGTGTTAATCCTTCAAATTAATCAACCTTTTGACAGCCCTAATGGAAGCATGTACAAATTTTCTTTTACACATTGCATTTAGTCAGCTCTCAGGTGTATATATGTTATGATTTTATTGCATCATGTTGAAGCATCATCTTCTCTTTTACTACCATACAGAGAGCAAAGTACATTTAAAAGTCATACCATTCCAGTTATAACAGTTGGAACATGGGCGGACAGGAGCATCAAAATGCTCATCTTCATACAAAACCAAGCATATTTATAACCCTGTCTAGGGTAAATGTGCTGATAGAGTTTACCCTTTAAAGTAATTAATTTTTGTTTTTTGTTTTGTTACTTTCATGTATATTACATGTTTTTGACTATGTTTAGGATGGAGGGCACATCTCTCAGTAAGAGAAAAACATCTTTCACATAGGTACTGGGATGTTTTTTGGAACTTTTAAAGCTGCAGTCCGGAGAATATATTTATGGATCAAAGTTTTAAAAATCTTTAAAATGATAGTGGGGTTCAATACTATGATAAAAGACTAGTGCTCCACAGCACTTGTTATTTTTCTTAATCCCACCTTCCTCCCGTAGACCCCTATGCATTTCACACTGAGCGCCGAAGTTTTTTAGCCAATAGAATTCGAGTTTCCGCATTGTCGGCTGTCCGTCAACTTGCATGCGAATCGCGCAAACATGTGAACATGGGGCCGCGCACACAGACCGCTCCGTGTCTTTCCGTTTACAGTCACCATATTGTGAGAGAGCATCAGTCATGCAGAAGTAGTTCACCTCCGAAATGTCCATAGCAAAAATACAACCGGGTGGTGCTCAATAGCTTGCTGCTTACTTCTCTGACTCGCTGTCTCGCCACAGGTGATGCGCTTGCACAACTGCTGCGGTAGGGCTGGAGGGTGGGGAGGGGGGAGTGTTTTCAAAAAATCTCTCCCCCTCAAATACTCCGGACTGCAGCTTTAATGTAGAAAGTTAACAATCAAGTGTGCTTCAGAATTTAGCTTTTAAAACTTTCAGCAGTTGGGTGGTGAAAATGAATGTCTCCTTACAAATTTCTTCTGTTTTTGCTTTTATGTCACATTTAAATGTTTCATATAATTAAATAAATTTTCACATAGACCAGAAAAAAGTATTTACGAAACACAGTTTAAATTGGATTGTAGTCCAGACAAGAGCACTCAAAAACCATTTATTTTGACATTCAGATGTGGATTTTCCAGGTGTTTAGGATTTTTATCCTGCTGCATAACCCCCCAATGAAGAAACCTGTGAGCAGCATGCAGATTTTGGTACATTGTGGATGCTATTAGCTGTTTTTCTAACTGTTGTTTAAACACCCTTTTGTGAATTATACTGCTATATAAATACATTTCATTAACTTTTAGTGTCTAAACGTACAGTCATTTGAACACCTACTGTAAGATGACAAAAATGATGTCAGTTACTTAAGGTCACCCATATGGCTTGTAAAATACTATAGGCATTGTGGAGGCCTGTCAGAGGATATTCTTGATTATCTTGTTTTTCAATTACCAAAAACAATGACAAACAAAAATGTATAAATCCCAGTTCTAATTCTAATCACAGTCATCCTCTCTTTCAGTAATACAAGGCAGAGGTTGCCTCAGCTTTAAACTGGGTATCCCCTCCTAAGTCGGTGCAGGCTCTTCACTTGAAGTTTTAATGTTAGCCCCCCCCCCCCCCACACACACACACACATACATAGGAGTTGGCATGTGTGAACCCGAGCAGGAAGGATAGTTTGTGTAGCTTGTGTATTGAAATATTCAAGAGTTCCTTGTTTATGAGACAGTTGCTGCCATCTGCGCCCCTGAGTTCAGTCCTCCTATCATGGCAGAGCATAAGGCCAACATTAGAACAAAGACGCTTGAAAAGTGTCAAAATAGATTCTCCGCTCTACTCTGTAAGGCAAATCTCAATATTGCCTGAATAGCATAAACAACACTTCTCCTTTGCTTAACCACACATAAACGCAGAAAGGCCTGCACCTGTAGGATCTGAAATTTCCATATCCATGAGAGAGGAAAGGAAAAGAGGAAACATTTACACAAGGCTGCCTGCAGACTTTTGAAGCAATCTTTTCTGTTAGATGTCACAATGTTATTGTGGAGCAAGCATGCTCCTGTAGGCTTCACAGATTCCTCGGTAAATGAGGGATTTTAGGAGACAAAAAAAGCGGAGGAGGAAGGGTGCAATCAGTCCAGGTTTGTTCTAGGCAGCATCACTTCCTTCCTTACCGCCAGGAGTGTGTCAGAGCGAGACATTCAAATGTGGTTTTCACCCAGCACTTTCCCAGGACACTAATGCGGAGCAATTCTAGTGGTGTCATTCAAAGCAGCTGCCTTTCTCAGCAATAAACTAAACGCCTTGCCTAAGCAATTCAAACCGCCTCCTGAGATTGCAATACAGTCAGCAAAGAACTTATCTTTGAAGTGACACTATTCATCAATGAATGTGTTTGTATGCCAAAGAGAAGAAGGTGGTTTGAAAAGACCCTCAGCTACACCTGAATGGCTACTCTTCCCATTTGACGACTGTCACTTTCTCACATTTTGTTAATTTTTACCTGTTTTGTATCTGGTGTGCCAGTTGGATTCTCTACTGGAACAGCAATTTATAGTATTGATGGATTGACAAGAACTACAGAACTGGAAATATTTTCTATTGAAATAACCTTTTGATAGGAAAAACTTTGTTTTGATGGGTCAGAAGCCCACCAAAACTAAATAGCACAGAGCCCTGCTCATTTTCTTGACAGAGAAAAGGGTCATTAGTCCATGACAGATGTCAAAGAACCAAAAAATAGAAAGCACTGCTTTATCACTTATCTTCAAAGGCACACTCTGAATGTGACCATGGCACAAAGGGTTTGAAAATTCTGTTTATATTGCCATTTTATACAATGCCACAATTACTTGGGCCGTAGTCATAGGAATAAATCATGTTTTAAGGCAGTGTGTTTGGAAATATGAATACAGCACACTGTATAGTTGTTAAACGGCTTCATTAATAGAACATAGCTTCGTCAATAGATTGCTGTTTTAAAGGGAAATGTGTCAAAAGACCAGACCTTATAAAAGGAAAAAGTCTTTGAAAAGTCAAAGAAAAGTCTTTGAATATAAATTAGAATTTGACCAGAGATAAGTTCAGACTTGGCCTAATCAGTATCTCCTTTTCAATTTGTTTTCTGTTTATCAACACAACAATAACCCAGACACAAACATAAAGCACAAAATTCAGTTGCTGTTTTTTTTAAACTTTTTTGTAGCTTGCTTCAGCAGTAAAAGACGAAAGGAAATGCAAACATTCAGACCTTTGTCTAAGAAACACTGAGACGGACACTCTGGACGAGCTGGAATGTGTGCGTGTGTGAATTTGTAAACCATCTTTTTGCGGAAGGGAGGGGGGTCGTCCTTCAGTGAACCCAGCCTGTGTTGTTCTGGCCCCTGTTTAAATAGCCTTCTGTATGTGATCCAATGAGAACAATGACAAGGAAGGTACTAAAATGGCAATTACAAAGTCGAGCTCCAAATAACTCCACAAAAATGTGGTGAAATGTCAGGAGAATGTTTTCTTCTTAACTGTAGGGTAACACGAAGTCATAAAACAGAATTTTTGTAGCCATCTGGTTAGTAAAAGGGGTCAGGCTTCTTGTTTTTGAAACCAGATTAAAGATCAGGACAGGAAGGGCCAGGTTTAGGGAAACAGGAAAGCTGATGCAAGGAAATGGTTTACGTCACCAGCCAGCCCACTGCCTTCTGGACTGAAAATATGACCCAGACCCAAAGTAAGTATGGAGTCTTTGCTCAAGTCACAGATGAAACTTCTACTTTTCGCAGGTAAGAGAGCTTCCTTGTATTTTAGGGTTGTATTTTAGGTTGAGAGAGAAAAGAAAACACATCTTCAATAACTGGTTCTTAATGTTACTTATAAGTAGTTCCAGTACAGTCTTATATTTGAGCTTACTTGAAAATAACTTAACAATAAAAAATTATGTTGCAATGTAAACTCACAAACTAATGTCACACAGAAGACATTGGAAATGCCTTTCTGTCACATAGTAGACACATACTGATAAAAACAGTCATCCTTTATCACTACAGTATTTAGAATCTTAGTGAGTGTGAGGTATTAATTGTCTTTTTTCCATTTCTCTTCACAGCATGGCTCTGGAGTCTAATGGACGCAGGCTGCCTCTCTGATATTTGTCAATCTTGTCACCCAAATGCGACATGTAAGCACAAGAATGGATCAAGCAATGCCTGCTTTTGTAACCAAGGATATACTGGAGACGGAAGAACATTTTGCAATGGTAATCACAGATACTCACATGCATCCATTTATTCGAGGGGGTTTAAAATGTTGTTGTTTTCAAGCAAATCTGGTGAACATGTGTTTCAAAAGCTAACACTATATTTTAAAGATTTATTTTTTGTTCATACCAGCATAGTCTTACAGTTTGCACAAAAGTGTTTTGTTTTTTTTTACAATTCACATTTGTAGACTTCCTGTCTCACACACATCTTGTTAGCTCTTTTCATGTTTTTACTAATTTTGGTGGTGTGCTTAGAGCTATTGTCCAAAGACCTGTCTGCAGCCCAGCTTTAATGTCCTGGCTGACCTATTGAGATGTTACTTACAATGGTGCAAAAAACTATTTGGCAGCCACCAATTGTGCAAGTTGTCCCAATTAAGAAGATACACCTCAACTGTGAGAGACATAATGTAAAAAGAGAAAATCACATTGTATGATTTTCAAAGGATTTATTTGTATAATGGTGCAGAAAATAAGTATTTAGCACCTACAAACAAGCAAGGATTCTGGCCCTCACAGACCTGTTACTTCTTCTTGAAGAAGCTCTTTTATCCCACACTTGTTACCTATATTCATGGCACCTGTTTGAACTTGTTATCTCTATAAAAGACATCTGTCCAAACCTTCAAACAGTCAGACTCCAACCTCCACCATGGCCAAGATCAAAGAGCTATCCAAGGACACCAAGGAGAAGATTGTACAGCTACACAAGACTGGGATGAGCCAATCTACAATAGGCAAGCAGCCTGGTGAGAAAATATCACCTGTTGGAGCAAATATTCGAAAATGGAATAAATGCAAGATCACTGACAATCCCCCTCGACTTGAGCCCAGAACTACATGGGGGGAAATGGTCAATGAACTGAAGAGAGCTGGGACCACAATAACAAAGGTTACTCTTAGTAACACAATACATCATCATGGATTAAAATGCAGCACTTAAAAGGTCCCCTTCTCCAGGCCCGTCGAAAGTTTGCCAGAGATCATCTGGATGATGCAGAGGAGGATTGGGAGAATGTCATGAGGTCAGATGGTAACAAAATAGAACTCTGGTTTAAATGCCATTCACCGTGCTTGGGGCTGGGAGAATGCTGAGTTGCATCCAAAGAACACCATACCCACTGTGATGCATGGGTGTGGAGAAATTATGCTTTGGGAATTCTTTTACGCAAAGGGGACGGGGCGACCGATCCGTATTAAGGAAATGCTGAATGTGTCATGAGATTTTGGGGAAAAACCTTGAAGCACTGAAGATGAAATGTGGCTGGATCTTCCAGCATGACAAGGATCTCAAACACAGCGCATGGGCAGCAAGTAGCTACGCAAAAAGCATTTCAAGGTTCTGGAATGGCCGAGCCAGTCTCCAGACCTCAATCCAATCGAGAATCTGTGGAGGGAGCTGAAAATCTGTGTTGCCCAGCGACAGCCCCAAAACATCACAGCTCTAGAGAAGATCTGCATGGAAG
The DNA here is from genome assembly GCA_963556495.2 of Valencia hispanica. Taxonomy (NCBI): domain Eukaryota; kingdom Metazoa; phylum Chordata; class Actinopteri; order Cyprinodontiformes; family Valenciidae; genus Valencia; species Valencia hispanica. Next base: position 31,152,510 of record OY747705.1, read on the forward strand.
AATATACCAAAATACCAGCTACAGTTTGTGCAAAGCTGGTGAAGACCTAGCTAAAAACGTTTGATCTCTGTCATTGCCCACCAAGGTTACATTCCAAAGTATTGAGGTGAGCTCTTGACCAAATACTTATTTTAAGCACAATTATAAAAGTAAATTATTTAATAATAATAAAATGTGATTTCCTATATTTTCCTTCTGTCTTTTACAGTTGAAGTGTACCTATGATAAAAAATACAGACCTCTTTCATCTTTTTAAGGGGGACAACTTGAACAATCGGTGGCTGCCAAATACTTTTTTGCCCCACTGTCAATATGTTCACACATTTTTGCTTTCCGAATGTGAAATGTGAGGTTTATCAGTCTACCCTACAACCACACAAGATGATACTGCCACCCCTGTTCTTTAGGATGGTATCCCCATGCTTGCAAGTTTATCCCTTATCTTTAGAATGTAACATTGGTCATTTAGGATAAAAAAAAATAAAAATAATAATAATAATAATAATAATAATCAGTGTTGGGGTAGTTACTCAAAAAAAGTTATTAGTTACTAGTTACTTCTGTAAATTGTAATGAGATTACTTTACTAGTTACTGCATTTGAAAAGTAACTTCACTACTTATTACTTTGCTTTCACATTTCTTAATTTACTGTGTAGATACCTTGACAAACAGGGGACTCGAAAGTTCTTTTGAGCTTCGATTCCATGTCGGAATAACACTTATCCAGGTACTGGGAAAATGTTTTCCTGTCGGACGTTAGCTTGCAGTGTTTTATCTAGTATCTTTCTAAACCTGGGTGATTCAATGGTCGACAGAGGAAGCATGTCTTCTACAATGAACCCTGCAACAAGCCTTTTCATTTCATTTTGTGTTACCTGCTGCACTCCAAGACTTGAGAAAAGCTTAGCTTGTTTAAGCGGGGTTGGCTGATGAGTGACTCCTTCAAATGACCGGCGAGCAGGATCTTTCGCCACAAGTTTTGTATTGCCATGCTTGACTGACAATTGCTTGGATAGGTTGCTCATTGAGTTGGCAGCAGTTGAAAGACACTTGTTGCCTGGGCATAGAGAGCATTTCACACGAATATTTTTGTCCTTTCGAGCAATGAACTGAAAATAATGTGAATATTGCCACTGGCTAAAACCCCCTGTCTCCGTCTCCATCTCCCTGTCTCCTTTGCATCAGCAGTTATGTCACTCAAATTGATCTCTATGGCAACGGTGCCCAGGCAAGCACACACACACAGGCAGCACGCATGCACGCGCCACTTAAACAGACAAACACGGCTTGGGTAACGGAAGGAAAGCGCGTTCCTACAGTCTAGTAAAGTAGTGTAGTTATCGATATTTTTAGTGTAATGCGTTACTTTACCCAAAAAAGTCATATCGTTACTGTAATCCGTTACTTTGTAACTCTTTACCCCCAACACTGAAAACAATAAAACACAGCAACTGTTTTAAATATCGCACATCCTGTTGTTGTGACTCAGATAAGTAGATTTTGGCTATGAATAATTATGAATAATTGCTTAGGGCAACTATTAATAAGACGAATAATTGTATATCAAGCTTTAATCAACAAACTCACTAAGCTAGCAACACCCAACTAAACTACTAAGTAAAAGAAGAATGAATAATACAACTAACTACCCAAAGTAAAAGAGTAAAATGTACAAATATGCAAAGAAGTAGAAACAGTAACTAATAAATTGATCGTGATATCTTAAAGACCAAGGCTTGTATCGTACAGTTTTGGGACTGAAGCTAAGTTAGTCTTAAAGTAATTGTAATTAGTTTAACACTCATTAGAACCTTTCGGTTGTTGTCTCCGGTCAGACGGAGTAACTCATGTTTCATGATTTAAAACGACTGTTTATATCAGTCAGAAGCCTTAGAAAACCCCTAACTCCTAACCCTAACCCTTTCCACAAGGGTGTTTCTACTTAACTCAAACAACATCATCATCATCATCATCAGGACTTTATCAAATTATTTAAAGGTATAGAAAACCCAGTGTGTGTAAACTGATATTGTGGAAAATACCCAAAAATCGGTAAAATTATCCCCCTTATTATTCACGCATTTAGCAAATCGAGAAAATATTGTGATTTTAACTGACCAAAACAAGAAAAAGCTTAGTCTGATTCATCGTCAGAAAATGAAGTAAAAAAAGTTGTGTCTATTTAGAAAGTGTATGTAAAAATCTGCATATAACTACAGTATATATGTATGTGCTTCATCATTAATTTGAGCATTTTTAAAGGATAAAGCCATCATGTTGGTAATTATATTTAAAGGTTTGTTAAAGTAGTATAGCAAACCTTCTGAATAATGATATAATATTTACTTTAGATGCCTTATTTTAAGGTTGAGAAATTAAGCATATTTATGTGAGAAATAATCGCCATAATGCAGCTTTATTGGTAAAATATGAATTGCTGGCTTTGAACTTTTGGTTGTTCTTCCTGTTTTGTGTCTGAGCTGTTAATAATTGCTAGAAACTCTTCCGCCCTGTTTCCTGACCAAATCAAAAGCACAGGCGCATTGGACATACTGTATCTTGAGAGATGGGCAATTCACAATTTACTTTTTCCACTTGGAACAAATTTTAAAAACTAAGATCAAGTTGCCAATGGAAAAACATCCCATTTTCCAGGTGATAAAGGAATTTCCACAAGCAAACAAACAAACAAAAGTTTACTGGAAATATTGAACATTGGTAATTACAAAAGATTATATGTACTTTTTTTTAGGATTTTATGTGATAGACTCAGATGAAGTATAGCTCACACCCAAAAAGTGGAAGGAAATGATACATAGTTTCTTTGAAAAACAAATATTGTACACATTCCCCTTTTTCTGATTATTTGTAAATGTCTTTAAAAACTACATATACCTATCCCTAATCTTCTCAATTATGCACCACTCTATGTCAATCTTTTACATTAAACTACAATAAGTACATAGAAGTTTTAGGTTGTAACATCGACAAAATGTGAAAACGTTTAAGGGATATGATTACAGATTACACATAGCAGCAGAGTGAGTCATACACCATGTGACATCTTTGTGTTTGTCACCTCCTCCATAGGAATAGAGGATTTCCTTAACCGTACACTTCTGTGCAAAAGGTACAGGAAAGTGGAAGAACAGAGCGTTCATCACATCCAGGCAAAGCAAAACTCCCTGTAGGTCATTTTACAATAAACTGTGGACAAGGATGATGTGTTTGAAAATAAGGCTGAAACAGCACTTTCTCTAATGAGTGAGCAGCCACCGCATCCAGGCCAAGCTGTTCTCTGGCTGCTGCTTTTTACACCTGGACAGAAATGCAAGTCCTTGGAAATTATTTTAGTAATCTGCCATTACACAAATACTAAACAATCATAAGATTCCACAGATGAAATGTGTAAATGTTGCTGGTAACCCAACCTTCTTTTTAAACCAACCTAACACTGAGACATCAACACACCTGTACTTCATCAAGCTCAAATATTACAGGATTAGGATCAAATTTTTAAAACATTAGCTGTGGAAAGCAATGAACTATTACATGGTACTCAACAATAATAAATGCATCTCTTTACGGTGTAAAACAATCCCAAAGATCCAGTGATGACATTAAGATAGAGAAGATTCATATTTAGGCTCATAGATAATCCAAGACAATAATTCTTTCTGAATTGATGTTCATATTCTTTGAGAGGCTAAATACTTGTACAGGATAACTTTTTGGAAATTGTAATTTGTGGTGCTATTTTTGGACTCAAGCAGCAATCTGAAAAGCTATATCTCATTTTGCACGTCACTGAGGATTACCGTCACTTTTTTGTGTTAAAAAAGCTGGCACACTGTAACAGGCTGGTCATTTTGCATTAAAGCTCAGCAGTCAATGAGAAAATTAATTTATTGCGGAAGAGGTAGGGTTGAGATTTAGATATCTCAGCAGACCAAAATGCAAATCTTGTGTCAAAACAAAATGCTTTTTGAGTAGGAAAAAGACATATTGTGATAAGGCTGCATATTGGCTATTATTACTGGTTACAATATAAAGCCAATAAAAACTTAACGGAGCTGTCACACGTACAGATGCTGACACATCCAGTGGGAAATAAAGCAGTTTATTACTACTTTGGAATATTTATTTTTTAATAAAAGATTAGAAAAGCAAAGGTTTTTAAATTCTCCAGGTAAAGAAGGGTGCTATATGGATTCTTGCAAAATAATCATAAACGTTGAACTTTTTCACATTTTGCAACATCATCACCCAAATCTCAGACCAGTTTATGTGGATGTTATGTAATAGAGCAACACAAAATAGCTCATAATTGTATAGTGGATGGAAATGATACAGTACTTGGTCTTCTTGTTGTTTTACAAATAAAATAAATAAATACATCTAAGAACCATAGTAAATATTTGTATTCAACCCCCCTGTGTAATTACTTTGTAAAAAATGTTGCCACTCCAAATCTTTTTGGATATATTTCTATCTGGTTTGCACACCTTGACACTGAAAATTTTGCCCATTACATTACAGCTCTGGTTATTCTTTTCAGGGTCAGTGTCCTGCTGAATTGGTTTTGCATTCCTTACATAGATTTTTTTTTAGGATTGCCCTGTATTTAGCTCAATTCATTGTTCCATGAACTCTGAACAGCTTCTCTGTCCCCACTGGAGACAAGCATTGCCAGAGCCTGATGCTACAACCACTATGTTTCACAAAGAGAATGGTGTTCAGGATGATGTGTTGAGGTAGCTTTCTGCCATATAATGTAAAATGTGCGCTGGAGAGAAAGTTTTATTTAAATCTCATCGAACCAAAGCATCTTCTTCCACCCCTACATTGCTTGCAGCAAACTTTAAATAGAATATATTTGATATTTTTTTAAAAATGCCTTTCTTCTTCTTACTCTTCAATGAAAGTCAGATTTTTGGACAGTGGGATTAATAGTTGTCTTGGTAACGGATTATTCCACCTGAGCTGTGGTTCTCGGCAGCTTCTCCATAATTAACATGAAATTAAATTACAAAAGTTGGACTATGTTATATTACTTCTAAAAGCAGTGTGTACATTTATTTATGGGTGACAAAATACAGAGGTGCAAATTACTTGTTTTAGATCTTAATTTGCAAAGATAATTTTTTTTTACTTTTTTTTTCTTTCATTTCAAAATTGTGCACTTCTTTATGTTAATCTATGATATAAAAACTCAATACAATGCTTTAAAATCAGAGGTTATAATGTGACAAAATTAAAAAGTATGTTCTGCAAGGCAATGCCAATTTGAATAGTTTCAAATAAAGTTGTGTAGTTTACCAAAGTATTTCACTGTCATCGCTCCTCCAATTTGTTTTGCAATTGCACAGTATTCTAATTATTCTATTTTCTATTTTATTCTATTTTCTATTCTGTCTTCTGACCTCAGATGACAACGAGTGTCAGAATGTGACTAATATCTGTGGGGACAGGGGCCATTGCACAAACACTGAGGGCAGCTACTACTGTACGTGCCTCACAGGATACACATCGACTGGAGCAGCCCAGTTCCAGCCCAACGACGGCACTGGATGCACTGGTAATCTCTAGGGAAGTTTGTAAATGTGTAAAAAAAAAAAAAAATCACACAGGGATCTGTAGCTTAAGCTAACCCGTACTCTCTGAGGATCTCAGTACAAGAAACCAACACTAGTGTGTTTTAAAGCAGTTACCTCACAGCTGTGAGGATGTGAGGTCTGTGTGAATGTGTGAACTGCTTTCTTTCTCACTGGAGAGAGGAAGATAAATATGTTGGAGATTTTTTCCCTCTTCAGGCTCTTGCTACTTCTTTCCCATCTGTTGCCCTGAGAAACCATCTGAGATATTTTGTTTATTTTGCACCAGAAAAAAACAGCACCTTTATTGCAAAGCTGCAAACTGAAGATTTTCTACAGTTATCCAACCGAATGTCAGGGAAACAGACGAGTTCTAAATATCTGACAAAAAATGCTTGCAAAAGTTTACAACTTCAAGATTTATCTGTCACAGACACAATCTGTCACAGACATGTAAAATACATTATTTAGAAGTATATTTGATTCTAGGATGTTGCGCATATCAAAGTGCAATCTTTTAATTGTAGCCCTCTTTCTTATTTGCATCTTATAGATGTTGATGAATGTGAGTCAGAACTGATCTGTGGCCCGAACTCACGCTGCCATAATACAAATGGATCTTTCCATTGCTCCTGTCATCGTGATTACATCTCAACTTCAGGCGATAAGAACTTTAATCCAATGAGAGGAGTAAGATGTAAAGGTTGGTATGATACTGTAATTCAAGAGGCACACATTAGGAGTCCTTCGATAGTTGTCTTTTTGCATCCTATTTTGATTATATCAACACATTTTTTTTATTTTATTTGAGGATTTGTTCTGTTACACTTGATGAATTGTGAAAATTTCAGACATTTTAACCAGCACTGATAATACACTGAAGATTGTGATGTTATGCACACCAAGACTTTACTTTAACACTCTGTATAAGTGAAGTTCTTGTTTTTCAGAACATCCCCAAAAATATTGCCATGACAACATTGGATGCATGAGGCAAGCTGTCAACAGAACCCTTGAAAATGTAAGTTCCCCTATGCCCAAAAATAGACATGATAAAGCTGCCCCCTGTTGGAGAGAGTGAAGAGTAACACAAGGCAGAAAGGGTTAAAGCTACTTTAAGTCAAACATGCGTACATCAACAGTCTCTGGGATCTAACAACAACCTGTGACTCCAACCTGCAGCGCTGAACCCTTAGTATTGTTTTAGAATAATTAAATCACATTCCTAAGACACCATCAATTGCATGTGGCAGGCTTCATGTTAATGTTGCTTAAAAGAAGCAAATAAACCGTTTTATAAGACATAGGGTCAATTATGTGAAATGGAAAATTGAAAAACAATTTAAAAATTGGTGTTTAAAATTAAACACTTATTAAATTATCACATTTATTGTCATATTTCAGCTGTACTAGATGTCTAAATGATGAAAGGATATTAACACAGCCAGTGCTCCTTAGACATACTCCAGACACAGTCTTTTAGCTACGTAATCAAGAACTGTAGCATGCATGACCATTATAAATAATATATATATATATATATATATATATATATATATATATATAATAAAGCAATATAAATTTGAAGATATCTCTGAAGAAACCTTCAGCTTACAGAGCAGAAATTTGTCAGTGACGTGCAGTGATGTTCATGACTGGTGAAGCACTGACTCCTCAGGAATCAGAGATATTAAACCAAAATTAGAAGTTTATATTTCAGTTTTTAAATAAATTGGAACATTTTGTTGTTTTAACAGCTTTCAGTTATGCTTTCATTAATTCAGTGCTATTTAACAATATATTAGAAAGCAAAATAATACATTTAATATTCTGTAAAAAATAGCTGTTGTTTTTTTTATATAAAAAGGAAATCTTACCTTTGTCTGCATACGAAGTGCACCTATCTGGCACCACAAATATCTGTATTTATTTTATTTTTCCAACTGTTTACAGTCTTTTCAATGCGTAGAAGAGGAGCATATATTTCCCATTGTAATAGGCTCAGTACTGCACTTTATCAGTGAGGCACGGTATTTTCTGCCTCACCCTACGCATTCTGCCATCGCATTTAAGACCAATAAGAGAGACTAAATAGGTCAAACACATTTGTTAAATATATTAGACAGACTGTAGAACGTCAGCATGTGTTGTACACAAGGCAGTATCCAGAGTTTCAAATTACCGAGGTCCACCACCCAATATCCTATGTACATTAATTACAAAGTAGAGACCAAAATGAAGACCAAAACTGAATTCAAATGACATCATCAATGGGCAGTAAGGACAGACTGTGTGATGATAGATGAAAATAAGTACAGTATAACTGGCATTTGGAGAAAAATATAATTTGGGTAAAGTATTTCCAGCCAGTTACCTCTGTTATGTTTAACAGTCCTAAACACTCTTCTTCTTTTTTTTCTTTTTCTCGTGTTTAATGGGCAAACTGAGCTGCGCTCTTCTTCGTGGTCATGGACATTTAGTTTTACTGCATCATGTTGTTGTAGCCCCTCCACTTTAATCTGGTGTAATATAGATACCAACGCAGGCAGTTTGCAAGCATTCTTTTACAAAGTAGAAAAATACCAAGTTCTGGACCTCGGTTTCCGCAATGGTAGATACGACCTTGGTTGTACATGTATAATAAAACATATATATTGGAGAAAAAAGGAGAGACAGAAACAAGCATGCGCCAACTGCCTGCTTCCTTCACTGTTTGTTACAGCGCTACCAGAGGTGAGGCACAGCACAGCATCGCACCGCCTCACCTCACACGTCACCCTCACTCCACAGGCACTGCATAAATTTATTATGTCATATTAATTCAATGATTTTAAAAATAAAAATGTTAAAATATTATAGAAAACAAATGTATAGAACAGATACGTTGAAACATTGATTTTCTGTTATTTTAGTGTCGATTTTACTTGTCATGACGGGTGAGGCACTGCCTCACCTGCCTACCCTGACCGCACGTCACTGAAATTTGTGTATATAATACCTCCAAGTTTCAACTTGGCAGTCAAAACATATTAAAAAGAATTGAAGTTTCTTTAAAAAGTCATTGAAAGTTTAACATCATTCAGACACTGAAAAGTAAATCTCCACTCTTTTAGATGAGCAACCTCACCGAGCCACAAAGCCTGCTGAGAGAAATTGCCAACAGGACGTCTGGTGAACTTACCTCAGTGGAAGTGATCGCATATGTTGAGGCCTTGAGTCGATCCCCATCAATACTGTCTGCTGTGGAGAAGGATTACACTGCCAAACCATCTGCCATCAACTCCACGCTTTCAGTAGGCTCTGTTTACCATTGTTGTTTCTCAGTCAACAGTTGGAGCCTTGCCGAAACAGCAGTCATGCTTTGAACTGGTTTAGAAAAACAACTGGTGCTACATAAAGTCATGTGCCCTCTATTCAGTTTTGTTGTCTGAAATCATTTACTCCCGTGAGATATCCGTAGGGTCTTGCAAAAGTATTAATGATCCTTTGAACTTTCACATTTTGTCATTTTACAGCCACAAACTTCAATACATTTTGTTGTTGAATTTATTATTGTTGTAGTTGTCTTTATTGGCATAATCAGAAAGGAAACCAGAATCATGGTGTAATGGATCAACACAATATAGTGCCTGAGTTTGGAGTAAAAGGGCTAAAGTTACATGATTTCCAATTTTCTGTTTTTATGATGAAAAACTGGGAAAATGCAGTGTTCATTTGTATTCAGACCCCTTTGCTGTCATAACCTCAGTAAACTCCAGTGAAACTAGTTGCTTTCAGAAGTTACTTAATTAGTAAATAGTCTGTCAGTCCCATTTTTAGTTTGCCAAAAGCCAAGTTGAGGACACAGCAAATGTAGAAGAAGGTGTTCTGGTCAAATAAGACCAAAATTCAACTTTTTTGTTTATATACCAATTGCTCTTTTTTGAGGAAAACTAACGCTGTACATCACCCTACCACACTGCTCTAATCCTAAAACAGGATCGTAGTAGCAAAATTCTGTGGTGATGTTTTTCTTCAACGGCAGGTTAGATCTGAGGCAAATATGAATGGAACTAACTACAATTCAATAACCCATTGGAGGCTGCAGAAGTGTTTTGACTGGGGCTGATGTGTTAGAATTGCCGGGTCAAAGTCCAGACTTGAATCAAATTGGGAAACTATGGCAAGACCTGAAGAAATAAGTTTACAGATGCTCTCCCTCCAGTTTGATTGACCTTGAAATATTTTGCTGGGAAGAACGAGCCATAAACTTCCGTCTCTACATATGCAAAGCTAGTAGAGAGATATGCCAAAAGATTTGCACTGGTAATTATAGCAAGTGGCAAGTATCGACACAGGGATGTTGAATGCAAATGCATGCCACACTTTTCAGATCGTTATTTTAAAAACTATGCATAATTTCCTTCCAGTTAACATGATGCACCACTTTTCAATAAAATATGTTGATGCTTGTGTAACTATCATGACAAAATGTGGAAAATTCAAGAAATACCATCGCAAGGCATTGCCTAATGTAATATTTACACATTTGTAGAACACAGTTTTGTAAGCTGTTTTTTTTGCATATCTTAGTTACTATAATCAAAATAAAAATCCCTGTCATGATTAAACCACAACAAAAGACACCTTGCAGGACAAATCAGAATTGTACGCACATCCACATATTAATACTGATCATAAAAATTCGTGTCAAACAGGAATTAGTCACAGCAGTGAACAACCTGGTGGAGAAGGATGAACTGGTGGCTTGGAACAGAATGAAAGAGGAGCAGCGTGAACACACCATCACTAAGCTGCTACATGTTGTTGAAGAAAGTGCTCTGTCTCTGGGCAACAACCACAAAACTCCAACTGAGCTCCAAATCAAAGCAACTGAAATGGGTGAGGCAACTGTGATCACAGAGAACCTCAAAATTCCCTCGCTAATCTGAAATTATTCATTCTCAGGTGTACATTTAGATATCACTAACTTTTTTTATCGTTATCCTTATCAGAACTGAAACTCTTCACCTTTGATGCTTCTCAAACGAAGGCCAAGCTTTCTGTTTCAATGGGAGGGGATCACATAGCCCTAACCCCAAAGCTGAAATCAGAGGAGAAAAGAAGTGGTAAAGAGACTCAGTCTACTTGTATAAAGCAGATGGACACTCTTTCATAAAAAAAGTATTTGCTCCCTTACAGGTTGGGTTCTTCTGTTGTTGTTTTTCTGTCACTTTCACCTCACAACTGTTAAATGTTTTGTTCATTTCTGGACAATAGCTCTTAATGACCTTGGAATTCATTTACAATAATTTCCAGACTGATAAATAGTAAATGGACTGAACTTATGTAGCTATTTACCACTCACACTGACAAGTACCTTTACACTATAGCCACATTCACTGGCAATGAAACACTGCTATGCAGATCAGTAGGCAAATAGGGTCACTTCCCCAGACGTTCATTTGGATGTGGCAACTGAAATCCAACCTGCAACTTTTAAGTGGCAACAGCAGGATAGCTGCTTTCATATAAATATTCCTGCACTTCATCGGATCAGGGCAAGATTTATTGCTTTTTTAGATCTTTTGCCTACTTCGTGTTGTCAGATAGATTCTATTTAAGTCATGTCTTGATTCTATGGTTTGGCAGTGAAATTAATCTAAAACAGAGGTCATTTACAGTTTTACATGACAAAAAAGGAAAAATTAAAAATAATCCGCTTTTTTTAGGCACCACTGATGAACAGTTGCATGTAAAAACAGAACAAATCTTTTAAAATGCTATTGTGAAGAAACAATGTGTAATATTTTTTGGATCAGCATTAAAAAGTTATCCTCACAGTTTATACTGTATATCCCAGATAATTTCAGCCCTCTATGTCCTATGAGACAACTTTCTATTATAAAAACATAGGTGCTGACTGGCTTTCTTCGCCAGCCTAAAAGTTTGATCAGCAGTACAGTAAGTTTCACTCCCTCTCGTCTTTGCTCCGCTTGTTTTGTCCATCAGGAAGTGTGTCAGTGGTGTTTGTGCGATATGACAGCATCAGTGACATTCTGAAGCCGAGCAGCGACCCAGGTGTCACTGACTACTCGCGCTACGCAGGAACTGGGGAAATCACTGTCAACTCCCAAGTCATGGCAGCAGCCGTCAAACCTGCTGACGTTTACCAACTTGACCATGTCACCTTCACTCTGAGGCACAATGAGGTAAAGAACAAGCAGAGTGCAGATGCCAGTTACATTGTTATTTCCGTCCTCTCATATCCTGCTGTTCTTATTAAATGAACTCCAGTGCGATCTGTTTGTGCCACAGAGGAATCTATTTTACTAAAAATGTTGACTTGCTAGTTTATGTTATTCTTCATGAAAAGTTTGAATACAAACTCATTTAAGATCACATAAACCATCAAACTCTGATTACCTATATGAAAACCTATATGGTGCTTCTATAAGGTTCATTTAAATACTTTTCCTATATTAATATGCAACCTAAAACAAAGAAAGAACCCTCCCAAAAGGATAAAGAAATTGACTCATAATGACAAAAACGTAACACACTGTGGGAAAAAACACTAAGAAACAGAAACGACAACTGCAACTGCAAAAACTAGAAAGACAAGAAAGCTTTACAACTTACAAAAACAAAGATTCCAGTGTTGCATCTTGAAATTACATAAAAATTAAAAATTGGGATCTGAAGTGACGAAAGAAAATGGCAAAATGGTTAAGGAAATACTAGAAATCAGTGAAACATTTACAAAAATAGACCTCAAAGCTGCTAGAGAAAAATACAAAATAACAATAACAGCAACAAAAAGATGAACCACCATCACAAACAAAATCAAAATCAGCCACAAAAGAGATGAAAATAAGAACAAAAAGAGACAAGGAAAACAAGGAGACACAACAAATGATTATCTAATGGAAATTATTAACAAGATGTAGTAAACCATCCAGCAACTCACATAAAATGATAAAAGAAGTTAAAACAAACAAAAGGCAAAGTGTAACTTTTTCCCAGACGTCTGTCGGAGGTTTTTTTTTTTTCTTTAAGTGTTCAGAGCCCCATTATGTTTTACTTTACCTGTGAAAACATAAGTCACTTCACTTCACTTCTGAAACTTGAATTTTTGTATAAATTGTAAGTCAATGTAAGCTAATTTAATCACATTTGGTCATTTCTTATCTCTTATTAACATTGGGCTCAAGTGATATTTGCATTTCGCTTGTTGAGGGAATTACTATAGCTTTCTCATCCTCCAGTCTTGGCTTGACATCAAATTGGCAGCTCCTGATTCACATTAAAGTCAAACTGCACCTCAACTTAGCATCGAAACCATCTTTCTTGTAAAACACAAAAAAATATGATAGGGGGAAAAAGGAAGGTATAATGGGATAAATAACCCTGAAAGTTAATGTTCTGCTATTTTCTTTTTAGATAATTAAAATGTCTGAAAAAGTGATATCATTATTTTTGTGGGCCCCTGGAGGTTTGAACCCAACGAAGGTGGTGTTGATTTATGTTGAAAAGGGAAAATTACCTTTAAATTGCCATTAAAGATGAACAATCAATAATTTCAGTGACATTCTGCCTGCACTAGTTTGGTATTTTACACACATATATTTTTGAAGAAATTAAAGACTTTAGAATTTGTACACATTTACATTTTTACATTAGATATTAATCTAACAAAACGTTAATTATACTAAGAAAGTTAAAGAGATAATAATAGCGTTACTGAAATAAATAATTTAAATCAAAGTTGTGCATTGAAATCATCTGTGAAGCTTAAATGGTACTTTGTCATAAAACTGAGTCACTCAGATGCATTAATTTGCCATGTTGTTTTGATGATACCCGCGCAATCAGTTTTTATGTGGCATCACCACACACTGCAGTGCTAAAACTAATAAAAACGGCCTCTTCCAGAGGTATAACACTCACTCTGCTTCTCTCCTGTCCCCAAAGCCCATTGACACTAAAGCTGATGTGACGAAGTGCGCCTTCTGGGAGTATGAAGTAGACAGCCTGCAGGGTCGCTGGTCCACCGAAGGCTGCAAGACGCTCCACATCAGCAGCAACGCGACCAACTGTTCCTGCAATCACCTCACACATTTTGCAATCCTCATGTCATCTGGAAGAGCTAATGTGAGTGATTTTGCTCTAAATACAAGGCTAAAGGCCCCCCTCCCCCTCTCCTTTATTCATCTCAGAATGTGAAGTTTAATGCAGCAGGAGTTTCAGGCCAGGGGATTTGAAGTTTTGCAACATGTATATTTGAAATATTTTTTACATGTCTGAAGGCTCTTCCTTTTCTTTATGAACTCAGAAAATGTACATTTTTAAAATTCTCTATTTGCATAGTTTTTGAAGACAGTTGCTCATCTACTATATTAAGTGGTTTTTAGATTAGTTTTTGTTTGGTACATATTTGTTAGATGCATATTTTTGTGCAGTGTTGTATATACTCTAGGTTAGCTTTTCTACAACACATTAAACACCCCTTTTAAACCTGAAGCATTAGACCACTCTAACCTTTAAACAAAAAGGTAGAAACGTGCGGTTCTTCCAAATGCAAAACTGTTTACTGTACTCAGTGGAGTTTTAAACCAGTATGGGGTTTTATAATTATTATGACAGTAATTTTAATTGCAGATGTAAGGAACAATTTATGAGAAAATGCACTCACCTAAAATGCTGATTGAGCAAAGTCAGTGCATTTAAACCTAAATTAAAAATTAAACACAGCATGTGTACTATTTTTTTAAACCAGTTCAAGCCCAGTATGAATACAAGTCAGCATATTGGGGAAACCTTTACCTACATCTATGTTATATGAAGTGATTCCAAGCAGAAAATACAACGAATTACAACTCCAGCATACCATGAAACTGCGAATGAAACACCTCCCTTTCCATTTGCTTCCCAGCTGGCAGCCCACAATACCATCCTGACCCGGATCACCCAGCTGGGGATGATCATCTCCCTCATCTGTTTGTCCTTGTGCATCTTCACCTTCTGGTTCTTCAGTGAGATCCAGAGCACGAGAACAACCATACACAAGAATCTGTGCTGCAGCCTCTTCATGGCTGAGTTCATATTCCTTGTGGGGATCAACATGAACTCACACAAGGTGAAGGAAAATAGAGAGCAAACAGAATCGTACATTTGACAAACCTCCAATATTCTCTGCACTTTGGTGTTTTTATGTATAGATCAAAATAAATGTAACTAATTAAATCTGTATTGCACATTTACAAATTTCCCCTATTCAGTCTTTCTAAAACATTTCTGTATCTCTTCTGCTGTCTTTTTTCTTTGCAGCTGTTCTGTTCTGTGATTGCAGGGATGCTGCACTATTTCTTTCTTGCAGCCTTTGCCTGGATGTGCATTGAGGGCATTCATCTGTATTTAATAGTAGTCGGTGTCATCTACAACAAAGGCTTTCTGCATCGGAACTTTTACATCTTCGGTTATGGGAGCCCTGCGGTCGTGGTGGCAATTTCAGCAACTCTCGGCTCAAAATATTACGGCACAGATAAAGTGTGAGCAGCGATATTTTTTTTTTTATTATTCAAAAAAATTGTGGGGCAACGAAAACCATGGTTTGGCTTTTTGTTCAAAATGATTTAGAATTTCTTTTAAAGCAAGGTTAAAAACGTAATATTAGTAGAAGAAAAGAGACCAAAATTGGATCTGGCATGAAGGAATAATAAGTTAAAAGGTCTCACAGAACAAAGGGAAGTTACATCCTTGAAGTTCTATGAACAGTCATGCCAAATGTTTATGTATGCAAATAACAGTTCTAAAGGCTTTAGACAAATAAAAGCTGATTTTTATTTTAGAAGTTGATTTTTCAACCAATTGTTTTTGTCCTCAAATTAAAAAAATGCAAAGATACAAACTGTAAGCAGTATGTTGTTACTATCTTTATATATAATTTTCCCAATTCTTTTTTTAAGGTGTTGGCTGAGCACAGAAAATCACTTTGTGTGGAGCTTCATTGGTCCTGCCTGTTTGATTATTCTGGTAAAAACAGATATTTTAGCAATAAGCTGAAAATGTTTAAACATTTATTCTGAAAACAGAAGTTGTTTCTGTGATAAATATTCATTAGGCTCGTTTCATGTTTGTTGTTTGTCTTGTTTCAAACTAAAGGTTAATCTTTTGGCCTTTGGAGTAATCATCTACAAGGTGTACCGGCACACCGCTGTGAAAAAGCCTGAAATCAGCCACTATGAAAACATCAGGTAGGATTACTTCTGCTTCTTATGTAGGTCAAAAACAACAAACTTTGAGCTCTTATCTGATGGATATATTATTAGGACACACTGCCCTGATAGAGTGGTGTTGGATTGTAAATACGCTCTTCGTTCACTTTGAAAAGGGAGGTTTGCGGCACTGTGTGCAGGCTAGTTAAATCAGTAATGTTCCCCTCAGGTCCTGTGCCCGTGGTGCTATGGCTCTGCTGTTTGTGCTCGGCGCCACCTGGACCTTCGGAGTGCTGCATATCCTCCATGAAACCACTCTCACAGCTTATCTGTTTACCATAACCAACACTTTCCAAGGAATGTTTATCTTCATCTTCCTTTGTGTGCTGTCCAGAAAGGTAACAAACTGAAATTCTTCCACTTTTTCTTTCTTTTTCTTTCTTTCTGTTTCTTTCTTTCTTTCTCTTTCTTTCTTTCTTTCTTTCTTTCTTTCTTTCTTTCTTTCTTTCTTTCTTTCTTTCTTTCTTTCTTTCTTTCTTTCTTTCTTTTCTTTTCTTATTCTGAAGTATAAATGTCAGATGTCAATGTGAATAACAATACAGAGATTATAAATGAAAATTTTGGGGGGCCTTTTCAGTCTTATTATTTCTGTACTTGTTGTGCTACTTCTTTCTAATGTTATATAATTACATCATGTTTTTTGTAATATAACAATACAGTAAAACAAATTCTATACATTTATTTGCAACTTTAGATTTGATATCATTTTCATCCAACCAAGACATCTCTTTCTGACAGGAAAGGATGCAGACAAGCAAAATAAAACCTTTTTTCAATTTTAAGCAACTCGTGTATATGTTATAAAAAAAAATTTCTTAATGGCAGCTTGAAAATTTTTTGTATTCTTGTCAATAATCAATGGTAAAAAAAATGATTGGCTTATGGTTATCAACCCCTCTGGTAATGAGGTTCAAGTATTTGAGGTTGGAAGGCCTCATCTTAATCTTACCCTCCACAGATTGTTAGTTTGATTCAAGTCAAGACTTTGAATGGGTCGCTCCAGAAGATAATTCTAATATGTTGTATGGACTTCAACCGTTTTCTTTTCTGTTTTCTTTTCAGATTCAGGAGGAGTACTACAGGCTTTTCAAAAACGTACCCTGCTGTTTTGAATGTCTAAGATGAAACCTTTCAGCTAAAGTTCAACCATCTGAACTTTACAGCAATAATATTTGACAGTACAGTACAGTGATACCTTGTGATTCATGCTTTTATTTTTTTAATTTTTTTTAATAAAATGTAATGAGAGGAAATCACCGATGTCTAATAAATGTAGCATTTGCTGTTTAGAAATATTATTGTTTTCATGTCTAAAGGCTCTAATGATATATTCACCATTTTTGTTTGTGATCACATCAGAATCTTTATTCAGTAAAGTCATACAAGTTGTTTTTCATTTTTTTATATGCTAAAACTTGCTTGGGTTTCTTTTTAAACAAAATGTTATTTAGTTATTTCAGTCACCTGTATTTTTGAGGAGCATGGTTCACTCTTTATTGTATATCTTTAATTAGTAAATTATTAAAAGAAATGTGTCAATAAAGGAACATATTTGCTGTCAGACCCCGTCAATGCATAACATTGTGCTGAATTCCTAGGCCAAGATCTCCATCTACTGGACATAATGAGAAATTCTGATCGGACCATGAACTCGTGCTTTCAACCCACAAATTAATTGCATTATCTGTTAACTATCATCATCTGTATGCTTGAGAATAATATAAAATAAAAGTAGTAAAAAAAACTGTGTAGTTTTAAAACCCCAAATAAATAAACAATAAAAGGAACTGTGTTTTAATAGAAATTATGTTTCTTGCATTTTACATGTCTCCTGCACCTAAAAACAGAAAACAGTATTAAAACCCTTGGATATTTTACCCTTCTATTGACTTAAATTTTTTTAAATCCCATTTAATAAGTCAAACAGAAATTAGTATTTAATTGCTTTCTATTTATCATATTTACAGATAATGTATGTACTGCAAATGTGTTGTTGAGGCTAGATCTTTACATATACCAATTAAGAACACAGAACGTATTTCTCAATGTCTCACAATAAATTACACTAAATGTTTTCCATTTTAAGTTAGGATACTTAAATTATTTATATTTTCTAATAAGCCACAGTAATGAGTGCAATTATTTTTATTTCAGTTATCAACTTCTGGATTTTGTATATACTAAGAACACTTTGCCTTTAAACAATTTGTGAAAACCTAGATAATGATTCCATGGATTTTGTGAGCTTCTGCTATGTAAGTTCATAGTATCCGTGTTATTTTGAGGGAAACCTGTAGATGTAGTTGAAGGCAACACCTTAAACACACTGCCTGCATGTGCTACATAGTTGAAAAATGAAAAGAAATCAGCCAAGATATCATAAAGAGAATTGTGGACCTACACAAGTCTGGGTCATCCTTTTCCGCTGCCTGAAGGTGCCACCTGCATATTTTCATAGAAGTAAATGCAAGTATCAGCACCATGACAATCAATGCGTTTACATGCAGTAAGAGAAAATTTAATTATTGCCTTAGTCTGACTGAATTTGGACTTTTGAAATGCATATATACACCTTAGTGCCACTGGAGTCCTACTGAACTGGCCTTCTCTTAATCAAGCTAATACCCCCAGATAATGCGGTTAGAAAGCCAAATGTATCTGCATGGAAACAGCAGAGGCAGCTTAGTTGAGCTATTAGCAGCCTGGCCAATCACTCTCCGGGAAGTGACGAGGCCGCGAAAGCAGGAATAAAAACACCCATACGACAACAACATAGCAGCAACATCGAGTGCAACACAATCAAACAGTACAGTACTTGCAAAATGTACAGTACTGTGCTGCAACTTTTTTGTTGTCTTCTTTTTCACTCATTATGTATATCCTGCTTTTACTCCATCTGCTTCACTGTCACTAGCATGTGTTTGCTATCTGTGTCAGGCTCTAGGCCAACCGAAATAAGGCCAGCATGAAAGGGTGCATGTCGCCACCTAGCGTCGTGGAGCAGGACCTATGAGTCAAATCCACTTCACTCAATAATTACATTTTCTGATAGACATGTAAACTGGGATAAAGGCTCCCATTCTGGTTATAATAATTAAATTATTGGCATTAGCTCAATTTAGATGTGCACACAAACCCACTGTGTGTCCAGCTATCACATTTCAGGAAGGAGACAGGCTTTGTGTCTCCTTGGTGTGAAGTGATAAAAATCAACCCCAGAACAAAAGCAGACCATAACAAAGGGTTGGCTGAATAACAATTAAACGAGTCCTGAAAGCCCCCTAATTAGGGGAAGAAGCCGTAATTTCCAGAGCAACATAAAAAACCAGATTACAGTTTGTAAATGCACTCTGGGATGAAGACCTTAATTTTTGGAGACATGCCAGCGTTCTGATGGAGGTAACGAATAATCAGACTTACAAGATGCTTTCAAGCAAGATAACACTTTCTTACTGTGTGAAGTGTGATATTGTGGGACTGCTTTGCTTCAGAATGGGCTTATGGTCTTCACAAAGTAGATGGCATCATGAGGAAAGATATGAGAACATATAAAACCAACCCCCTCAAGACATCAGCTAGGAAGTTAAAGTTTGAATGCAAATGGGTCTTCCAAATAAACAATGACCTCAAACACACTGCCAAATTGGATACAAAGTGCTTTCAGGAAACTAAATCAGTGTTTTGGAGAGCCCATCACAGCGTGCAGATTTCAGATTCATAGAAAAAGAGCTACAGTAAGAGCATGTTTGAGAGCAACATTGCCTACAAACCTTACTCAAATAACTATTATATAACTAAACACTTCTGTCAGGTGTAATTTAAGCAAACTATTTTGAGACTCTTGTTTGAGTATGTTCAAAAGATTTGGCCCAAACCATACAGTTCGAAATGCAATTGTACAAAACAACAAGGAATTGTAGGTAAACCTCTGAATTTGGAGGCAATAAAAATCCCCTAAAATTTCTTTCTCATTATTCTAACATTAGTAAACAGAAATATTTTCAGTTGCTGTAACTGACTTAAACACAGGAAATGTTTTTGCCTGATTCAACGTCAGACAGCAAAATAAGGGTTTTGTGTCTTTTAAACAGTGTATGTGTAGTGTGTAGTGTAAGTAAAAGCATGCTCTTCACCTTAACGCTAGGGTTATTGAGTTATACATAATTCTGAAAGGAAAAACATTTAGCAAATATAATTTTCTGATCATAAAATGGGATGCAAACGAAGAAATAATTGGCTGTCACTGCAGCAGGACCACAGAAAGCTTCTAAAGGCTGTCTAGAGTGGTTATTTCTTTCTTTCTTTCTTTCTTTCTTTCTTTCTTTCTTTCTTTCTTTCTTTCTTTCTTTCTTTCTTTCTTTTGTTTGTTGTGATGTTTTCTGTTTTCCCAGACACAAGTTACAGCCAACAAAATGCAGATGCAGAAATAACCATGTTATTAGCATAGTTAAGTACACAACACAGACCAATGCTTTGCTGTAAATTAATATGGGATTGAATGTGTGAAGTATCAGAGTATATACTTAGCTATTACAAAAAACCACAACAGTCTTGGTCTGAGATATGATAAGTTTTGAAGTCAAAGTTAATTCTTGCCTTGTCATTGTGACAATCTTCGTTGGAGTCATGTGAGGAACAGGCTGCAGATACAAATGCAAACATTGTGATCAGAAATACAATACATACATCAGCTTCAGTCCTGTCATTACTGTCACAGGGGTGATCTATTAACCCCGTGCTGTGTTCTTGAAGAATGTGCTGGCTGATGCTTAGAACAATTTCTTCTTTGAATAAATCTTAATCTATGTGTTCTGTTTATTTTTTATAAGGGTGGCCATGATGCATATGCATATGAGTGCAATTTATTACTTAAGAAAAGTTAAAAAGAACAGTTCTGAATGTACTTCTCTTCAAATACATTTAGGCTATACATAAATCAAGGGTGGACACGACTGCAGTCTCCGTATTTTGCAGTATTCTTGCCCTCCAGAGTTCTAAGTGCATTACAAAACCCTGCTGTCAGCGCCCTCTACTGGCTGATGTTAAAATGAAATGCGAGATTGTGTGTTGAGATGATATTGAAAGGGGACTTTTTATTAGGCCTGAACTGAAAGTAGGTGGAATTCCTTTTCCATACACAACCACTGCTATAGATTTGATCCCTTCCTTAATGTAACAAAAGATTCTTACTTTAGAAATCAGGTGAGAAGACAACCCTTATGTACTTTTTAAAACAACACATTAGAGGAAGGTGCTTGTGTCACAACAAGCCAAACAAGGGGCTTGCTCACCAAAGTGAAGCTTTCCTATACTTTGTGCTTTTTCATCTATTTGTTCTCCCGTCTGTTGGTAGGCTTAGCCCTTTGCGTTTTGATAATTGTTACTGTTTTGCAGAGTGAGTTTTGCTTTGGAAACCTTGTGATGGTTTGCAAGGCAACTGCTGATTGATTGTTTTTCCTGATGTGCAGTTTATTAAATTATGTGTTACAGTTGTAATAGTTATCACCTTATAAAAAAAGCTCAGTGATCACAATCTTTCACCTATTTGTTCATGTCACTCTGACAATGTCACCGGTTGATGTGACCTAGCATCTAAAAACAAATGTTTACTTTGACAAAGTCAGTTATCCATGCATGTAATCTGCTCTCAAGGCTGAATGTGAAATGAAACCCCTGCACTTATTTAAAGGGTCAGGATGAAACAGTCTACACTCCTCTTTCACCATGCGGGGTCTGTTTCTCTGCTGCCTTGTGGCTTTGGCTGGTAGGTTTTCATTCAATGATTCAAACCTTTTCATTTTCAGAAAATGCAACTAGATTATCATATCTTATCATATAATTTTTGTGGAGGCGTTAAAGCTAAAATATTCTCAAGTGTTGATTTAATCGCTACGTTTATCATGAATTCAATTCAAATCAATTCAACAATACTTGATTGATCCCAGAGGGAAATTAAGAATTCAGTACTTCCTAATTTAAATGAATATTTAAAACTTGTTAAAATATATATATGTCATATTTGTATATATTTGTAAAATATAAAGTAAGAAAGAGCTGAAGAATTTTTTTTCAAGGCACATGAAATAAGATGTTTGCAGTTATTATGCATTTATTCAAGCTAAATCTCCTGCATCTTGTCAAAAAATACTTTGAATACTGCCTATCACTTCAATATTGAGGCTCTTTGATTATGCACAGCATGCAAATCTAAAATCAATTAGGAAAATAAAAAATTTTATTTGCTAAATTTTTTAATTTGTATGTTTCTTTTTTAACCTTTTAGCAAGCCAAAACCTACGATACGGTGAGTCTTTTATTCTGTATGGAATTGCATTATATATAGTATCCTCAAAAGCTTTTTTTATAAAATGTTTTATAAATACGAATGCTATTAAGTTTAATGCTGAACACATCTTCCAGATATCTCTCTGAATCCAAAGAAAACCTATGAGTACAAATATGAAGGAGAGGTCAACTTTGGACTTGGGAAGCCAAACCTGGCAGAGTCTGGAGTGCGAATAATCTGCAAGGCCACGATCACCGGTGCCTCAGAACAAACATACCTCCTTCAGGTGAGAGAGATAGATCATGTGTATATATTAAGGGTATCTGAAACAAGGCTTCACAATGGCAAAATTGGTAGCACTGTTGCCTTAAAGCAAGTAGGTCCAGGGTTTGAATCCTGGCCTGGGGTATTTCTGCATGAAGTTTGTATGTTAATCTTGTGCATGCGTTGGTTTTCCCCAGGTACTCAGACTTCCTTCCACAGTCCAAACAAATTACTGTTAATTAGTCTCTCTGAATTGTTCTCAGGTGTGAGTGTGTGCCTGCATGGTTGTTTATCCTGTGTGTTTCCACATTGCCCTACGATGGTGACCTGTGCTTGGTGTACCCTGCATTTCACCCAGGGGCTGCTGGAGATAGAAACCAGTCCTTCTGCAACTCTGTAGGATAGGCGGAGTTGGACAATCAATGGGTCGATGTCTTTAGATGAATATATCCAATTTTACAATGGTTAAAACAATACGTCTTAAGTTTTTGTGAGGTGTTTTCCTTTGGACTTTTGCATCTTTTTCATATTTTTTGTGGGTTATTCTGATGCATCTAGCAGAGACACCTTACAAATAACTATATTTGTAAATCGTCCATACTTTCATAATTTCTCGACTTGTCTATTGTAACGCCTGCCTATGTGGGGCAAATAAATAAACCCTTCATCGCCTTCAGTTGGTGCAGAACACCACTGCTAGGTTTTTAACTGGTTTGGACAGACGACAACCCATCTCCAGTTTTAAAATCTCTCCATTGGCTCCCCATTGACTTTCATATTTCTTTTACTCTTTGTTTTTAGGTCCCTTCATGACTTTGCCCCTACCTTGTTGAACTCCTCTCCCCTTATCATCCCTTGCGGTCACTCAGGTCTGCAAACCTCCTGTCTGTCCCAAGATACCGCTGTAAATCCCGTGGTGATAGAGCCTTCTGGTCTTGTGTGCCCAAGCTGTGGAATGCTCTGCCCTTCCAGATCCGTCAGGCCCCCTCCGTCACGACTTTTAAAATTGGGCTAAAAACTCACTTTTTCTCCCTCGCATTTGTTTCTTAGTCCCTTTTGACCTTCATATTTTCACAACTAATTTTATTGATGTTACTCTACTGGTGTTGCAATGCTCCCCTGTGTTTTTTTTAAATTGTAAATTATTTCTATTTGTATATTTATATATGTATATATTTTGAAAGTGCTATATAAATAAAAATGGTATGGTATGGTTTATAATAAAGCAGTTAATATCCAAGCTTACAATAAGCTACTTTGAAGGAAGACCAGCATAAAAGTTCTGTCAGGGGTGATCATGTAGGAATAGAGAGCAGGCATAGAGGGAATTGCAGAATTGCCCTAAAGGGGGTAGGAAAGTACAGGGTAGGTGGTGGGGATGCGCTCTGAAGAGCTAGGTCTTTAAGAGTTTATTGAACATAGAAACTCTTGAAGACACAGCTCTTCAGAGGGCTGTTGGCTGAAACCATGGTATATGGTCAATGATCAACTAATTTAGGATGATGCATGTCTACAGTTATATTGCCGGTCTTTTCATTTTTTCACACCTTTTTTAAAACCCAATATTTAATGTAGATATTGATTTACATCTCTTTTTTTTCCACAAGGCATATGGTGTCAAGATTAGGTATGTGGACAAAGACTCCCACTTAAATTGACAGGGAAAATCCAGACTAGTTAGATTAACAAAGCAGTATTACTGAAATATCTCTCCATTAAAAAAATCATACTAATGGGAATATGAAAATGCCTCCACAAGTTTTGCTGGTGTTGTTGCTTATGTAGAATCACAGAGATTACAACAATGCCTGAGTTTAGTTACGTGATCAGAATTTCCAATGTTTAAAATTGTGCGGAGATATTATAAATCATCTCAAAATATTAGCGTTCACTGTTTTTGAGAACAATATGAAATATTTTTTTCACACTCATGTTTTAAGACAATTTCTGCTAATTCTTCACTTAATGCTCAGGTTTATTGATTTCATGTTTTAGGTTACAGATTTCCTATGAATGTCACGAAAATGGCACTTTTCTTGTTATGTTGACTCATGCATGTGTTCCAAGCATAACAAAACTCCCTGTTTCTGTTTTTGGTTCAAAGGTCTCAGAGTTGGCATTTGCGGAGTATAACGGCTTTGCAGACAAAAATGGCTATGATTCTTCCCCAAAAGTTACTAAAAGTATTGTTGCTGAGCTTGCCAAACCTTTCATTTTTGAGTATGCCAATGGACACATCGGTGACATCCGCGCATCTGCTGAGGTTTCCACCACTGTTGTCAACATTGTTAGAGGTATACTTGGTTTTTTCCAAGTGACTGTGAAGACTACACAGAGCATCTATGAGCTGGAAGAGGTAAACCACTTTGAAATGACAAACTCTATTCCACAGATATCAGGAAAAAGTCAAATGGATGTCTAAGATTTTGATTTTGTGTGCAGACTGGAATCCATGGCAAGTGTCACAGTAGCTATGCTATTGAAGAAAATGAGGAGACAAACGATTGGATCATCACTCAGGTTGTTGATGTGACTAACTGCAAGGAAAAGGCAGCAATGTACAGAGGAATGGCAACAGCTGTGGTGGACAAACTATCCAGAGAGGTTGCTATATGTTTCACATTTTAGCCTTCTTTGCTGTCAGAAATGAATCTGTGTCAGCCCTGCTTAGGCTTCTTTGTGCCATCAATCTAGAGAGGAGAATCTACCATTTCAACAATGAGATATAATTACACCATCAAACCAACAGCAGACGGAGGCCTCATCACCAGAGCTCATGGGCTTGAGCGACAGTACTTCAGCGCCTTCAATGTGAAGGGTGGCAGTTTTAAGATGCAAGCAGTGTAAGTGCAGAGAAACACGTTTTGTCTTCTATCTGCAACAGAAATCATGTGTATTAAAATGTCTCCTGCAGAAAGAGCTTGGAGCTGCTTAGCATGAATGACACAGCTAGAGCAAGCACATATGGACCAATGGAGAGCAAAGGCAACATTGTTTACAAGTTTGATGATGTGGACGTTAATATTCCCGTTATGATGCAGAACCTGGATGACTCAGTACCAAAGGTGATAACTCTGGGTCTGCAATATACTAGCTTATGTGCAATAATGTTACATTTTTACAGTTTTTTAAAAATGAAATCAGCAAAAATATTCTGTCTATGCCTTTTACAGGCTATTGAATTGATCAAGCGATTGGCTGAGGTAAATAGTGGTACCATTGACAGTGCAACCACAGAAGACTCTATCAAGGTGTACCAGCTTCTGCGAGTCATACCGACTGAAGAACTGGAAAACATGTGGAAGCAATTAGCTAAGAATTCCAAGTACAGGTGAGCACTTTGTAAAAACATAATGAGATTAAAGTTTTATAGAACAAAAATTGATGATTCCACATTCCAAAAATCAGAGCATGATGCAACCCCCTCCTCCATCCCTGGATGGCAGGCCTGTCTGGAGGGGGCTTCCCCCCTTTTAAAAGGAGTGGCTATACCCCATGAACCAAGGCTCAGTCACCAATTGCTTACTAACAAGCTCCCTCACCAGGCCTGGCTCCAGGAGGGTACCCCAGTCTTCCTAGTCCTGGCAAGATTTTTCTATTGTTGTGGCCTGGTGTTCATCAAAATTATTGAACTATAAAAAGTTGAGCTGTGGCGTTCAAGTATCTAGGTATCTTCTACATATGTCATGGCAAGATGGAGCGAGAGATATGTTGATGGCTTGGGTCCTTGTCTGCATCAACCCATGTACTGGTTCTTACTGTTGTGGTAAATCAAGAGTTTATAGCTGTAACCAAGGCTCTTAATTTACCTGTCAATCTACATTCAAACCTTCAACTACGGTGTTGAAATGGAGATCATGACCAAAGAAAAGGTGATCTCAGACACAAGCAGCTGAATTTAGTGGTTGCTCTCTGCATCAGAGATAGGATCAACTTCATTATCAAAGGGTGCTTGGAGAAGAGGTCTAGCTTCTCTGTATCAAAAGGAAAGGAACTGAACTGGTTCGAACGTCTGACTAGGATGACTTCAGGATTTCAGACACATGTCACACTCAGAGGGGACCCCGGGGCAGACCCAAAACCCACTGGACAGACTATATATCCTTTCTGGCAGAAGGACATTTTGGGATCTCCCAGAAAAAGATGAAGAGTGTTGCTGAAGAGTTGCTGTTTAGGTTTCCATGTTGTTCCTGCTAACCAATTCTGGAATACGGAAAATAAAAGGTAGATAGATGAATAGTCAATGGAAAATGGCATTTTCAAGGTCAAAGTCATTTTTGCAACTTGAATTAACTTGTTGTTGAAAGTGTGCTATACAAATAAAATTCCCTTGCCTTGCCTTGCCTTTACATAGGACCAAGTGGCTTCAAAGCAAACTTTCTGTATTGGGTTTTATGATCAGATTAAATGCTTTCCCTTAAGATGTATTTTTTCATCCTAACACAATATCTCAAGAAAATAAAAATAAAGTTTGATCTCTGAAATTGTACAAAACATATAAAAATGATCTATGTTATATTTTTAATTTAATCTTTAGATTAAGTATTAGCTTGTTCAAATTAATGTAATTGTACTTGTCAGGCGCTGGATGTTGAACTCGATCGTTGAAATTGCCGATGTCAAAGTCCTAAATTTCATGGAGACCAGATTTAAGGAAAAGGATTGGACTCCTGTTGAAGCTTGGCAAACCGTCTTAATGGCTTTTCATCATCTAGAAGTCACTCCTGAGCTTGTTGAGATGGCTAAAGTGAGAAAGACAAATAAACCTTTTTTAGTACTGGATACTGCAAAAAATCAAAACTGTAAACATGTCTTCCGTTTTATATTTTGCAGGTTTTCCTGAATTTGCCATTCAGTAAATCTAACACCTATCTGTGGCAGACTCTGGCACTTTCCTATGGTTCTCTGGTGAATAAGTTGTGTGTATATTATACACCATGTCCAGTTACAGCGGTTCAGGTAAGAAATTCAGAAAGATTCAGATTAATTTCTAAATACCAATTATAATTAGATTCATGTAATTATCTTAAGATAAGTGAATATAGCTTCACTGACTAAGACTTATCAACATTAGTTTCTTTTTCTGAAATTTGAAAGTGATTGATAACCATCTGAAAACCAGAAGCCAAACGCGTTATTTACATTTGTACTAGCCGCTGCTGGACATGGCCACTGAGGCTCTGAGGAGTGACAACAAAGAAGAAATGGTTGTTGCTTTGAAAGCCCTTGGAAACGCAGGGCACCCTGGGAGCATGAAAACCATCATGCGTTACCTTCCTGGAGTGGCGGCCACTCCCGTGGATCTGCCTCTTCGGGTGCAGAGTGTAGCTGTCCAGGCTATGAGACACATCACTACTAGAGACCCTCACAGTGTAAGAACATACCATGACACACTGCTTTATTGCAATGGGGACATGATAGAAATTATTTACAACCATGATATAAGAACGACTGGTCTTACATGTAATTTATTGGGAATTTAGGTTACATACCAACACAAAATGGCACACTGCAAAGAAAAAGGAAAATGATACATTGCTTAATTTTCTTTAAACAAATAAAAATCTTAAATGTGCAGTGCATATGTATTCATCCCCCACTAATTATGTACCTAATTGCAATCCAGCAGAAACCAAATGCCTTAATCAGTCACCTGAGTGACAAAAATAGAATAGAATAGAATAGAATAGAATAGAATAGAATAGAATAGAATAGAATAGAATAGAATAGAATAGAATAGAAAGCTGTAATGTCATGGTTCACAACAAGCCCTGTGTGAAATCTAATCTCCATATGAATTCAGCTCCTTATTGAATTCATTAGAGCAAGGGACATACCAAAAAGGGCAAAGATAGTGTTAGGTTATGAAACAAATTTCTTACCTTTGAATATTTCATGGAATGTTTTTCGATCAATCATCTGAAAATGGAAAGAGTATGGCACAACTGCAAACATACCAAGGCATGGCAATTCATCTAAACAAAGAGGCCAGCCAAGGACAGTTTAAATCAGAGAAACAGGCAACAGACTCATGGTTACTCTGGAGGAGCTCCGGAGATCCATGGGTTAGCTGGGAAATTTAGATACAACTGAATTACTTTTCATTGTATATGCCACAAATCTGTCCTTCAGCCAGTGTTGAAAGAAAGTCACAGAAAGTCTTGTTTCCAGTTGGCTACAAGTCAAACAGGGAACACAATAACCATGCTAAACAAGGTTCTCTTATGACATGAGACCAACTGTGAACTTTGTTGGCCTACATGCAAAGTGTCATGTAGACCACACAAAAACACACCACATCTCCATGGTATTAAACATGTCAGGTGTCATGCTGTGGGGATGCATTTATTCAACAGAGACAGGGTGCATGATTTCAGCTTTTATTTGTAAAAATTGTTAAAAACCTTATTTAATTTTTCTGCCACTTTGCAACTTTGCACTGCTTTGTGTTGATCTATCATATAAAAGAAGTTTAAAGTTTTACAAATTATTTGGTACTACTATCATTACTATTGATTATTAACATCTATTATGTACATGAAGACTATGCATCTATAATGATAAGGCAGCAACTACAACTGGTGTCCCTTCCTTGGGATAACAAGGCAAATGTTTGAATTAGAATACATCTTTAATATCACCATTAGGATAGAACAGCACATAGTCTTCACACATTTACAGCATACAAAATATAGGAGTATCACTGACACAGTGGTAGAAGAGAAACTATCTGTATTTCTAAATTTGCAGAAATTTTGCTTTCAGGTCCAAGATGTCACCCTGGCTCTGTTCCTGCAAAAGAACATTCGATCTGAGATCCGTATGCTGGCCTTCAGGATCCTTTTCGACTCTAAGCCTTCAATGGCTCTTGTATCCACAGTGACAGCTCATCTGGAGGAAGAAAGAGACCTTCAGGTTGCCAGCTTTGCGTACTCTTACTTGCAAGGTTTTGCCAGCTCCAGAACTCCAGACAATCACTACCTGTGAGTTGATCAAGAAAGCAAACCTGTGTTTATGTGGAAGTTTAAGGTCAAATTATGCTTTTTTAATCTTCCCAACAGTTCCATTGCTTCCAGTTTGGCTGTGAAGATCCTTGCCCCCAGATTTGGCCGCCTCAGCTATTACTACAGCAAAGCAAAGCATGTAGACTGGTTTGACGGTATGTTGGAAAAGAGCCATTACAGTCTGGTTGAAAAATCATTTCCAAATCGTTGGCTGAAAATGTATCATTTTTCAATTCAGATGGGTGGCTAGCTGGCACATCATCAGAATTCTTCATGCTAAAAAATGCAAGCAACATCATTCCTTCTGAGCTCATGTCAAGAGATAAACTTCACTTTATTGGTAGAATTTTTGAGCTACTGGAGGTAAACTATTAAACATAACAGCACTAGATGCATTATAGTTGGAGATTTCTCCAAAAACTAAAAAGTATAACTCTTTCTTTTCTATCATGTAGTTGGGTATCCGTGTAGATGGAATAAAGGATCTGTTTGGAGATGGCATTCCCGGATTTAAAGGAGACTTTAGTATGAGTGACCTCATGGCTATTTTCAGTGTGGTGAGTGATATACCAGGCAGTTCCCCACAAACACACACACTTAGCTAGTCTGGTGAAGCTAAGCAAAATAGTAAATGTATAAATTGTTCACAAATAAGTCAATCTCAGTACTTTTCAAAATCCTATTGAAGGATTAAAACTTCATTTTCATGTTGTTTTCTCTGCTAGACGGTAAAGGAGGCAGGAGGAGGCAGTATATTCCTCAGGATTCGAAACAAGCTATTTATAAAAGAGAAATATTTAATTACCAGGAAAGGAAAATTCAAATCACTCATTCATGTGAATTCAAGTCTAAGAAAATTTTTTGGAGCTTCTCTGGATCTCTGAGGTGGAAAGGAATTCTAAGTTCTAACATTTAACTTGAATCTAAGAAGCAAATGGAGGTGGAATGAAAGTCAAGATCAGGAACTTTTACCAATACAGACAACAGCCTAAGATGAGCACCTTACTTTTGGTCGGAATGCTGTTGTTTTGCTTACCAAGAAACCTGGCAGGGTCATAAGGTCCCAGCGCTCATCTCTTAGCTCTGGTGATGGCTAAGTCTTGGTAGAATCAGCTAATCAATCAGCCCGAGGGTCGCTTCTTGGATGGAAGGAGAGGCGATTTCTTTTGGTTCAGGGTTTTTTGATGTCTGGACGGACCCAAGCTTTGGATCACGCCAGAACAGACTTCTTATTTGACTAGTAACTTAAATAATTACTGGATTTAGTCTCTGACACAAGCTTCACACAAACATAAACAGGCAAAACATTAAATGCTGAGGAACAGAACATTAAGGAATGGGCGATTAATGGCCTTCTGGGTCGCACCATAGCACTTTCTTGGAGTTGTGAACTGAATCTATTTCTCTTTGTTCCATGAAAAACTTCACATCTGGGGGGGATTTGGTCAGGTGGGAGTTGATTAACCAATTAAATTCAGTGAAAAACACAGCAATTTTTTTTAAGTTTGACACAATTAATATTAAGTCCCAGTATTTAAAGTTATGGTTAAACTTTTTTTTTTTTTCCCAAACCTATCTTTTAAATTATGATTAGGAATATGATTTCATAATGCAATGAGACTATGTTTTGTAGTGTTTAATAAAAACTTAAAAATTAAAATAAAATTTATATACGCTGTCAACTTTCTACAAACCCTGGCTGCTTGAATAAGTACAGTATTTTCTTTACCTAAATCCATGGCCCTACAATGCTGTTTGGAATAAGCTGTAGGTGGTATGTAATTGAAAGATTCCATCTGGGGTGTGTGTTTTGTTTTTGTTACATGTGGTAATCAATATACTTTTCTCATTTTCAGCTTCAAAAGTGGGAGACTCTGGAAAATGATAAACCAGTCATTTCAGTTTATTCACGTGTGTCAGGGCAAGAGTGGTTCTTCGCTGACATGAGCAAAGAGACCCTCCGGGACATCATTACAGTAAGAGAAAGAGTCTACCCATATTAGTCTGACTGCAGTTTAAGAAAAAATGTAAAAGGTAGTGAAGTCAATAAGTCTTGAAACTCTTTTTGATGCTTTCAGGCCTTCAGTCCTGCTGTATGGAAATCAAGTGCTCTGTGGGCGATTGAGAGTTTACA
The DNA here is from genome assembly GCA_963556495.2 of Valencia hispanica. NCBI lineage: Eukaryota > Metazoa > Chordata > Actinopteri > Cyprinodontiformes > Valenciidae > Valencia > Valencia hispanica. Next base: position 31,184,050 of record OY747705.1, read on the forward strand.
AAGAGGAATCTCATGGGACTACACACGAACATTTTTGACCTGGGAGGCTCGTTACTTCCAGGCTACAACCCTGGGTCTTCCAGTGGAGATCAGCAAATATTATAACTCCATCACTGCAATCAATTTTAATGGTGAAATATTTTTGACAAAACCATTATGAATTGTTTGAATTATGAAAATAACTAGAAAATTAATCAGAATAATTCCTACAACCTGTTTTTTTTATAGCTAAATTCGCAGTTAATCCCCCACCCACTGAAAGCCTTGGCCAGCTTTGGGATTCTGAAGTTATACTGGAAACGGATGGATTCGCTGGGTAATTCTGCTTAAAGTAAAAAAAAAAAAAGAAGGCAATATGATTATTAATAGTGTAATAGCAACATAGTGTCGTAGTAATACTTAAATCCTTTTGTGAATTTGCAAGTATAATTAATATAGAATACATTTTTATTGAAAAATAAAATGCATGTTTAACACAGTGTTCATTGAAAGAAAATGTTATATTTTTGGTCACATTTGCATCAGACATTTCAAGGCATATTGTTTACATGAGGTATTTTATTTTACATGAAACAGTTTTTTACTAGCTGCCATTTATTTTTGGGACTTACATCAATATTGTAAAGCACTTTGTGTTGAATGTTCTTTTCCAGTTGCACCAAGGACTTTTGGGTTTTCTATGGGATCAACACAAAGCTCTTCCAGAGTGGCTCAGAGTTAAAGATTAAGAACCCCACAGCTGTTCCATGGAGGTTTTCTGCCAAGTTAAATGTGCCAGAAAAGAAATTCGAGCTTGATTTTCCCCCAAGCAAAGAGGAAATTCAACTTTTTTCAATTAGGTAATTTTGCATGATGATAAAATAATTGGCTGAGTTTAATAATGTAAGCAACATGACTTTTTTCCACATGGACTATTATAAACCATTATTATGATTGATTTTACAAGTTCCATCAATTCCTTTTTACATTGTTACTGTCTTGCAAAGCAGACATTGAATCAAATATTTTCTTATCTAAAACATTTTTATCACCACTACCATCCATCTTTAATAAGCTGCGATGAAAGTGAATTATGAAGTCAAACTTTACTATTGTTTTACATAGATCAGATTTGTATGCAGTGTCCAGGAACATTGAAGAGCCAGATTCAGCCAAAATAACTCCTATAATGTCACACTCTCCTGACTCCAGTGATGATGTAAGGCTTGACAGCAGATCAATTTATTACTTATGATATATATATTTATTCATATCACCAGAAACAGACTGATTTTGTTATGATCTATTTTTTGCTCTAGCAGGTACTGAAACCCAACACCTGGCATCCTACTTCCAGAATGTGCTATGAGTGCAACATATATGGAGTGGGTTTCTGCATGGATTACGAGTTAAAGAGACAGTATTACTATGAGGAATACCCACTATACTACTTCCTTGGATATAGTAACATGGAATTCAAAATTGTTCCAGGTATGCAAGTGTAGTTTAAAAAGTACAAATACGGCTTGGGAAACATCACAAATATTTATTAATGTTAAAGAAAATGGTCACATAAGTGTTTGCTTTTTTAAATCTGATTATGCGCTTTCCAAATAATGGCATATTGTAACGCAGTAAGACAGGGGTGGAGGAATAATCTAGAAATTTAAATCAGCAGAAACATTGTAGAACCAGCAACACTTGTCAGTAGAGGTGCTTCCAAACATTTTCTAAGAAATAATGCCATTACAGAATGACCGAAATAAAACTTTCAGCTGAAAAAGATCTGCTGCTCTTATAACCCTTAAGGGTGGGAACTGCAGAGCTGTGAGCTACAGGAAGTTAGAAAATAAGCAGCTTAAAATTTGAGTGGGTGTTTTATGTCTCACTTATTAGTTTGTGAAGGTAAATATAGAAATTAGCATGTTCAGGATTTTTAAGTATTGGTGTTGCTAAGACTAAATTAGAGCCAGTTTGTTCCTGTCTTTAAATTGTCCACCCCTTCATCTAAAGCTAGCATTCAAGCCATCACCTCCACAAAAACAAATCTAGCACCATTATTCATTTTACTTTGATAGCTTTTGTGCACGTTTTTTCTTAACCTTCTGTGCTAATGAAGTCTGCTCACTTTTATTAGCTCAGACAATCAAAGCTGTTGACAAAATCCACTTTGAGCTTGACGCTGGTCCCAGCAAACATCCAATGAGTGCCCACCAACTGCTCAAGACTCTGAGGAGACTTTCCAAGGTATTTGGCAACACATGCAATGCTATTATCACAGCACCTGTTCTGGTGGGTGATTCCATCAAAATTTCAAACTGTTTTAAAATTGTGCTTGCAGGAGGCAACACAGCAAATAAATCTATCTTCAGACCCAGCCGCAAGAAGCAGAGCTTCTCATCACAGACACAACAATATCTTTCTGGAAGTATGCTACGAAATCTGCAAACCTACCACAGTTTGTGCCACAGTTTAGATTGAGAAAGCTCATGTATAATGTCTGAGCTGTCCCTTTGTCTCCACCATCACTTTAAAATTAGTGGTCCTGGTTAAAGCTGCACCTTTTTTTATTTATCTGACATGTCACATGTGACAAAACAATGTACAGTGATTTTTTGTAGCATCTGCAATAATTAATATACCGCACATATTGAGCGGTGATTACATGTTTTTGAACTTGTTTCTTGTGCGCAGAACTCAACAACTGAAGCCATCTTTAACTTCAAAGCTTTTGCCATTAGTGGGAACCAGAAGCCTGAGGGTTATGATGCAGCTATGTACTATACACCTGAGGCAAACACTCAAAATGCCCAACTAATTGTGTCCCAAGTTGGAGCAAACACCAACTGGAAGATGTGTGTTGATACCAGTCTGGATGGTGAGGCAAAGGTTGGTGTAAAAAAATACTTAACTTTCTTATTCATCAAAACATTGAGCTCTGTTTACTTGTGTGTGCAGTTTTTTATTATTATCACTGTCTTACCTTTGTTCTAGGCACATGTTAGATGGGGCGCTGAGTGTCAGACCTATGATATGTCAATGACAGCCACTGCTGAATATATCAACGGTTCCAAGCCAGAGCTAAAGGCTAAAGTACAATGGAACAGGATTTCAGAGTACATGACCGAGATTGGCAAAAGGTGATTTTCAGAGAAAAGCATGTTTGAAGAATAAGAAAATATTGTTTAAAGATGAGTAATCAGCATGACTCAGAAAAGGGAAAATATTATAATGCACAAACTCTGTTTCTGCACAGTGGTGCAGTTGGTAGCACTGTTGCCTTGCAGCAAGAAGGTCCTGGGTTCAAATCCCAGCCTGGGGTCTTTCTGCATGGACAATGCGTGGGTTCTCTCTGGGTACTCCCCCGGCTTCCTCCCACAGTCCAAAAACATGACTGTTAGGTGAATTGGTTTCTGTAAAATTGCCCTTAGGTATGAGCGTGTGTGTGCATGGTTATTTGTCCTGTGTGTCTCTGTGTTGCCCTGCGATGGACTGGCAATCTGTCCAGGGTGTACCCTGCATCTTGCCCCATGACAGCAAGAGATAGGCACCAGCCCCCCCGCAACCCTGCATAGGAATGATGGGTACAGAAAATGGATGGATGGAAATTATGTTTCTCAGTAAATATGGTATTAGTGACATGAAATTCACAACATACAGTACAAAAGTAATTAACCAAATACTTGATGCATAAAAAGAAGAAACAGAAGCAATTTTATTTTAAATTATGTAGCAATAAGTAGTGGAGCTTATTATGAAGATTTATGACAAACTTTTTGGGAGCCACTAGTTTAAATTGTTGACTCTTGTTTTAGGAATCTGGTGAGGAGCACCTGATCATGGGTGGTTTATGATGAAATTGTGTTCGTTCCACTTACAGATTATGGCCGCAGAAGGGCTCACTGGAACATTCAGAAGTTTAGAAATGTGCCTGTTATCTGTGTCATCAGTATGCTATGCAACAGTAAAGCTATTAAGGTTTCAGGAAAGCACTTTTCAATTACTCATTCGCAGCATCTTGTAAACAGTTTTTATAAATTAATCTTAATCCCCAGCAATGCTAGTTGACACATATTCTACACATGACATGTTTTGTATTGGAAACTTTCCAGCCATCTAGCTTTCAGTTATGCTACATTATGTCTAATTTCAGTGATATACAAACTCCCTAAATGTATTTTTTATATTATATTGTTTGTGCTATATTCAAATCCACAATCCTTTCATAATTGTGCATCGGCTTTATGGAAAAAACAGATAATCATCTTTTCTGGTTATAAATAAGTATAAGTAAAACACTGTGTAAAATAGAATCTGTATGGAACCCTAATATAGGGAAACAAATCAACACAAATTAAAATCTACAGAACATATCCAGATCTAAAGAAGATTACAGATTAGAAATTATGTCCCTGATATCTAGCACTCTGGAAAGCATTGTAGAGTCATTCCTAATGCTTTTAGACTCTAGCAAACTGCTGTGAAAGACATAATCTGCACATGGAGGAAAAAAATAGACCAATGGTGAACATTGCCAGGAGTGGAAAATTACTCCAAAAGAGAAGACAACTCACTCAGAAGTTCTCAGAAAAACACAGGACAACATCTACAGCCCTGCAGGCCTTACTGCCTCTAAAAAGTCAAAAAAAATTATGTGTGATTACATTTTATTACATATGTGTTTACTGCTTAATCTGCCTTTTTCTAGAATTGAAAGGTACATCCCTGGTGTGGCGTTCCTTTATGGCTTCTCTCAAGAAAATGAGAGAAATCCAGAGCAGCAAGTGTCTGCAACAGTGACTGCTGCCTGGACAGACAGTGTTGATGTGAAGATTAAACTCCCAGAGGTACCATTACAAATTCCCACTTACCTCTTTATGTTGATTAAATTTACATCTTTGCATCGTATTTCAATATTTATTTACATGAATTTTGTTTTCTGGTGTTTTCAAAAGTATACGGTGTACAACAAAGCTGTGCCATTTCCTGTCCTATGGAACAACTCGTGGCCTTATAAAATGACAAACTCAACAATAAATTGAATTTACACAAGCATGAAAACATGTAAGTAATCTCAAGTAGTTGAACTAAAGTTCAGTGAACACTTTTACAACAATTTCTGCCTTTTTTGATACAATTATGCTTGTGTAATCGCATATGTACCACTGAGTTCCCTCTAAAAAGCAAATGAGAAAAGACGAATGCCAAGAGGCTGTTTTGTTTTCTTCATAAAATCTGTTTTTGTTGCAGATAAAGTGCTGAACCCAGATGGCAGCCAGATGTCTGATGTACGATTGTGAACAAACAACTGCAGCCAATATGTGATGAACCCAGCATCCGTAAATGTATTATCATTCTGTTAGATGTCACCGGTTTTCAAGTTGTCAGTCTGGAATAAAAAGCATGGTAGTGAACACATTTTCTAAAGAATATTGATGTAAATCCCTTCCTGTACCTATCTAATTGCACTCAATCTACAAAAAACAACAAACCCGCATTAAAACAGAGCAACAATTGTGTTTCTTTTACTCTGTCATTTTATGATCTGACGTTGTAATAGCTTGCAGCTTCCCCACAATTCGTCGATAAAATAAAAGTTACACTATGACCAAATCAGTGAAATGTGACTTTCACACTGGCTTGTTAACGAGTGTATAACAACAATATAGAGTTGAGCAATGATCACTGAAGATGATGAAATTTCTGGAAATACTTAAGATGAAGTTATGAAATGTATGTGGGGGGAAAATACATTTAAGGAGTGAGGCCTGTCTGATGCTTTTCCTTGTAGAATTTTTATTTTGCTTGAAAAGAGACACAGTTGACATGATAGTCAAGTTGCAAAACATAAACCACCTCATAAAATTCAAGAAATGGAGTGCAAACTTTGCAAAAAACTAAACAATTGCAATGTTTTGGTGAGCTTTCCCGCGTTACCTGCCAGTTTGGCAGATTAAACCTCTTTATTATCAGGTCCTGCTATGATCTAAACATCCCATGTAATGAATGAAATCTGGATTTGCAAGGTGAATCCAGAATGCTAATTTCCGGAGGGTTGCGTAAAGAACAGAACAAATGTTTGCAAGGCCTGCATAACCCATTGTGTTTGTCTGATATGGTGACCCAGCAGCACTATTTGTTGGTTTAAGTACAAAGTGATATCACAGATACCCTGAAAGTTCACTGCCACAAAAAGTGCACATTGATCTCTTATGCAAATAGACAAAAAAGTGGAAAATTTAACTCTCATTTATCAGCATATTTCCTCACCTGTTTATCTTTTTTTTGCTTATCTGAAAGTGCTTATATCATACTGAGAATAGATGACATGAGATTAACGTTAATTGGTGCTCATTAACTTGGCCCTCTCATAACAAATAGGTTATGCCAACATGCCAAAACCAATGATTGCATTCTGAATGAAGGCTGGTTGCTCTAACAGCTTCCAGCTCCCGACAGCACAGACTTAGCCAGATGGTGTTGAATTGCAAGCAAAGGCATCGCCATCAAAATCAGAACGGGATGAGTCTAATTATAACGACAACAATATGTTCCTACCTTCATCTCTTATATCCAAAGGGCTATAAAGATGACAGAGAAATCTGTCAAGACGAGGACAAGATGCACATCACCTTGCGATTAGGTAACAGATCATGGCAGCCTGACCTTGCGCTGATATAACTTCAGCAGGTGACATGGGCCGGGTGAAGAACATTTGAAACTGACTGATCTGGTCATTTGGAGGAGGAGAGATTGACTGCCCCCCTTTCTTCTGCCACTCCCTCTGTAATTGTGGCAAGCCTCATTAGGTTGACTATAGAATCCACATTAAAACCCATCTGAGAGGAGCTGATAGTAGAACAATGGCAATGTTCAGTCCAATTGCAGCTCCATGCTTTGTGCTCAGAAATTAATCAAGGCTTTTATTATGTTGTCAAAGTGATTTCCTATTATTGAAGATAGCGAATATTATATTATATTATATAAAAACATTAATTTAATGTTTTAATGATTTTTTTATAACTATAAGATTAAAATTGAGTTATGAACTTGTAGGTGTGCTTTAGAGTAAGAGCACCAGAGGGCACTGGTTTCCAAGTCTTAAAACATAGCTGGCACTGTGGTTGAGAGCTTGGATCCTGTCAGTATTTGTTCACAGTTTACAGAGAGGGCTCTGCAGAGGATGTTGACATTTTGAGAAAAAATAAATATGTGACTTGGCAAATTTGAAGTGTGCCCCTCTGTAGATTCTAGTGAAAGGACACATTCTGACCAAATGCAGTCATGAAAAATTTATATTCTGCATATTTTTTTTGTATTTCACTACAACATCCTTTTGTACATTTCTTCAGTTTAAAAGTTATTTAGAGTATTATCTAACATAATCTAAAATACTTTTTTGTCATTATTGCTTGTATTATTACTGACATTTTTACTAAAACTGACACTTCTCCTTTCAGAAAGCACGTTAAAGCTGGCAATAGCCTTTCACTACACTCACATCATTCCCCTCAATAGTTTTACTGCCACATTCACCAAATGAGCTTGTTTCCATGTTCTCCAGCAATAATGGGAAGTAGATGTCCCAATGTTTTCAGGGGGAGATTAAAAGCAAATTCGAATCGAGAAAAGCCAGGGAGAGCGCACAGTCCCTTGAAGGAAACTGAACATGTAATATGTTTATGACCATGATAATGACATATTTCTCACTTTTATGTTTATGTGGTGTGTTGTCACACTATGTTGTTGCTGTCATTTCATAAAGCAGACACTTTAGGGGTTTTGCATAAACAGAATTGGCAACAGAAGTGAGGCTTTGCGAGATCTTGCGCTAAAAGCTGTGAGATTTGCAGGCAGCACAGAGGTTGAGTCTGAACAATTCAGTACTTTATTGTATATCAACAATTTAAAGCGTACTAAGATCTAATTTAACTATAAAACAAACAAAAAAACTGACTTTTACATGCCAACAAGGTGTGTGAACCACTCTGGCCAAAGCTGTAGTCTGCTTCCTTCCCTTTTTCTTTGTATTAGCCAAAAATTATCACTCAAACAAAGAGGCCAATTTAAAAATAGGAACAAACTAAGAAAATCCATAATCCTGCTAAATATTTTAATTTAATCAGCGGCTTTTGGTAACTGCTTACAACATTAAGGTGACAGAAATACAGTCAGGTCTGTGAGGAAAGAGTTGCTCAAATAATCACTTGTTACAACCAAGCTACACAAAATATCATCTCTGAATACATAACACATCGATCCTTGAAGCAGACTACAGCCTCAGAAGACAACGCAGGATGGCAGTCCTGTCAGCTAAGAACAGGAAACTGAGGTTACAATTCCTGAAAACTGAACTAAAACAAACTGGGTTGGCTGTTCTGATGTATATTGATTTCAGGTGCAAAATTCAAAGGATAGGACTCAGAATTTGGCATAAACATTATGAAAGCATGAATTAATTCGGCCTTGTATCATAACTGATCATGTCCATTCCTTTATGACCACAGTTTACCCATCTTCTGATGGCAACTTCCAGCTGGATAATTTACCGTTGACCTTGTGACAAATCTAAAACAATGTCAAACCAGTTTTGTAAACAAGACTGTGTGTTCACTGTACCCAAATAACTTCCACAGCAACCAGAACACAAGCCAAGAGAAGCCCTTTGAGATGTTGTGGAACATGATATTTGCATCATGGATATCCAGCCGACTAATCTGCACAAACTACTGATGCCATCCTGTCAATGAGGACAAAAATTATTTTTGACACTACAGTATATGCAATGAAGAAATTTATCATCTGGAAAGGTCAGAGGTCAAACATGGTACTGGCAAGATGTAACTAAAAAGTTATCCACAAAGGTTTTGTGTTAGATGCTCAGAAGTAGCCATGGATTTTTGCAACAAGGATAATTCAGTTCTCTAAACAGAAACTACTTGTGATTTCCAGTGGTTCCAGTCAGGGAGTGCATACAGCTGTGAGAGAGTTTGTATACATGTCTTACAGCACTGGCTTCACAGCAATGGATGACTGTGCTTAGATTTCTGTGTGCAGCTGGAGAGCAAACCATATGCTTTATTGAAACGTGTCATAAGAATACATATAAGTTAGAGTTTTCTTTTATGTTTGTGTGTTTATGGTTTCTTTTGTGTCTTCATGCATTCTTCTCTGATATAAACTAAAAATCTGTCTTATGTATAAGACAGCATGAGAATGTGCATTTTAAATAATTAGTTATTTATCCGACCAGAAAAGTTTGTATGGTCTAAAGTAAGTTGAGTAAAATTAATTAGCATAGTAATATGAAAATTTTGTCAATGTATTAAACGGAGATAAACACAAACATATACTGACTGTAGTGTTTTCCTTTTCAAATATTTGCAAGAATAACCAAAGCCATTATTTTGTGTACAGATATAAGAGCTCTGAGGCAGTTTTATTTTTTATTTTTCAAGACGTAATTTTGTATAAGAAGTTTGACAGTTGTGTTTTCCACCTGTAGTTCAGAAAAAAATGGTGTGAGTTTTGAGAAATATGTTGTGGCAGTTTTGAACAACTGTATTGTGTGAAGGCCTTCTGAATCCTATCCAGAGGCACCGAATCTGTAAACAGTTTTACCTTGGAAGCTTTAGCTACTGTAATGGTTTGGGATTATCCCCGGCTATCCAGAAAGAAGATCACAATTCCATAAACCCTGCCGGTGGTCAGGGTGCTGTTGAGGTTCCTCGCAGCCAGTTTGAAGAAACGGACATCAACCTGAACCACAACAAGAAAATCCATAAAGCATGTTATATTAAAGGAAAGGAAGCCACACACACCGCAGACACAGCTACACACAAGTGCAACGCACACTCCCATATTAAGTTCACATTCTAGTTTGCTTCTACACCTCAGCCTCAGTTATTTGAGCTCCATAGTGAATCATCTGCACTCTATTTTAGAAAGCACTGCAGATAATTAGGCTTGATTCTTTCGAGAAATACAGAAAGACTGAGAAGCGTTTTTTTATAATAAGTTATTACACCCAGACCTTAGCTTCATCTTTTGTCCTGTTCTTTATTCAGGTTTGCCACTTCTTTTTCTGTGACTAAATATGTTTCTTACAACTCAATGACACTCAGAGCTAAAATTAGGGTGAACAATAAACTTCAGTTGAATAAAATGAAATTTTATTTTAATGCTTCATTTCTTTTCTTTTCTATTCCATGTATTATAAAACTTTTTGTGTTTGTAAAGTGATTTTCCAGAGCTCAATGTTACAGTTTAGGGTTTTCAGGTGGCCGATCACCATACATATTAGTAAAAAACTGAACCACTTATATCAAGCTAGCAAGACCCTGCAATAGCAAAGACAATGCAGTTCAGTAATGAAACAAGTAGAAGTAAATTCAGAGGAGCAATTGAAATGTAAAATGAGATATCGCATGCGACTTGTGAATTCATTGGTTTACTTTTTGACCTCATTTCCACTTCATCTCTCAGCCTATCATTCATTACATTGACCAACAAGATGGTGATGTTAGAGTCACTTAAAAGGTGGCACAGCAACGTATTGTATGAGTAAGAAAATGTATGGGTTTTTAGATGGTGTGTATCATCATATGTTAGAGTTGAAGAAAACTAAAAATCTTGAAAGAATGAAACAAATAAACATCAGTCTGCTTTCTCATTGATTGATAAAGTTGAGTCATGCTCACTTAATCAGGAAGGCATTACCATATATGGGCACTGAAGTAAACAGCACAGTCTCGAAGCCTGACATTTGTTATGGCTGCAGAAAGAAAACATATTGTCTTCTTGACCATAAAAAGTCACACACAATATCATTCTTAACTGGAATGGATGTGTGGCTCCTAATTGGTGACAGAAAAAAGGATGGAGTGCTAGAGTAAGATCACCTCTACAGGAAATGTGGGCGAGCTCTGTGGATGTAAATGCAGGTGAAAGGACAGATTTCTCCTCACCCACCAAATGCAGTCTTTCCTTTGTAAAACTATTTTGCCCCAGGGTTATGAAACAATTGGAATCTCAGATTTACGGGATAGAACAAAGCAAAGCTGAGGGACAAGGAGACTGGGAAGTTTTTACCAAGGCCTCAAAAAGAACTGTAAACATAAAGTTTACAGCTAAGAAAACAACTTTCTTTTAGTGATAATTAGCTATAACAGGACACATTGTTCTCAGTGTCTGAGCCAAATGAAGAAGAGAACATTCGACCACAGCGGCTGCCTGAGTATCTTAACTTCTTCTCCTAAATTTACATGTGTAGTATCAGCTTGATGTGATATTTTTTATGGTTAAGAAACATGTTATGAGAAAACTAACTACAGACATACTTATAGAGGTTGAATGGCCTGGTAGATGGTGTCCTGGGAGCAATGTTTTGACAGCTACACTGGTGTAGTTAAACCTTTATGAATGAAACACAAATTGCTTACATAGAGAAAAAAGTGAGATTTCTATTGCTCCCTAATATAAAGTATTCTGGTGACAATATGTTTGGAGAAGTGGGAGGGCATACAGTATTTGCATCAGAGGAACAATGCTGGTCAAATTTGAAGCAGAAAATCGTGAGTAATTTAGCACTTAGGATTGCAGCAATGACTGCAATGTCTGTCTGAATGCTGCCAGAAATGTACTGTTTTGAAATAAACTTTTTGTCACCTGGGGTCATTTATCACTGTGCAAAGCTACACTCAGACTGGCCCTGATTATATTGTGTTTTTAATTCCCTCTGTAGAGTGGTTTGCCAGGTCTCTTAGCTGCTGCTCTAAAACAGGATTCTTCTGATTTCCTCCTCTTCCCCACACAAATCACTATATAAATCCTTTGCTAAATGCCACTTTTGTTTCGGGTGACCATAGAGTTATGCATTGATACCTAAATTTGGCGTTCCAGAAAGGATTCCATCTCTCCTCCAGATGACTGTTCTCAAAGTCAACTGGTAATTGATATGTTTGTTCTAATTTCAATGAAGACTAAATTCTGAATGTCTCTTATTCTTATTTTAAAATATCTTTTATAAAAAGTTTACAGGGTTTCCATAACCAAATGGTTATTAAATGGTTTTAACATACTATCCACAATCACTATGGCCTCTGGTAAATACAATTAAAAAAAAAAATATAACTCTTTCTGGTCACTGTAATAATTTTGAGAAAGAAATTGATTATATAGTAACTGTCACAGCAAATGGGCTTTTTAATTGAGTTGGGACAACCTAAATGTGTAAGTGACCAGGAGGGGGCACTGTGGATCTTGGCAGTGATGCAACCCTACTCTCTAGGAGCCCTCTCTTCTATTTTTACTTTTTGATAAAAAATTGTTATGCTTTAAGCAGATTCTGTGCCATTCTACTTTTCCAACAGTTTGGCCCAGCAAATGCAAACATACATGATAGAGGAAGTATCTTAGAATGTCCATGACTGAACAGTAATCTAAAAGCGTATGCATTTCAGCACCAGTCAGCATGATAGTCCAGTAAAACGGATTTATTGAATATTTTTTGAGAAATACTGTATATAAGAAGATGAAAATTAAAACATCCCCCTTCACTCTCTTCAAACACACAGATTCAGGGATAAACGGATGACTGAGCAACAGAAATAGAGTAGCCTGTGAAAGAGTAAAATTGAATTAAGAAGCTTTAGGCTATTAGCCACCAAGAATACAATTCATCCAGTGCAGATCTACTGGCTCAGTGTCTTCGGCAAAAGAAGGCCACTGATCTCTGCGACTGTGAGGAGTGGTTACCATAGCACCCTCACAATTTATCAAACCAGCGATGAGAGCGTACTGATGTTCCACACATAAACACATAGGCCTACAGATACAGGATGTAAGCTTCAGTGACAAACATATTGCCATGTTTAAAGAAATAATAATAATTATTTAAAAAATTAATTAATCTAACCTTTTTGTTCAGCATGTGAAATGTTAAGTGAAAACATTACTGTTTTCCTAAATTATGTCAGCAACTCTATCCAGCAGCTTATATTGTAGTGAGTAAACATTTACATACTGAGCTGAGCAGGTGGCAGAGCGACAGGGTGATTAGAGATTAGCTATGAGTGGAGGATTACAGCTTTGATTCCTGAAAAGATCAGAATTTATAGTAAGCACCAAGCCAATGTTGCATTTCATTCAACCATACCATAAGACCAAGTAATTTACTCCTTACAACACTCAGAACTATATGTCTTTTCTAATAAAAATTATAGCTGAGTCAGGTCAGAAATCTTATTGTTTAATGCTACGTATCCGGTAATTGGAGCAAAATGCAACAACTATTGATTAAGAAAGTGCCCGTGTATTTGAAGCAAATTGAAAAAAGAACGTATTGCAGCTTTGTCATTGTATGTGGCATTTTCAGGTTATGTGTTCAATTTCTGGTGGCTATGGAGTAAAATAAATTCAACTAAAAATATACTCAAGCAGCAATAAAGAACATTAGTAGGCAGAGATTCTAACTCTAATAAGGTAAAAGGGAAATTTACAAAACACAGTTAAACTTAATATCTGTTTGTTATTCCAGTTGTGCTTATAGTTAGAGTGGCTTAGGTCATCCTGAGCTAGCTCTGTAGTTATGCTGCTATAGGCTTAGACTGCTGGAGGACAGACTTACCAATTTTCTTCACTCTGCTACTTCCTCTTCTACTACTACTCTCCAGTTGTATTGCAGTACAAATTTATTTTTGCGTTGTAGAGTAAAGTTAAGTATGTGGGTTGTGCCCATGAAAAAGTTCCCGGCTAATGCCAAACCTCTCATTCTGAGATTCATTTGGTGTTGTTTATTATTTATACATTTTGGCATTTTATTCATTTAATAAACAAGTAGTGTGGGAGAAATAAACACAACCAATCAGGACCATGCAGAGACCTTTAGACGGCCAGGTACTCAAAGTAAAAAAGGGGCAGATAGAGCAAGTTTTAAATACAACTTACAACAACATAACGTATAGCATACCATTCTGAATAACAACTGATATTCATCAAGAATATAATCGGGAATTGCAACATAATATATCAACGTCATCAGATGGGAATCATGCAAAGCAAAAGTAGCCCATTATTTATCTGATGGGGTACAATGCTGCCGTCGAGAAGCTGCTGCTGTTGGGCTGTGTTGATTTGAGACTTTAAACAATAAAAAGACCAAATGAGAGCTGGTAGCTGATTAAACAAGTGTTATAAAGAAAATTATGAAGTAGTTTCACTTGCTGCTGTGTCTCACTAAATAAACCCTATTACCTGACTGGTTAACCTCCACAAAGACTCAGCTGCAAACAGAATTAAAGTGACAGTGTGTAGTTTTTACCATTAATCTCTGGAAATATCCATCAAAATGTTGTTGAAAATGAATAAAATGATTCCCAATCATTGAAAAATATTGCTGGCTTTGCAACATATAACCATAAAAAGTGGGTCTAAAATACATGGGCAGGTCCAAATCTCTGGGGGACGCCATATTGTATGCCATGTTTCCTTCTACGTGAGCCTATGTGGACAAAACGCATTTACTAATTTTTGAACTAGCAGTTAATCATCGTAAAGAAAAGAAAACGAAGCCAAGCAGCAGCCCATCGAGAGCAATGCTTGAGTGAGTCTTTTTTTCCCATTGAGGTCATTCCATCTAACAATGCAGTTTATTAAACATCTGAATAATCTCACTAAACTTTCCTTTCTTTGATTATATATGCAAATTAAATAGTCCAGTGATGAAAGAGAGTCTGATGTGCTTGTCATTTTGCTGCATTAATGATTTCACTGCAGTTTGAACAATCTGGCGATGTAGTAGACTCGTTCAAAAATTGCGCAACGACACTCCTAGGGATTTTTGGCGTTTATGGCCATTCGTAGGTAAGGTCGTCACATGAACACAAAAATACCGCTTGCTTGCAATGATTTAGGTATGTACTGCCCCTATCGCCAGGGAAACTACTGTCATGGTGCGTTCACACCGGTCAGCGCGTCAAATCGCTCAAACTGACAAAAGTTGGCGCTTTAAATTTAAAACCCAGCTGCTTGCACACTTCGTAGTCCGCGTCAGCGCGTCAGCGCGTCAGCGCATCAGCGCGTCACATCCCGTAGTTGCCTGTAGTTGCCTAGCGTTAGTTAACATAACAAGAAAATATTTAACTGCTTACTGGCACTCCAATATCCTCCGATATCTTCCTCCAAATAAATCCGATCTCTTCCTGTCTTTGTAAAAATACGAAGACGGGAAATACAATTCACGAAAATTACAGACAGCAACCATTGTTTGATCCTCCATTTTGAATGAATGACTTTCCGATCCACGTCAGTACAAAGAGTCCCTACAGTTGGTTGACACCCCACGTTTGCTGCCCCAAAGTTCAATTTTCCAAACTTCAAGCAGCAGACTTCGATGTTTTCCTGTGTTTTCTTTGTTCCCCTTCCTCTCTTGTATTTTCAACTCACCTTTTCTTTTGACTTTTTGTTTCCTTTCTCTCTTCTTCATCTTCTTTCTTTCTTCCCCTTTATTTTCCCTCTCCGTGTCCATAACATCAGAAAATAAAACCCACAGCAATTCATAATAAAGATTTCTCACACATATATATCAACTGGAGTACGATAGCAAAATCTGTAGTGCTCCGCTTGTGAAAGTAAATCTGTTGGGCTTCTACTTGGTACTCAAGACACCAGCTCTGAGCTGCCAGACAGAACACGTAAAAAAAAAAGAAAAAAGGAGAGAACCAGTGCCAGTGGCGAATTTTTCAATCTTGGTGTTCTCTAGCAAATGCCAAAAAGTCCTGCATGGTGTTGGGCTGTAAACACAACCCCCACCTGTGAATGTCGGCTTTCATTCCACCCTCACGGAGTCTGTATTTGAGCAGACACATGAACATTTGTGGCCTGCTGGAGGTCATTTTGCAGGGCTCTGGTAGTGCTCCTCCTGTTCCTCCTTGCACAAAGGCAGAATTGTGGTCCTGCTGCTGGGGTGTTGCCCTCCTACGGCCTCAAGCAACACTACGCTGACACACAGCAAACCTTCTGGCCACTGCTCGCATTGATGTGCCATCCTGGTTGAGCTGTACTACCTGAGGCACTTGTGTGGGTTGTAGACTCTGTCTCATGCTACCACTAGAGTGAAAGCATCGCCAGCATTCAAAAGTGACCAAGAGATCAGCCAGAAACCATAGGAACTGAGAAGTGGTCTGTGGTCACCACCTGCAGAACCACTCCTTTATTGGGGGTGTCTTGCTAATTGCCTATATTTTTCACCTGTTGTCTATTCCATTTGCACAACAGAATGTGAGAATTGATTGTCAGTCAGTGTTGCTTCCTAAGTATACAGTTTGATTTTACAGAAGTGTGATTGACTTGGAGTTACATTGTGTTGTTTAAGTGTTCCCTATATTCTTTTGAGCAGTGTAATACTGCCAGGACGATGGTGAAGAAAAAGTCAATAAAGACGGTTTCATGTAACTTCCAAATCAGGACTCTATTTTCCTTCACAAAACGGTCTATATATTTCATATATATATATATATATATATATATATATATATATATATATATATATATATATATATATATATATATATATATACAGTGGCTTGCAAAAGTATTCGGCCCCCTTGAACTTTTCCACATTTTGTCACATTACAGCCACAAACATGAATCAATTTTATACGAATTCCACGTGAAAGACCAATACAAAGTGGTGTACACGTGAGATGGAACGAAAATCTCTGCAGCTCATCCAGAGTCACCATGGGCCTCTTGGCTGCATTTCTGATCAGCGCTCTCCTTGTTCGGCCTGTGAGTTTAGGTGGACGGCCTTGTCTTGGTAGGTTTACAGTTGGGCCATACTCCTTCCATTTCTGAATGATCGCTTGAACAGCGCTCCGTGGGATGTTCAAGGCTTGGGAAATCTTTTTGTAGCCTAAGCCTGCTTTAAATTTCTCAATAACTTTATCCCTGACCTGTCTGGTGTGTTCTTTGGACTTCATGGTGTTGTTGCTCCCAACGTTCTCTTAGACAACCTCTGAGGCCGTCACAGGGCAGCTGTATTTGTACTGACATTAGATTACACACAGGTGCACTCTATTTAGTCATTAGCACTCATCAGGCAATATCTATGGGCAACTGACTGCACTCAGACCAAAGGGGGCTGAATAATTACGCACATCCCACTTTTCAGTTATTCATTTGTAAAAAATTTTTGGAATCATGTATGATTTTCGTTCCACTTCTCACGTGTACACCACTTTGTATTGGTCTATCACATGGAATTCCAATAAAATTGATTCATGTTTGTGGCTGTAATGTGAATGTGGAAAAGTTCAAGGGGGCCGAATACTTTTGCAAGCCACTGTATGTGTATATATATATATATATATATATATATATATATATATATATATATATATATATATATATATATATATATATATTACTGGCCATATTTGGAGGGCACACATGCTCATTTCACTTCATTGGTTGCTACAACACAACTGAGTACTATGTACATAGTAATCTAGTACTCCTGTATTTTTGTGTACATCCTAATTACTGACAGTATATGGAAAACCATTAATTACAAAAACCTACAATCAAAATCTAAATACAAAACCAAGAAACCACCAAAACACAAAGTGCTTAGGTTCATGATAGATGCTACAAATGATTAACAGAGTTGAAGCTAGGACTGCAGGCAGGCCATGTATGCCTCTCCACTCCCAGATTTTGGAGGTAGTCTGAGAAACCTCACTTTGTGGTGGTAAACATTGTCATCTTAGAGGACAGAGTGTGATCCCTGAGAGATGAGATTGCCTCTCAATCCCTCTCTGGATTGAAAATGCCTCCAGTGATGATAAACCTTGTTTTCCAGTGAGAGAGGTGTGCTCCATACCATCAAACTGCCTCCACCAGAAGCTGTTCAGCATAAAGAATTTGATAAGTTTGGTCATAGGTACAACTCACATATTTAACTCACTAAGATTCTGTCGACCATTCGCACATTGCGAACTTCATGAAGCCCTGCTGCTCCATCAGTCTGTGCACCTGTCTGTCTGTGTAGACTACTTCTGCTGGGTTGAACAGGCAGCCTGTTGATTAGTTTGAACATTGCTGCCACCTAGTGACTGGAGACTTGCTTATCCTTCAAGTATGAATAAAGACTAAAGTCATCCTGCATCGCCTTGATGGACAGGTCCTCAGCTCAGCTGGGACCTCTGGTGGCAGTCTCCAGAGTGGTGGAGAGAGCAGCAGGAAGCAAACAGACAAACACAGACAAACACCCCAGACTCCTAACAGAAGTAAAGCATATGTTGGAAGCTAGAACACCCTGAAGTAGGGGAGGGGGACAGAGACAGCCAGGCTCTGTCAAGGTCTCATCTTTGGAAGACTATGTATACGATTCTCCTCTGTTAGCATGTCGAATGCATTCCCACTTTCCATCTCTCTAACACACACAGCACACCCAGTTGTGTATTTTCGTTTCTGTGTGGGAGTTACTTTTAGTGTAAACTCACAGTCACACTATAACTAGTGTGACTGCTCCTTGTCATTTCTACACGACTAAAGAAATAAATAATCACCGAAAAAGCATGACAAGCATAACGGGTACACTCAGTGTGACACCTGAGTTCATCTCGCAGTAATTGAGCTTCTCAGCTCACAGCTAATGGAGTGAGATTGAGGCTCAGAAAACACACTCGGGCGTTTATATTGAGGCTTGTATGGAGTATTTACCCTTCTTCCTGAAAGGTTTTCAGAACAAATGCCGATTTCCTTTCCTGTTCAGTCTTGCATTAACAGAAAGCCCAGCTAACATAGCAGTTGTTGAAGGACTCTTGCCCTTCATCTTGTCACAACATAAAATGGCATGTTCAATTTGGCATAATTGACAGAAATTACAGTATTTTTAGCACCATTCGATGGTGCTTTGGCTTGAAACCTGCTGTCTCTTTGGAGATTTGAAGTGTTTTACTCTTTGTCACAGGTAAGACAGGTGGTAGCCCTTTTGAGTTGCTACAGATTGCATTTTTTCTTTTACAGTCTTCATAAATATTTTAAATGTAAGCTGACAGCACAAGCAACATACAGTGTGCTTGCCGCTTTTAGACAGCACCAACCTTCAAAACAATATTGTGATACAAAAATACTACAAGTGTGCTCTACAAGTCAGCTTCATTTGACACGGAGCTAATGAGAACCAGCACCATAAATTATGGTGTCACCCATTTAAAAATAAATGAGGGAATTTCAATTTTGTAGCTAGCAAACATTTTTAGACATGCTGAAAGATGTGTCTAATCTGAACTGTGGCTGGCATCTCACCGCAGGTCTGCTGTCATGTCTGCTCTCTGTGAAGCAGAATGATTAAAGAAGCAGCAAAATAACACTCAAGACAACAACCTGACAAGCTGACTGTGGTGGCACTAGCTCAGACGTAAATAGGTCTGAATTGAAAAAAAACACTCACACCAGGACACCTTTTGAAAAAACAGCAACACAAACATTCACCTAAACATCTATATTATAAATATATTTATATTCTTGCACATTAAAAACAAAAAAACACACAATTTCATCCAATAAAAGAGAAGGTCTACAGTGAGCATTTGTTTTGGTTTTTTTTGCTCATATCACGTTTTGTTTTCCCGTAACACATACAGAATGTTATTTATAATCCCCAAACTTGCAGAGACAAAGCTAAGCGACATTTGTTTTAAACTTGAATGTTAACATCTCTTAAAGATTCATAGGTCAAATCAATCAGTCCCTCTGACAAGTTGTCAAGTGCATTGGGACTCAAGTGCTTCAAATGCTTGTCTGTGTCTCTGTGTGCAAATCATGAGGATCCATGCTAACATGCTCGTTTTTATAATCAGACTGAGAGTATTAATTAGGTGTGATTTAGCTGCTGAAGAAAATTCCACTCCAGTCCATCAGGTGGCAATAATCAGCTGATAAGAATTCTCACCAGGAAATGGGTGTGTTTTTTTTGTATACTTGTGGTTCCAGAAATTGTCTGACTGCACATAGCAGCAAATTTCCTCACATGGTAACTTGTCAAAAAAGGGGTTCATGCATTTTTTTCTTCCCCTGCCTGTGCTTCTGTCTTGCTTTTCATTTCCCCACTTCAGCATGTTATACTTCTACAGTTTGTTTTTTATTGGTAACTAAAAGGCTATGTCTGCCACACTAGTTTGCGTTAAATAATACCCATGTTGGGGGTGTTCAATATTCTCTTTGATAAACAATTATATTAAAAATTATTTTCTACCACCTACTCATAGTTTACTTCTGTAAGGCAACATGGTTATGTGACACCAGTGAATAATATTTACTCATAAGAACACCCAAATAACAGCTTTGTGGAATTTAACTATTATTATTTTATTTATTTTTTTACAAATGGAGAAGAAAAACTAAATATATTCTAAAATGTAAGAATGTAATTGCAATTTCAAATAAGGAATAAATTAGTAACACCCCCACAATTATCCACACTTAAAATGGCTAAAATCACACACAGGTATATAACACCTGGTGTATATTATAAGAACTCCATAGCTATAGCATTAGTTAATGTGAGAGTGAACACCATGGTGAGATCTAAAGAGCTGTCTGATAATACTGTAGCAACTTATGAGTCTGGAAAGGGATTTATAGAAATTGATATTGACCATTTCACTATATGGACAATAGTTTACAGGTGAATGATGTTCAAAACACTGACAATATGCCCAGGAATGACTCAAGTTTACTAAACTGGCATCACAGAATCTATAGCAGGTTCTTGGTACTATCAATACGAAAATGCGTGCATGTATAACCAGAAAGAGACTGCATAGGTTTACCTTTCCTGGGAGGTATGTTGGTATGTTCTACAAAGGAAAAATAAAGAAAGACAAGGACTTATGTTATAACAGTTTTTTAACAGATATGTGTAAAACTGAATTATTAGGATATCAGACCACCAAATTAACCATTATAGAATCCCCTGTGAATTGTACCATGTATGAGATGGCGCTCTCAGGAAAATGCTCAAATGTAAAAAAAAAAAAAAAAAGACGGAAAGTTAAACCTTAAGTAGAACTGGACCTTGCAATATAATAAAGAGTCAAACCACTAAAGTAAATACACCAAAAACTAGCTGAAAACTAAAAACGGAGTCCTGGAAGTCCTTGTAGTGGTTTCCAATGTAATTGTCACAAAGTGTGGATAACAGAAGCATAATAAAAAGTCTCTTAGCAGCAGCAACACAAAATACAGTAGAGACGTGGTTTCCCTTCCTTTATAAACACAAGGAGTTTTTCCCCCAGAAGATTTTTGTCATTACAAACATAACACGGACAGTTTTGGCAATAGATATTAAGCATAGTTAAGCATAATTCCCAAATGGAACAACAAAAATTATTTTTGGTTTGGACCAATGGAAAAGAGAAGCTATTTGTTTGATTATCTCCCATTTTCGGTTTGCAAATGTATTTTTAACATGTCCAAATTCGCATAAACGTTTCTCTTATGTCTTATGTTTGTGTTGTCGGATTGCATTTCTAGTCTAAAAATCAAAATCCAAACATAAAAGCCGCTAATTAGAAGTGGTCATTGTCTTTTTTTTTTTAAAGCAAAACTTCATTTAGGCATGGAGTTGATCAACAAATTATACATTTACATAATTTGGAGAAAAAAAAGTCTGCACTGCTAATTAGGCTTTAATTAAATTAAATTGAATTACCCTGCTGTTGAAAGTGTGCTATACAAATAAAATTGCCTTGCCTTGCCTTGCCTTTAGGTAAAGATCCAGGGTGTCCACTTGATAGAAGGCACTGCACCCGGTTCTACTGGAAGTTTCTTCCTGTTAAAGGGGAGATTTTATTCTGGGGTGTCTCTTCTCTTCCTGCTCTTGGCGAGGACAGTCGCATATCTCCTCCCTCCTCCTCTCTGTCTCTTGTCTCTGTCTGGCCTGCTACTCTTGTCTTGTCACATCTAACTGGAGCACCTCTCTGCATTTTCCCCCCGAAGTTTTAACCATCTTTACCATGGATTTAGTCAGCTGGTCTCTAAATGCGATGGATCAAATTTCCTCTAATCGATGAACGGGTCCTGGGGAGCCCTCTTGTCCTAGCGGTACACTTCCGGACGGTTACATTATGGATTCCAGGGGATAGTGGAAGATTATGTGTCTGTCGCTGCTGTCCGTCGAGGACGTGGAAGATGTCTATATAATTGGATTCATGGGAGCTGGGTTTTTAATGTTTGGAGCGGTTGAATTTCTGGTTTATCGCGAACTTCAACTTTAACTCCAACAGGTGTCAGCAGCAATTTGGAAGCTGCCTGAACAACATGAAGGGATTTGTTGGACTTTAAGTACTCAGACTCAAGCGTTAAATGAACTAAGCCGTAGGTTGTCTGCAATGTCTGAATTTACACGTGGAATGGAATGTTTCTATCGGATGGGTTGTACTGAAAAACCTAAATTTCCCCTTGGTGATTAATAAAAGTACTTCTGATTCTGTAGACATTTATAAAGCCTCAAAATGAGATTTAAAAAATGCTTGTGCATGGGTAAACAAAACATCCTACTTTTATTCACGGTGTCTTGAATTTTGCATCAAGTTATAGTTATATATAGTTATATAACTTATAGTTGAAATCAGAGGTTTTCATACACCAAATCACCAAAACACAGACACTTTTTTTCTCATTGTTGGAAGTTAAATGAGACCAAACTATTCTTATTTTAGGTCAGTTAGAATTACCAAAATTATTTCTATTTGCTAAATGTCACAATAATGAGAAAAATTTTTTGTCAGACTTTTATTTCTTAAAGTCATATCTGGTGATGCTTAATAGTGGTGGAACTCAAACAGCAATTCATGTTAAATATGAAACATGATTTCTATTAGTATGAATTTATCTGTTCAAGAAACACTTGTATGTTTTAGTGTCTTTTTCTAAGCCGGACTATTTTTAGACATATTATCTCCAAATGCAGTAACTCTAGTTCAACACAATGATGAAACAGAGATCCAGAAACCTTCTAAACACTGGAACAATCAGCAAACATTATCAAACTTACATCAATCGGAAATTAGCTTAAAAGTTAAAATAACAATAAAATTATAAAATAACAAAATAAATAGCATGAATTTGCAATTTATTAGTTGCCTCTGTATATCATAATAAGTAAGAATCCAGTAGTCAGCCTAACACACAAGATTCGGGGGGGGATTTTGCTGCCTGTCTATTTATAGATCTTCGCAGTGTTTTTCATAGCGTTGATCACACCTTTCTGTATCAGATAATTAACAGCAATTACCTGATACAGAAGCCATGGTTTGTACGTGATAACAGACTTGACTTTATGTATTTTGACGAGATAAAACTTATGTTAATGTTGTATGAGGGTTTAATTCTGTAGTGCATGTGGCAACACTTAGAAAAAGTGAACAATCAAGAAGAATGTGGTACAGCATGTGTTCCTTATGTGAAGAAATTGTGACCATTCTGTGAACGAAGATCTATGTGGGAGGAGTTCCCTGCAAACTTGTTTCAATAAAGACTTTGAGCTGACATAGATCTGGGCTCAGTTACTAGAACTGAGTCCAGCGAACGACGTCTCGCTGTTAAATTATATAATTGTTGTTTGTTGTTCTTATTGCTCCTTTTTACAGAAATGAACAAACACGCGGGAAGGTGAAATGAGAGCCCAGGGTCATAAATTAAATGTGTGTCTGTTCCTTTAAGAGAGGCTTTAGATTAGAGTGAAAACACCTTTCCAACAATTTCCTTCATTGATTTCAATCTGGCTGTGAAGGAGCCTTGTTGCTGTTTGCAAGAAAATTTCTCTTTAATCAGTTTATTTCGTGTGTTGATTAGAAATCTTTAAAATACATACGTGATGTAGTAATTTGGTTTTGCAAATGACTGAGATAATTGCATGACTTTAAGCAGATTTTACATTCTTGGAACTATGCTTTTGTTTGATTTATTTATTTATTTTATTAAAAACATTTTAACTGTGGTAGAAACTAAGCGTTTTACTTTTCTGTTCAATCTTAAGTTGGGGTTATTTTAGAAGAAAACTCTCAAGCTTCTGTTTTTTTGTGTAAGTCCATTATCAGTTATGTTTCTTGTGCATTAAAGGAACATTTGCTCCCCCTTGGAAGTTTTACCATTTTTATTGCTTACAAATCAGACATGATCAACAGAATTTGCCATTTTTTTACTAAAGAAATTACAAAAAAAACTTTTAATGTCAAATTGAAAACTGATTTCAGCAAAACAATGGCAAGTAAATATCAATTTGGGATATAAAATGAAATTTACATAAAAAGTGATTGCATAAAATATTGACCTCATTTACAGTCACTGACCTAATTCAACAGAGGTCCAGCCAGTTGCTGCAAGTAGTCCTTACAATGAAATGCAGATCACCGGAGTCCAATGACAACTGTATAAAGACACTTGTGTCTGGAAGATTGATTCTCTGGTTATTCAGTATTCCTGGCTACCATTACAGCCTGAAGACAAAAAAGCACTCCAAGCAAATCAGAGAAATAGTAACAGAAAAGTATAAGTCAGAGATAGATATAAAAAAAATCTCTAAAGAACTGAAGATTTCCTGGAGTTCAGTTAAATCCATCATCTAAAAATAAAAGAAATATGGCACAAGTGTAAATCTGCTTAAATCAGGCTGTTGACGTGCTGTGTGGATTTTTCAGCAAGACAATGACCCAAAGCATACAAATAAAGCTACACAGAAATGTTTGAAGACAACAAGGTTAATGTTGTGGAGTGGCTGGGTCAAAGCGCAGACCTCAATCTGAATTTGTGGCTGGACCTGTAAATGGCTGTTCATAGCAGTTCCCCATGCAATCTGAAAGACCATGAAAAGTTTTGCAAAGAAGAAAATAGTAAAACTGCAGTGTTCAGATGTACAAACTTGGTTGGGCACTATTCACACCAACTCCGTGCAT
Organism: Valencia hispanica; assembly: GCA_963556495.2. Classification (NCBI taxonomy): domain Eukaryota; kingdom Metazoa; phylum Chordata; class Actinopteri; order Cyprinodontiformes; family Valenciidae; genus Valencia; species Valencia hispanica. The sequence goes on from OY747705.1 coordinate 31,208,991, forward strand.
CTCCTAAAAACTGACTTGAAGGGGGTGAATATTTATGCAGCCACTTATTTTATGTTAAATAATTTTATTTAAAGGTGCAATATGCAAGAATTATTTATTGTGTTAAAATTTGAGTACTACAGTCCAGGTAGAAAAAAAAGAGTCCCCTCTCAGCCACTCACCCCCATCCCTTTGTGAGTTTCATACCATAGGTACCAGATATGCTCAGGTAACCAGATCTGTTCAGGGGCCTTGCGCTTGCAGATAATAATAATAATGGCTTTCATTTAAATAGTGCTTTTCGAGACCCTCAAAGCCCTTTACAACTCCATTATTCATTCACTCACTGGTGGAAGCAAGCTACTATTGTAGCCACAACTACCCTGTGACTACAATAGGGGCAGACTGACAGAAGCGAGGCTGGCATATCGCGCCATTGGCAGGTTGGTGAAGTGTCTTGCCCATGGACACAACGACATGTACAGGCGGAAGCAGGACCCACGATTTCTGGGTCCCAGGCCGACAACTCTACCGCTGAACTACAGCCACCCCAATAACGATAATGTGTGCACACTATGGCAATGCCACTTGGACAAACTACATAATTCATAAAACAACAAGCATGATGTTTTAAATTTATCCTGAGACAGAGATTGTCAAACGGATTGACAGTGGCTTAGTTTTAATTTCAACAAGTTCCACTACATCAATATTCACTGTTGCATGGACGACAACAACACTGTAACATCCCACAATTTACGGCAGGCGGGGGATTGAAACAACACAATAGTGAGCTGCTAGCTAGAAGTGCTAATGCAGGGCAAACATGTCGCCTCACTGGAGCGAAAACGTCAGCAGTTTGGAAGTATTTTTATCTGAACAGTGAAGGCAGTGCAGCAGCCACATGTAATGTGTGCAAATTGGGCATTTCACTTGGTGGAAAAGACTAAGCTGCATTCAACACTGCGAATCTGATACGGCACTATGACAAAAACACTGAGCCAGCCGACACCAAAAGATAAGTAAAAAAGGTAAAAAAGATCATAACCACAGCCAGACTGTTTATACTGGATGACGAACCGCTGTTTGTGGTTGCAAACATCGGATTTTGCAGCCTCCCGGAGCACCTGAAGCCACTGTATAAGATGCCTTCTCATCACCACTTTACAGACACAGCTATGCCGGGCATTCACAACTACCTACGTGACCGCCTGGTAGTTCTTGTATCAAAGGTGTCTGCTTTTGGGGTTACCACACGGACGTATGGAGTTTGTCTGTTTGTCCGATGTCACTGCTAAGCTTTAATGCACAATGGGTCAACTCAAGTTTTATTCACAGAGTGAGACCTTGCATGCGAAAAACTTTAGCGAATCTCACACGGTAGAGCCTCATATACATACTTAAAAAAAGGACAACTTGGATGTGTTGTCCTTTTTCTTTTTATTATTTTAATGCATTGCAGAAGGATTGGATCGGGACTCTGTATTGGCAGATATTTAAAATCAAATGAATCTGACTTGACTCGGGGGGCAAAGAAATGTGATCGGGACATCCCTATTATTAACCATATTTAGACAGATTTTCCCTCACAATGGAAAAATTGTTTCTTCTGGGTTTTAGAATACCCAAAAAAGATGAAAAATGTTAAATGTTAACTATAAATACAATCAATATCAGACTATTAACAAAAAGGCTATCACAACAGTCCATCTATGTATATTTTTTGCATGTACTGTCTATATCTGTTGAACTCTTCTGTATACTTTTTTTGTTCTTATGTTGCATACTTGCTATTTGTTCAAAAAAGTTTAAAAAGAACTGCGCACTATGTCAATGTGCTAACATCCATCCAATCATGTAATATGACATCATAGGCAGGCGCAGGGCCCCAAGCACATCTGGTACTACACCAGGTTGCTAGTTACGGATCAGCGCCAGAAGATTCAAGATGACGAGCAAAGACGAGTCATACACAGTAAGTTGATAAGTAGATAAATACATTTTATTGCCATATTGAATTGTTGGTAATTGAAAAAAATAGCTTAAGATTATTTTAGGCCGACAATGTTTTTTTTTTCAAATTTACTGCTGGCATTGTTAGCTCAACATTAGCCTCGAGCTCGGTCAGTGTCGAATTACAAATGCTAACGCAGTGTTTGTATTGAAGACTTGGCAACCTTGTGGACTCACATGTGATTGGCTCTGAAACCAGGAAGTATGGAGGTGGGACAGATTGTAAACAATGACTACGTCCCTCTGCGGCCTTTTTAAAATGAATAAACTTGCCCAGCCGTCTGAGAAGGAGATCTGTTTCAATGTAACCTTCCTTCCAACATGATTAAAACAGACTGTTGTGTGATTACTTCACTGTGAAATCCACTTTTAATTATCATTATTTTTGTTGAAATCAATTGTCTCTTACATTAAAGAGGTTTTTTTTGTTTTGTTTTGGAGGTGTTTGTCATGAAAGCCAAATTTGATGATCATTGTCGATTTGTAAAAGCAATCAAAAGCGTAAAACATTTAAGGGGGTGAATACTTTCAACAGGAACTGTTTATGTGTATCTAAACATCTGACTGAGATGTTGAATATGTACTGTAAATTGACACACACTAAAGTTTGTTTTTATTATTATTATCTTATTCTCTCTTTAACAAAAATATCTGTATGTCTGCTTTACTAAAGGCTTTGTGTTTATTTACAACCCCTGCTGAGTCAGTTGACTAAACTGTAAAGAGTCTCTGCTTTCCCTCTTGTTTCCTTGCTGGTCTCCTGGGGATTTCACTCTCTCTCTGAGCTCCATGATGACAGTGAGATCTGCTGTACCTGCCATAGAACTTCAATGATACAGCTCCAAAGAAAGCCTGCGTGACATTTCCGACTGCAAGTTTAACAGTGGACCTAGACTCTTCCAGAGAAAAAGCATCAAGTTGATGGTATCTGCAAAGTGGACATCACGAAGCTGCCATAAATTCATTCTAGATAGAGAGAGGGATTTAAAAGTACTGCTTCAAACATAATTTCTTTTTCTGTTCTTGCAGCACACATACACATACACCTATCTTTTTGTGTAGTTCAAACATGGACAAGTGTTTGTTTTCACTGATATTTAGAGTAATACATGTTATTTATTACTGTATATTTACTAGTCTAATTTAGAGAGATTTTTTTTCAATACCTGTTACTCCCACCTTCTTTAGGTAATTTTTGTTATAGTTATACAATTAGTGTCATGATGTTAGGTGTTTGTGTAGTCTTTGAGTTAAAGTTTATTGTGTTTCTGTTGTCTCCCTCCTCTCTTATGTTCATTAGTGTTTCAAGTTTCTCAATCTTATTTTCTAGCTACCACTTTGTATTTTCTGTTGGTCTTTCCTTATGTCTTCTTCGGTTAATCTGTCTAGCCATTTCTTATGTTTTGTTCTTTGCCTTCCTCTGTGTTTCTTGCCATCCTGCATTCCTTCCCAGCTACTGATTGTTTCCACCTGCTCTCTCCCTCTCCCTCTCACCTGCATCTGCTTCTCTCTAATTAGTCCTCAGTCTTCTCCCTGCCACTTGCACACCTCCTCAGTATATTTAAACCCTTCTCTGTCAGTCATTACTCACTGGTTGTTCGTCAAACTTTCCTGTACAGTTCCTGTTTTCCCCGTCGCTGCATTTTTTGGTCCTCCTGAGTTTCTTGTTCCTTGTTTTTTGTTGCCATTAAATCATTCTTATTTTACTTGCTGCATTTGGGACTTTTAATACTGCAAACATGACCAAGCAAACATGAGCTCCAGATACTGAACACCCTGGTTAATCTTCCTGTTTCCAAAGTGAGAAATCAACAGCTTCAGTCTTGACTTCCACAGACAGCTTTTCTTCCACCACAGAGTCAGATCCACCTCAAGTGAAGGAAGAAGATTTATTTGAATTCTTCTATGGGGACAGAACTGATTATCTCTGTTTCAAAGAAGTTTCACCTTATCCTCCTTCACTCCTTACAATAAAGTCACATGGGAAAAGACGCTGTAAAAAGCATCCAAAGCGAGACGCTGCAGCCTCTACAGCGGACCTCCAGTCAACCGTGCCCGCCTCAGCTAGCCATAATTCAGTGGTCGCTAAGTAATCGTAGCCATCCTCAGCAGTTTCCCAGTCAGCTTTAGTGGTCTCCCGGGCTGCTGATTTCTCCAGTGGATCTCGCAGTCCACTCCAGTGGGCTCCGGGACATGGAGTCTCCTGGTTCCCAGTCTTCTGAAGACCCCCTATTTCGGACACGGACATGCACCGGGTTCTAGCCTCCTCTGAGGGTGTCCAGACGGACACACCTTGGGTCCCTGCCCCCATCAGCCGGCCTCCTCGTCACAAGCTTCGGTCCAGCTGGCCTCCGCTCCAGCACAAGGTTCAGCTTCGCCGTCCTCCAAGCCACAAGGTTCAGCTTCGCTGTCCTCCACATCTCTTGGTTCCACGTCGCCAGCCTCCCGGGTTCCTGCTCCTTTGTCGCCGGCCTCAGGACTCTAGTTTTTTGTTGTTTTTGGACTCTAGGGGGTATCTACTCGAAAATGGGTGGGCGGGACTTTTGGTTAACTCTTGCTGATTGGTTATAACTCAGTGGTAAATGATAACAGACGTAAAACTTGAAGAACTGCTGGCGAAGCAACGTAGCAATGTGTAACAACATAGCAAACAGAAGGGGAAACCACCCCTTGTTCCTCCATTGTCAATCTCTGGTTATTCTCTGCTACTGTCGGCTCCTTTTGGCGCTGATCAGTGATGCCACTCACTGCCGAAATAGTCAGGATATGCTGAGGTCTTAGCAAATTCCTTAAAGGGCCTATTTTGTAAGGAGACACAATCAGCGAGAGGACAAAAACAATGAATTTTCCCCGTCACCATCCCTCCTCCCAGAAATGTCCTGGAACTCGTCTAGTGGAAATGCACCAATGGATTCAGAAATCTGCTCCCTTTTGGGTATCTGTGATTTCATTAGTTCAGAAAATCTTTTTCTTAAAAGTTACTCCAGTATTTCTTGGCATACATTTAATTTTTGATTTTAGTATTTGTTTGTTCTGTTTTAGTGTTTTTGACCTTTCTTTGAGTATTAGAAAATGTGTACTACTCTGAATAGTCTATAGCTTTGGACCCAAGAAGGAAACCACAACCCAGAAACAGTTAACACTTTTTATTGACAATAATGGTATGAATGTGCAAGCAAGAACGGAACTGCTTCATTGAGGCGGCTTTCAGGTTGAACTCTACAAAAGACCGGATTATGAGTGACTAGCAGCATTACCAGGAAAGAACGTAGAAACAGGAAGTAAAGGTTTACCTGGCAGAGGTGGTTTCCAAGAATTCCATTTTTGGAGGCTTGGACTTTGATTTACTGGAATCCCAGGAGTTTAGACAGTGAGAGAGGAGAGTGTGTGTTTACCAGGGATAGTTTAACCCGCAGGACTGTGGAGAAAGGAACTCTATACCCAGGAAACTGAAAGTGGTGAAGCCATAAGGAGCAGAAACTCCAGTAGGAAGGTAAGCTCGCATGCAGTCACCACTACACTGATCTGGCTTCACCATGGGAAAGTGAAAGACCACTTTGTCTGCAATCCTAAATTCCCTGAATGGATAATGTTGAGGCAAAAATATCAGTAAAAAGTCAGCCTCTCCAGGTTGGTTGATGAGAAGAGATTTAGCCGAGTCAAGACTTCTAACTTCAACCTCTTTATTTGTCACAAAGCAGTTTACAGATACATCTGGAGACACAACCTTCAGCCTCCCCGTGTTATGTCTAAAGCTCCAAGCATAGTACAGCTAGTTGTATAGATTGGTCACTCCTTATTTTGAGTAACTCAGGATTTTCCCACCTTCTACTCACTTATCATAGTATCCAAAGTACAGGGAGTACAGTCTTCCCACAGAGCTGAATCTTATCTATGTTGTGGTTACAGCTGCATGCATAGCAAGGGAAGCTCCTATCCTCCCATCCTGTGCATGCTGTTTGCAAGCAACGGAGTGACCTTTAATATTACAAGTTATATCAAATAGTATAATTAGGCAGGTTTAAACATACCAAATCACACAATACATATAACCTATCCCACAATTAACAGCCCAAATTGGCAACAGAGAGGAGCGAAGAGGCAGAACAAATCCAAAATGTGCGTGTCTTTGAGTGATATCCAGGTACATGAAGCAGGGTTCCACAGCACAGGCAGAGAAATACTCAATGCAGTAATGGAGCAGGCAAAGGCGGTGGTCAGGAGGCAGGCGAAAGGCTAGATACCCGATCAGGATTTCAGACATGAATGCTCAAAGGCTGTGACTGGGATTGGCAACAGACAACCTCGCACTGATTGAGTGCAGGACAGGAGTTAATATAGGCAGTGGCACAGATGACGTCAATCAGCAATCAGTAGACAGCAGAGCCGAGAGAGGCAGAGCGGTACATGAAACTTTGCAGGAACAGTGAAGATGAGGACATAGAATGAAAAAAAATGTTAAGCTCTGATTTTTAAAGATAATAAAGCTCCTTATGATTTATCTACACCTAAATATAAATTTAAATCTCTTTTACCCTCATTTCTGTAATCATTGCTTTTTTTATTGTTTAGATTGTATTATGCATAAGCCACAAATGCACTGTTTACCTGAAGCATGTGCAGCACACTGACCCAGATTTTGCTACATTGTGACCAGATCTGGTTTCCCTAAATAGAATAAGTTTATATTCACTCATCAAACCTATGTCAAGACTAGCAGCAATGGCAGGGCCCTCTGCTCTGTCTCCTCACATTGCCAGCGTCTGGGGAAAAATAGCATTGAAACACCCTTGCAAAGAGGACACCCAGCTTACAGTATAGATGCATAAAGAGCTTGGACTTGCAAAAAAGCACTGTTTGGATGATGTCTTGTGAAAATGTGATCAGTTTCCCACATAGCTTCAGAAAGAGATATTGTGATTGTGATAGCCTTCCCCCCATCTCTACTCATTTACGAAGTAATTCAAAAGTTATTTGAAAATGACTATTGGCCAATACTGAGTCCCTTTCCAAAAATGTATAGTAATAAATGGCAAGGCAAGGCAAGGCAATTTTATTTGTGTAGCACACTTTCAACAACAGGGTAATTCAAGGTGCATTACATGATTTGGTGATAAAGAAAAACATAGAATATGTGCTGGCAGAGTTTAGGTTTAAATAAAGACGGTTGAGACAGTTCTTTGGTTTTCTTTTTTTTTTTTTTTACGTGTCCTGTTTGGCAGTGTGGAGCTCAGAATTGGTGTCTGAGTACCAAGTAGAAGCCCAACAGATTTACTTTCACAAGCGGAGCAGTACAGCTTTTGCTATAGTCCTCCACTTGATATATGTGTGAAAAATCTTTATTATGAATTGTTGGGGTTTTTATTTCCTGATGTTATGGACACGGAGATGGAAAATCAAGGAGAAGAAAGAAGGAAGATGAAGAAGAGAGGTAGGAAACAAAAAGTCAAGAGAGAGGGTGAGTTGAAAATGCAAGAGAGGAAGGGGAACAAAGAAAACACAGGAAGACATTGAAGTCTGCCTCCATACCCACAGGACGGCAGAGAGAGGGGGAAAAACAAAACAAAACATGAAAAAGGAACATCGACAAAACAAACCAAACATTGTGAACTAAGAATTACACAACCACATCACACAAAAATAGATATAAAAATACAACAACAATGTCACAGAAAAACTCATGGTACCGATTAATCAAGCTCTAGTAATGATAACCTCAGCCCAAGAATATATCCTTAAACACCAGAGACCCCACATCTACGTGTGTGTGTTAGCATGCTGGTGCATATAAGGTTTCTCCATAAGAGTATTTGATAGTTGGTGTGTGCAGGCATCAATCCGTCTCCCAGGAATCGATGCAGACATGAAGGAGATCGGAGCAAAGACGTCCAAAGGACCCCCAGAGCCCCAGACGGACCCGGGCGGGGCCGACCGCATCCCCCAAGAGTGGAGCAAAGGAGAACCCCAGGGGAACGTCCAGCGGCTACTATGCAGGGGCCCGGGGGGCAGCAGTGACGAGCCCAGGGCGGGCCGGTCGATGGACCGGGAGAGCCCGGGGCCCAGGGGCACCCCACCCCCCAGCAGGGACCCGACAAGGGACCGGCCGGCGAGGGGCCCCCGGCACTGCAGGGGCCGCGGCCAGCCACCGGCCGCCACGCGCCGCCACCACCCTGGGCCAATCCCCACCGCCAACATCCCAGCGCTCCACCCCTGCCCTACGTCGGGGCGCCCCACCGATAGCCGCAGGGGACGGACAGCATCCCCAGGCCGGGCTCAGCCAGCATCTGGACACCAAGTTGTACCAGCTCCCGGGTCCTGATCCCGCGCAACCCAGAGCGCCGAGACCAGGCATCCAACGAGGGCATCCAAAAATGACGCTGTACCCTCACTCACACACCCCATACACACTTTATGCTCCCAGGTCCAGGTACCGATGCCCCAGTAGAGCCCCCAGCCCCAGTAGAGCCACCAGCCCCCGGACCCGGGAGATGGACCCCCTACCTTCTAGGACGGAGACAAGCAGACCACCAAGGGCCCCACAGTGGCAAAGCAGCCCGACAGCCCAGGACCCCGACCAGACCGCCTGTTCCTCCTCCGGACCCCAACCCCTGATGGCCCGTAGCGAACAGGGGTGTGAAAAGACCCCTAGCCTCCATCCTCCCGCTCGAGTATGGTGTTGATGCGTGTTGTTATAATGTGCAATTAAAACAGAGGGGTGGGATGTGGGGAAGGCAGCCACACAACTCACAACCCCCACCCCGAGTCCTCAGTGTCTATATGTGGTTTAACAGTGGGCACCGGCACCAGAGGTGAAGCCGATTGAACTGCTCCCCCCCTGGATGTCGAAAAGTGTGCCCACCCCAAAGTCCCTACATATGTGTCGCGAGAGAATGTTGTAAGTGGGAGTGTCTAAGTTGTATATTAAAATTGGGACCCAGGACGCCACGGGATAGCGAGGAGGGAAGCCCCTCCTCGCACCCCAGTGATGTGCCCATGCCCCAAGACCCTATATGAGTGGTAAAGTGATGGAGCGGGTGGACAGAGGTGTCCAGGGATGGGGAGGGAAGGACTGGGAGACAAAATGTCTTCCCAGGGAGCCAGCTCCCCCACTGACCCCAATAGGCACCGCTGTTCACCGGGATCCACCAGGGGAGGGAGGCCATGGCACGTTCGACCCGGGGCCCACGGCCACAGCACCACAAAGCCCCACGGTCCCCAAGGCAGTCCCCCCAGCCCCATCCCAGAAGGGGAACTAAACCCACCCTGACATTCGCTCTACTCTCAAAACACAAAAGACACTAGACACCCAGGTTGAGTTCACCCCCCTCCATATCTGATTGATCAGATATGGAGCCAGAGGCCGTCTCAAGACCAATATGGTCCAACAAGAGATTTCTATACTGATTAATATTAAGAGCTTTTTCATTTTTCCAGTTCAGGAGGATAGTTTTCTTAGCGATGCATAAGGCAATGTGAACCATTAGAACTGACTTTGTGTCCATGGTGACATCATTTAAATTTCCTAACAGGCAAACTGAGGGAGATGGTGGGATGTTACATTTCAGACACTTTGATAAGTCCTCACATATCTGGCACCAAAATTTCTTAACAGGTGGACAGAACCAAAGCGCATGAACATAAGTATCTGGTATGTTGCTTGTGCATTGTAAGCAGGTATTAGATGATGTAAAACCCATCCTAAACATTCGTTGACCTGTATAGTGTACTATATGAAGGATTTTGTATTGTATTAATTGCAAATGAGGATTTTTTGTTATTTTAAAGGTTCTTAAACATATCTGAGACCAGACGTTTTGGTCAAAGCTGGCTGATAAATCCACCTACCATTTTGAAATAGGGATGGCTATTGATTCAACTAATGTAGATAAAGTTTTGTATATTTTAGACAGCAATTTGGGTGCGTTGAGATTAAGAAAATCTAAAACTCTTGCTGGAATTTGTAATTCAGCTGTATTGAGCCTAAATTTACCTTTAATAATAGATTTAATTTGTTGATATTCTAAGAATTTGTTTTTATCAATTCCATATTGTGGAATTAATGTATTAAATGGGATAAAGTCTGTTCCTTCAAATATATGTTCCAGGTATTCAATTCCATTGCACCTCCAGACTGGAAAACTTATCATACATTTTTTTTGCAAGATGTCGGGGTTATTCCAGATGGGTGTACGTCTGCATGGAATTATTGTGGACTCTGTCATTTTTAGAAACTCCCAGCATGCTGTCAGAGAGGAGCTGATATTTATGCTTTTAAAGCATTCATATTGTTTTATATTTGAGCTAATAAATGGTAGGTCTGAAAGTTTTATCTTATTACATAGTGTCTGTTCTACGTCTATCCAGGACTCGTCTAGGTAGCTATGTTTTAACCATCTTGAGATGTATTGGAGCCTGTTGGCTAAGAAATAATGATGGAAGTTTGGTAGATCTCGACCTCCTTTTTCTTTGGTCTTCTGCAGTGTTTTTAAGCTGATACGTGGGGTTTATCTTTCCAAAGATATTTAGAGATAGAGGAGTCCAGAGATCTAAACCAATCTAGTGATGGTTTACTTGGGATCATTGAGAATAAGTAGTTGATTCTGGGCAAAACCATCATTTTTATTTTAGCAACCCTTCCCATAAGTGATATGGGTAGGGATTTCCATCTAGCAAGATCATCATCCACTTTTTGTAAAAGTTGGATGTAGTTTAGCTTTATTAAATCTACCAGTCTTGGTGAGACATTGAAACCTAAATAGGTAATATTCCCTGACTGCAGTTGTGTATTAGTTGGATTCTGGACAGAACAATTAATTGGAAGAACTGTAGATTTTAACCAATTTATAGAATAATCTGAAACATTTGAGTAAGAGTTTATCAACCCGATTACCTGAGAGAAGGAGGTTTGTGAATGCAGGAGAAAAAGTAATACATCATCTGCATAAAGACTGATTTTATGTTCTATGTTATTGCATTTTATGCCTTTAATATTGTGGGTTTGCCTGATTGCTGCAGCTAGTGGTTCAATAAAAATTGCGAACAGGGAGGGAGAGAGAGGACATCCCTGCCTCGTACCTCTCTGAAGATAAAACCTAGATGATGTTTGGTTATTAGTCCTGATACATGCTGTTGGTGAACTGTATAATATCTTCAACCAGTTTATAAAAGAATTTCCAAAGCCAAATTTATGTAAGGTTACAAATACGAATTTCCAGTTAACTCTATCAAATACTTTTTCTGCATCTAAAGATAATATATTAGTTTTAATGTTTTTACAGTAAGAAAAATCTATTAAATCTATTAATCTATGTGAATTTGTGGATGAATGTCTCCCTTTAATAAAACCAGTTTGATAAGGATGTATTATAAGAGGGGTTACTTTCTCTATCCTTTTTGCGAGGGCTTTGCAGATTATTTTAAGATCAACATTAATAAGGGATATGGGACGATAGCTGGTGGGAAACGAAGGGTCTTTACCGGATTTTAGTAGAAGACTAATGTAGGCAGAATTCATATTTGGTGGGAGTCGGCCATTTTCCTTGGTTTCCTGCAGCATTCTGTGGAATGGTGGTGCCAGAATATTCCAGAATACTTTATAGAACTCTGCTGGAAATCCATCTTGGCCTGGAGCCTTTTTATTGGGCATGCCTTGGAGGGCCTCCTGGAGTTCAGCCGCTGTTAGTGGTGAATCCAGGGCCATCGCTTGACTTTCAGATAATTTAGGTAGTGTTATGTTATCCAAAAATTGTTCAATTTCATGATCCGTTGGATTTATCTCTGGTGTGTATAAAGCCTTGTAAAATTCTTTAAATGTGTTGTTTATTCTTCCAGGGTCATATACTGTATTCCCGGTCTGATCTTTAATAGCAGATATAGTTGTTGTTTTTCATAAATTTTAAGCTGGTAAGCCAAAAATCTATCTGATTTATTACCCTGTTCAAAGTTTTCTATCCTAAGTCTTTGAATTAAGAACTGCGTTTGTTTATTAATAATTTGATTTAATTCTAGCTTTGCTGTACGGATTTTGCCTAGTCTCTCCTCATCTAGAGAAGCTTCTAATGAATTAATAGTTTCTTCTAATTCCTAAATACGTTTTTTTTCAATTTTCTTTTTATTTAATGAGAATGATATTATTTTACCTCTAATCACAGCTTTTCCTGCCTCCCAAAGAATGGATGGCGACGTACCAGGGAGTTCAGTATATTCCAAATATGAGGCCCACTGTTTTTCGAAATATTTAATAAATTATTTATCCTTAAGTAAGGATATATTAAATCTCCAATTTTTGCTTTGAGGTGTTTCTGTTTTATTTACTAAAGTTAGAGAAACAGGAGCATGATCGCTAACAGCTACAGGGAGTATCTCAGTGTCTGAAATGTCAGTCAACAGTGAGCTGCTGACTAACAAATAATCCAGTCAAGAATATGAATGGTGGACATTTGAGAAGAATTTAAATTTTTTGTCATTGGGGTGAAGAGATCGCCATGCATCGCAACGTCCATAATCACTCATGTACTGTTTGAGTATATCTATAGATTTCCAGCTGCGCTGAGTCCCTGCTGTGCTGAGCCTGTCTATTTCTTAATTTAAACCTAAGTTGAGGTTGCCCCCAAGAAGAAGTGAGTAATCCATGTGTTCAAGGAGCACCGAGAAGAAGGAATGAAAGAATGAGGGGTCATCAACATTTGGACCATACACACTGACAATACATAACTTTTGGTTATGTATGGATAGTTTTACTATAATAAATCTACCCTCTGGATCTGTAACTGTATCTATTACTGTAAAATTTACATTTTTATTTATTAATATTGCTACTCCCCTTTGTCTAGAGTTATAGCATGCAGAAAACACATTAGGAAACTCAGGGGGTTTAAGATCATCTGCAGCTGAGGTAGATTTATGGGTTTCTTCAAATTAGACGACATCTGTCTTCAATCTTTTAAGCTGGTTAAAAATCTTAACTCTTTTCTCTCTGGTGCCAGCTCCATGAACATTCCACGTGACAAACCTTAGAGTAGTCATAGTTTTGAGATAAAAGTTTTAAAGTCCATATCACCATAGAAACAGATAAACACAGGTGTATTATTTTGTGCTTGGGGTTGCCTGATCCAAAAGCCGAGATATAAGAAAGAGAGAAATAGAAGAAAGTTGTGAAGGTGTGAAGGGTGAGGGTGAAATAGAAAGAAATAGTTATTTTATGAAAAAATTCTGTGTGTGTGTGTGAATGATAAAAGAAGGAAAAAGGAGTGACAAAGACATTTGGTGATAGACATGTGAAGATGAGAAAAGAAAAAAGAGCCAGTATCCCAGTGATTAGCCCTTGCCCCGCCCACATTGAGTAATGTAAACAACTTTACATAGCTGTGCTAACATTACATTATAGTTGACTGATAAAACAACTCTTATCTAACCAGTGTTACATGACTAATAAAGCCAAGGAGTAAGCTGGGGGTACCTGAACAGCTGCTCATTAACATACAGTTTATCTACCGCTACTGTAGCTCTGGTGCCTTCACTGATATATTTCTCTCTGATTGGGAACAAAACGCGCCTTCTATCCAGGATTTCCTTCGGATATTGATCATTAACGCTGTAATTCGTTCTCCGCAGCTCTCTGCCCTGGCCTCTGACCTACTCTTTTTGCTTGTAATGCTCGAATTTAGCAACAATAGGTCGCGGCCGGCTGTTGTTGGGCTTCTTACCTCCAAGCCAGTGGACGTGGTGAAAAGTGATGTTTTTTACCGTGTCGCTTGGGAGCTTTAACTGATGTTGGAGAAAATCTCAGACGGTGGATTCAGCGTCGTCCTCAGCCTGTTCTGGGATCCCGGAAAAAACAAGATTGTCCCGCATTCCCCTGGCCTGTATATCCAAGATAGTTTCTTTCATCCTCTTACTTTCTCCAGACAGCTGCGTCATCCCCTCTGTGAGTTTCTTTACACTCTCCCTAAGCTTTAGGTTTTCTGCAGCGAGCGATGCTACCTGTTGTTGGCTGAACTCCAGGGATTCCCTTAGAGCTTGAAACTCTTTATGGAGAACCTCAACCAGAGCCAGACGGGTGTCTAGGCTGGTTAGCTTATTATATATTGAGTCCAGGACATCGCTGTAGCTTTTCTCTGGAGAGATGGTGGAGGTGCTGGCCTCAGAACGGGTGCGTTTCTGTGATGGAGTGCTTGTCGGCATAGCAGAGGTGGATTTCTGTGGCTTGCCCATAACAATGTTGTCAAAGCACTCGTCCAAGTAGCTTTCCAGGCTGTGCAAGGTTTCCTCGTCCAGTTTGTTTATGGAGAAATACAAAATAATGGTTATTATTATTAAATGTTTGCTATATTTGGCTCAAATGGTATGGTTTGTTTTTACCCGAGTTTGTTTGCTTTACCAGTTTACCGCCATATTACTTACGCACAGCTCTCGCGAGATCTCAGCAGCAGCTCATCCCTCCTTTGGTTTTATTTCTTACATCCAAGGAGAGACAGATCAAGTATTTCTTCCTGGTTTGTGTCTGACAAAATCAGATTTACAACCCTGTTTTATACACAGTTAGGTCACACCCCACATCTCACAGTTATTTTCCACTTAGTCCAAACTCTGAGAAGTCCAGGGGGTTTATTACCCCACCAGCCAGTTGTATTAAACAGATTGTATCGGAGGAAATTGTTCCCCCCCATAAACCAGTATCTCATGACATCTTACAGAGCCTAAATGACCCTTCTCTTCCCTGGCAGCTGATCTGTAAGGTTGCTGACCTGTAAGTGTCCATTCCAGAGAACATCCTTTAAGTTTCTTTCACAAGCTAAACAAAGTTAAACATACATGTGATTGCTTATTTTCCTCCACAAATACAACAATTGGAAATCAAAATCAGCAATTTAGCATGAAACAAACACAACACACGATACATACTAAAGCATGAAAAGCAACAATAAAGCATGAACAAATATGGTATTAATCGTTTATTCAAAGGCAATTCTAAACAGATTAGTTTTTAGTTTTTATTTAAAGCAGCTTGGTGTTTCAGAAGCTCTTCACCCACTAGGAAGTCTGTTCTAGATAAGGGGAGCTGCTTCTCCATATTTGGTTTTGAGTCTAGGGATGTTTAGTAGGCTAGAGTTGGATGACCTGAGTGATCTGGGTGGTTGGTTCGGTGACAACAGGTCTTCAACATACTTATACTGATGTTAAGCCATTCACTGATTTATAAACTAGTAAACGTATTTTGAAGTCTATTTTCTGAGCAACAGGAAGCCAGTGTAAGGACTTTAGAACTGGGGTGATGTGCTCTACTTTCCTGGTTCTAGCGGGGAGGCGAGCAGAAGCGTTCTGGATCAGCTGCAGCTGTCTGCTTGACTTTTTAAGCAGACCTTTGAGGACCCTCTTTGCATGAACTTAACCCAACAAAAAGTAGTTTGATTACCTACAGGGTTACACATGGATGAGTTTTTTAAGGTCCTGTTGCAACATCAGTCCTTTAATCCAAGAAATGTTCTTCAGGTGATAGAAGGCTGACCTTGTGATTGTCCTTGTGTGACCTTGGAGGTTCAGGTCTGAGTCCATTACTACACATAGATTTCAGGCCTAATCAGTGGTTTCTAGCCTTATTAATTGAACCTGTTTACTGTGTAGAAAGTTACGGCACATCCATCTATTGATTTGCTCGATGCATTTGACATTGCAATGTAAAGCTGAGTATCATCTGCATATTTATGGTAGCTATTTTGTTGGTTGTTATGATCTGGCCTAGTGGCAGCATGTAGATATTAAATAGGAGAGGCCCTAAGATGGAGCCCCAGGGCACCCCACATATGATTTCTGTTTGTTCTGATTAAAGATTGCCTAATTGACATGAAGAAGTTCACTATCTTAAGGTGAGCCTCTAACCAGCCAAGTACTGCGCCAGAGAGTCCAACCCAGCTCACTAGTCGTTCCAATAATATATCATGGTCAACAGTGTCAAATGCTGCACTAAGGTCCAACAGAACCAGCACTGTGGTTCTACCACAGTTATGCGAATGTCATTGAAAACTTTCACAAGGGCAGTCTCAGTGCTGTGGTGACCAACCGCTTAGCATTTTTACCTCCCGTTGGCAGTGTGTTAAATATTTCCAGGTCAGAACGGCCCTTTTTGACACTCTTTATATGTACATATTCATATTATACATAATTTAAAAAGGAACTGGTTGAGGTAGGTTGTTGAGTTTTTCCGAACAATCGCTCTGTTCTCGATCGGTGGTCAGAACGTTTTTGTTCTCCAAAAGGAACCGCGGTTGATTCACAGTCCATCCCTGCTGTGTATCTACTTGTGTATGTGAGTGAGCCATCTTCCTTTTATAGAAGATCATTGTCGCTCAGCGGAAGCTGTGGTTAATAACCCTGATTCAGAGGGAAATGAGCAGACATCGTCAAACTACAGGCTTTGTTCGCTGCTGAAACTGTCCTGATAAACTCAGAAAGAAAAATAATTTAATGTCCATCTCAAAGTCCTTAGCTGCGCCTGCACATCCATAGAGCCATCATCTCGAACAAAAACAATCATTTTACGCCCAGTTAATGTACTCCAATAAAGTACTTGGTCGGTGTTACTTGGTTGTAAATTCCTTTCTTGTATGTATTTCTCCAAATATTTACATCATAACTACCAGTTAGCATACTCTTAATAGCGTGCTTCTTCTTTATTCTTCTTCTGATAATTATTCACAGCTGGAAAACAACAAATTGGTGAGTTACTGCCACCAGCTGGTAAGAAGTGTGGACCAGAATGTCATTTAAGGGTCATATTCTAGTATTCAACTGTGTGTGGTAATTATTCCTTTTGGTAAGGTGGCAAAAAACACTTCCTAAACAAAATACAACATAAAGGAAGCCATGGAGCTTCGCACCCTCTGTTGGTTGTCTTGGGCCAATACATTTGTATGAGGCATTGTAATCTGCCGGGCCAGCCCATGGCGCTGGGCCTGGCGACTGGGAACTCAGAAACCAAAAAGAGATGTTTGACGACAAACCAGTGAGTAGTGGCTGACAAAGAGGTGCTTATATTTACTGAGGAGGAGTGAGAGTGGCAGGGAGAAGACCAGGGACTAATTAGTGGTAGCAGGTGAGAAGGTAAGCACAGGATGAATCAATTAGTAACTGGGAAGGGAGTCAGAATGTAAAGGGAAACAGAAGAAAGCAAAGAACAAAACATAAGAAATGACTAGACAAATAAACCTAAGAAGCCTTGAGGAAAAACCAACTCAAAACACAAAGTGGTAACTAGAAAATAAGACTGAGAAACTTGAAACACTAATTAAAATGGAGGGAAAAATAGCAGAAACACAATCAACTTTAACTCAAAGACTACACAAACAACTAACACCATGACACATTTTCTCCACACTGGTATTGAGTGCGGATGACATTGGTAGTTTGTTTGGTACAGATATACAGATTGATCCTCTTATTTTCAGAATCTTTTCAGTATAAAAGCTGGCAAATTCATGGCAGGCCCTGGTGGAGTTCAGTTCAGGGTCTACTGTCGCAGGAGGATTTGTTAGTCTCTCAACTGTTGCAATTAAAGTCAGCGCACTATCAAAGTTTCTTTTAATTATTTAAGAAAATAACGATTCCCTCGTGTCTTTCAAAATTAAGTGATATCTGTTTAGTCTGTCTCTGTAGATCTGATAAAGAACCTGAAGTCGAATTTTCCGCCATTTTCTCTCAGCTCCTCAACACTCACTTCTTTCACTACGTACCAGTGGATCGTTGGTCCATGGAGATTTCTTTCTACCAGACTATTTTCACTTAGATTGGAGCAATGGTAATAGTGATGTCTGAACTTTCAGAGAAAAAGTTATCTACCAGCTTGTTTACTGAGTTTGTGTTGGAGGAAGAAGGGGATGGGAGTGAGAGTAAATTTGTTTAAAGGTTTCAACTGAATTGTCCCAAAAAAAAATCGCTTTTTTACAGTGGTCTCACGTTGGCCAGATAGTTTGGTAGAGATGGTGCTTTCAAAGAAAACACAGAAATGGTCAGATAATGTAATATCAACTACCAAGATGTTCGAGATATTTAAACCTTTGCTGATGATTAGGTCCAGAGTGTATCCTAGGTTGTGTGTTGGTTGTTTGACATGCTGGGTAACCCCTCCTTTCCACCGGACGCCTAAGCGGCGCATTACAGGAGCAGCACGTTTTATTTGCTTATTCTGCTGCTTGGCCCTTTTCACCGGGTGCGTATGAGGCGCATAGCAGCAGGGAAGCAGCTGTATCCGCGAGAGTACGAAATCACGCGAGATTGGCAAAATCACGCGTGGTTTTGTCAGTAAATACAACAACTTGGCTCCAAAAGGTCTGTGTTTAATGGTATGTCCGTTTTATATTCGCCAATAAGTTTATGTTATGTCAGGGAATATACAAAATCGCTTAAAGTGCAACTGAATAATGTTAGTGGCGATCTGAGGTAGTGTAGCGTAGACATGTAAACATGAAGAAGATTTTCAGAGCCAGAGGGCTGCTCTCTCCGGGCGTATTTCGGTTTTGGAGTAGTTTACAGCGGGGGTCTGCAAATCCTCCCGCAAGGTACTGACTTCTCACCGGGCTGCAAAGGGAGTGCCAAAGCAGCATGTTTCTTTTATTCTGAATATTTCCACATGCTGAGCTGTTATATTTCCTGTCTTTCCCTATCCAAAATGTAGAAATGTACGCGTTTCAGAGGCGTACCGTGTAGAAAGTAGGACTGCCGCGTTAATTTGGAAAAGTGCCGCGACATGGTGCTCCTGAGACGCGGCAGACTCATGCTGCTTTTGCCTCCGGTGAAAAGGGTTCTATTGACTACAGTGGTGGTTATCAGCTGCGTATGACGTGCTGCTCCTGTAACGCACTGCTTACGCGTCCGGTGGAAAGGAGGGGTAAGGCCCAAGTTATGAAGAGTGTCACTTAATTTTTTTGCTCATCTATCTTGGGGGTTGTCAATATAGATGTTGATACTTCATGCGCCGGCCTTATCTATGCTTGTGCTCCCTCTGTGAGCTGTGTGTCTGTCCTTGTGTCCATGGCATGATTTAGATAGCAACACAGATTTGATATCAGAAGTTTCTGTCCGCTTCTGTCCAAATATCATCTGTTTCTTGTGAATAAGTGCTTTGCCCCACAAAATATCTTGAAATTGTTTATAAATCTCATTTAAAGGTCAGCGCAGGTGTTTTTCAGAAATCTGTGGAGCATACCGAGTCTACTGAATCTTTCATCATTCCTTGTGGGCAATGGTCTGCTGATAAAAATGTCTGTTTTCGTGTTTCTAGTTTCTGTAAGTCTAAGAAGTCCCTCTTTAGAACTTCTGACTGCTTTCTGGCAATATCAGTAGATCCTGCGTGTGTAACAAGCTTTTCCAGTTTAGGATGTTGGTCTGTGATTGTCAGAATTTCTCCTGAAATTTCTCTCACTGCATTTTTGGAGCAGTTATACACTTTAGTGTTATTGCTTTAGAAGAGTTCGGTCCCATTAAATGATCCATCATCTATAATGAGAACTGGGGGGGTTCTTACTTTCTTATGTGTCGGCTTCATGTGACTGGATTTCTCCCGGTGACCTTGACTGGTCCCAGGGGCTGCATCGTCTTTCGGGGAAGTGAAGGGTGCAAATCTGTTTTTCAGCTGGATTCCGGAGGTAGTAATATATCTTGTTTTGGGCTGGAATTTCTTTTGTTTTTTTCTTTCTTGGAACAGAGGAAGCAGGTGTAGATTCATTGCACTTTAAAGCCGGCCAGTGTTCACCAAACTGTGAGTTTGGTTTTCTACCCGATAAGCACCTTTTGGCTGAGGGAGTAGCGTTGTTCTGTGGCTTCTGTGTGAGACTATTGGACCGAGGTAACACTGGGCTGCCAGGTTTTTCCTCCCTACGTGTAGTCATCGGTAAAGTTGTCTCCTTCAGTAGACAGTAGACCCTAAAGCTGCTATGCGCCTCATACGCACCCGGTGAAAAGGGCCAAGCAGCAGAATAAGCAAATAAAACGTGCTGCTCCTGTAATGCGCCGCTTAACCTTCAGCAGGTGGGCTGAGGGGGGATGAGCTGCTGCTGAGATCTGGCGAGAGCTGTGCGTAAGTAATATGGCAGTAAACTGGTAAAGCAAACAAACTCGGGTAAAAACAAACCATAACATTTGAGCCAAATATAGCAAACGTTTAATAATAACAACCATTATTTTGTATTTCTCCATAAACAAACTGGACGAGGAAACCTTGCACAGCCTGGAAAGCTACTTGGACGAGTGCTTAGACAACATTGTTATGGGCAAGCCACAGAAATCCACCTCTGCTATGCCGACAAGCACTCCATCACAGAAACGCACCCGTTCTGAGGCCAGCAACTCCACAATCTCTCCAGAGAAAAGCTACAGCGATGTCCTGGACTCAATAGATAAGAAGCTAACCAGCCTAGACGCCCGTCTGGGCCTGGTTGAGGTTCTCCATAAAGAATTTCAAGCTCTGAGGGAATCCCTGGAGTTCAGCCAACAACAGGTAGCATCGCTCGCTGCAGAAAACCAAACGCTTAGGGAGAGTGTAAAGAAACTCACAGAGGGGATGACGCAGCTGTCCGGAGAAAGTAAGAGGATGAAAGAAACTATCTTGGATATACAGGCCAGGGGAATGCGGGACAATCTTGTTTTTTCCGGGATCCCAGAACAGGCTGAGGACGACGCTGAATCCACCGTCCGAGATTTTCTCCAACATCAGTTAAAGCTCCCAAGCAACATGGTAAAAAACATCACTTTTCACCGCGTTCACCGCCTAGGAGGTAAGAAGCCCAACAACAGCCGGCCGCGACCAATTGTTGCTAAATTCGAGCATTACAAGCAAAAAGAGCAGATCAGGGGCCAGGGCAGAGAGCTGCGGGGAAAGAATTACAGCGTTAACGATCAATATCTGAAGGAAATCCTGGATAGAAGGCGCGTTTTGTTCCCAATCAGGAAGAAATATATCAGTGAAGGCACCAGAGCTACAGTAGCGGTAGATAAACTGTATGTTAATGGGCAGCTGTTCAGGGACCCCCATCTTACTCATTGGCTTTATAGTCATGTAACACTGGTTAGATAAGAGTTGTTTTATCAGTCAACTATTATGTAATGTTAGCACAGCTCTGTAAAGTTGTTTACATTACTCAATGTGGGCGGGGCCAGGGCTAAGGACTGGGTTACTGGCTCTTTTTTCTTTTCTCATCTTCACATGTCTATCACCAATTGTCTTTGTCACTCCTTTTTCCTTCTTTTATCACTCACATACACACACAGAATGTTTTCATAACATAACTATTTATTTCTCTCTCACCCTCACCCTTCACACCTTCACAACTTTCTTCTATTTCTCTCTCTCTTATATCTCGGCTTTTGGATTTTCAATCAGGCAACCCCAAGCACAAACTAATAATACACCTGTGTTTATCAGTTTCTATGGTGATATGGACTTTACAACTTTTATCTCAAAACTATGACTACTCTAAGGTTTGTCACGTGGAATGTTCATGGAGCTGGCACCAGAGAGAAAAGAGTTAAGATTTTTAACCAGCTTAAAAGATTGAAGACAGATGTCGTCTTATTACAAGAAACCCATAAATCTTCCTCAGCTGCAGATGATCTTAAATCCCCTGAGTTTCCTAATGTGTTTTCTGCATGCTATAACTCCAGACAAAGGGGAGTAGCAATATTAATAAATAAAAATGTAAATTTTACAGTAATAGATACAGTTACAGATCCAGAGGGTATATTTATTATAGTAAAACTATCTATACATAACCAAAGGTTATGTATTGTCCTTATATATGGTCCAAATGTTGATGACCCCTCATTCTTTCATTCCTTCTTCTCGGTGCTCCTTGAACACATGGATTGCTCACTTCTTCTTGGGGGCGACCTCAACTTTGGTTTAAATGAAGAAATAGACAGGCTCAGCACAGCAGGGACTCAGCTCAGCTGGAAATCTATAGATATAGTCAAACAGTACATGAGCGATTATGGACTTTGTGATGCATGGCCATCTCTTCACCCCAATGACAAAAAATATACTTTCTTCTCAAATGTCCACCATTCATATTCTCGACTGGATTATTTGTTAGTCAGCAGCTCACTGTTGACTGACATTTCAGACACTGAGATACATCCTATAGCTGTTAACGATCATGCTCCTGTTTCTCTAACTTTAGTAAATAAAACAGAAACACCTCAAAGCAAAAATTGGAGATTTAATATATCCTTACTTAAGGATAAAGAATTTATAAAATATTTCAAAAAAGAGTGGGCCTCATATTTGGAATATAACGACCTCCCTGGTACGTCGCCATCCATTCTTTGGGAGGCAGGAAAAGCTGTGATTAGAGGTAAAATAATCTCATTCTCATCAAATAAAAAGAAAATGGAAAAAAAACGTATTCAGGAATTAGAAGAAACTATTAATTCATTAGAAGCTTCTCTAGATGAGGAGAGACTAGGCAAAATCCGTAAAGCAAAGCTAGAATTAAATCAAATTATTAATAAACAAACGCAGTTCTTAATTCAAAGACTTAGGATAGAAAACTTTGAACAAGGTAATAAATCAGGTAGATTTTTGGCTAACCAGCTTAAAATTAATAAACAAAAAACAACTATATCTGCTATTAAAGATCAGACCGGGAATACAGTATATGATCCTGGAAGAATAAACAACACATTTAAAGAATTTTACAAGGCTTCATACTCAACAGAGATAAATCCATCGGATCATGAAATTGAACAATTTTTGGATAACATAACACTACCTAAATTATCTGAAAGTCAAGCGATGGCCCTGGATTCACCACTAACATCGGCTGAACTCCAGGAGGCCCTCCAAGGCATGCCCAATAAAAAGGCTCCAGGCCCAGATGGATTTCCAGCAGAGTTCTATAAAGAATTCTGGAATATTCTGGCACCAACATTCCACAGAATGCTGCAGGAAACCAAGGAAAATGGCCGACTCCCACCAAATATGAATTCTGCCTACACTAGTCTTCTACTAAAATCAGGTAAAGACCCTTTGTTTCCTACCAGCTATCGTCCCATATCCCTCATTAATGTTGATCTTAAACTAATCTGCAAAGCCCTCGCAAAAAGGATAGAGAAAGTAACCCCTCTTATAATACATCCTGATCAAACTGGTTTTATTAAAGGGAGACATTCATCCACAAATTCACATAGATTAATAGATTTAATAGATTTTTCTTACTGTATGTATCAGGACTAATAACCAAACATCATCTAGGTTTTATCTTCAGAGAGTTACCAGGAAGGGATGTCCTCTCTCCCCCTCCTTGTTTGCTATTTTTATTGAACCACTAGCTGCAGCAATCAGACAAACTCACAATATTAAAGGCATAAAATGCAATAACATAGAACATAAAATCAGTCTTTATGCAGATGATGTATTACTTTTTCTCCAGCATTCACAAAACTCTTTCTCTCAGGTATTATTATTATTATTATCCCATTTAATACATTAATTCCACAATATGGAATTGATAAAAACAAATTCTTAGAATATCAACAAATTAAATCTATTATTAAAGGTAAATTTAGGCTCAATACAGCTGAATTACAAATTCCAGCAAGAGTTTTAGATTTTCTTAATCTCAACCCCCCCAAATTGCTGTCTAAAATATACAAAACTTTATCTACATTAGATGAATCAATAGCCATCCCTATTTCAAAATGGGAGGTGGATTTATCAGCCAGCTTTGACCAAAACGTCTGGTCTCAGATATGTTTAAGAACCTTTAAAATAAGAAAAAATCCTAATTTGCAATTAATACAATACAAAATCCTTCATAGAGTACACTATACAGGTCAACGAATGTTTAGGATGGGTTTTACATCGTCTAATACCTGCTTACAATGCACAAGCAATATACCAGATACTTATGTTCATGCGCTTTGGTTCTGTCCACCTATTAAGACATTTTGGTGCCAGATATGTGAGGACTTATCAAAGTGTTTGAAATGTAACATCCCACCATCTCCCTCAGTTTGCCTGTTAGGAAATTTAAATGATGTCACCATGGACACAAAGTCAGTTATAATGGTTCACATTGTCTTATGCATCGCTAAGAAAACTATCCTCCTGAACTGGAAAAATAAAAAAGCTCTTAATATTAATCAGTATAGAAATCTCTTGTTGGACCATATTGGTCTTGAGACGGCCTCTGGCTCCATATCTGATCAATCTCTCTGGGCTCCTTTGATCGGCTCCATCACCTAGTGGGGGTGGGGGGCACTTGGTTTTGTCGTTTGGGACACTGTTGCTGATGTGGGGTTTTGGGGTTGGAGGCGTCTGGGGGGGACCCCGGGGGGGTGGGATCACTGGGCGGATGGGGCGCTGGACGTCGTGGCCGGCCAGGGGTTGGGCTTTGGGTGGTAACTCCTGATGGCTGCATACGGTGCCTTGGGGGGGTTGCACTGGCGGACATGGGTTACTGGCCTGGTGGCCGTGCTGCGCCTGGGTAGGGTCTGGGGTGGTCCTGGGGATTCGGGGCTCGGGGGCGCCGCGCCCCCTAGCTGTGGTCCTGGCTGGGGGTCGGCCGGCGTGGGGTCTCTGTTGGCTGTGGGGGTCGTGGCCGGCCAGCGGCCGGCATGTGCAGCCGCCTCTCTCTTTTTCTCTGGGCCGATTGTCATCGCCAGTCCCTGTATGGCGTCTCGCCTTGTTTGCTGGTTGGGGTGCCTGGCTGCTGGTCGCGGCGGCTGGGTGGTGTTTCTAGGCCGGATCAGTCAATTTTTGCACTGGACTTGGCTCCTGGGTCTTGGTCTTTGTGCGGGGCGCTGGGGTTGGGCATTTGGCCGGGTTCGGTCAGACTTGCGGATTGACTGGCCAGGTGGTGGGCGTGCAGGGCAGGTGGGTGAGGCGCTGGGTTTGGTCTCTTGCCGGGCCGTTGAGCAACAGTGGTCGCTCCACAAGGAATGAGGCTGGTGGATGTCGCCCTGGTGGGTCGGCCGCCCGGCTCATCAGTTTGCTCCTGGTCTGGGCAGGTACATCGCCGTGGTTCGGGCTACGGGGGCCTCCGGTGTGCGGGTGGCGCTGGGGGCCTCCTTTGCTGGCGGGGAGGCTGCTGCTGTGTAGCGACAGGTGCTCTCCCCCTACAAGGGCACTTGGACGGGGGGGCAAACTCAACCTGGGTGTCTAGTGTCTTTTGTGTTTTGAGAGTAGAGCGAATGTCAGGGTGGGTTTAGTTCCCCTTCTGGGATGGGGCTGGGGGGACTGCCTTGGGGTCCGTGGGGCTTTGTGGTGCTGTGGCCGTGGGCCCCGGGTCGAACGTGCCATGGCCTCGCTCCCCTGGTGGATCCCGGTGAACAGCGGTGCCTATTGGGGTCAGTGGGGGAGCTGGCTCCCTGGGAAGACATTTTGTCTCCCAGTCCTTCCCTCCCCATCCCTGGACACCTCTGTCCACCCGCTCCATCACTTTACCACTCATATAGGGTCTTGGGGCATGGCCACATCACTGGGGTGCCCGTGGCGTCCTGGGTCCCAATTTTAATATACAACTTAGACACTCCCACTTATAACATTCTCACGCGACACATATGTAGGGACTTTGGGGTGGGCACACTTTTCGGCATCCAGGGGGGGAGCGGTTCAATCAGCTTCACCTCTGGTGCCGGTGCCCACTGTTAAACCACATATAGACACTGAGGGCTCGGGGTGGGGGTTGTGAGTTGTGTGGCTGCCTTCCCCACATCCCACCCCTCTGTTTTAAATGCACATTATAACAACACGCATCAACACCATACTCGAGCGGGAGGATGGAGGCTAGGGGTCTTTTCACACCCCTTTTCGCTACGGGCCATCAGGGGTTGGGGTCCGGAGGAGGAACAGGCGGTCTGGTCAAGGTCCTGGGCTGTCGGGCTGCTTTGCCACTGTGGGGCCTTTGGTGGTCTGCTAGAAGGTAGGGGGTCCATCTCCCGGGTTCGGGGGCTGGTGGCTCTACTGGGGCATCGGTACCTGGACCTAAGAGCATAAAGTGTGTATGGGGTGTGTGAGTGAGGGTACAGCGTAATTTTTTTGGGTGTCTTGGTGAGTCAGTGAGAATGTATGGGTTTAAGAGGGAGAGAACGTATGACTGTGTCTGTATGTCTTTGTCTACCTGTCAGGTTGGATCTTGGTCTGCCCCCTCGCCTGGCGCACCTCAGGCCTTACACTTAATGGGGGGCCTATTTCCCCTCCGTCACTCCCCGCCGGTGACGGGGGGCTCTGCCTGCCGGTGCATCGGTAGTCAATCCGGTTCGGACCTGGTGCGTGCCTGGCTGGGCCTGGGGGGGCCGGTGTGTCAGGCGGCCGATGCGCTGGGGCGATATCTTCCTTTGGTTGGTTGGGGCACCTCTTTTAGGGGTGCCAGGTTTGGGATTGTTGGGTGGTGCCTGCTCGGTGGCTCGGCGGGATGCGGATCCGGCATCTCTGCTCGATTGATCACCTGTTCAGTGCGCACCGTGCGTGGTCAGTTCATTGGCGGGTCCCTTGGTTGGACCGGCCCTGGCCCTCGTTGGATGCCTGGTCTCGGCGCTCTACGTTGCGCGGTATCAGGACCCGGGAGCTGGTACAACTTGGTGTCCAGATGCTGGCTGAGCTCGGCCTGGGGATGCTGTCCGTCCCCTGCGGCTATCGGTGTGGCACCCGGACGTAGGGCAGGGGTGGGGCGCTGGGATGTTGGCGGTGGGGATTGGCCTAGGGTGGTGGGGGGGGGCTCTCATCGGCCGGTCCCTTGTCGGGTCCCTGCTGGGGGGTGGGGTGCCCCTGGGCCCCAGCTCTCCCGGTCCATTGACCGGCCCGCCCTGGCGCGGCCGTTTGCCGGCGGGGCCCATGGGCTCGTCACTGCTGCCCCCCCGGCCCCTGCATAGTAGCCGCTGGACGTTTCCCTGGGGTTCTCCTTTGCTCCACTCTTGGGGGATGTTTTGTTTTGTTTTTTCCCCTCTCTCTGCCATCCTGTGGGTTTGGAGGCAGACTTCAATGTCTTCCTGTGTTTTCTTTGTTCCCCTTCCTCTCTTGTATTTTCAACTCACCCTCTCTCTTGACTTTTTGTTTCCTACCTCTCTTCTTCATCTTCCTTCTTTCTTCTCCTTAATTTTCCGTCTCCGTGTCCATAACATTAAGAAATAAAAACCCCAACAATTCATAATAAAGATTTTTCACACATATATCAAGTGGAGGACTATAGCAAAAGCTGTACTGCTCCGCTTGTGAAAGTAAATCTGTTGGGCTTCTACTTGGTACTCAGACACCAATTCTGAGCTCCACACTGCCAAACAGGACACGTAAAAAAAGAAGAAAAAAGATGTCATCCCTGTGTCCAGGAATCAGATTTCAAGGTTTAGCCACTGTCACATGCTTGTTTTTATTATGACAGTGACCCGAATTCTGTGACACTGAACCAAGTGACAGAATTTCCTGTAATCTCTCAGTCTGAGCTGACCAGCTTGTTATCTGACGATGCAGAACTCTTTTTTTTTGTCATCATACTCCTGTAATTTTTTCTTTCACCCTGAACCAGAACCTAAAACAGGAAGGTTAATCAGACAGTAGTTTATATATATATATATATATATATATATATATATATATATATATATATATATATATATATAAGTAGCAATAAAACAGGATTTAATTGCCAAATTAATAGATTAATTTTGCAAATTGCGATGCATAGCTGTAAGGGAATGTGTAAAAAGTGTTTTCAACTTACTTTCCGTTCATTTAACAGTGACGGATAGATAGGGATGGATATTGGAAACCTGTGAGCTAAGAAACCACATAAACCTGCTCTTACACCCCAAGCCACACCACTGGCTTTGTAATTGAACCTGTTTCTACCCTAATGATGCCTTTCTAAGGTTTTACTGGTTATACATATTTGTTAAAGTACCCTTATTTTGGTCTTGGTGTGAATTGTGATGTGAGCAGGGAATGCCATTTTATTCATGAATGTGCCTAAAATAGTGGTTATAGTACAGATGTATTTATATGTTATATCATTCTGTAAATCCACTTTAAAAAGGAAGGTGTGTGTGTAAGCGGTGTTCTGTAAAACAAACCAAAAAGAAAAGTTTAATATACAAGCACATCTAAAAAGTTGAGAAAAAGCTCAAAAACTTTTCATCACTAATTTTGGAAAGTGACCTGTCCAGGGTATACCCCTCTTTTTACCCAATTAGTGTTGGAGATAGGCAAAGCAAGGCAAGGCATGGCAATTTTATTTGTATAGCACACTTTCAACAGCAGGGCAATTCAAGGTGCTTTACATGATTTGGTGATTTAAAAGAAACACATAAAAGAAACACACATTATACATGATACACAATAAAGCAAGAGAAAAATATAAAAAAGCAAGAGAGCATGAACACATTTCATACATATAACATCAAGCATTTACTCAAAGGCAATTCTAAACAGATGGGTTTTTAGTCTCGATTTAAAGCAGTTCAGAGTTTCAGCAGCTCTACACTCGTCAGGAAGTCTGTTCCAGATAAGGGGAGCATAGAAACTGAAAGCTGCTTCTCCATGTTTAGTTCTGAGTCTAGGGATGTTTAGTAGGCTAGAGTTGGAGGACCTGAGTGGTCTTGGTGGTTGGTACCATGACAACAGGTCTTCAACATATTTTGGTGCTAAGCCATGTAATGATTTATAAACTAGTAAAAGTATTTTAAAGTCTATTCTCTGAGCTACAGGGAGCCAGTGTAAGGACTTTAGAACTGGGGTGATGTGCTCTACTTTCCTGGTTCTAGTGAGGACGCGAGCGACAGCGTTCTGGATCAGCTGCAGCTGTCTGATTGACTTTTTAGGCAGACCTGTCAAGATGCTGTTGCAGTAATCAATCCGACCAAAGATAAACGCATGGATGAGTTTTTCTAGGTCGTGTTGCAAAATCAGTCCTTTAATCCTAGAAATGTTCTTCAGGTGATAGAACGCTGACCTTGTTATTGCCTTTATGTGACCCTGGAGGTTCAGGTCTGAGTCCATTACTACACCTAGGTTACGAACCTGATCAGTAGTTTCTAGCTGTATTAATTGAAGCTGTGTGCTGACTCTTGATCGTTCCTCCTTGGGTCCAAAAATAATCACTTCAGTTTTGTTTCTATTCAGCTGGAGAAAGTTATTGCACATCCATCCATTTATTTGGTCAATGCATTGATTTAGGGTTTGAATGGGTTCAGAGTCACCTGGTGACATTGTAATGTAGAGCTGAGTGTCATCCGCGTAGTTATGGTAGCTAATGTTATTGGTCGCTATAATCTTGCCTAGTGGGAGCATGTAGATATTAAATAAGAGGGGCCCCAGGATGGAGCCCTGGGGCACCCCACATGTGATTTCTGTTCGTTCTGATGAAAAGTTTCCTATTGAAACATAGAAGTCCCTGTTCTTTAGGTAATTCAATTTGAGATTTTGTTTAATATGAGAGTGTGTGGTTAACGGTTTATGTTTCCTGCTGCTGATAATCACTTATATAGCCTCAGGGGTGCCGGGTGAATTCTGGGAGACGGTAGGGGTGGATTTATTGCCCGGTTCCCTCAAATATCAGATATCTGTAATAATCAGTGGGGGGAAGCTCCCAGGCTTATGGACACTAGTCCCAGGCGTTTGGTGTAGTCTAAGTTTAGGTGTTAATTGTGTCCCAAGTTTGATTTGCTCATTCAGTCTGTCTGTAAAGTTTCTAAATGGAGACTCATTTGATGTGGCTGAGTCACAGGAAGATGAAGACTTAATCTCTGATGGTTGTTTATCTGTTCGGTCCTGTGGTGTCATCATGACTTGCTGTTTTTGTTCTCTGATATCCATGGGCGCCTCAAGGTCAGCTTTTGGGAGCAAGTGTTTTGCTTTCTGATGTTGATAAGAAAAAATGTTTGCTGCCAACAGCCTTACTCCGGACCTGTTCAAATAGCGCATTCCTGCTTTAAACAGATGATTAGCACTTCCAAATACTTTGAAATTATTAATAAATGTGAACGACTTCTCAGCTGATTGTTTCTTCAACCATTTATGGAGCATGCGGAGTCTGCTAAATCTTTCATCATTCCCTTCAGGGACTGGTCCGCTGATGAGGATGTTTACGTTAAGTCCATCAAGTCTCTGTAGGAGATCAGAAAAGTCTCTCTTCAGAATCTCTGATTGTCTCATCACGATGTCTGCTGATCCAGCGTGAATGACGAGCTTTTCCAAAGCAGGATGTTGGTCCAAGATTTTAGGGATTTTTTCTGATATTTCTCTCACTGTATTTTTGTAGCAGCTATAAACTTTGGTATTCTTGCTACAAAAAGCCTCAATTCCATTAATTGATCCGTCTTGTATGATAACAGTCTTTGCTGGGGCGCTCTTACTTTATGTGTCCGTTTGATGCGGCTGGGTTTCTCCTGGTGGCTTTGACTGGTCCCGGGGGATGCGTCATCTTTCGGGGAACTCAAGGCTGCGAATCTGTTTTTCAGCAGGATTCCAGGTGGAGAAATATCTCTTGTTTTTGGCTGAAACCTCTTTTGTTTACTTTTAGCAGAAGCGGCAGTTCTGGGTTCAGAGGTTTCTCTGTGTCGGAGTTTCTTTTGTTTTTTCTTCCTCGGAGAACCGGCTGGGGTTGATTTCATGCATTTTAAAGCTGGCCAGTTTTCATTGTAGTGCGGAGTTCTGCCACTCAGACGCCTGTAGGGAGTCTCTGTGACATGGTTAGACCGACATAACACAGGGCTGTTTGTATTCAAAGGGCTGTTTGTATTCAAAGGTAAAGGTAAAGTTGTTTCATTTTGTCCATAATCAGTGTGGAGATCAAAATTAATTTCCAGACGACGTAGCTTCGTTTCAATGCCCTCAATTCTGTGGAGCAGTTTTTCAAAATCCTCAGCTGAGCAAAAAGCCATGTTGATAAGTCCATAGAAAAGTAATCCAAGAAGAGATCTGGTCCAATACAGTAACTCCAGGGGCTGGGAAAATAAAGTAACTAAGAAAAGGTTAAGAAAGAAAACAAGAAAAGCAAACAGAAAATAAAAGAAAAGAAAATAAGTGAACGGATCTGGAGAGAGACAGATAGGCACCAGTCTCCTCAACGACCCTGCAAGGAGAATCGGGTATAGACAATGAATGAATGGATGGATATGAGTGAGTGAAACTCGGATATAGATTAATTACTCATAGGGGGAACTATTTCAAACCTTTCTTTCTTGTAATATTGATGATTGTGGCTCACTGAAAATTACAAAATTACATAAAATCAATGAAAAAGGATATTAGAAATGTCAGGCTTCTGAAAAGTATGTTCATTCTATGCACTCAAGTTTGGGTTTTATTTTGCATAAATTACTGCAGTGGCATGGCACGGAGGCTATCAGCCTTTGGTACTGCTGAGGTGTGATGGAAGCCTGAATTTTGGGTTTTGAATATCTGTAAGCCATAATCCGTTTTCAACTTTCTGGTCTGTTTGAAAAAAATAAAAATAAAAAATCACAGCGAACAGGAAAAAAAAAAAAAAAAAAAAGACATTAAGAGGCAACATTTTTAGACTGGAAAGCTGCAGACAGTATGAAAACATGTTTTTCAGGAAAGGATTATCACAGGTTACATCATGTCCCTTTTAACTCTTGCAATATATAATAACCCACAAAGAAGGGATTGAGCTCCCCCAGAATTTAATGTGGCAAGAGGGCATCATAGAGCTGTGATATGTGGGACTGTGATAACTATGGTGTTTTCTCACTTCAAGTCAGCGCCAAAATGTGAAGGCACTGACACGAGAACACTTGAATGTTTTACTCACCGGAGAGACATGTTGAAAACTCTTGTACAACCAAAGAAAAGGGAAGATTGAAGTGTGTTATCGCAAGGGGGGGTTACTGTGTGAATGACAAACCTCAGTGAGGCCAGAGGACACCACATTGCTGCATTGACATTCTCGCTCTGGTGGGGAGCTTACTGTCAAAGATATGTCAGACCCTGTGGGGTTTTCACATGGAGCGCCTAACACGCACACAATGGTTGGGTTTAGAGCTCTTGTCAAAACACTTTAACCTCACCCTTACTGCACATAACCCTTAGCCTTCAACTTTGTTCTACTCCTAGAGTTTCTTGCATCCTGTGTCAAACCAAGTATTTCTAATTTACCCTTGTGCCCTGTGGGTTTTTAATAGCTCTGGTGCACTGGCTGTAAACACTAGGTGTGACATGGCAGATGGAAGCAGCAGTGGGAGTCTGTGTGAGTCTTTCAGTCCCACGGTAAGTCCCCTGGGCTGCAAGTGGAAAGTGACCGGAGTAATTAATCCATTTTCACCACTCCTTTATCCTCCAAATACTGAGCCGCTCTGGTGTTCGCTCAAGGACGCCAGAACAGCAAATTTCACTGAAATTTCCTCTCAGCCTCTTTCTGCAGTTTTCAGTGATGGGTGAAAGACAGGATGATGTTGTTAAAGGACTTATAGTAGATGTTGAGCAACCACATTAAATTGAAGTTACAGTGGAATAAACTCCTACAAAATCCAAACGTTTTAATGTAGGACTCAATTTGAGACGTTCCTTCTGTATCCTTCAAAGACCATGCAATACATAAACATTTCAAGAAACTAGAAAAAAATAATCTTCTTAGAGAAAATATTTGAAAATCTGATGCTTTTGATGGATGTAGCCAGTCTTCAAAAGGGCTTTACCCAGTTTTTTTTTAATACATTTTTTATTAGCGTTTTTTGGCTGCTATCAAACTACACACAGCAACATTACATCCCACACTCAAGAAAATATCACCTTGTTTATTTCTAACCACAAGCAACTCCAAAACCCATCACATAAAAGCCAGAAACTGGTAGAAATAATGACATTTTCATCTCACTGAAATCTGTTAGATCTCAGATGTTGCACAGAAATGTTCACATTGCATCATTATGACAACATTAGATCAAAGGAAAACACTGCCTTCATAGAGTAGCAATTGGACAGTAAGGATTAATTTATGGAGAAGAATAGAACAGAATAGAATAGAATAGAATAGAATAGAATAGAATAGAATAGAATACTGTTTCTACAGGGGTGGGATAAAAATTATGGTCATTTTCATTAACTTCTAAACAAACAAACAAACAAAACAAAACAAAAAGATATATCGTTAAAACACATAATCTTCATCAAAAACAGTTAACAGCAGACTGTAAATACAGAATCAAAAGCAACACTATACTACTTCATTTTGCAGCAGGGGTTATCCAATTTTAGAAGATTTAATAAATACACGATCTGACCAGCTGATTGGTGTGGTGTGCTGTGGTGTACAAAGATAAGCCATTTTAGCCTAGAGAGGTTTAGGTGCTCTCCAATGTAAGTCAAGGACAGAAAGGTAAAATATATCTACTTTAATTCAAGAATTAAAAATGATTGAGGGCATGGCCTCCATCAGCGTTATCTCCCTTTGACATGGCCTCTGGTCAGCAGAGTCCAACAGTGCAAAGTTCTTGGCAGTAATAGTCTATGGTCTTTAAACATTTAAATAAACAGATAACTTGTCTTAATGATTTTTTTTCTATGACTTAAGGTTCATTCTTCAGTCTTGTGAGGAAGTTTTTTCTGATGATCAGAAAATACCTTTTTTGGAAAGTATATGACAAAAGCCAGTTTAGATCTAATGTATTTGTTGGACTCCTTGAAGATTAGGAATGAAAAAAGAAAAACAGATGATGAAATCATGGTTTTGTAGGCTTTTGGTTAATTCACATTTTAGTTAAATGGAGGCACACATGGATGTATTTTAATGCACACTTCAAAGCCACTCAGTGTTGAAGAAGCCTGTTGAGAATCCATTTTCCACAAATGAACTAAACAGACTGCATGTCCCAGCATTTCTAGCTGTGACCTGAACACATTCCCATTGGCCGTGGCCAACGATGACATCACGAAGTTTATAAAAGGGAGTCGGCAGTGACTGACCCCTGCCTTTTCAAGTGTGTTGCTTGGCATTGCAAGGAGACACGCTATTCATCGATTAATCCATGTGACTTCTGACCTGCGAGGCGGGAAATTAACCACTTTTAAAACCTTCGAAGTACAACCGTCTACCCAGCCCCTGGACGAGCTTTAAATTTCTCCAGACAGTTCTTCACAATGTCGATTCCCAGCAGTCAGGCCTGTAACCGGAACCGAAATTCCCCCGATTTCCGAATGACATGCAAAATTTGCTTTCATCCAAAAAAAGTACTTTGGACCACTGAGCAACAGTCCAGTGCTGCTTCTCTGTAGCCCAGGTCAGGCGCTTTTGCCGCTGTTTCTGGTTCAAAAGTGGCTTGTAGCCCATTTCCTGCACACGCCTGTGCACGGTGGCTCTGGATGTTTCTACTCCAGACTCAGTCCACTGCTTCCGCAGGTCCCCCAAGGTCTGGAATTGGTCCTTCTCCACAATCTTCCTCAAGGTCCGGTCACCTCTTCTCGTTGTGCAGCGTTTTCTGCCACACTTTTTCCTTCCCACAGACTTCCCACTGAGGTGCCTTGATACAGCACTCTGGGAACAGCCTATTCGTTCAGAAATTTCTTTCTGAGTCTTACCCTCTTGCTTGAGGGCGTCAATGATGGCCTTCTGGGCAGCAGTCAGGTCGGCAGTCTTACCCATGATTGCGGTTTTGAGTAATGAACCAGGCTGGGAGTTTTTAAAAGCCTCAGGAATCTTTTGCAGGTGTTTAGAGTTAATTAGTTGATTCAGATGATTAGGTTAATAGCTCGTTTAGAGAACCTTTTCATGATATGCTAATTTTTTGAGATAGGAATTTTGGGTTTTCATGAGCTGTATGCCAAAATCATCAGTTTTAAAACCATAAAAACCTGAAATATTTCAGTTGGTGTGCAATGAATCTAAAATATATGAAAGTTAATTTTTTATCATTACATTATGGAAAAGAATGAACTTTATCACAATATGCTAATTTTTTTAGAAGGACCTGTATGTTCCTCTCTAGAAGAATGGACTCCGCAACACTTGGATGATACCAATTAATATATATAGTGTGTTATTTTACTGCTCAACTTTCAACCATATACATGTTATCTAAAGCTGCTGAAGGAGAAGCTGCCTCTCCCGATCTCTCTTGATCTGAATGTACCCATAGTACATGCAGATGTGAGTGACTTGTGGACTTGGCAGCAAGGAGGGAGCACAGGTTTTTGTCAGTGGTAGGAAGGAGGCAAATACAAATAAATTATTTAAAAACCATACAATGTGATTCCTGGATTAATTTATTTTTTTACATTCTGTGTCTCACAGTTGACATATACATGTGATAAAAATTACAGATCTCTCACATCTTTTTAAGTGGGACAACTTGCACAAAAAGTGGCTGCCAAATACTTTTTTGCCCTACTGTATATGTTGGTCATGCTCTTCCACTGTTAAGTAAACCTACCCAAGTTTTCTTCCTAGTTGCTTAAATCAATTTATTAAGGTCTTTTGAACCTCTTCAGTCTTCAATAAATGGTTAAAATTTTTAACAAACTGAGAAGCTATATTGGGATATTTTCATACCCATATGGTAAGAATAAAAAACATGCAGTATCTGACACCTTTTCAGCCAAGGAAACTCCAGCACTAAGTCAACGATTAAACATTGTCTGTGTGGTCCAGCTTTGTTGCCATGATTAGATTTTTTTTTTTTACCAAAACATTTTCAATTAACCTCCTTTTAACCAAGACCTTAATAAGACCTTACATCTGATTTTTGGAAAACCTTTGCCAAGACATGATGATGCAACATGATCCTTGCACCAAGCCAAAGGATGCAAAAGAAATATTTGTCGGAAAAACCTATAACTAAAAACCAGCTTCTTTTTAGCTAAAACCTAAGATAAGACATTTAGTTAAGCCATTTTACCACCTGCCTGGCTGCAGAAAATTCCTGCCAGAGAGATAATGAGTGAAGGTTCATACACTTTGAGAAAACAGTCAGAACCGCTTATCGACACAGCTGTCAAAACAAAGACGCCCATTTCTCTGAAAGGATTAGAAACGTGTTGACAGTCGTATCAGCAAACACAATATAACTTGCTGGATGTGTCAGACACTTTAGATCTGCTCATTTAGCCCTTCCTAGACACAAAAATAATATTCATTCTTTTGATCTTACACAACAAATTGTTGTTATGAAAAAGTTTTAAATACAGCTATTCTTGTTAATTCAATAGCAACCAAAAAGAAGTGTATTGAGAACAGGGTTGGGAATATTTGAAAGATGAGAACTGCAGTAAAAGATGATAACCAGAGAATAAAGAAACTAAATTAAAATAGATAACATCATTTGGCACATCCCATATGAAAATATTTTAATAATGCTGTCATTTGTTCTTTTGTTGCACAGTATTGTCCATTCACATGGAAAAAGAGCAAAGGGTTGCAATTTAAGTTTTCAAAGTCACTCTGCCCAGTGCCGGTTGTGAGTAAAAGCACTGGTACACCAGAACAGATGCTCATTATAGTCATTTTCTGCTGCGTGGTTATACAAATCTAATACACTTCAAACAGTAACATATGCAGCATAATATTAACATACATATCTATGGAGTATAAATGCATGTGTGAAGTGGATTTTTTTTCACACACAAAAAGACTGCTGAAATTATAGGACGTATCAGTGCCACCACTTGCTTGAATTTCATGGTGGTTTCAGAGTTAGAAAAAAATCAGCTTCTCTTTTGTTGCTGGGGGATAAAGTCTTTTACTTTTGGGGACATCGGAAAATAAAGCCTGCAGGGAGACTTCAATCGAGGGAAGTGTGCCCTCACCGCAGGCAGAAATAAACTCTGACACACTCTTCAGCAGCTTAGCTCCCCATGACTGTTTGTGACACATGGTGAAAGCTTTCGGATCGCTGGGCCGCCTCTTTGTCAAAATAAACACTGCAGGTGTCTTTTGCAACAAGCTAACAAGTAAAACAAATGGGACCAGTTCATAAATGTAAAAACATGATGCCGATTAATAGGACTATTAATGTTCTTGATTTGAATATAGAGTAAGCATTGTTTTTGTAGAATGTCTAATCTCACAGGGTGAAAATAATTTAAAATCAACCTTTAGATCTTAAATCAAAATCTCACATTAATGCAAGTATATTAATTTCACAAAATAGGTTCTAGGTCATTGTTTCATTGTTGTGTTCATGAAAAAAGATCAGTGGTTTATTTCCTATCCTTACCACTTTTTTAATTGTTAGTTACTTTCTGTAAAAGACAAAACATCTCTGTTACAGTAGCAGTGGCACAATTTTCCCACAGAGTTACTGACACTATTTGATATTTGTCATAGGTTGTCTGGTCAGAAGACCAAATTAGATTTGGATGGATTTATCACTATGTACAACCACAAAACACAGATTCCTACGGATTTTTCACAAAGGATTTTGTTAAAGATGGTCAGCAGTCGCACAGTGTGAACCCAGTTTTAGGCATCTGCGCAAACCACAGCACAGCCTATTTTCAGTTTGATCCACTTCAGTTTATTTATATAGCACCATTTAAAACATGACATCTCAAGGCACTTTGCACAAAATATTTTAATCCAATCATTCATACACAGAGCTCTCAAGTTTAATGAAAGGTTAAGAGGGAGGATTTATGGGGTTGAAGGAACAACAGATTCTCTAAGTTTTGGCTGCTCTGGCCCCTCAAACTCATTCTGTTCTCCTAACTGTATCAAGACAAACATCTAATTTTACATCCTCCTTCCTACAAATAACCAATAGAAATTATGATAAAGGGTTAATCTTATAATGGACAGATTTTAATAAACACAAAAAATATTTCTATTTTTAAATCATATAAACAAAAATACTTTTGTTGGACCCAAATGGGCCCTTTAAACAGCAGTACTCAGTTTTTCAGTGCGTTTCAGTGCAGTGTGTGAATTTCAGGTGTTTGGTGTTTTGTGCTGTATGTGTTCGTAGAAACACTGAGATGCTTTGATGACAGGCACAGGTAACTCAATGTCTGCCTTTTTTTTTTTTTTTTACTGTCATGATTGAGGACAACGTTCCATCCAGGGCCAAGGAGTTCCTTGTTTTAGTCTTGTTTAATCCAACCATGGAGAAAACGCTCCCTGCATCTGCATTTGATTGTGGAACAACAATAACTATCTTCACAACCTTGGATAGCCTTCCAAACCTCAGCAAACCTTTCAAAGCAATGAACCAAGAAGGTGTAATTACCCTCCTAAATGTTATAATTTTCAAGTTGATGGTGTCAGTGAGTATGTAGAAACTGTATCTTCCTCTGTTCTTCATTGATGAAAGGTTTCCCCAGAAAGCTTCCAAGTCAAAAGAGGTTGGGTCCTGAAGCAGGGGGATGTCTATGAATTTGTACTGCAGGAACTCCTCACTAAGATGGTCATTTTCTTTGGTTCTATGAAATGGAAGAAGTTCAGGATATCTAAAATAAGAACACAAAACAAACTTATAAACATGGATAAGATGAGAAAAGGCTTCACACTGTTATGAATATATTTAAGTCTTACCTTTCCTTGAATTAAAACACATCTTCCACTCACACTCTGTCCTTTGCCATCAGAAATTGGCCCTCCAACTATCAAATTATAGCCAACAATATTTTTTTTCAAAATAGACCTGTTTGTGAAGGAAAACACAGTCCTGATTTTGAAGTTACATAAAATCGTTTTTAATTATTTATTTTTCCCAACTGTCTTTGTTTCAGATCCCCTCTCGCCCCCCGTACCCAAACACAGAAGTGGTTTGGTGACAAAGAAAACTTCTGACCTATAGTTAATTAGACTGTACAAACTACTCATTCCGCTACAGGCTGGGAGTGAAAAATAATGCAGCCTCAGGCTGTCCCTCCACTCTGGATCAGGCAGTCTCCATCCATTTCATATAGAGAAACGACTGTCACCTGAGGAGCACACCTAAAAGTGCAGGTACAGCCTACTTTCGGTTTGCTCTCCAGTCCTGTCACCTAGTGTGTCCTCACAGCAGCACAGCGGATCTGGGCTGAAGGTGAGCGACCGTGAGTGAAATGAAGTCACTCCTGTCTGCTAAAGGAAGGTTGGGCCCATAGCCTTTGGAGCAGCTCACATCTAAAAATGTCACATAAGCTGTAGCCAAAAATAGCCTACTGAACAAAAAATTTGGACTGCAGCATGTATGGAAAGCTAGACATTTCACAATTTGATAAATCAAAATGTCCAAAAATGTATATTAATGTGAAGACTTTAATCAAACTTGAAATGGATTTGTCAAGTGAATTTATCTATGATTATCCTTATAAATAAATACATATATTTTGTTATATTTAAATTATTTGAAATTGTATTAATATTTTTACCTCATGGTTATGTGCTGAATATATCACAAATGTATTTTATCTCTACACTTTAAAAATCTAAATCTCTCAGAGGTGCTAACATTACTATAGAAAAGTAGAGTTTTCCCTTCTGAGCTGTTTTGATCTTTAAACCTGTCCTTAGTTGAGTTGCTGTGTAGGTTAACCAGTCAGATATCAGGGTTTATTTAGTGAGACACAGCTGCAAGTTAAATCATTTCATAACATCCTTTATAACACTTGTTTATTCAGCTACCAGCTCTCCTATATTTTCAATGTCTACAGGCTCAGATCAATAAAGCCAAGCAGCAGTGTCGCAACAGCAACATTGAACCCCCATCAGATAAAAAAATAGGCTGCTTTGTCCTTATCTGATGACGATGAGATTATGTTGCGATTCCCTATTAGACCCTTGATGAATATGGGTTGTTGTTTTTGGGATGGTATAGTTTAAATTATGTCCTTGTAAGGTGTTTTAAATTCTTGCTCTATATGCCCCTTTTTAACTGCACCTGCCCCTCTGAAAAGTCTCTGAACAGCCCTGAGGTACAGGAATAATTGCTGGAATCACCAGTGGAACTTCCAAAATGCATAAATTAAACATATGCATTAGACCCAAAACGCTGAAGCTTTTGAAATGAACCTGGCTTCAGTGTGACAAAAATGTTTACTTTATAGAAATGTACTTATGTTTATTTGCGGACATGCGAAGTTCACTGCTAGCTGTGGCTACCGTTCGGGGACTTTTAGCAGTGTCACTGCACGATCTGTTCAGGGAGCCCATCTGCGAATGCACGCAAGGAACTACTTCCGGGTAGATTTCTTTTGTTGTTGTTTTTTTATTTTTTTTTATTTGTTAATTTACAGATCAAGGCCATTTACACTTTACAACATAAATGTACTTGCTGCATTCGTAATCTTAATCCGGTCATCTCCTGGAGACTGATCACATGACCGGCTTTCCTATAAATAATTGCTCTAAATGACTCCAGAGGTTTTTGCTATATGTGCAGCGGTAAAACAGATGAATGATAGTTTCTGGTTCTATATGACAAAAGTCACAGTTGAAGTCAATGTTTAATTTAAAGAGCGCAAATCCATCCATCTTGTAGCGTCTCGAGAACTAACCCCCCCCCCCCCCCCCCCGGAAGTAGTTCCTTGCGCATATGCGCAGATGGGCTCATGGTACAGATCATGCTTCCTGAACAGATCGTGCAGTGACAAGCAGAATGCAAATCGAGCCAGACAGGAAGTGAGACTGGGGCTAGTGAAATGAGTACTGTATATTTCAAAATAAAACCTGTATTGCATTTTTTTCATTTTTATTTTTATTTTTAATGACAGGGATATCAGTTCACAGTGTATGATAGTCAACGCTATTTTTACAAGTATATCTATAAACGTGTCATGTTAGTGTGAATGGCAGTCCGTACGGAAACCGCATCCGCTCAGCACTCGGTATGAATGAGGAACTGAGCTCGCAACAGACAGTGTAGTGAACAGAACAAAACCCAGGAGATTGCATCAACTCATTGACTCCTCCTGGACGAGAATGTAGTAATAGTTGCCTGTGTTGTGTCATTGCCTTTGCAGCAATCCCTCATACTTAGCATGCATGCAGCGTCAGTGGAGAGGAAAAATTCCCCTTTAACAGGAAGAAACCTCCAGCAGAACCTGGGTCAGCATGAGCTGTTTGAGAGGATGGAGCATACACACAAAAAGAAACAGAAGAACAGATGTAAGAGTAGCTTTTATGTTAAAAGTTAATAGCAGGAGAGGGAGAACATTTAGTTGATGGCAGCAGTATCTCAGCTGATGCCCCCCTCCAGGAAGGTATCACAGCTAAACAGAACGCCAGACCAGATGTAGCTTCTATGAATAGAAAAAAAACCTGAGAAAACAGCTGAAACTAGAAAAGCACTCGGAGAGCGCAGACCTCCGCCAAGGCAGCTCGGTCTAATTGTGGTGTGATTCTAACTTTTTCATATTTTTCATTTCAGATTCCACAATGTCTTGGCTATATTTTGGTGTTTGTTGCATACCTTAATTTGTTCTCTTGCAGTTATCAAATCTCCAAATGTCCCCAATTATTTCTTGTTTTGGATCACAGTATCCAGAATTTTGGCAGGATCCAGATCAATGTTTGATATGTTGTAGAATCTGTTTGGCAGTTATCCTGTTTTTTTTTTTACTAAGCACCCATGCTATTTATTGTGGAGCTAATCTATTCTAATCACTTGTTCGTGGTCGCATTGCAGATATTTTCTGAAAATTTAATCAAAATCCACAGACAACTTTTTGAGTTATATTGCTAACTGACAACAGGCAAACAAACAAATCCTTGCGAAAACATAACCTTCTTGGTGGAGGTAATAACAACAAATAATGCAATTGGAGAGTAGTAGAAGAAGGAAGTAGCAGAGTGAGGAAAAGTGGTCAGTTTGTCATCCAGCAGCCTTAGCCTATAGCAGCATAACTACAGAAACAGCTCAGGATAACCTAAACCCTCTCAAATGAGGCATGAGAGAGTTAAAGCAATACCAAATTTATTTGCATATTTAGTCATTTCCTGAAGCTTCATGGTGGCACACTTGTTAGCACCATTGCCTTGCTCCAAGAACGTTTCAAATTTGAATACAACCAGGATCTATTTGTTTGCATGATCCCTCCATGCACATTTTTTTCCCACATACTCGAGTTTCCTACCACGTGGTTAAGTTATTTGACATTTCTAAATTGCCTTTATTGTATCCATAAATATTTGTTTGCCCTGTATGCCATCAGGGCATTTCTGCAAGGGTTTGCATGGCTTCCTTTCACATTTTTGGCTTCCCAGGTATATCTTCCTGCCACAATTCAAAATCATACCCTGTCTCTTGCCGATTGATCACTGGATATAAGCAAAGTTTTTTGCCAGACAATTTTTACTTATGTCAGTAACGTCCGTAATGTTTCACACAACCACTTGTCAACCATTACTAATTGCAATTAAATGACCAGAGTCTGATACGCCTACCTTTGTTGACATTCAAATCCTATTGATGTATTTTTCTTTGTTTGTTTCCCCTAAGATCACCCTGGGTTGGTAGTTTGCTCCTGTTTCATGTTCTGTATCATTGTTGTACCATTGTTGTACCAAGTTAGTTTGTTTCTCAGTTAGCTTTGCCACCTATTCTTTCTCTCCACCTGGTTTGAATTTGCTGATTGTACCACATGTGGAGTGTCAATAATATTTCCTCTGCATCACTGCTCCCTTTTTTGTACTCTGTCAAACTGAATCCTGAAATTTCTCAGTCTCTGAAAAATTTGGAACTCAACTTAATGCTAGTTAAAATATTTGTATTAACAATAAGTTAATTGCTGTTTGCTTACTTCCCTTTGAGTCTTCTCTCCCACCATTTACAATAAACATGTCCACAGTGGTTTACTACTTATACAGTAAAAGCAGAAAATAAAAAGAATATCACCTTGACACACAACATAAGTTTTTTGTTAATTAACTCACAACATAATCTATGAAATCATTAAATTTCTTAAACCTGTTTATTCTTGTGGTAAAAAAAAAAATCCTAAAAAGCATAAGGGGTGACCATTATCATGAGCTGACTTCAAGGGTTTTGAAAAAGCTCAGCAGCGCTCGTAAACATAAACATATCAATATCCTTTGGGGGGAGATGAATATCGATATGCTCACAAGGTGAAGTATCTGTTCAGCATTGAAATGCTGGTAAGAGACAAGCCTCTGAAGACCTGTAAACAGTTTGAGTGATCACGGTGTATTGCAGATAACGCTGTGTCAGCTGTCATAAAGATGTGTTGAAGTGATTGTTGGTGGGGAGAAATATGCCAGCTGGAGCACACAGCTGCATTAGAAACAGAATTCACCCATCCCAACCTCTATTATGTACAACATTATCTGGTTTCATGTAAGTAGATGTTGCATGATTTATCAAAGCAAAATTCAAAACTTATGCTATAGGATTCTCTAAACAATATTAAAGGAATTTACTATTTCTAAAATAACAGGGAGAATGTCTCCTGACACCAACTGGAGAACATTGTAGGGAGAATATTACAAACCTGACATATGAAGAGGAGACGGAAAGATATGAAGGAGAGAGAAAAACAGATAAACAAGGGAAATTAAAACTATTTCAATAGAAACAGTGCATACAGAGATAATTAAAAGTTTTTGTCTCCTTACAGTTCTTTTGTTTTTGCTGTTTTGTTCTACTTTAATGCTTCAATCAAACATTTCTAATGGTATACAAAGAAAACAAGAGTAAACTAGAAAAGCAATCAGAGCGTGGACCTCCGACAAGGCAGCTCAGGCCCCCAGAATATTATGATCTAATTCTAACTTTCCTAGACTCCTTTACCATGAAAACGTACCTTTAGCAGCTGGATTCACACTGTTATTATTATCACTTTTTTGGTAATGGCAGTTTTCTTCTGGATCTAGCTCCATATCTTTTGAAGATACATTAAATCCATTAACACACTATAGATTCCAAAATGTCTTTGCTATATTCTGGTGTGTGTTGCTTGTCTATACCTTAATTTGTTCACTTGCAGTTATCAAAACTCCCAAGGTCCCCTATTTTTTCTTGTTCTGGATCACAGTTTCCGTGAATTTTGGCAGGATCCGGATCAATCTTTGATATGTTGAAGAATCTGTTGAGAAGTTATCCTTTTTTTTTACTGAGCACTCTCACTATTTATT
Organism: Valencia hispanica; assembly: GCA_963556495.2. NCBI lineage: Eukaryota > Metazoa > Chordata > Actinopteri > Cyprinodontiformes > Valenciidae > Valencia > Valencia hispanica. Next base: position 31,252,991 of record OY747705.1, read on the forward strand.
GTGGAGCTACATGCACATATGGTGAAAACAGCCCTATCACCCAATGATAAAGAATCCTTTAAATGATTCCTGTATCCAAATGATGATCTAGACCACCCCCAAATTCTAATCACTTTTTTCCTGATTCCATTGCAGACATTTCCTAAAATTTCATCAAAATTCACCAACAACTTTTTGAGTTATGTTGCCAACTAAAACAGGCAAACAAACAAACCCTGGTGAAAAGATAACCTTCGTGGCATATGTAAAAATAATAAACTCTAATGGTGCGTTCACACCGGTCAGCGCGTCCAGGCAACAGGGCAGCTAGATTACCTGCAAGTCTATGGTACCTACGCATCAAGTGGGCATCAAGATGCCCCGCAGTAAGCCGCGCGCATCAGCACAACTGGCATCAGCACCAGGACCATCAGAGCAGCTGCTGCGTGAAGTTGGGAAAACGGAATTTTGGGGCCGCAAACGCGGGGCACCAACCAATTATAGGGACTCTTTGTACTGACGTGGATGGCAAGTCATTCATTCAAAATGGAGGATCAACTAATTGTCGCTGTCTGTAATTTTTGTGAATTTTATGACCCGTCTTTGTCTTTTTACAATGACAGGAAGAGATTGGATTTATTTGGAGGAAGATATCAGAGGATATTGGAGTGCCAGATAAGCAGTTAAATATTTTCTTTTAACTTTCTTGTTATGTTAGTTAATGCTAGCCAAACCCGGTTAGGGCAACTACCGGACGTGACGTGCTGATGCGCCAAAGCGGACTACAAAGTGTAAAAGCAGCTGGGTTTCAATTTTATAGCGTCAACTTTCGTCCGTTTGAGCGATTTGACGCGTGTACACGCTGACCGGTGTGAACGTGTCATAAACTAGTGGTTCCCAACCTGGGGTCCCTAGAGATCACAGGGGGTCTGCAGAATCTTGTCTGTGCTGAGGCTGTGAGGTTACCAAAATCATACTTGTAAATACTACATTTATATAATCCAAAAGACAAAAAGAAAATTGTCTAAATGATCTTGAGTGTAAAACAATCAGATTAAAAACAAAAACCTACAACTGGTGTTTAATTTTTGCAAACAATAGTTTGTCATTAATCACCTTTAATGGGTGTATCCAGGTAGGAGTTGGGGTCCCGGCTTCTCTTGAACATAAGAAACGGGGTCCTCAAGGAAAAAAGGTTGGTAACCACTGCTTTAAGCTATCTTGATGATGCCCAAGACTTCTGGGAGAAAATTCCATGAACTGACAAGACAGAAATGTAGAACTTTTTGGAAGGTATGCAACTTTTCATATCTGTCATACAACTAACACCACTTCAGAAAGTTAACATCGTACCGACAGTCAAAACATTGTGGTGGTAGTGTGGTGGTCTGGGGCTGCTTTGCTGCTTCAGGACCTAGGCTACTGTCGAAAAACTGATATCATAATTTCTGCTGTCTAGCAGATAACCCTCAAAGAGAATGACAAATGTTTACTTGAGATATGCAACCTGATAATGATCCAAAGCAAACGATAGCACTAACTTTGAATGGCTCAAAAAAAGTTTTTAAGAATCCCGACTTGAACCTTATTGAGTTCCTGTGACTGACTTTAAACAGGCTATTCATGCATAAAATAACTCAAATGTGGGTGAATTACAACAGTTCTGCAATAAATGGTGGACCAACATTCCTATACAGTCACTCAAAAGCAGTGAAGTGCAGTGAGGTTCATGACTGGAGAGGCACTGACTCTGGAATCTGATATATTAAACCCAAACTAGAAGCTTCAAATTTAGCTTTTTAATTAACTGGAACATTTTATTGTTTTAACAACTTTTAATGTGCTTTAATAAATAAATTCCATTCTATTTAACAACATGATAGCAAGATAAATAATATATTTAATATTCTTTTTGAATTATTATTTATTTTTGGCTAATCATTAAAAAAAAAAAATACCATGTATGTTCTTACCTTTGCTTGTATATGAAGTGCATGCACCTATCCTGCTCCACAAATATCTCCATCACTGTCATGTAAAAGTCATCTTGGTTTGCCTTCATTTTTTAAAAATCCGTCTGCTTCACTCGAGACGATCCATAAGGAGGAACGTTGTCCTGGATTGCTTCTTACGACTGCATTTTTCCCACTGTTTACAGTATTTTTAATGCGTAGAAGAAGAGCGCCCTTTTCCAATTGAACCTATTGGGCTGAGCACTGCCCCTTGGCTTTTTTCTGCACTATAGAACTTTTGAGCGGCGACCCGCCACTGGAAGTGTTCTGCTTTACGGCAGAGTCATAAGGCCTCGCTGTTTAGACTGTAGAGATGGCTGATCCACCAAAGAGACCGAGAAATCCCATATCAGAAGAAGCTAGAAAAAGAGAACATGATAGAGAGAGAGCAAAGACCAGAGTAAATATTGGGCCGGCTTTTCCTCGTTGGAGAGTTCTTTTGGAACGAATGTCATGTACTACGGACGCCGAGTTAGCCGTGCTGCTAATGGATAGGCAAGTAATCAGTGATTTCACTGGGGTTATAGTGTTTGGTCCGGCATGATGATGTTATACAGTCCTGAGAAAGCTATTTATTCAATATGTGGAGGTGGATGAACATACATTGCATGGTATGTCTTACAGAAGTAATGTGAATTACACAACCGAGTCGATCTCCGTTAGCCATCTAGAGGCTAATGTGATGCTAACGTGTAAGACTCGGTTCTGTAGATAAAGCTGCAAACTCCGGCGTAGTCGCTGTATTTCAGTATATAAGTCAAACTTTTTTCTTTTGGTTTTGTTAAGCTAGTGATTTATATTTTTTTGTTTGATTTTTTCCTAAAAACACCTAAAGATGTAGACTGATTCTAGTGTCGGGAGGTGTTTGCTAAATAGCGCTTAGACGTTCTCTGTATCTAATCCCACTATTTTTCCAATTACCCCGACCTCCCCCACAAACCGAATACATAGCTGTGAGGTCTTTACTCTAAATTATCCCGATTGTTACAGTTGAATTGCGAATTGCGAACTGAAACTGTGCTTGTTTGTTGTTTGGGCAAGCGATTTGGAAAGCAGCCACTGAAACATGCCTCTTATCGACAGAGAGATTTGATTTTACGACAGTGATGTTGCGCGGCAAGCCTGAAGAGGGCAACAGAGAGCAAATATCATGAAAGTTGCGGAGTATGGCTTTAAGACCAATCAGAAAGAATAAATAAATAATAAATATGTCACACAACCTCACTCAGGACTTCACACCGCAGGAAATGCGTAAATTAATTATTATATTGTAAAAATTCAGTGATTGCCTGATGCACTTCACCATTTATAACAAACATATGATGGCAGTTGTTGCCATCAAGGGTTGCACAACAGGTATTAATTTTGGTGAGTTGTCTGTTTGTATGGTCCCTCTATGCATGTTTTTTCCTCACATACTCCTGTTTCCTACCAAGTGGTTAAGTTACTTGGCCTTTCTAGTTTCACAAAATCATTTCATAAATGAAATTATTATGGGAAATAGGCTTGTTGTACTTACTTAGGTTTTTATTGTCTGATCATATTTTGTTTGATGATCTGAAACATTTAAATGTGACAAAACAGCAAAAACAATCATCACAAAAGCATTATTATCACCTTCACTGTACAATCAGCTCAAACAGATAAAAAGCCATTAAAGCAGAAATCTGCTCTTCTTGTACAGATCTCAAAATATGCTGCTGTGGCTCGTCCACCAAAAAGTGTTGATCTCAGGGAGAAGACATCAATTTGTGCTGCTGCTGCTGCTGCTGCTGCTGCTTCAGAAATGACAAAACCTGTATTTTCCTTCTAAGCTTCCGGTGGCATTTTTAAATTTGAGGTTTCTGCTCCTTTAGCCTGTCTGCCACCAGCGGGGTTTGTTTTGAAAGATTGGGTCAAAACAGGGGCAGCTTAAGATCCTCCTAGCTTAAACAAGGGATCCAAGCCTTTTATTTAATTTTTTTACGCACAGAAAATCTTGGGTAAATGACTGGTTCCTGCAGCGCTGTGTTTTCAGCATAAATACAGATTTCTGTCAGCAATTGTTTGTACAGTCCCAATCTTTTACTTGTCAGACTCATTGCAGTTTGATTAAACTTGTCAACACTACTCGTTCTCTGCAGCTCTGATTCGCGATGAATGCAATCACCCCTTAACCCCCCCTCCACCTTCAACACACATAACCACACTGCTGTCGATCCCCTCATCTCACTTCTGGTCACTGTTGTAGAGCACTGCTTTGTTCCTGTGCCGCAACAGCTCACCTCAGCAGCACTGGATATACACTATTATCATATTATTTATGAGGGCTGGCCTTCGGGGAAGCAGCTCAAGCAAGCATACCAATTGAGCTCTCCTGCTGTCCTGCTCCCAGGCCTTCCTCCTGGGTTAGGCTCTTACAATTCTCCTCCCCAGGTAGTGTGTTATCTTCAAGCTGGGGTTCAGTGGGTGTTATTTATTTGCCATTTAATCAGATACTGTGTACACACTTTTACTGCAGGTGTCCTGTCTGTGTCTTGGAGAGAGAACAAACAAGCTTGAATCTTGTGTGTGAGACTGTATCTTGAGCCTGATGAATCCCCGTTAGTTTCCGTTAAAATGAGGATTCAGTTAATATGCCTGACTTCCACTATGTCTCCCTAGTGGCAAGGCACGGATATGATCTGCTTTTTGTCACGGCTGCGGACAATCCACCAGTCTGTTCACTGGATTGTGAAACACAAAGCTTTCCCCAGCGTTTGGACCAGCAGATTACATTGTTAGCAAAAAGTCATTATTTCCAGAAAGCGCACTAATCTGCCATGGCTGTCCGAAAGCAAGACCTTTACTCAGCCCCCAGCTAGATGATATTGTTTCAGTCTCCACACTTGGATGGATGTAACAGATGTGACTGAAATGACGTCAGCATCTGAATCCCATTTAACAGCAAGAGTCAGGGCGTTCTATTAGATGTTAATACCTGCTGGCTTTCCATCATAGACTGCTGATTTTTTTTATGCATCAGGTGTCGGGTCATATCACTGTTCTTTTCAGCCGAATACTTTAATGCTGTTTCTATTAGAAACTAACTCATTTTCATTCTCTCTCTCTCTCTCTCTCTCTCTCTCTCTCTCTCTCTCTCTCTCTCTCTCTCTCTCTCTCTCTCTCTCTCTCTCTCTCTCTCTCTCTCTCTCTCTCTCTCTCTCTCTCTCTCTCTCTCTCTCTCTCTCTCTCTCTCTCTCTCTCTCTCTCTCTCTCTCATATATAATTATTCCAATTGGTAAAATCATTGGACAGCATGAGATAAAGTTCAACAGCTATGCCAATGATACACAACTATACTTATCCATAAATCGTGAAGAATCCAATCAGTTACGTAGATTAAAGGCATCTCTGGAACACATAAAACATAGATGACTAAAGTTTCTGCTTTTACAGTTTTTCTCAACTGCTAAAACACTAAACCCTATTGTCTGAACCAAATGCTCAGTTGCCTGAACACACTGATTGAATCAATCACTCCTTTGGCAAAACCATAAGCACGTTTCACCAGTTTAGACACAACTTGTCAACACATTTTCATTGTGATGCACCTGTGCTGCAGAATGGTGAGCACAAGTGACAAAAGTCAAACACAATGAAAGCACAGGTGTCACCAGTTGAACACAACAACTCAAAATTGATCACACTTGTGGCTAATGATGTGAGGGAACATATAAGCCAGTTCAGAGAGCACTGGTTTGTGAGGTCTTACAATGGATAGAAATCTGAGAGGAAGAGTCCGTGTGAGAGGTGGTCGAGTTGGTCAAGGTGGTCAGCAAAGACAAAACACAGTAATATCAGATGAAATCAGAGCTACTGTGATTGACCATGTTCTTGTCCATGGTATGAGCATGAGGGAGGCTGGACAAAGGGTACAACCAAACCTCAGTAGATTCACTGTGTCCACCATAATCCGAAGATTTAGAGAAGAGAACAGGTAATTACCTTTTTTTTTAAATTATAGTCTAGTATGTAAATGCTGACAGCAATTACCGTAAGACATACTATATACTGTATCACAGTATACTGTAAGTAAATACATGTTCCAGTACACCACTGTACCAATGTACTGTAGTATTGTAATGGAGGGTTGGTATTACTGTTTGTAGGCCTAGTATTCCATGTATATTTTTTGTAACTCCATGTTCTCTTTTTGTAGAATTGAAAGACTGCCACATGGGGGTGGCAGGACAGGTATGTTCTCCCCACACCAAGAGACCCTAATTGTTGATATGGTCCGTGAGAACAATGCCATTAAACTGCGTGAAATTCAGCAGAAGATCATTGAGGACCATGTAAATTTTGAGGGTATGAACACTATCAGCCTCTCTCCTGTTGATCGTGTCCTCAAGCGCAACAGACTGCGCATGAAACAGCTATACAGAGTGCCTTTTGACCGCAACTCAGCCAGAGTAAAAGAGCAAAGATTCCAGTATGTACAGGTTGGCATACATCCAAACACATTCAATGTTGATTACTGTAGTGATTTACTGTAGTGGCCTAAATCACTTTCCGTATCACTTACAGAACTATATCTATTTCTACAGAGGGTTTTTGAACTGGATGCAATGGAAAGACCCCATGAATACATCTATATGGATGAAGCTGGGTTTAATCTCACCAAAAGGAGAAGGAGAGGCCGTAATGTGATTGGCCATCGGGCCATTGTTGGTGTTCCTGGGCAGCGTGGTGGCAATGTCACATTATGTGCAGCCATCAGCAATCATGGGGTTTTCCACCATCATGCCAACCTGGGGCCCTACAACACTCACCAGCTCCTCATTTTCCTCAATAACATGCGAGATGCTCTGGTGGGGTAGCAGGATGAGCATCCCATCTATGTTGTTGTTTGGGATAATGTGAGTTTTCACAGAGCCCTCCAGGTTAGAGAGTGGTTCAATATGAACCAACATTTTATCAATCTTTGCCTTCCACCGTACTCCCCTTTCCTAAACCCCATTGAGGAATTCTTCTCCTCATGGCGGTGGAAGGTATATGAACGCCAACCTTTCACCAGGGTAAATCTCTTGCAAGCCATGGGACTTGCCTGTGGTGACATAGGTGTGGAGGCATGCCAAGCCTGGATACGGCATGCCAGGGTTTTTTTTCCCCGTTGCCTGGCCAGACAAAATGTGGCCTGTGATGTGGATGAAGTCCTGTGGCCTGACCCAGTACGGAGACATGATGCTGTGGCTGAATAATTCACTTATTTGTATTTTTTGTACTTTATTTACAGTATACATAGGCTTTACTGTGCACAAGTGGCAAGCACATATGATTTCTGTTTGTTTTTAAAAGTGATACAGTACATGTAAATGCACTAGATTTCTGTTTTGTCTTTTTGTACAAGTGCTAAACGCACTTTTCTTTTTTTTTTTTGCAACTTGCATTTAGCCTACAGGGAACAAAAACATTTATTTCTCCAGCTTCATGTCCTGAGTATTGTGTTTTCTATTTTTATACGTAGTGTTTAGTGACTGTTCAGTAGTGTTTTTAATTTTGATTGACTCGGGGAATGATTTGACAACATAGTTCAGTTTTGAGCACAGATGGAACTGTTTTGAGGTGAAAGTTTGGTTTTGCAAGAAGAGTCTGAGGTTTTGTGAATGTAGCTTGAAAATTGGGTTTTGTGTTCACAGTTTAGAGAAAAGGTGAGCTGCTTTCAAGAAATGTGTTTTAGCAATCGAGGAAAAACTGTAAATTCTGACAAGACAGAAGTTTCCATCTTTGCACCAGAAGCTCTAAAATAGTGCTGCAACAACGAATCGATAAAATGGATAAAATTCTATGATAAAATGCGTTGGCAATGAATTTCATCATCGATTCATTGTGTGATTACGACGCCATATGTGGTCGCCAGTTGCGCAACTTTTTTTTATTTTTTAGCAACCTTTATTTAACAGTCAATGCGCACAAATTGCCAGATAGGCTGCAGTGGAGCAGCGCATTGCAGACACACATGGAACATGGCAGAAGCAGTTAGACGTAAGAAGATAAAAACTTCAAAAATTTGGGAGCACTTTACCTTAAACGAAGCAAAGACGTTTGTTACCTGCAACATTTGCAAGTCAGACCTTGCCTGGCACAGAAGTACAATGGTGGTGATGATGCAGCATCTCCAATGGAAGCATGTCAAAGTCATCAGCGAGGAAGAGGAGAGCTCAGTGTCCAGGTAAGTTGCGAAAAACTATGTTAATTTTTAATTAAAGTCTCCTGTTTGGGAAGATTTCGGCTTCTTGATGAAGTATGAAAATGGGGAAAAAATAAGATAAGACAGACGACACCAGTGTGCCGGTGTTACGTCGATATGATTCCCCCATCCAGAGCTGTTCCGGCTCCAGCCGCACTCGCTTAAAATGAACTGTGAACCCTGTTAATTGGAGGGGAAACACTGTCGGTCCCCTGAGGATCTGTTTCCCTTGGGCTAAACATATATATATATATATATATATATATATATATATATATGTATATATATATATGTATATATATATATGTGTATATATATATATATATATACATACATATGTATATATATTGTCGGCTTTTTCTCACAATGTGCTCTGCAACTCACTTCCTGCTCAGAGAGGCGGGGGCGCCGAACTCCAAAACCCATTCATCCGAGAGAAAGAAAGAACAACAATTTTCACAGTCTCATCAAACACTAACCTCTACCGGAGCCACCTAAAGCCGGACCTTTAAACACAATCCAATTCACGTGGCTCAATCGTGCGTTTGGAAGATACGCCGGCCTCTCCAAGGGAATCCGTCTCGACACAGAGAGCACACAGGCTCTAACTGGTGTCTACCTGTCCGTTTGTCAGCCCGGGAGATTCCGATAGCGTCCCATCGGAAGTGAGCAGCCAACTCTCAAGCCCCCTGGTCCGTACTTTGGTCGACCCTCAACCGAAAAAACAACACGTCAACATTAAATGGAGAACGTTTAAATCGATCAATACCTATTAATTTGGTGTTAGCGCTTTTTCAGATTGATACAAAACCACCCGGGTGTTGATTAGCAAGGATCAATCCAGTCGCTCTCCGATTCTCTGTTGAACTCAAAGAAAAAACACAAAATCACTACAATTGCCACAAACACCTGTATCAATCAGTTATGCCACACTCATTACTCACACTCAATCTCTCCCAGCCCTGAGAAACTCAAAACCAAATCAAATGCCCGCATCCTCCACCATATTGTCGGCTTTTTCTCACAATGTGCTCTGCAACTCACTTCCTGCTCAGAGAGGCGGGGGCGCCGAACTCCAAAACCCCAGCGGAATCTGTTTCAAAATAAGACCCAGAGCTGAGAGACAAAGAGTTACAAAAAAAACACACACAATCATATATCTGGTTTGGAAAACACGCACCTGCAGATGGGAGCCAGACAAGATCTGACTGACTCCCTGTTCTACAAGGTTGTACCATTTTTATTTGAAAAAGAACAAAGAACATATCACATGACTCCTCTCTCCTCCTTCTACATCTTGACAGGCCATTTATTTTCTCCAGGTCTCTTGACCTTACTATGAACTGGGTTATAACATGACTTAGAGTTATAGCTGATCCTCCCTGCTTTCAATTCATATCTTTACTCAAGAGTTTGTTTACTTAAAACCTTCAACCCTATAAAATACTGGTAACAGAGTCATGTTTTACTACCCTGAATAATATAAACAGGCCTATTACTTCTAAAGCTTAAAAAAGATATAATTAACACATATGTACTGCATAATAAAAATAGCCTCAAAAAGTAGAATACAACAAATCCCTCTGTCAATCTATTTTTCAAATAGATTGACCACTCCTCTGTACTTCCCCATCAGGCTCCATGTGAGGTATTAACAGATATTGACCTTGCACATTATCACCAACAGCTTTTTCAATACACTTTGTGAGCAAAGAACGTATACAAGGAATACAACAACATCCACATAACACCATAGTTGACACAAATACTGCTAAAGAAACCATTATAGACATTGCCAGAGTCTTCCATTTACCAAACATATTATTTAACAAATTGTCCCACATTGAGGTATCTACACCTGATTGTTCTTTCAGCCTATTTGAAAGTATTCTGAGACCTTCTACTGCCCTAGTTAATTTACCGTCTGCATTAGTATTATTAGGGATAAAAACACAACATTGAGTACCAAAAAGAGAACAGACGCCACCGGTCTGAGCTAGAATCATGTCGACTGCTATTCTATTTTGAAAAGCCATTAAGGAGGTGGCTTTAAGTTGCTCATGAACAGCCTCAAACCCATCTCTAGTATTATTAGCTAATTTCTGTACATTATAATGTATATAGTTTATTCTATCCACGTTCTTGTTCAGGGTACACCACCAACAAATACTTGATTCCCATCCTGCTGAGATTTGATTAACCAATTTATATTCGTCTGGAACACCTCTAGGAACTCCAATGGCATCAATATAAGTTGAATCATCTTCGTGGCTTAAGTCCCTCTTTCTAACATGATTATTCAAAGTGAGAAGAGTCTGGTCTCCTGTGGGATCATAAGTAAATATTGCTACTGGCATAATTAATGTAACAGGTGCACACAATCCTGTCCAATTACTAGGTAATATGGAGCAGAGAGTTTTTCCTCCACACCACCACCAGATGTCAGCACGAGCCTGAAAAGATTTAAGGAAAGTTTGAATTGAATTACAATATGTAATGTTGACTGAACCCACTAGTTTATTTCCAGGCTTACCATTTTTGAAACAAGTGAAATTATTTGGAGCTACTTTACTATCAAAGAAGGGTGGGGTAGCTCTGTTATCAGCTATAGGGAATAAATTTTCCCAGTTACTACAATCTTTGACTGCTTTTTCACCAGATAGCAGGGAAACCAGACAAGTTGTGTTGAGCTCAAAAGGTGCAGGGACCACCTTGAGAACAGGTCGGGCTCCCATGCACACAACACAGTCCTGTCTCGCTTCCTTTCCGGCCTGTTCTACCATAAGCAACCAATTATTAGTGGAGCCCCCCCACTCCTGTCATCATTTCAAAGTAATCGTCCACCGATGGTTCTTCTTTAATTATACTACCTCTTGCTGCTGAGGCCTGATTTTGACTTACTGAGGTGGAAACATTAAGAGAGTCTTGACATATTGTAATAGGAAATTGAACATCTTTTCCCCCTTTATAAACCCAAATTATAAAGAGAGTACAACTTTCCCCCTTCTGGAGATATTTTAAGGGGAGGAGATCACTCTTAGTTAAATTAACCGTAAGAAGTAATTTATCTGCAGTCTTATCCAATTTAACCAAGGGACGCATGTGTTTTGCAAAAGAGGTAGTGGTATACCTTCTCCAGTCATATCCTAAAGGATCAGCAATTAAAGTGGACCAACTAGTATCTTTTTGATCATTCGTTATGTACCACAAGGGGTAGGTTTTATATTTACTTGCTTGTTGTCCCTTATAAACCAATGTATTTAAAGGAATAGTAATCACTGCAGATCGTCCCTTTGGTATACAAAATTGAGAAAATCCATGATGTGCCTTGGAAGTGCCGCACCGTGAAGAGGGAGATGGTTTAGCCATTAAGTTTCTTCTCTGTCTAATTGAGTGAACTCCAACCTGCGTTTGATTTGAAGAACTATTATAGGGCCATTCATCACAACAGTAAAAGATAATATTGACCAATAACACCATGCAAAAACCTGTGGCGTACAGCACCTTCTTATTTCCCCAAAGATGCATATTTCTGTCTGTGGTGTGATCCTATGTTTATTTTATCCAAAAAAGAAGGATGGCTGTTTGTTTTTTTGTTTTTTTATCCTAATTCTCAATATTCTTTTAGTAAAAGCAAACTCTAGCAATTGTCACCAACCCCAAAAACATCCTACAAAAACCACATCATAATGAAAAAAGAATAAGTAAAACAAGAATTAGTAGTCAGTGAACCTGATTATACTTTAAACACTCCTTAAAATATTTTATCTTATTACTAAAAAAGTTTTATAAAACCGTAAATACTAAATATTAAGAAAAAATCCTAAAAATCGACTACTTAAAATTCTTTGACACCCTCTTAGGCAGTGTCTAGCAATCTGCACCTGTAAATAAAAATCGGTTAGACAACCTGTAAAATACAAGAAAAATGATTAGTAAGTGTTCAGTCTTTATTATTTTGTTCTCTAGTCTTCGCTCTTGTTTATTTCTCTGGCAGCAGGTGGCTACCAGAGTGATGAAATGATTCAGTACAGTGGAGTCTTTATTTTCCCAAAGTTACTGTCTTTTCTGCAGATCGCCCTCACTGAAATGACAGTTACTTCATTAACTGAACATTTCCCCCAGTAAACACAAATGCACAGCCAGGCCCCGCCTCCAATAGCTTCCCCCACCGATTGTGAGGTGGTCAAAACCTGCTGTGAAATGTGTTTGATTTCTTGCGATCTTTTCTCTTCGGTATAATCCCTCTTCGAGAAAAGCAAGTCCAAATTGCTTATCTCGCCCAATTTTGTTGCACATATAGATTACACTGGATGATCACAGCAACTTCAACCAATCTTCTGGGTGGGTCAGGCCCCGCCTCCTGGCTTCGGCAGTCGACACCGCCTAGTCAGAACCGACACCACCCGCTGCAAAGAGATTCTCCCAGGTCAGCAGAGAGCTGCTGCAGCGTGAGGGACAGGAGAGGGGTCGGGGGCCGGAGCACACTGAGACCAATGAAACCACGTAGAACCCTTTCCCCGCAGCTGGACAGCATGGGTTGTACGAGCAGCAACCTGGAACGGGCCAGACCACCTTGGCTCCTGCCACTTTCTTTTATACACCCTTAGCCAAACACGCCCAGCCTCGGAAGGAGACACCGCAGGTCCCTGCACGTCACGGGGAGCCGGAAGGAAGGAGGAGACAAGGCCCTTCAGCTGCTGATGGTCACTGCGAGGGTCCGGGTCAGGGTGCGGTGAAACCTGTGGTTCTCTGCCCGCCCAGGGACCAGGAAAAATTCGGCCGGTTAACATCTCATAAGGAGTGAGACCTTTTGTTCTACAGACAGATGATCTCATGGTCATCAAAGCAATGGGGAGTGCATTTAACCAATTAAGTCCCGTCTGAGCTGAAATCTTCGCCAGCTTTAACTTTAAAGTTGAATTAGACCGCTCGATGACGCCCTGAGATTGCGGATGGTAAACAGTGCCGAACTTGTGGGTTATTCCCATCTGTTCCTCAACCTGTCGGAGATGTTTATTTTTAAAATGTGTGCCATTGTCAGACCTGATCCTAGTCGGAAAGCCATGGCACGGAATCCAGTGGTTAATCAAAGATTTCACCACTGTCTGAGCATCCTCCCGTCTTGCAGGAAAAGCTGAAACCCACGAGGTTAGTGGATCAATCATCACTAACAGGTAACGGGAACCTCTAACAGGGGTCACCATATCTGTATAGTCGATAACGACCTCCTCGCCAGGCCTGCACAAGTCCTGGAAAGCGCCCATTTCTGGCTTGATAGTAGGCTTAGGATTAAATTGACCACACACCACACATTCACTCAAAAAACGCTTAATTAAATGTGGCAGGAAGGGATGCCACCAAAAACGAAGGTTACGTTTCATCTGAGTGTATGACACATGTGCCGCACCATGAGCCTCCTGAAAAAGAGTGGGTTTTAACGCGGCAGGTAAAACTAAACGGCCATCAGGCCCACGCCAAAAACCATCAGAAAAAATCGCACCTCTATCCTTCCACACAGCTATCTCCTGCGACGCAGCAGCCTGCTGTGCCAACTTCACTTCCTCAGCAAAACTGTCTGACATTTCCTGTGCTGACGTGACAATCAGCTGCGTGTGGACATGTGACAGGTAGCCTGCTGCTCCCTTTGCCGCCAAGATTGCAGCCCTATTTCCCCTTTGCATGCTTCAATAAGAGCCCTTATCTCAGCACGCTGTGCGCTCTGCTTGCCGTCCAGCTTCCCTGACACGACAGTATGTAGTGAATCTCCATTCTGCTCAACAACTGCAAAACCTGATTTTAACTGGCCCTGTCCATCTCTAAAACAACACCCATCTGTATAGAGCACAAAATCTGTAGGTAAAGGATCAGACCGTAAGTCAGGACGTATTTTTTGAGCAACAGAATTCCGCCTGACACAGTCATGCTGCTCCCCAGAGGCGGTGATTTGGTCAGCCATGTTTATTCCTTCATGCGTAAAAATACTGTTTGGTGCCTCCAAAACTCTGCTAATCCGCTGCTGACGCAAAGTAGAAAGAGTAAACGTCTCAGAATTAACCAATGCCATGACACCATGAGATGTCAAAATATTAAGTGGAAAACCCCTAACAATGTGTGAAGTTTTCTCCACTAGGTGTGCAATTCCTGCTGCATGTCTCGTGCAAGGTGGCTGTCTCATTTCAATAGCTTGCAGCTTTATGCTAAGATACATAAGAATGTATCTCTGACCACCTTTTTTCTGAAACAAAATCCCATTAACCACCCCATCTGTTTCTGATGTGTTAAGAAAAAATGGACATGTATAGTCAGGAGTGGCTAAATCAGCTGCTTGTGCTAGAGCCTGTTTCAACTTGATAAATGCCTCCTCAGCTGGTATGTCCCATTCTAATTTAGCATGCAGATTTTTCATACCATGAGCATTTACAAGAGCCCTGAGTGGTGTGGTAAGGTTTGTGTAATTAGGCACATAATGTCTGGAAAAATTTGTCAGTCCCAGAAATGACAGCATTGATTTAACAGTGAGAGGTTTAGAATGGGCCAAAATAGCATTCTTGTGGGTGTCCGTCAGCCCAGCCCCTTGAGCGGTCACCCTTCGCCCCAGGAACTGGACTTCCTGCCTGACCAACTGAAGCTTATCGCGGGAGACTTTAAATCCCTCTTTTCCCAAATGTTGCAACACAACTAGAGTCGCTGCTATGCACTTTTCAACGGTGGGGGATGCTAAAAGTAAATCGTCCACATATTGGGTCAGTACACAGTCTGGAGGGAGCTGTACAGTGCTTAATGACTGCTTCAACACCTGATTAAAAATACCTGGAGATAAAGCAAAACCCTGCGGAAGCCTACTATAACGTAGCTTCCTGCCCCTGAATGTAAATGAAAAAATATCCCTGACAGAAGGATGGAGCGGTAAACAGAAAAATGCATTAGCCAAATCTATGCAGGTAAACCATTTTAAATCAGGAGTCAGTGATGCCAGAGCTGTATACGGATTCGGTGTAGAAATGGGAGGGGTTCTAAGGGCCTCATTAATAGCACGCAAATCATGTGCCATTCTGTATTTACCAGTACCTTGTTTTTCCACAGGAAGAATAGGGGTGTTATATGAAGAGTTTGATGGTTCTAAAACTCCAGCTTCAAGTAAGCCTGCAATAGTGTCTGCAATACCTTCCTCAGCTTGAGGTTTATGTGGGTACTGAGAACGCCAGATTGGATCAGAATGTTTCATCTCAAATGTGATGGGTGTGGTTTGCACTAGACCAACATCAGTGGGACCATCTGACCACAAAGAGTCAGGCACGACCTTTAAGGCCTCCACTGCATCAGGATGATCTGTTTTTTCTCTGCCATGATTTCTAGAAAGCTGCAAATGTTCCAGAATGGTAGTATCAGAGAGCTGCGTGTCTATTTTGTACATCTGAGTAGAAGGAGAAAAAGAGACTGAAGGTATCTGGGTGGGAACCCAATCCTTTAATTCAACTCCCCTTTTAACCATTCCCCCCAAATCTTTAGCTTGATGTTTCGGATGCAACAAAAGCGATATGTGTGGAAGCGCTTCAGCTTCCATCATATACCATTTATGCTGCTCTGAAGTCAGACGAGCATACAGTGCCACACCCTCCTTTCCCACAAAGTATGGACCCGAAGCCACAGACCAACTTTGGCCTTCAAGTTCTGTTTCAAATTGTTCCTGGTATAAGGTAGGATCGCCCCTCTCATAAAGGAAGGTCACATGGAAAGGATCAGGCGGTGGAACAAAAGGCTGGAGTTCAAGCAGCCAAGGCTTCCAGCATCTCAGAAAGTCAGCCGCAGAAGATTCATGTGCAGACATCGTAGTCAATCTGGCCCAGAAAATATCAGCCACTTGTGAAGTGTCATCCTTCAGCAAAAATTGACCACTCATGGTGTCACAGCAATGCGTACGTCCATTCGGAAAAGTCACCATAAGTCCATCAGGGGTACATAGAATAGTAGCACCAAGTTTGATAAGCAGATCTCTGCCTAACAAGTTGACAGGCGTGGTTTGAGCAATGACAAAAGGATGTGATAGTCTTTGATCACCCACTGAAACAGGCAATGGTTGAGTTATAGGGAGAGTCATTGGAGCCCCAGAGATTCCGATCACAGACACTGTGTTCCCAGAAAAATTGACGTCTGGTAAAACTCTGTCCAATGTGCTGAAAGTCGCACCAGTGTCAATCAGGAAAGGCAATGAATGTCCATGTACGTCTATTGTGAGCATAGGATCTCCCTGTGTCCTGCTCACTAAGGTACTCTGTGGGCATTGTCAATACTGAGGCCCACTCTGTCCCCCTGGATAGGAGGGAGGAGCCATATGCTGATTCGGAGCCATATGTAGAGGTGGCTGACCGGGAGGTATAGCGCCCCCTTGTGGGTGTGGGCACTCCCTCACCCAGTGTTCATTGGAGCCACACCTGTGACAACCGTTAGCACCCGGCTGCCCTCTCCCCATGCCTCTAAAATCCCCAAACCTGGCCCTGCCACGTGACCTGCCACGGGGCTGCCATGTCCTATAAGGAGCAGTAAATCGCAGATTCGGCGCAGCTCCAGCATACATCACAGGAAAAGAAGGCAGCACTGTCCCTGATCCAACAGTAGGTGCTGCTTCAGCCACCATCTGTTTCACTTTCTTAGACTGATACAAGTCAGTCAATTTATTCTGAGCCTCTTTTAACTGTAGTTTTAACAAAGCAGTCTCCATTTTCTTATTCTCCTCAGCGTCCTTTAACGCAGAATCTTGCACGTCTTGTAAATAATATGTTACGTGTCTTTCCCATGTAGGCTGATCATAAATGTGTGAATCAGGATTCCGTTTCATTAATGTAGCAACAGACTCTGGCATGCCTGCTAAAACTGCTTCTCTAAACCAAATCCGATTATTTCCCGGATCTCGAGGGTGTTCTCCAGTAACTGCAACCCATTTATCTTTACATTTTGCTATATGTTCTGCAGGAGTAACATCAGTTGACCAGGGAAATTTCAAAATTTTAGACGCAGGCGGAGTAGGATATTTTCTTCTGACCCACTCGGCGAGCTCATATGCATGATGTGTGAATGGGACTTCATCAAGTACACCTGCTAACTGACACTGGAGCATCATCTCATTATAATCTGTCAATATCAACATTCTACCCATAATAGCTTTCCAATCCCCCACCGCTAGGGTTTGCCCTGAAGTCAACTGATTTAATTTATTTATCCAACAGTTTCCTCCACCAGTCAAAGCAGGGAGTTGCAGAATGATGGCAGATATGTCAGCCATCTTCCATGGTTTGTAAATCACTGAACCATCTGATGCCCCCACTAAAGGAAGCATTAAATCAGGGCCTCCACTTGCCCCCAGTGACACCTGAGATCTGGTATTCTTAAATGGTCCTTCACTCCCCTTGTCTCCCAACGTCTGCATATTTTTTACCTGTAAAACTGTCGTACATTCATCACGTTGACTGGGGCTGGGATCTTTTGAAAGGTCTGTAGCTTGACCCCTTACCACAGATGCTAATCTTTCCTGATTCTGCAGCAGTCCATCTATCTGTAGCTGAACTTTAGTTAACCTGTGTTCGTGCTGCTCCATCTCATCCATCAATTTAGCATTATACGCCAAAAACAATTTATCAGTGTCTTGTTCTACTAATTGTAATAGCTGTCGTTTTTCCTCCCCAGTGTGTTCTACAACCCCTTTACCGGTGACTTCAAAACGCAATTTATAATCTTGTCCATCATCTTTTACCTTTAAATCACCCTGTGGTTTTTTAGTCAATGGTTCATGGGCTACAGACCTCTGTGGGAGGCCACTCCAGTGCAACACTGCACTGCTTGAAGGAAGGGGGGGAGTAATGCCCACCGGGGGTGGCTCACAAAGAGATGGTGAACTCGGTGGGTCACCCTGCGTGTTTTGAAGTATAGTCTGGCCATTGTCTGTCTCCAAGCCCCATGAAATATGTGTTTGACCAGAGGTCGTCAATATGGGGTACATAGGTTGATATGGGGGAGGGATATGGTCTGCCGAAAAACTATTTTCTGCAGTAACACACAAATGATCAATACCCTGTCCTGCTAAACCCCATGTTTTCCACATTTTCTCAGCTTTTAAGTGTCTCATTTTAGCACCAGTGATGCTCTTTGCTGTTTTAGCTTTATCTGCATAACGTTTCCCTTCCTCAAAACACATTTGTGACAAACTTCTTTTGTCGTCTCCTCGGGCACCATGACGAGCCCACATGGCCGTCATAAGGCCCTGGAATTGGTTTTTATCTTCTTTACCGGGCTTATCAACTAAAACAGAATATAATTTAGAAATGTATATTAACAATTGGGCATCTAAAGTACGCCAGTTTCGTCCCTGTGGAGCAGGAAGTAATTTATATTCGGCTGCCATTGAATATTCGTAACAAAAATCCAAAATGGATTAAAATTAAAAAAAAACAAAAAAAAAACAATAGGTTATTTGTATTAACTCTATAAATTATTTATTTTAATTGATAAACTATCAATTCGTAGGCCCAAATTTATCCCAATATTAATGCAATTAACAGTAAAGGCAGGCACAGTTTTTATTTATTTAATTTATTTCTTTTTATAGTGAAGGAGTTTATATATTATTTATCCATGCAACATTAACCTTAATAATGTTTTAGGCAAAGCCGAAACGAAGGAAAGCTAAAAAGGTTTATAACGCACTGTTTATCTTATCATTAATTTATTTATATACGGAGATTATTGCTGTTTCATCTAAAAATCAAAGAATTCCTAATAGAGTCCGGCCTGCGCCAAAACTCGGGATGCACACTTTGGTGAAACACACGAAAAAATAGAATTCTCCCAATATAAAACAATTTTTATTTATCATTAAAACATATACCGAAAGAAATACGTTTAAAACTCGCTTTGCAACACAAAATCGTCAACAGTTTGCTCCAAAAAAAAAAAAAAACTCCGCCGGACTGACAGATCAAAGTCCGGCCCAATAAAACTTCCGTGTCACACCGCGGAATGAATACGCCGGTGCACAGATGGCTAATTCTGCACTACGATGCTAAACCTAACAAACCGTACTCATAAGTAAACCAACCAAGAACAAAATGCCTCCAACAAAACCACACTTCGCCATCAATACTCGAATGACTGTTTAACCGAGCCAAATAAATACAGTTCGGAAGCTAAGCTACCAAAGATTAGCTGTCATCATGAGCAACCTAGCTCAACCGGAAGCCAAACGTGACCGCTCCGTTATCATAAAAAGTTATTTTATATATATTCTATAGAGTTTACTACCAGTTATCCATAATAACAGTCCTATATATATGTGTTAGACAATGCTTTAGACGTGTTTACGTAGTTGCACAAGGTTGAACGCCTTTATTTCCAGGCGAAACTCATCCAAACTGTGCGTTAGCCGTAAGCTAACTTATGGTGGTACTTTAGCTGACTGAAAATGATATTCCCTTATTCCTCTACAATGTCAAGCTTCTACGCTTATTGTCTGTACAAGAAGCGCGGGCATTGTCTAGGCGTTTAAGATTCGCAGAGGAATTATGGTTTTAGATTCAGTCGGTTAGTTCCCCTAAATGAGAAGTTTATATGCGGCCGGAGTGCAAGAAGCTACCTGGTAGCTACTTTTCCGTCACCGCGACTTCTCCAATCACACACACATTCATCCGAGAGAAAGAAAGAACAACAATTTTCACAGTCTCATCAAACACTAACCTCTACCGGAGCCACCTAAAGCCGGACCTTTAAACACAATCCAATTCACGTGGCTCAATCGTGCGTTTGGAAGATACGCCGGCCTCTCCAAGGGAATCCGTCTCGACACAGAGAGCACACAGGCTCTAACTGGTGTCTACCTGTCCGTTTGTCAGCCCGGGAGATTCCGATAGCGTCCCATCGGAAGTGAGCGGCCAACTCTCAAGCCCCCTGGTCCGTACTTTGGTCGACCCTCAACCGAAAAAACAACACGTCAACATTAAATGGAGAACGTTTAAATCGATCAATACCTATTAATTTGGTGTTAGCGCTTTTTCAGATTGATACAAAACCACCCGGGTGTTGATTAGCAAGGATCAATCCAGTCGCTCTCCGATTCTCTGTTGAACTCAAAGAAAAAACACAAAATCACTACAATTGCCACAAACACCTGTATCAATCAGTTATGCCACACTCATTACTCACACTCAATCTCTCCCAGCCCTGAGAAACTCAAAACCAAATCAAATGCCCGCATCCTCCACCATATTGTCGGCTTTTTCTCACAATGTGCTCTGCAACTCACTTCCTGCTCAGAGAGGCGGGGGCGCCGAACTCCAAAACCCCAGCGGAATCTGTTTCAAAATAAGACCCAGAGCTGAGAGACAAAGAGTTACAAAAAAAACACACACAATCATATATCTGGTTTGGAAAACACGCACCTGCAGATGGGAGCCAGACAAGATCTGACTGACTCCCTGTTCTACAAGGTTGTACCATTTTTATTTGAAAAAGAACAAAGAACATATCACATGACTCCTCTCTCCTCCTTCTACATCTTGACAGGCCATTTATTTTCTCCAGGTCTCTTGACCTTACTATGAACTGGGTTATAACATGACTTAGAGTTATAGCTGATCCTCCCTGCTTTCAATTCATATCTTTACTCAAGAGTTTGTTTACTTAAAACCTTCAACCCTATAAAATACTGGTAACAGAGTCATGTTTTACTACCCTGAATAATATAAACAGGCCTATTACTTCTAAAGCTTAAAAAAGATATAATTAACACATATGTACTGCATAATAAAAATAGCCTCAAAAAAGTAGAATACAACAATATGCATACGTATACATATGTATATATCCTTATAGTTCATGAAATATTTCTTCTTTTTTTTATCCTGTTTTTTATTAGTGTCCTTTTTTAATTAAATTTTTTTCCCCATCAATCATTGATTTTATCCCATGTGATTAGGCCCCGTGGGGTTCAACCAACAGGGAGTAGTTGTTTATGGATGTTATGGGTGTGTCTTGTTGGCTTGTAATTTTTTTTATGTTTTTCTTTGCTTAATGGATGTTGGAGTCTTCCGGAGCAGTGTAAGCTTATTGTTAATATATTGTACTGTTGAACCACTAATATATACATATATTTCAAATTTTGCCCTTTTTGTGGATTTTTCAAGGATAATTGTTCAATTAACTTCAATACTCCTCCCTCTAACTTCATTGGCTCACTCATGTATGTGTCAAAAGATGATTGGGTGATTTGAATTGTTTTATTTTTTTGTAGGTCTCATTGTATTTAACCTGTGTGTGTGTGTGTGTAATTCTTTTAATGACCCTGATGAAGGCTTTACGCCGAAACGCGTCGGTCTTAATAAAGTGGATCATTTCATTTCCAAGTGTTGCCGGAGTTTCCATTCATCCTATAATTTTCTCCTTCTCCATGCACCTAGGAAGTGGGTGAAGTTGCATCGGCATTTCTGATTTATTGAAACTGCACAGAATTACTTTTTTATGTTTAGCAAGTATTGTAAATAAAAACTTTTAAACAAGCGTTGAATGAATACACAGGCCAAAAGGTGAAGGGGTTGTGTGCTAAAATAATTAACTAAATGCAGAAAAGTGTTAGCACAGGATGTGACCCATGGGTCAGAAAGGAACGGTCAAGATTAAATGGACAAAACTGTTAAGAACAGGATATGAGTTAGACAATGGGTTACGATTCTCTGAAAAAAACAGGAAACAGGAAGGTTTTCTGCTTAGTAACCAAAGGGAATATATTAAAAGGGGCTTAACTTATTAGGGACAGACTACAGGTACACTTTGCATCTATATAAATATGTATTATTGAGCTGATTGGATCCTGTAAGAGAGGCTGTCTCTCAGAATGTTTTGTAATAACTTTGTAAAGTAATAAAAGGCATTTATGAGGAAGATTTCTTTGGAGATGATTTTGGTGAAAATCTCTCCCCATGCATACCCAAACATATATATTGTGTGAATGTGTAATTCTTTTTATACTCTGCCCCAGGATAAACGAACTGGGAGAGAGGAGTTATCAGACAGCAGGCTGGTCAGGGACTGGTAGCATAGCAGCGCGAGGCGCAGGCTTTCACTTAAAAATCTCCTCTCATCAATTTGGTGTTTTCCGCCCGGTTTCGGTGGCAGAAAGTAAGTATTTAAAAGACACCTGACGGTTGGCAGTGGGACAGGAGTAGCTGGCCAGCTAAATAAACACGGTAAGCAGTACCCTTTATATAAAACTGCTATATTGAACATTTCCAAAACATTCCTGTCGCATATCTACCTGATGTGCCAAAATTGAAAAGTATTAATAGGAAAATAGAGAATTTAAGACTAACCTTTGCTTTCCTCTGGAGGTGATCGCTCCAACGTTAAGTTCGACGGGACTAACGTACAATGGTTGGACCGCAGATCGGGACACAGATCAGACCCAAGAATTGAGGACTCTCAAACCTGATCTTGTGACAGAAAACGTCGCACCGGAGTCTGGGACTCTAGGTTAGTGAAGCAAAAGGGTTAGGGAAAGTGTAGAATTTAGTAAATGTTAACATTATATGATTAAATAAGGGAGAAAAATACAGGACTGCAGTGTGTGAATGTTGTGAGAAATAAATGTGAGAACACCGAATGGGAGACATTGCAGCCGTTTTCAAGCAATGGTTTAGACCAGCATTCGCTGCAATATTAAAGGTCTCCATAGTAGAGGTTGAAGACGGGGAATCTAAAATCCATCCAGACCTGTGATTAGAACATCCAGTAGGATCCCTCTTGAATAAATAGTATTCAAGTAGAAGCTTGGATCTTATGGGCTGGATGAACGCCAGTAGGCATTTTCCCTAGAAACAACCTGTTTTCTATAAAAGGTGAACGTGATATATTGTTATAATGTCAGAAGAAAAAAGTAAGTCCAGGTCTGCAGGACCTGGCAAAAGGTGGTTGACCTTAGATGAACAATTACAGAAATACCTCCAGGTTATATTTAACATGGCAGGATCTAAGAGTGAGGGAGAAAAAGCTAAGAAAAAAGCTGCAGAATCATTTAAAAAGATGTGGGAAAATGGGTATGTAGAAAGTGATAGATATTGTTTAAGTCAGATGTGTTTTCAAGAGGAAAAGCATTTTTAAAGAAGAGGCAGAAAAAGCAAGTAGCTTGATGGGGAGAAAAGGTAAGTTAACTACAAAAGCAGCTAAGTGGTATTTCCATGGGGTTTGTGGACAAGGCATCGATCATCTTTGCAAAGAGGACATGCTGTCTTCAACAGCTCCTCCACCATCATATCAAGGTATTTATCCAGTAATAAAACAAGACCACAATGATGGAGAGACACTAGAGGTGGAGTGGGAATTTACTCCCTCAAACATGGTTCAAACACGCTCTGGTAGGAACACCCCACCCAAGCCTCAGCCAGCAAAGGACCGTGAGGTTCCCTTTGGGAATCGAGAGCAGAGAGAAAGAGAGGGACAGCGATCAATTTCAGGAGAAACAGCACAGTCATGTGACAGAGCACCAAAGAAAGATGATGAGGGAGAAAATGAGAGGAAGAGCTTAACTGGAACATTAAATCTAGCCCTTCATGTTAAAGGAGGGGAATTGCGCTACACAAAATAAGAATTAGATGTATGGAGACAAATAGTACAACACCACGATGAGGGAACTCCTGAGGAGGAGGGTGGGGGAGACGATGCAGATGATCCAGATAACTTAGAACCGCCTCCCCGAGAAGACTTAAAAGGGGCTACAATGGTACCATTAATTAGTACTCGTGAAGGTGAAAGATTATACTAACCTCTTAAATTAGCAGATGTGCAGGGAATAGCCTAGAGGATTCCTATTTAACCTGGAATAACAGTCTATTGCTGTATAAAAAGACCCTTCGACAAGCTAGAACAGCATATTTTTCATCATTAATAGAGGCGAATAAAAACAATCCTAGGTTTCTTTTTAGTACAGTTGCCAAACTTACACAGAGTCATAGCTCTGTTGAGCCAACTATTCCCCCAGCTCTTAGCAGTGATGATTTTATGGGATTCTTCATAAATAAAATTAATTCTATTAAAAATAAAATCATTGGCATCCTCCCAAACATGATTACTTCTTCCTCAGTAAATAAGGCAGAATCGGAAAGAACTGTAGATCCTCAGTTGTGCTTAGGCTGTTTTGATTTAGTCGAGCTTTCGGAATTATCAAAAATATTAGCCTCATCTAAACCTTCAACTTGTATGTTGGACCCAATTCCAACCAAATTATTTAAAGAAGTGTTCCATTTGGTTCCTGGCCCCATTTTGGATATGATGAATCTATCCTTAGTAAACGGATATGTACCACAGGAATTTAAAATAGCTGTAATTAAACCTTTACTCAAGAAACCTTCCCTTGATCAAGATGACTTAGGGAATTACAGACCTATATCTAACCTTCCTTTCTTATCCAAAGTCCTTGAGAAAATTGTTGCTAATCAAGTCTGTGAGCATTTAAACAATAACGAGCTGTTTGAAGAGTTTCAGTCAGGTTTTAGAGCTCATCATAGCACTGAAACAGCACTGGTGAAGGTTACTAATGATATTCTCATGGCCTCAGATAATGGACTTGTGTCTGTTCTGGTTTTGTTAGATCTCAGTGCTGCTTTTGACACAGTCGATCATAATATTCTCTTAGAAAGGCTTGAACATGTTGCAGGGATCAAAGGAACAGCACTAGGCTGGTTTAAATCATATTTGTCTGATAGATTCCAGTTTGTTCATCTAAATGATAAATCTTCTTCACTCTCAAGGGTTACTTGTGGAGTTCCACAGGGTTCTGTGCTTGGACCAATTCTGTTCACCATATATATGCTCCCAATTGGTCGAATCATTAGACAGCATGGGATAAATTTCCACAGCTATGCCGATGATACACAACTATATTTATCCATAAATCCTGATGAACCCAGTCAGTTAGGTAGATTACAGGCATGTCTGGAAGACATTAAAACATGGATGACCCTAAACTTTTTTAAATTGGCCCCCAGTAATAACGTAAAGAACCTCGTCGTTATTTTTGACCGAGACTTGACATTTAAATCCCATATTAAACAGGTTTCTAGGATTTCTTTCTTTCACCTCCGGAATATTGCTAAAATTAGAAACATCCTGTCCAGGAGTGATGCTGAGAAACTAGTCCATGCATTTGTTACCTCAAGGCTGGACTACTGTAATTCTTTACTATCAGGTAGTCCACAAAATGCCATTAAAAGCCTTCAGTTGATCCAAAATGCTGCAGCAAGAGTTCTGACGAATATTAAAAAGAGAGCTCACATTTCTCCTGTTTTAGCTTCCCTTCATTGGATCCCTGTTAAATCCAGAATAGAATTTAAGATCCTTCTTCTTACATACAAAGCCCTTAATAATCAAGCTCCATCATACATCAGAGATCTAATTGTTCCTTATGTTCCTAACAGAGCCCTTCGCTCTCAGACTGCAGGTTTACTTGTAATTCCTAGGATTTCTAAAAGTAGAATGGGAGGCAGATCTTTTAGTTATCAGGCTCCTTTCCTGTGGAACCAGCTCCCAGCTTTAGTCCGTGAGGCAGACACTCTGTTTACTTTTAAGGCCAGGCTTAAAACTTTCCTTTTTGATAAAGCTTATAGTTAGAGTGGCTTAGGTCATCCTGAGCTATCTCTGTAGTTATGCTGCTATAGGCTTAGACTGCTGGAGGACAGACTTACCAATTTTCTTCACTCTGCTACTTCCTTTTCTCCTACTACTCTCCAGTTGTATTACAGTACATTCTGCTATTTCGACTGTTAACTTTGTTTTCTCTCAGTGTTTTTCTCTCCATAGAAGATATACCTGGTCTGGTATCCTGCTTGGCTGCAATGCCCTGTTGGACGGGGGGCATCGACTGGGATGATGCTCCCAGTAACTGAACATCCACTGTGTCCTGTTATCAACTTTTTACTTTCTGTAACATAGAAAGTTCTCTTATATCAGATCTTCTGTTCCTTCTGTGTTTCTTCTCTGTCTTCTCAAACCCCCAGATGGTCGTGGCAGATGGCCGCTCCTACTGAGCCTGGTTCTGTTGGAGGTTTCTTCCTGTTAAAGGGGAGTTTTTCCTCTCCACCGTCGCTACATGCTTGCTCAGTATGAGGGATTGCTGAAGGATTGCTGTGGTTGGAAAGTCTGCATCAACGGGGCCCAACCTCACGCCAATGACTGATGCAATCTGCTGGGATTCCTTAAATAGGAAACTTTTTAACTGATTGGAATGTTTGTATAAATGTATTGAAATGACTTCTTGTTAAGTGCCTTGAGATGACATCTGTTGTGAATATAAATAAACTGAATTGAATTGAATAGCCCAGTCCCTCCCATTCTTATCTGAAGGAGCCAATTTGTGGCTGAGGAAGTTTGATCAGGTGACTCAGGGACAGACTTTTGCTCTAGGCGACTTCAGAGCTGTGGCTGCACAATGCATGACACTCACAGACATGCGAGATTTAGAAGCGGAAGCAGATATAGCTTGTACGGCGAATGGTGCACTGTTTACCCAATATTCCCGTGATATTTATACATGGATGCGTAGTCGATGGCCAGGAACACATGCTTCCAAAGTCCCCAAGTTTGTGTGGAAACCTGAGGTGTCTCCTACAGATTATATTTCTCAGTGTAAAGACAAGTGGGTAGCGTTGACAGGGGAGTACCCAGGGAGAGTGGATACAAACAGAGGTTGGTTCAGAGAAGCAGTTTTGGGAGGGGTTCCAGAATCAGTTCAAACAAAAATGAAGAAAAATCCAGATTTGCCTGGTTTGGACCAGGGTAGATGGGAAGTGCACCTCACCCACTTCTTGCAAAAAGAACAAGATGATGACTATGACAAAAAGAAGGAGAAGGGTGATTTGGAAACTGCACTGCTAAAAATGTAGCTGAAGGAGGCCCAAGTTAAAATATCAGATTTAAAAGGCAATAAAAAGGGGAAGCAACTGGTAGTGGCTACACCTACACCTCCTCCCCCTTCTGAACCCATATTACAAACCGTGCAGTATTTGACACCACCAGCGTGCATGTATCCCCAGGTGGCCCCAATGGCCCCACCTCCAGTGTATAATCACCAACAGTACAGGGGAGGTTACAGAGGGGCTCGTGGCGGGAGGGGCAGGGGACAGAGGGGAAGATTTCCTGGTAGAAGGTCAGACGCATGTTTCATTTGTGGACAAATTGACCACTGGGCAAGAGATTGTGGGTGGAGCCTAGGCCCACCCACACAGGGACCCCCACCGTCTCAGCAGGGGCCACAGCATTACGCGCCACAACCTCATCTGGCCCCGTCCCAATGGCAGGGACAATCATCTTATTGACAATGCCCACAGAAAAGCCTGAGTGAGAGTGGTACGGGAGACCCTCTACTCACAATGAACGTTGCAGGAAATTCATTACCATTTCTTATTGACACAGGCGCCACCTACAGCACTGTGGACAAGCAACCTCCACATGCTGAACGTTCTGGAGAAAAGGTTTCTGTTGTTGGATATTGTGGGGCTCAGATGTCTCTCCCTGTGACTAAACCCTTACCTGTGGAACTGGGAAATCAGCGGGTGGTACATCCCTTTGTGGTATCATCAGTTACACCTGCAAATTTGATGGGCAGGGATCTGCTCATTAAACTTGGAGCTACAATCCCGTGTGGTCCTGACGGATTGATTGTTACCCTTCCCAGTGGACATTCTTTTTTCTGTTCTGGATCTGATGGACAGTTCCTTCTTCAGGATGACACTCCACAGGTGGCAGATATCTTTTGGGCCAAGTTGACCCCTCCCTATGGACCACAGTCTGCTGCATCTTTTCTGTCTGACTGGAAACCATGGTTTCTGAACTTGAATCCTTGTGTTCCCCCGCCAGATCCCTTACATGTCACCCTCCTGTATGAGAGGGGTGATCCTACAATTTATCAGGAGCAGTTTGAAAAAAAATTAGAAGGTAAAGATTGGACAGTAACTGCTGGTTCTTGCTATGTGGGACCAGAGGGAGTAGCCTTAGAAGAAAATTGACTCCTCAACAAGCTCAATTTTACATGATGGATTCAGAAGCAGTGCCGCATATTTCTCTTCTGTTACACCCAAAACATCAGGCTAAAGATTTAGGCCCCATGGTGAAAAGAGGGACAGAAACCACTGACTGGGTATTAACTCAAATACCGAGCGTATGGTTTTCCTCCTCGACTGGCATATACAAAATTTAGACCACGACATGGGATACTTCTATGTTAGAAAATTTACATCTGACCTGTTTCCATGGCAGAGAAAAAACAGATCACCCAGCAGCTGTTAAAGCACTACAACAACTTCCTCCCACTCTGTGGTCCTCTGGACCCACTGATGTTGGATTAGTACACAGACAACCGTTGACATTTTCTATGAAAACAGGATCCCCCATTTGGAGATCCCAGTATCCACACAAACCAGAGGCAGAGGAAGGGATTGCAGAGACCATTTTGGGTCTCAAGGTGGGAGGAGTGTTAGAACCCTCCAAATCAGCGTGGAATACTCCTATTCTTCCCGTTGAGAAACAGGGAACCGGGAAATATCGAATGGCACATGATTTGCGCGCTATTAACCAGGAATTATTAACAAAGCCAATTTCAACTCCTAACCCCTATATTGCTCTGAGTGCATTAACACCAGATTTACAGTGGTTCACCTGCATTGATCTGGCTAATGCCTTTTTCAGCTTACCATTAGCACCAGAGGTTAGAGATATTTTTTCATTTACCTTCCGTGGGGAACAACTTAGATACACTCGCTTACCTCAAGGTTTGGCTCTTTCACCAGGTTTATTTAACCAAGTTTTAAAAGAATCTTTACAAAAATTAACATTAACTCAAGGATGTGTGCTAATTCAGTATGTAGATGACCTGCTTTTAGCAGCACCAACTGCTGAAGAGTCCACCACAGCAACTATACAGATTCTCCGCTTGTTAGCCCAAGAAGGTTACAAGGTTTCCAGGGATAAGTTACAGCTAGTAAGACAAGAAGTACACTTTTTGGGAAGAAGAGTTACTGCACAAGGATCAGGTCTAACAGCAGCTCACAGATCTGCAATCCTACAACATCCAAAACCGTTAAAGGTTAAAGAAATGCTGTCCTTTTCAGGACTAACTAACTTTAGCCGTCACTACATACCCAGCTACACTAATCTGACCACTCCATTGCGTGTGTTGATAAATGAACATGGTATGAAACAATTAAATGCTCCTCTTAACTGGACAGTAGCAGCAGAAGAAGCATTTATTGTTCTGAAACAGGAACTGGCAGCAGCAGCAGACTTGGCTCTGGCTGATTACAGACTAGAATTTTTTCTAGACTCCTCAGAGACTGATGGCATAATCAATGGTGTCCTGTTTCAAAAGGTAGATGGACATAGACACATTTTGATGTATCTCAGTGTAAAACTAGATACATCAGAAAACAGACACCCACCATGCACCCGACATGCAGCTGGACTAGCCCATCTCATCTCTAAAACATTGCACATTGTTCGCGGGCATCTTCTCAGGGTGTTAACTACACACGGGGTAATGGCATTCGTTAATTCTGAGGCATTTACCATGTCCACACTCAGACAACAGCACATGAGCAAAATCTTGGAAGCACCTAATTTAACATTTGTTCATGAGGGTATCAACATGGCAGATCACATGAGGGGAGGTGTATCACATGACTGCATTGAGAAAACGGTTAAAGATAGCAAAATCAGGATAGACTTGCAATCTCAAACTCTTCCAGATAGTATATCCTTGTTTACTGATGGCTGCTGTTTCAGGTCTCCCAGTGGAGAGCTACAGGCATGGTATGCAGTAGTGCAGAAAATTACTGATGGGTTTCAGGTAAGAAAACAGGGGAAGCTGGAAGGGAAACAGTCAGCACAGAAAGCAGAAATCAGGGCTCTGATTGAAGCATGTAAGTGGGGAGAAGGAAAGAATAACAATAATTACTGACTCCATGTATGCCTGGTCGGCTTTACATATTGGACTCCCCCAATGGAAAAGGAGTGGGTTTCTCACCACTCAAGGACAACCAATACAACATCAGCAAGAAATGATTGAGCTTCTACATGCTGTGCAGCTTCCTTCTGCACTAGCTGTTAAAAAATGCAAGGTAAAGAAAATACATTTGAAGCTGCCGGAAATGCAGCCGCAGATGCGGCTGCCAAAATCACTGCTAGGTATCAGCAGGCTCATGATTGGATGATGACAATGGTAGCAGAAGATACTGAAAACATTGAGGATTTTATCAAAACTGAAGAAAACAATGCTGCACCTCAAGAAAAATCTGTTTGGCTACAAAGGGGAGCAGTACAATCTCAGGGACTCTGGCGTAGCCCAGATGGTTGTCCAGTGTTATCTTCGAAAATGAAATCTGAGATTTTCCAAGAAGCACATGGCTTGGCCCATGTAGGTGCCGCTCAGATGAAAGCAGAAGCCTGGCCAGCCAAGCGTGAGGATAGTGAAACTGTTGTTAAATGCTTGATTAATTATTACATTCCATGGCACGGTTTTCCTCGAACTTTGCGGAGTGATTCAGGAACACATTTTAAAAATCTGCATCTTCAGTTTGTGGAAATACAGCTGGGATTAACCCACAAATTGGAGACTGTGTATCATCCACAGTCTCAGGGGTCAGTGGAAAGAATGAACCAGAATCTTAAAACCAAAATAGCTAAAATTATGGCACAAACAGGACTGACGTGGATAGATGTCCTTCCGATAGCACTCATGGCTGTCAGGTCATCAGTTTGTAGGACTAAAGGACTTGCACCTTGCGAGTTACTGACTGGCAGGGTATTCAACGGACCGTTTGCACAACTTCGGACTGTGACTGACCCGACCCCTCAGAACCCATCCTCTGACTATCACATCTTAAAAGCTTTGGTAAAATCTTTCACAACAGCTCCTCCTGCAGTACAGGGCCCAGCTCCACTCCCCAGTGAAGCTGCCTGGGTGTGGTTAAAAGTCATTAAATGGAAGTGGCATGAACCCAGGTGGACGGGTCCCTACCAAGTTACTGCCAGAACCCCTCATGCTGTTCAACTGAAGGGGAAGGGCTGCACCTGGTATCATTGGAGCCAATGTTCTCCCGCAGCTGAACCACAACAGTCCCTCACAGAAGTAAGGGAGGCCCTGAAGAGGACAACAGAGGGAGAGTAAAAGTTCTTAGGTGCTATCGAGCCCGGCTTTTATTCTCTGAAGAAAATTTGTCGGGGAGGAGTGATCAGGGGTTAGATCACTCCCAAAGAGGGTAAGGGGTACTTAATTCTTAAGCCTGAAAAACAAAAAAACAAAAAACATATACATTTTATAAAGGCTGGTTAAGTATTCCCTGAAGATCAAAAGAAAAGATAAGAAAAGAGTTTCTGCAGCACCCTCGAGCCAGTGGAGGACAGCAAACAGAAACTGAAGAGCATCTTCACATTTTATATTTTAAATTATTTACATCTTATCATTTATATTATATTTTAGCTTAGCTTGATTTTATCTACGTACCTTTTAAAGATTTTGTTATTTGCATTTCTAAATAACGGCAGCTGCATCTCTATTTTAAAAAAAATAAAAACGGCAGCATCATGATGTGGGAATAAGCAGGCTGAGAAAAAGTCACATTTTCCTAGGGGCAGAACAGAGTATTACCAGTTTTGTTAAAATAATAAGAAGGACCACTGCCTTTAAGTGTATTTAATTTTAATGCTCATATTTTTCATCATTTATATTCTATTTAAAAAAATATGAAAGCTTAAGGTTTTGTGCAAATTATACAGATTGAAAATGTTTAGGTACAGGAGGTTGGGAAGAAATCTCCTAACTGATCCTATTTGGGGTAATTGAATGGTTTTAAGTTGCGCGGTTTTTGTACTATTATTAATATTGAATGGTATATTGTTTCTGAATTGCGACTGGCCCTACAGACATGCAGCTTATTGCCAAAACACAGACAACCGCCTGCGTCCTAACAGCTCGATAAATTCCAAACACCACTCAGATATCCGGATAATACAACGTGGCAAAAGATGGGTATCAGACCCTCATTTAGGCGTTAAAGATGAAGACCCTCTGCATGGATACCATCTTAATCAGTAGTATAACTATGTGGAGGTTCTTGCAAGATCAAAGAATTATTCTAATTGCTATGTGTGTTCTATCATGCCAAAGAGCTCCTCTCAACCCAAATGGATCCATTCCCATTGTCATTTAGGAGTTCTTTTTGTGTATTTCAGACTGATGTGAAGCGCTATGGCCGTCATCAGATCAACTGGATCAACTGTACTTTAGTGTCCTACTTGTGACCTAAACACTTCACAGCGTATAAACTCCTTACTGCACTTGAACCACTTGCAATGTTTCCACAATCCTTTCTGGGGGTTGCACATTTAAAATCCTCAATGACTTTTCCAGCTTGTTTTCATAGCAAACTTGACAAGGAATCTAGGACGATTGTCTCCGTTTAGATGCCAAAAATTGTACAACCCTAAAAAGTGTGTCCATAGTAGTTACACTATACAACAAACCTTAGATCAAAATGAGACCTGTCCATGTAATATTAGTTCTTTGTATTCTACTAGTACTCCCCCCGTAGGAAATTATTTGTTTGTAAACTGGGATAATGCAGCGTTACCTGGGAAAAAGGGCACGAAACCAGTAGATGACATATATTGGCTATGCGGACACAAGGTGTTTGTGTATTTGCCTGAAAATTGGGGTGGAGTATGCGCGCCAGAAGGATTAACTGATCACACGTTCATAATTACCACAAAACAGAAAACTGATTCGGATAAAAATGAAAGTAGGAATAAACGGTCTCTAAGCAAAATAGAAGTTCAAAAGCATGACAGTGTTTGGGGTAGTGATGTCCCAGACGACCATAAATTATGGACCACAGCTAAGAAAATAGTTGGATCATTGATTCCCTCAATAGGGGTTGGAAAAGTCATGTTGAGAGTGGAAACCCAAGCTTATCGTTTCTCGTTATTCATGAATGCCTCAATTAGTGCATGGGAATCCAACAATAAAGAGATGAAAGCCATAAGGTTGATGTTACTTCAAAATAGGATGGTTTTAGATTTCTGGACGGCAGCCCAAGGTGGAATTTGTGTACTCCTTAATGAGACATGCTGCAGCTACATCCCGGATAATTCTGTAGATGAAAAACGACATAGATAATGCTCTCTCTAAAATGCGCAAAGTAGCCAAAGCCCAAAATGCAGACTTTGTAAATGCAGATACTCCACAATGGATGAACTGCTTGTTTTTTGGAGGATGGATGTCCTTACTCTTGAAGGTAGTGGCTTTCCTAGGAATTTTGATGTTAATATTTTTCCTGCTAACATGTTGCGTAATACCGTGTTTTAAAATTATGGTAAAGAAAATGATCTCGCAAACACCACTCAGAGGACAATATATGTTAGTTCCTATAAAAGAAATGGAACAGGTGGAATTACAGGAGTAAGAGTAATAGTAGATTCACCTCTAAAATATTAGAGGTGAAAATAGGGACTATTGTAAATAAAAACTTTTAAACAAGCGTTGAATGAATACTCAGGCCAAAAGGTGAAGGGGTTGTGTGCTAAAATAATGGACTAAATGCTTAAAAGTGTTAGCACAGGATGTGACCCATGGGTCAGAAAGGAACGGTCAAGATTAAATGGACAAAACTGTTAAGAACAGGATATGAGTTAGACAATGGGTCACGATTCTCTGAAAAAAACAGGAAACATCTGTTGGGAGAAGGAAGGTTTTCTGCTTAGTAACCAAAAGGAATATATTAAAAGGGACTTAACTTATTAGGGACGGACTACAGGCACACTTTGCATCTATATGAAAATGTATTATTGAGCTGATTGGATCCTGTAAGAGAGGCTGTCTCTCAGAATGTTTTGTAATAACTTTGTAAAGTAATAAAAGGCATTTATGAGGAAGATTTCTTTGGAGATGATTTTGGTGAGAATCTCTCCCCATGCATGCCCAAACATGTGTGAATGTGTAATTCTTTTTATACTCTGCCACAGGATAAACGAACTTGGAGAGAGGAGTTATCAGACAGCAGGCTGGTCAGGGACTGGTAGCATAGCAGCGCGAGGCGCAGTTTTTCACTTAAAAATCTCCTCTCATCACAAGTTATGAAAATAATTTCCAAAAAGGAAAATCTTAGTTTGTTTTTTTACATTTTTGTTTTTGGAGATTTTTATGCAAGTAAAGTTTATTTTTAAGTTTAATTACAGATTTACCTGTTTACACAACAGAAAAACTTTTTTTTCATTATTTTACTGCACAGAAAATTATTTTTTTAATGAATAAACGTTAATGTTGTGTACATTGTAATGTTATGCTGACTCTTTCATTCAAAGCCATTTAAAACTATTTTTTATTTGTTATTTAATATTTAAACATTTGTAGGACATTTGAGGTGATGGCATGTTGTTTTGCGCAATATTGAACTGTTTACTAATAATGTTCTGTTGTTAAATAAAGTAAAGGAAGGAGAGAACAAACGTTTCCGTAGCATTTTTAAAAAAATGTCCCGCTAATCCGATTAATCATGTTGAAACGCCATCCGATTCATCGATGATCCAAATATTCGTTTTTGGCAGCCCTACTCTAAAACAGAAACTGCTTAGTCAATCACTTCATCTTGATGGTATTAAATTGGCCTCTAGTAATAATGTAAAGAACCATGGCATTATTTTTGACCAAGATATGACATTCAAATCCCATTTTAAACAGTGTTGTGACACAGAGTGAAGGAACTTTGTCTGGTTTACATAACCATCAATAATTATGATCAATAATTTAATATTAATATAATTATTGATGAAGTTAAAGTTTTAATCTATTTAATTAATATAATAAATATAATATAAATATTCTACAATATGATATAATTAATAATAATAAAATCACCGACCACTACCTGGTGGTGAGACGGCTCCGATGGTGGGGGAGGATGCCGGACAGACCTGGAAGGCGCAAACGAGGGTCTGCTGGGAACGTCTGGCAGAGTCTCCTGTCAGAAGCAACTTTAACTCACACCTCCAGCAGAACTTTGAACACGTCCCGGAGGAGGCAGGGGACATTGAGTCAGAGTGAACCATGGTCTGCGCCTCTGTGTCGAGGCGGGTGACCGAAGCTGTGGCCGCAAGGTAGTCGGTGCCTGTCGTGGCAGCAACCCCCGAACCCGCTGGTGGACACCGAAGGTAAGGGATTCTGTCAAGCTGAAGAAGGAGTCCTATCGGGCCTTTTTGGCTTGTGGGACCCCTGAAGCAGCTGATAGGTACCGGCAGGCCAGGCGGAGTGCGGCTCGGATGGTCGCTAAGGCAAAAACTCGGGTGTGGGAGGAGTTTGGAGAGGCCATGGAGAACGACTTCCGTACGGCTTCGAGGTGATCCCTTCGAAGCGATTCTGGATCACCATCCGGTGTCTCGGGGGGGGAAGCGGTCTGCCACCAACACTGTTTACAGTGGGGATGGTGTGCTGCTGACCTCGACGCAGGACGTTTTGGGTCGGTGGATGGAATACTTCGAAGACCTCCTCAATCCCACCGGCACGCCCTCAATCTGGAAGCAGAGTTTGGGGACTTTGGGTCGGGCTCTCCAATCTCTGGTGCTGAGGTCACCGAGGTCGTTAAAAAGCTCCTCTGTGGGGTGGATGAGATTCGACCGGAGAGCAATTAAACAAGACTATAATAAATAATAATTAATAGGTAGGCTCAAAATGGGAGTCTTGAGCCTGCTCTTAACAATGTTCAACCCTGAGGTCCCCCGGCAGCCTGTTCCAGAGGTGAGGGCCATGATAATAAGTGTCCAGACATTTGGGATGACAAGGAGATGGCTGCCAGATGAGCGCAGAAACTGCGAAGATTCATATATTAAAAGCAGTTCTGAAAGATAAGGCCCCAGGCCATAAAGAAACTTAAAAACCATTAAAAGAATCTTAAAATCGAAAAGTTTTAGATGTCTCTGCTCCAACACAGTTGATTCAAATGGTCCAACTACCTCCTCAGCATGTCAACGTTCTGCAGAGGTCTGCTAATGAACATTTGATTCTGGTGGGCTGAACTAGGGAAAGAACTAAAATATGCAGGACCAGGCCCATGAGGACTGACTTTGGACACCCCTGCTCTAAGCAGATCCGTGCAGATGGAGCACAAGGTAAATACAATGCTCAAAAAAATAAAGGGAACACTAAAATAACACAACCTAGATCTGAATTAATTAATATTCTTATATAAATACTTTGTACTTTACATAGTTGAATGTGCTGACAACAAAATTACGCAAAGATTATCAATGGTCATGCTGGAGTATGTTGCAGGCAGCAGAACGTTCACAACGTCTCCAGACTATCACGTTTGTCACATGTGCTCAGTGTGAACCTGCTTTTATCTGTGAAGAGCATAAGGGTGCCAGTGGCAAATTTGCCAATCTTGGTGTTCTCTGACAAATGCCAAACATCCTGCACAATGTTGGGCTGTAAGCACAACCCCCACCTGTGGACGCCGGGCCCTCAAACCACCCTCATGGAGTCTGTTTCTGACCGTTTGAGCAGACATATGCACATTAATGGCCTGCTGGAGGTAATTTTGCAGGGCTCTGGCAGTGCTCCTCCTGTTCCTCCTTGCACAAAGGCGGAGATAGCGGTCCTGCTTCTGGGTTGTAGCCCTCCTACGGCCTCCTCCACATCTCCTGATTTACTGGCCTGTCTTTGGTAGTGCCTCCATGCTGTGGACACTACGCTGACAGACACAGCAAACCTTCTTGCCACAGCTCGCATTGTACCACCCTGCATGAGCTGCACTACCTGAGCCACTTTTGTGGGTTGTAGACTCTGTCTCATGTTACCACTAGAGTGAAAGCACGACCAGCATTCAAAAGTGACCAAAACATCAGCCAGAAACCATAGGAACCGAGAAGTGGCCAGTGGTCACCTCTTGCAGAACCAATTCTTTATTGGGGGTGTCTTGCTATTTGCCTATAATCTCCACCTGTTGTCTATTTCATTTGCACAACAGCATGTGGAAGTGATTGTCAATCAGTGTTGCTTCCTAAGTGGACAGTTTGATCTCACAGAAGTGTGATTGACTTGGAATTACATTGTGTTGTTTAAGTATTCCCTTTATTTCTTTGAGCAGTGTACATTATAAAGTGAGAAATGGCTTTACAACAGCAGGCTTGTTTATATCACAAACTGATCATCAGATGATGAATGGTTGTCCGCTGCTGCCTAATCAACTGATCAGTATCAGCTGTGTAGGCTGTGGTCTGCCCTGACACACCCACTGGAGGGAAACTTTAGCTCAAGGGGTGGGAACTCCAAAGCACACCCATGTAAAAAACACTCCAGATCTATTAAATATTGTCATTGTGGCCAGATGTCTCAATTTCTGTGGTAGATGATTTAAGTGACTTTGTACGTGGCATGGTTGTTGGTGCCAGACAGGCTGGTCTGAGTATTTCAGAAACTGCTAATCTACTGGGATTTTCACACACAACCATCTCTAGGGTTTACAGAGAATGGTCCGAAAAAGGGAAAATATCCAATGAGCTGCAGTTCTGTGGGTGAAAATGAAAAGCATCTCTGAACGCAGAACACATCGAACCTGGAGGCAGATGGGCTACAGCAGCAGAAGACCACACCGGGTGCCACTCCTGTCAACTAAGAACAGGAAACTGAGGCTACAATTCGCATAGGTTCACCAAAATTGGACAATAGAAGATTGGAGTCTCAATTTCTGCTGCGACATTCGGATGGAAGGGTCAGAATTTAGCGTCAGCAACGTGAAAGCTTGGATCCATCCTGCCTTGTATCAACGGTTCAGGCTGGTGGTGGTGGTGTAATGGTGTTGGGGACAATTTCTTGGCACATACTTTGGGCCCCTTAGTACCAATTGAGCATAGTTGCAATGCCACAGCAAACCTGAGTTTTGTTGCTGACCATGTCCATTCCTATATGACCACAGTGTACCCATCTTCTGGTGGCTACTTCCAGCAGGATAATGCACCATTTTATAAAGCTCAAATCATCTCAGACTGGTTTCTTGAACATGACAATGAGTTCACTGTACTCAAATGACCTCCACAGTCACCAGATCTCAATCCAATAGAGCACCTTTGGGATATCATGTCAATATGGACCAAAATCTCTGAGGAATGTTTCCAGTACCTTGTTGAATCTGTGCCACGAAAGATTAAGGTGGTTCTGAAGGCAAAAGGGGGTCCAACCCGGTACTAGCAAGGTGTACCTAATAAAGTGGCCAGTGAGTGCAAATGATGAGTGTAAACTTTTAACCAGAATGGAAAAATCTGAAAAAAAGAATGAACATAGGCAGTGTTATTTTTGTGCAATGCACTGCATTGTTCATATAACTAGTCTGAATAATTTTCACCAGTTTAATATGCTTGAGATTTATTGCCAGCCGTATCTTTCAAGTGATTGCACATGCTCAATGAGGAAAAGGTTTGCAGTGTGTTCCTTTGGACAACAAAGAACTGGCCTGAAACATTTATATGGCTGAACTGTCAAAATGAAAGGAAATCTTAAGCTTTTTGGGATTATTCACTGAAAAAAAATGGATTCATTGAGTTCATTGTGTGACCTTATGCTGAGCTAAGCGTTTGGACAATACTTCTCAGAAAGACAGGAAAGCATGTGTTATATGCCCTTTGGAGCAATTTAACCAAATTGGTTTAATGTCCACAATGATTGAAGCACTGAATGCTGTAACACCTCAATGAACCTCCTCCTGTTCTACAACCCCATCACAATAAGCACATACCATAAAACAGGCTCTATGCATGACATCCAGGAAGGATAAACGTGTTGCAGGCGGGTTGCAAAAATTGCCTCATCCTCCTGTGAGCTTTTCCCCAACTGTCCTCGACCGCGAAATGTCGAGAAGCAAAAGGTTGTATGGTGGGGTGTGGCGTCTTGGGAAGGAGACAGTGGTCCCGGCAGCATGTCTTCCCTTCATGCCTCGTTCATTCACTTCATCACCCCATTAGATAAATGTGAAGGATTAGAGCAGAAACCTTGTCACCCTGAGACTGAAAGACAGAAGCCGCACTCTATCATCTCCTCCCTAGGCTCATTTTGTCCCCTCAGATATCGAGATGGATATGGAGTGGGATATTCATCACTAAGTGATGTGCAACAGAAATTACCTGCAATTCTTGGTATAAAATGAGGCTGTGGAGTGAAAACTTTTTCACAATCGCCTTTAAGGTAATTACAAATTATCTTTCCAAACAGCATAAAGAATGTAATGTGCTGTGCAGATCGCAAAGCCTTTAGAGGATTTGGGGATTTATGAATAAGACCCACCTTGAGCCATCCATAATTATATTTTAATTTTGATCATTTTAGTT
Organism: Valencia hispanica; assembly: GCA_963556495.2. Classification (NCBI taxonomy): domain Eukaryota; kingdom Metazoa; phylum Chordata; class Actinopteri; order Cyprinodontiformes; family Valenciidae; genus Valencia; species Valencia hispanica. The sequence continues at coordinate 31,292,591 of OY747705.1, forward strand.
TTACAGCCTTCATTTGTGGAGTAACATTACATATACTGCTTCACTCAATATGTTTGAGGCTTCAAATTCTGTTTACCCAAATGTTATCAGTTCACTCAGTAATATCAGAGGTGAACTACAGTAAAAGGTATCCAAAGCAGATAGTGTGTAGATCTTATTCTGACTGCATAAGTCCTGAGGTGTTGTGTGCATCACAAGGGATTGGTTATATAGCATCCCTTTTAAGCTGATATAAAACGGAACATACAAAATGCAGCTCACAGTTTAAATATTTCCAGTGTTACAATTCAGAGTTTTAAGTAAATTGTCAGAGCTGCATTTCCTTTTTAATAGCTCTATAATATTGAAACAAAAAACATATATGAAAATTATGAATTTCTTACGCAGGATTACACCAAAATATTGAGTATAATTGTAAACGATAGAAGCCAGTTTCATATGTATTTTTTGGCTGTAGTATATGCTCTGCTAGACAAGCAACTTTGGACAGACTCTTTCACACCGGGTGTGGTACAGATGCGGGCTAGCGCTGATGACTCATCTAAGACCTCTCAATCAAAAGGACACGCTCCTTATTATTCATAATTTCAAGCTTAAATTACATCTAAATGGATGAGTTACAAAAACATTCACCCCCCCTCAGAATTGACATGATGGTAAACTTGACCAATTGAACTTGAAATGTTTTTTGAACCAGGCTGTAAAGGCTGTATGTTTATTTCTGCTGCGAAGTTGGCATTTTTAACAGGGGAATCAATGGGTATTTACTCCTTTCTGCAGCCAGCCCTTAGCGGATGGGGGGGGGATTCCAATTTTTGTCACTTCCGGGTAGGCTTCAGATTTTGCCAGCGGAGTTTGCCCCTTGGATGCACCTCGCTGGCTCACATTTAAATTCCTGTCTGGCTCATGTAATTTCTTCATTTTCATTCATTCCATCTTCATGGGAATCCACATGCGGCGTCCGGAAAAAATAGACTAGATGCGCAAAGTTAACGGAGCTCTTCATCCGCACCGCAGCCATTATGAATTAGGCGTGATACAACTCAATTGTGCAACAATAGGTTTGGCTTTGCTGTGAATAACTAGTAATAAGTGTCAAGGGCCATTATTAATAAAGTTGGTAATCTTAATCAAAATCAACAAGCCTGATTAGAAGAAAATATTAGCCAGACAGTGCTCAATCTCTGTCAGTTATTGTGTTATGAATACCTGCCTGATGAGGTTTGGTATTATAAAATGGTAGATGAAGTGATCTTGTGCACTGGCTTTCAGCAAACACTACATACATACAGAATAAACACAAACAATTTCTCTACAGAATATAATCATTTATTTTAAAAATCCTTCAACTTCCAGTTAAAATACTGTAGTCAAGAAACTAACTAGGCTAGTAACATTCAACTAAGCTGTAAATAAAATAGGAAAATAATAATAAACTAAGAAACTAAAGAATAACAATTATAGGAATAACTAAGGATAAAATGGAAACACTATTGAAATAAAAATGCAGGGATATCACTGTTCAATGTCAATATCTTTGGAATTTGAAATGGGACCAAATTTCATTATTTTAGAGTAATGTAGGTTGACCATACTTTGATTTCCAAAAAGGAGGACACTTGGCCCAGGCCTAAAACACTTTGAGGACCATGCCAAGGCATTTGATTTTGACACACTTAAAGCGTGCATTCTCCGTGTGGTTGGAAAGAAATGTTTAATAACAAACTTCAGATAGGCTTTCACAAGTACAAAAATGACTTTAAAATTTCTGGAAATTAATTAATATAAGAAATAAATACTCTTCCGAATTAAAACATTTCCAGCAACAACAATAGTTCAGTTTTTAGGCCATACTGGACAAAAGCTAAACAAAAATCTGAAATAATATTCTGAGAAATCAAGTATTTTCTTTTTAATGTTATAAAAGTAAAAAGCAGCAGTTTCAAAAAGGCCATAAAAAAGTACATACTTCAGTCTTTAGTTTTCATCTTCATCCTCCTCAGTCAGTATTTAGATTAACTCTCACTTTGCACATCATTATTATAGTTTTAGAAGTTTTTGTCTATGTGGCCTTTGGTATCTTTGTCACTTTTGTCACACACAAAAACACATATACATGCATTTCCAGCTATGTTTGTCTATAAAGCTACACCTGTGCCTTGACATCTTGTCAACTGCTACAGTGCAGCGCAATCCAGCACAACACTGAGGCAATGCGCTGCGCTGCATCACAGCATAGCCCGCTGTCTGTTCTAATTATGAAGAGATCAGAACCAGCCACTAGGCAGTAGCTCAGGGAGGACATCCCATGAGGAAAAAGGCTGTTGTATTAAATGCATCGCACCTTTCAGTTTAAGTATGCACTACTGGTCCCCTGAAAAACGATAAATACCCAGACATTTTCATCAATCGATGAAATCCTTCCGGATGCCCCAGACAACATGTGAAAAGTGGACATGTCCAGGGAAAAGAGGACTGTTGGTCACCCTAGTTTGTTGTGAAGATGCCAGGGGCACCCAACCCTGGTCCTTGAGACCAGACCTCTGCAGAGCTGACAGACTGCTGATGAGGTTAAGCCATTTGATTCAGGTGGATTGCAGCAGGGATACATGTAAAATTTGCAGGATGGTAGATCTCAAGAATCAGGGTTGGACACCCCTGCTCTATCCAGTTAACAAAATGGCAAGGTGAATTCAGAAACCAACTGTTGCATCAGCCCCGGGGCTTCGGGAGGGCCTGGGCGGGCTGGGCGTATCGGGCCCGCCCATGACAGATTACAATGCCTCATGCAAATGTATTGGTCCAAGACAACCAACAAAGGATGCGATAGGTTACTAATCGGGAGTTTTGGATGCGGTTAAAGAAGACACTTTGGTACAGTAGTTTGCTAAAATGGACATGATCCTTAAATGACATTCTGGTCCACACTTCTTACTAGTTGGTGGCAGTAACGCACCAATTCTTTGTTTGCCAGCAGTGAATAATTATCAAGAAGAAGAAGAAGAAGTGTGCTATTTAGAGCATGCTAACTGGTAGTCATGATGTAAACATTCAGAGAAATACACGCAAGAAATGAATTTACAAAAGTTTTTAGCGGCAGAGTTGGATTAAGGAAGACTTGCGGACTAAGTACTTAATTGGAGTATATTAATTGGACGTAAAAGGATTGTTTGTGTTCGAGATGATGGCTCTGTGGATGTGCAGGCGCAGCTAAGAACGGTGAGTTGGACGTTACATAATTTTTCTTTCTGAGTGTATCAGCACAGTTTCAGCAGCGAGTAGTGTCACTGATTAAAGCAGCAGAAAAATAAGAGAATCGACATGGAAGAAGCAGGGCTTGTTGTTGTGTTTTCTGTTTGCTGTTGTTTTTAACTGGTTTGCAAGCAACTCTTCTTATTTTTATAAAGCCAGTTGTTTGGCGACATCTGCTCATTTCCCTCTGAATCAGTGCGACTTAACCACAGCTCCCACTGAGTGACAATGATCTTCCATAAAGGAAGATCACTCACTCACATCCACAAGCAGATACACAGCAGGGACAGTGACTCAACCGCGGTTCCTTTTGGAAAACCAAATGTTCTGACCACCGATCTAAAACAAAAACTCAGAAAAACTCCAGAAACTCCTACTACAGCCAGTCCCTTTTTAAATTATGTATAATATGAATATGTACATAGTGTCAAAAAGAGCCGTTCTGACCCAGAAACATTAAAATATTTAAACCCTTAACGTTTTTATGTTAAGGGCTTAAATAAACCCCCCCGTGTTACCTCCATCCACCTTCCCAAGAACCTAGAGAAGTTGGTCTGTTCCTGTGGGGGGGTGAGGTATGACTAAATCTGATCTGCTTAAATACTGAGGGTAGTGAAGTGACAAAGTAAACAGAGAGAGACTAACCCCTGCTTTCCACCGGATGCGTAAGCAGTGCTTAAATTAGTAGTAGACACGTTTTACTTGTGAGCTCAGCGAGAGTCATCACTTTACCACGGACTCCAGGGTACACAGACCTTTTTTTTCCATCAATTGGTTTAAATTGATGATATTGAAGCATTACCCATAAGGTGTAGACATATGTTACAGTACTGTGTGTTTAACGTAAAAGGCCTTTATATTTAAAAAAAAGTTAATTGCTATCTTTTTTTTCTTCATTCTTTTGGGTTTTCCAGACTGTTAACTAATTTTTACAGCATAATTCTTTGGGTTCATTAAGGTTAAAGGATACTTTTTTAGAAATTTACCAGAGTTGTCAGTTAAGGCATTAACCATTTCTGATATGCTGTCATATGTGATTTTGCCGACCTTAATTTTTGTACTTTTATACATACACCCATAAGTGTTATGTCTGTGTGGTCATTTGTTTACAGCAAGTTTGTCTTGTTGTGGTGAGTGGGTTTCCAAGTAAGACGGGCAATGTTAAAATTTTAACAGTAGTTTTTAATGTACAAGGGTTGTTTTCCTTTCAGATTTCATCAACTGCCTAAAACTACAGGAAGATCATAAGGATAAGTACTTAACAATACAGTGGCTTGCAAAAGTATTCAGCCCCCTTGAACTTTTCCACATTTTTCACATTACAGCCACAAACATGAATCAATTTTATTGGAATTCCAGGTGAAAGACCAAAACAAAGCGGTGTACACGTGAGATGTGGAACGAAAATCATACATGATTCCAAACATTTTTTACAAATAAATAACTGAAAAGTGGGGTGTGCGTAATTATTCAGCCCCCTTTGGTCTGATTGCAGTCAGTTGCCCATAGACATTGCCTGATGAGTGCTAATGACTAAATAGAGAGCACCTGTGTGTAATCTAATGTCAGTACAAATACAGCTGCCCTGTGACAGCCTCAGAGGTTGTCTAAGAGAATGTTGGGACCAACACCACCATGAAGTCCAAAGAACACACCAGACAGGTCAGGGATAAAGTTATTGAGAAATTTAAAGCAGGCTTAGGCTACAAAAAGATTTCCCAAGCCTTGAACATCCCACGGAGCGCTGTTCAAGCGATCATTCAGAAATGGAAGGAGTATGGCACATCTGTAAACCTACCAATACAAGGCCGTCCACCTAAACTCACAGGCCGAACAAGGAGAGCGCTGATCAGAAATGCAGCCAAGAGGCCCATGGTGACTCTGGACGAGCTGCAGAGATCTACAGCTCAGGTGGGGGAATCTGTCCATAGGACAACTATTAGTTGTGCACTGCACAAAGTTGGCCTTTATGGAAGAGTGGCAAGAAGAAAGCCATTGTTAAAAGAAAACCAGAAGAAGTCCTGTTTGCAGTTTGCCAAAAGCCATGTGGGCGACACAGCAAACATGTGGAAGACGGTGCTCTGGTCAGATGAGACCAAAATGGAACTTTTTGTCCGAAATGCAAAACGCTATGTGTGGCGGAAAACTAACACTGCACATCACTCTGAACACACCATCCCCACTGTCAAATATGGTGGTGGCAGCATCATGCTCTGGGGGTGCTTCTCTTCAGCAGGGACAGGGAAGCTGGTCAGAGTTGATGGGAAGATGGTTGGAGCCAAATACAGGGCAATCTGGGAAGAAAACCTCTTGGAGTCTTGCAAAAGACTTGAGACTGGGGCGAAGGTTCACCTTCCAGCAGGACAACAACCCTAAACATAAAGCCAGGGCAACAATGGAATGGTTTAAAACAAAACATATCCATGTGTTAGAATGGCCCAGTCAAAGTCCAGATCTAAATCCAATCGAGAATCTGTGGCAAGATCTGAAAACTGCTGTTCACAAACGCTGTCCATCTAATCTGACTGAGCTGGAGCTGTTTTGCAAAGAAGAATGGGCAAGAATTTCAGTCTCTAGATGTGCAAAGCTGGTAGAGACATTACCTAAAAGACTGGCAGCTGGAATTGCAGCAAAAGGTGGTTCTGCAAAGTATTGACTCAGGGGGCTGAATAATTACGCACACCCCACTTTTCACTTATTTATTTGTAAAAATGAATTGGAATCATGTATGATTTTCGTTCCACTTCTCACGTGTACACCACTTTGTATTGGTCTTTCACGTGGAATTCCAATAAAATTGATTCATGTTCGTGGCTGTAATGTGACAAAATGTGGAAAAGTTCAAGGGGGCCGAATACTTTTGCAAGCCACTGTATATGCGCGTCACCTTTAATGCCACTTCTTTCATATCCTTAGGTGCTGTCCCTGTTTTTTTTGATTAAATAAAATGAATAAATTTTCTGTTTTTCTTTCACATAGTTTTCCATTTAGAAAAAAATAACTCCTAGTTTTTTAGCCCCATAAGAAGTATTATTTGGCTTTGTAATATTGAAGACGCCAAGGTATATTTTTATATTGAGATGTTTAAGGAATTTATCAAATTCAAAAATGCAGTTGGTTGATACATTATTTGTTTGACTTTTTATTTCTGCCCGTTTTATGTACTATTTAAATACTTTTCAGTCATTATAGAGAATAAAACATTTATTTCTTTTAAACACAAGATTTTATTAAATAAAGGGACACACAGTGTCCAGTATAGAATTATAAAAAAAACAAAAGGGAGGCCAGAAAGCTAAAAAGTTTTATGGACAGTGAAATGGGGTTGGGGGTACAAAACAGAGTTTTCAACAGCGTTATGGCAACACATGTAATAGTAAAAAAAAAAAAAACTACATCATCACATTAGACATAACAATCAGAGCTATATTATTAATTTTTGCTTTATCCAAGATGCCAGATTCAAAAGCAGCAACGGGAAGCCTTTCACTGCCGTTCAAGATGACCTTTAACAAAATTAGCAATATCACTTAAAAACATATCATTTTTCCCCTATTTGTGAAATGAACTTTGACAAAAATATCCCTGTCATGTCTAATGTGAGGATGTATAAAGATGGCACCATTTAAACTAGGAATAAAAGAAGGCATAACACAGTTGACAAACTTCCTGGTCTTTTCTATTTTTGCTGGGTTCACACCCGCCCTCTATCGACACCTTTGGGTGATGGAGGAGAGAATGATGGACTTCTGAGGGTAGAGAAGGTTAAGCTGGTGCAGGTCCTCCTTCATCATGTTCCTCAACTGGACACTGCTGACCACCCCCCATGTCATTTCCGCCACTGCTGATGATGAGGACATCTAGAGCTGCTCTTCCACGCAGGGAGTTGGAAGAAAATGGGAGAAGGCTTTTCCACCTCAGCCCGACTTACTCCAACCCTGGTGTCACAGGTAGTGATGTTTTAGTTTTGTTTTTTCCGTAGTGAAGCAATTAGAAATCTGCACGTCTTTTATTTTGAAACTTATTTTCACTGCTTCCGTGTATGATTTCCTACCTGGTCCGATCTAAACTGATGAGCTTGGCGCGTTAAAAATAGACCTGCTGCGTAATTTAGGAGAGGGCCGAAACACAATGTCTCTGTCCGATTTGTGCTGCTTTGCGCCTGGTGGAAACGGTTCCATTGACTTTAATGGCAGCTATCAGTTGCGTATTGGACTTTGCAGACGTTATGCGCCGCTTACGCGTCCGGTGGAAAGCAGGGGTTAATCAAAGAGATCAGATGCAGGTGGGTGAGAGAGAGTTTTAGAGATGTGGTTCAGCCGGGTGGGAAAGCAGAATGACAGGGTAGAAACAGAGAGGGTAAAAAAAAAAGTGAAAAATAAACTGAAGGTCTAATTAAAGAATAAACCTAAATGCATAAAGCTGCGTTCACACTGCCCAAAATGTCAAAGCTTAGAACGGCAAGATTACCTGTTAAGTCTAAGCTTAAGGGCTGATAGAGTCTCTATGGTGCTTTGTGTACTTTGGCCGCTGCAATTTTTGAAGCTTTTCCTGCTTACCAAGCTTCAAAGCTGCAAAAGCCAGCAACGCAGATGTTCAGCTTGCTGAACTTTTTGCGTCGTCCCCTGAGCGTCAACCAATCAGAGCGTCTCACTGTAGTGACGTCACTACACATTTAAAGTAGCGCTGAAAGTGAACCTCATCCATTCGCAGCTCCTGTAGCAAATGGTTAAACTCTCCAAACTTAGAACGCCTCTCAAGAATTGGGTGTATCCACAAACGGCGCTAATGCGCCCGACGTCGACGTTGTCTAGCTTTATGTAGCAAATAAAGCCAAGCCACGCTCTCAATATGATCCGCCATCGTTTAAAACATCTGGCAACAGAGCAAGCCCCGCCCATGCTCTCTTTTTTTGCTCAGCGGCTTTGCAACCTTCAGGCTTAAAATGTATACCCTTCAAACTAGTCGCTTTGTGAGCTTTTTTTGACGGCGACAAAGCCTACAGTGTAAACGCGGCATAAGGAAAAACTAGAGCAAAGGAATAACTAAAAACATATCTAAGTAAACTAGAAATAACACTTATGTGTAACAGAAAAAGTAGTAGAAAAACATGGAAGGAAATAAAAAAGATCTAAGCAGACTCACACTAAGCAGAACTCAGAAGCAATAATCCTAAAATGAGAAATAAAGTAAAACAGAACTTATAAAGAGGAAAATAAAGAAATTAAAATGACTTAGATAAAAAAAAACATAATCTCAAAGTGAAACACCTAATGGATTCTAACATGAGAGCCTTTTTTAGCCTTTTTTGTATAGATACAGTAAAATGAAGATGGTGAACATAATCTAAAACCTTAGCATAATAGATATATTTCAGGAATTTAATTGGATACATCTAAAAATGTTAAAATTTCATTTAGAGGAATGTTGACAGAGCGTCCAGACTCTTTTTGATCAGCAAAAATGGCCCTTTGTTTAACATGAGCTCTGCTGGTTTTTGAAACCATAATTTCATTAGATATAAAGTTGAGTTTCAATGACAAGTCCGACCATGAAACTTTTTTTAATGATCTTTCATCTATGACTGCACAGTGGTAGCACTGTTGCCTTGCAGCAAGAATGTCCTGGGTTCAAATCCCATCCTGGGGTCTTTCTGCATGTTTGCATGTTTTCCCTGTGCATGTATGGGTTCTCTCCGGGTACCCATGCATGTTCCTCCCACGGGGCAAAAACATGACTGTTTATAGGTTAATTGGTCTCTAAATTGCCCTTAGGTGTGAGTCTGAGCGTGCATGATTGTTTTGTGTGTGCCTCTATGTTGCCCTGCAATGGACTGGTGACCTGTCCAGGGTGTACCCCGCCTCTCGCCCACTTGAGGGGACCCTGAAGGGACAAGCGGTAATGGATGACAATGAATGGATTTTTCAACTCAGTATTGATAAAATTCATCCAAGTAATCATAAAATACTGCAAGATATGGCAAGAAATAGTCTATGTTTTCTTTATACTGGGAGATTTTATTAGAAATATAATTTTGACACAGAGTGCATGAAGGATTGAATGTAACAACTTTGTCTGCATGGAAAATAATAAAGTACCCCAGAAAAGCTTCCATCTTCTTTTTCCGAAGCAAATTAGGTAATTAGTTGTATTAAGACCATTTTGTTAAAGAAAAGTTTGAATTCTAGATCCACAAAGGAGAATTCTGTGTTGGTTATTAATTCACATATCACCAAAAACCAACTTCCAAAAAAACAAATTGAATGTCGGAAGCAGAGATGGAGATGTAGAAAGAAAGAAAAAAATGTAGCACTGATTTAGTCAGATAGAAGACAACCTGGGTTTGATGTCCCTTGTAAAATGTCTTGTAGATGAGACGAGAATGCAGAATCAAGCAGCTTAAATCGTTTAACCTGGCAGCAAAAAATTGCCTGGGAAGACAGCTGATTTTTTTAGCTCTGCCCAAACTACTCTATGAATTTTTTATTTTTGTATATTTTTGCCAACTTCACAAATATCAGAATTAAGCAAATCTAATGAACTAGGTTTATTCATGCAGTAGCAAGTTACATTGTAAATGTTACCTCAACATACATAAAGGGACATTTTTTTGGGGAAATCTAACTAAATACAAGCCTTACAGTAATTTCAAATAAACAGCTGAAACTATCTTAAAGCTAAATGGAGCCGAGTTGCCAAAGGAGTGCCCCAAGGGTGTCTTAGGAGACCCCTAAGATCGGCATTAGACCCCCCTCCCACACACACACACAGACACACACACACACACCTAGTATTTAGGTGAAAAATCCCCAACATCCAGAATTTAGAAGTAATCCTTCGTCTATAATCCACAGACACCTAGAAAAAAAGTAGTTGTGCCTAGAAAATACGTGACTTGGAGCATAATTTCTGATTCCTACCAGCCACAATCAAAGCTAATTATGACAGTAATGAAAGGTAACAAAAAACATGTAATGACAAAATGATAACCCATTTCTTCCTGGAAGAAATTACACAGAGACTGTATGTTATAAGCAAACTAATCAGATGGGGAAAATGTGTTCAGTTCTGCAGTGCATGTTTTGTGCTTTTAATTATGTTTTGTATGATGTTCCAGGTTAGACTGATTGGAGGATCTGCAATCAAACCATTAACTGTCTGAGGTTGTGTTGATGCAACATTGTTTTTGGTGCATGATTTGTAGCTTGGACCATCTAATAAGATACCCAAACTAGCTTCTATAACTTTAATGAGCTTTATGAGCCTTAATTGAACTGTATTAATCATTAAAATGCCTTATAATTTTCCAGTTCAGCTCATCTGGACAGAGCAACTTAGATGAATTAAATATAATTACCAGCCTCAATTTTTATTATTGCTTTTCAATTTTTTTTATTTTGGGAGAACAAGTGTTTCTGTTGTGTCTTGCAGTGGACATACGTGTGAGAGCAGTTTAAACGGTTTGCTATGATAATGAATTGGCTTCAACTTTTTGCTAAAGTCAACAAACCTGTTTAATATCATCATCAGTCAATAGTGCGAAATAATAATAAAAGAAAACAATTGCTCATCTGCTTTAAACATCCAACATGTGGCTGCTTTTTATTGACTTGACTACCGGTATGTGATTAATTTCCTAGAAGAAGAAAAACAGGTGTACGATGCAGTATGTGAGTAGTTGAATCATCAAAGGATGAAAAGTTGAAAATAGTCACAATTTGAATGTTATTTCAAGAAATTTTAACATATAAAACATTTCTTGCTGGATTTAGGTTAAGAAGTTTGGTCCATGTACTGTTTGGCTGTAAATAAACAAATCAGCCCCCAAACCAAAAGGTAAAATTCTCTAATTGACATAACATCTCTGTGAGACACCATGTGTCAAGGTTACTGAGGAAATAATTTTTGTTTTTACCATTTAGCAGGTCAACACATCCCACTGCATTTGATATATAGACTTTAATGCAAAATTTGTTGGGATCTAAAATCTGGGCGCCATAGTGGCTGAACCAGAAGCAATGCTAGATTCAAATTCAAGTGCAGTGTAAAGTTTTAACTGGAAAAGAGCGCCACACTGATGGTTTTTGGTAGAAAAGGAATATTTTTACTAAAATGTACTAAAATACCAAAAATAATGACCAGACATGTAGACACTATTAGACACTCATGTGTACAGTTTTTCTGCAAAAAAAAATGCGATTGTTGATTTGATGTCAAGCAGAGACCTCAACCCAATTTACAGTTGTGTGATCACAGCAGTGGTGGACTGGCCATCAGGAGCACCGGTACATTTCCCAATGGCCTAACCGCCAAACTGGCCCACTCAGCAATTGCCAACAGTCAGGTAGGATCGTGCTTGATTTTTAAAGAAACAATCTGTTGTGCAGCTTATTAGGGCATCGGCCCTGCTGAATATTGGCATAAGCCCCGCACTTTCCATGTCTTTGCCCTCAGTCCCCCACACTTTTTTTCAGCCATTGCAGCCATTTAATCAGTTAATATGCTGTAACGTTTTTTTCCAAGTCGTCTTTAAACGCAACCTAAGCGCACACATGCTAACACAGGCAGCACAGCAGTGAATCATAGACAGGTGGTGCAGAGTATAGCTGTATGTTCAGCAACCGATCCAGAGCCAACAAAAAGCAAAAAACTTTTGACAGTTTTTTTTCCAAACAGGCTGTAAGCTGAGTTATGCTTTTGCATGTAGATGTTAGCTAAATAATGACTTAATACTTATCCATATTTCACATTAAGCTAGTTAACAATACTATTGTTGCCTATTTTACATCCCTTTCTACTCAATTCATGCCAGGAATAAACCCAATTCTCCTTTATTTCTGTGGTAAACTTGTGCTCACTATTGCTCTCACATATATAAAAGTAATCTTTACTGTCAAAAAAGACAGCATAAAATTAAATAATCCTTTATTGTCCCACAAAGAGGAAATTTGGCTGTTACAGCAGTAAAGTGAGATAATAGAAGCATTCACGACCGAACAAGAATGGTAAAAAAAAAGTATAAAAATAGAATTAAGCCGCGTTCACACCGGTCAGCGCGTCCAGGCAGCAGGGCAGGTAGATTACATGCAAGTCTATGGTATCTACGCATCTAGTGGGCGGCAAACTGCCAAGCAGCAAGTCGCGCGCGTCGGCGCAGCTGGCATCAGCGCGTCCACGCAGCTGATGCCCGGACGCCCCGACGGTCCGTCGGGGCGTCTGCTGCTCAAGTTGGGAAAATTGAACTTTCGGGCAGCAGACGCGCGGCGTCAACCAATCAGAGCGACTCGTTGTACTGACGTAGTAACTCCTTCCATGGGGGAATCGGAAAATTTTTTATTCAAGATGGAGGACAAACTGATCGTCGCTGTATGTAATGTCCGTGAACTGTATGACCCGTCTTCGTCTTTTTACAAAGACAGGAAGAGATCGGATCTGATTTGGAGGAAGATATCGGAGGATATTGGAGTGCCAGGTAAGCAGTTAAATATATTTCTTTTAACTTTCAACGTTGTGTGGCTTCATTAATTAAAGCCCAAGCCACTCTCTCGACAAGATCCGCCATGTTGTAAACAACTAGCAACAGACAAATCCATGCCCGCACACTGACGTAATGACGTGACGCGCTGATGCCCCGACGCGCCGACGCAGACCACAAGTGTGCAAGCAGCTGGGTTTTAATTTTAAAGCGTCGACTTTCGTCCGTTTGAGCGATTTGACGCCTGGACGCGCTGACCGGTGTGAACGCGGCTTTAAGAAATATATATGTACATTAAGGACACAATTACAAAAACCAAAGTATTGTGGAGTTATCAAAAATAAAATGGCATGCTCATTGGAACTGAGTAGGATAATAAAAAAAAAAAACAGTGAATATTTACAGAATGTGCATGAGTAGTTGTGCAATAAAAAGTAAAGCAAATGTATTATTTACAAGTAGTTAACAGAATATAAATTGAGAAAAACAGATGTGACATGGCAGTTACAGAAATGTTAATTAAATGAGTCAAGGGAGGAAAGAATGCAGGGAGGAAGGACCTGCAAAAATGCTTCTTCATCCATCTAGGATGCAGCAGTCTGTCACTGAAGGAGATCTGCAGCTTAGCAACATCTTCATGCATGGGGTGGAAGACTCTGTCAGTGACGTTATTTTGGCCAGAGTCCTTCTGTCTCCCATCACCTGCACTGGATCCAGGGGGGCATCCTAGAACAGAGCTGGCCTTCTTGATGAGCTTATCACCCCTCTTCCTCTCAGCTGTAGATAAACTACCACTGCAACTACATAAAAGATGGCTGATGCCACCACAGAGTGAAAGAAGGTCTTTAGGAGCACTCCCTAGTCTCCAAAAGACCTCAGCCTCCTCAGCAGCTAGAGTCTGGTCTGACCCTTCCTGTAAAGAGCATCAGTGTTGTGGCCCCAGTCCAGTTTATTGTTCAGGGGAACACCCAGGTTCTTATAATAGTCCACTGTCTCAATGTCCACTTCCAGGATGTTCACTGGTGATGGGTCTGCGCCTGCGGAACTCCACCACCACCCCGCGTTGATCAATAGGTGGTTCTGCTGGCACCAGTCCACAAAGTCCAGAGTCCACTGTCTGTACTCTGAGTCGTGCTCACCTGTGATGAGGTTGAGTCATCAGAGAACTTCTGAAGGTGGCAGCGTGGGGAGTTGATGGAGAAATCTGCAGTGTAGAGGGTGAAGGGGAACAGTGCCAGCACCGTTCCCTCTGGGGCCCCCGTACTGCAGACCAGCCTGCCGGAGACACAGCCCTGTATCCTCACATATTTTGGGGGTCCTGTGAGGTAGTCCAGTATCCATTGCAACGTGTGGTGGTTCACCCCAGAAAGTTCCAGCTTCCAGCCAGGCTGGTACAGAGGATTTAATGAAGACCTCACCAGTGGGCGAAGACGATCGAGAACCAACCTCTCGAGGGTCTTCATCAGATGCGAGGTCAGGGCTACCAGCCTGTAGTTGCTGAGGTCCTCCAGATGTGGGCTCTTTGGCACCAGTACCACACAGGATGTCTTCCACAGCTATGGCACTTTCCCGAGGATGACACACAGTTCATCTGTGCAGCACCTCAGGAGCCTAGAGCCGATGCCGTCTGGAGCTGCAGCCTTTCGTACCTTGATCTTTCGCAGCTCGTTCCTCACTTGAAGTGTTGAAATGGACAAGATGGGGGGAAGGGGATGTATGTTGGAGTCCTGAAAAGCCAGGGGTGGGTGCGATGACTGGGAACTGAGAGGTGTTAAGTCATGAGAAACCTGTCAAACCTGTTGAAGAACTGGTTTAGGTCGTTCACCCACTCTAAGTCTCCTGCAGCCTAAGGGGTTGGTTTGTGCCCTAAAATTTTCTTCAGGTGTTTCCTAACCCCACTGATGTTGTCCTGCTGCAGCTGGTCCTCCATCTTCTTCCTGTAGATGTTCTTCCCTTGCCTTATTTTCCATTTCAGTGTCTTCTGCACAGCTCTCAGCTCCTCCTTGTCTCCAGATCGGAAGGCTCTCTTTTTCTCTTTGAGGAAAGCCTTTATTTCAGGGTTGATCCAAGGCTTGTTGTTGGAAAAACACTGTACCTTTATGATGGGTACGGTTTTGTCCATGCAGAAGTTTATGTAGTCTGTAATGCAGTCTGTGATGCTGTTGATGTCGTCCCCCAAAGGGGGCACAGAGGTTCTCCCACAAGTAGAGCTGAAACAGTCCTTCAGAGCCTCTTCAGTCTTTTCTGACCATTTCCTCACTGTGCGTGTCACGGCTGGTTCTCTGTGTACAAGAGGTTTATACACAGGCTGGAGATTAACCAGGTTGTGATCTGAACCCCCCAGGGAAGGAAGAGGTGATGAGCTGTATGCCTCCTTGGTGTTGGCATACAATAAGTCCAGTGTTTTATTGTCTGTGGTATGGCTGGAGACATACTGGGTGAAGGTGGGGAGAGTGGAGGACAGGGTGATGTGGTTAAAGTCCCCAGAGATCAGATAAGGGGCCTGGGGGTGCTGTGTTTGAAGTCTTCTGGTCACAGTGTGGAGGACATCGCAAGCTGTAGGAGCGTTAGCAGAGGGGGTGGGGGGGGGGGGGGGTGCATATAGGGCTATCTCGATAACGTGCATAAACTCCAGCAGTAGATAGTATGGCCTCATGATAACAGCTCAATCTCCCTACTGCATAGTGTCTCTTTGATAGATAAATGCCACCATCTGGTAGTTACACCATCTATCATTCACAAACACAGCCAGACCTCCTATTCTCTTCTTACCACTGTCCTTGCTTCTGTCGGCCCGGAGCAGATGAAAACCATCCATGTTTGTCTGTGAGTCCGGAGTCAGCATTAGCCACGTCTCGGTCAGGCAGATCAAGCTGCACTCCCTGCAGCTCCTTTGATTGCGGGTTAGAGCTTCCAACTCGTCCACTTTGTTGGGGAGAGATCACACATTTCCTATGATGATGGACGGGATGACTGGCCTGTACCTCCTTCCCCTGCAGCGATGCCCAATCCCGGCGCGAGTGCCGCATCTCTTCCTCCTCAGCTCGCGAAGGATGTTGGCTCATTCGGCAGGGAGTGTCTGCACAGTTGAAAAGAGAACATAAAGTTCTCAGTTCTGAGAAAAAATATAAATGGCACAAAAGGGACTTTGAAGATAATTTTCACAGCACTTTCACTGCTACTCATCCTAATTCTATTTCAAAAATTTGCTTTCCACATTTTCTTATCTTTATTACCACAATAGAACAAACAGAGCCAGAGAGGACGGCAGCACGGAAGATGACACAGGGTCTTCACAGGTAAGGAGAGATAAGAATTTGCAGAGTGAAAGAGATCCATTGTTGGGAGAAACCAGGCAGGAATCTGGACAGGATTATAACTGATATTTTAGAATTACTCTCATTCTCAATCCCTAATATAGTTTGTCTGTATTTTAATAGGTAACCAAGGATTGATGTCAGTTTGATAACCTGTAAAAATAAAAAACTGTTTTTTAAAAAGGTTTTTAAAAATTATGATTAGCTGATTCACACAAGCCAATGCATGAAGTTGAACCTTCTTTCTTTACCCTGTAGTTGTTAAAGCTTTCCAGATTGATGCCAACAGTCAATTGAGGCTGACAATTGAGCTTAGTTATTTGTTCTTGCTGAGTAGGTGGTACTTGTGACCATTCATTTTATTAATAGTAATAATGATAGTGAACAACTGTCTTTAAACCATTATTAATATTGCTAATAATTAAGCCAGCACACTCAGTGTGCAACAGTGATTAAATGCTTCTTTAGCCACTAAGGAAAGGTGCAATTGAATGCAAGAAGATGATAAATTACTCAAAGGACCTCTGAACATTTTTTCCACCTCACTTCTGAAATTACTACTACACTGAAACTTACACATAGGGCTTTTCCACTGAAAAAGAACCGGTGCTAGTTCCGTGTTGGTGCCAGAGCTGATGCTTAGTTGGTTCTTAGCTGGTTCTTTCAAAGGGTAAGGGTGAGGGCTTTGGTTGACACAGTTGCCAAATTTATAACTAGTCGGTTACCTGTTAGTTTAAAAATGGGATTAGTCTCAAGTTTAGGTGGTGATGGTGTAACCTATTTTACTTCATTTACCAGTGTAATAGTAGATTAAATAGAATTTCAGTTTATGCGATTTGAGTACAGGTTACTGCAGCAGAATATAAATATTTATTTTGTAAGGGAAAGAAACTGCGTGGGCGCATGTGCAGCCTTTCTTTTATTATTTTACACTCTCACATCAGAAAGCGCCCAATCTAAGTCACTCTTTGCGTTTTGAGTTAATTGGGTTGTGGTGGCCTGGGATGGTATCAAATTCCCAGCCTGAATTATTGTCCCAGTCCGCCCCTGGGTCACCGTGTGCTGGGAGGTGGGGTTTTTTTGTGCCAAAGTGATCAACATAACTACACTTGGCTAACTTATTGTATAACAAATGCTGGTTAAAGAATGGGATGCCATCCCATAGCGGAGTGTGATCAGGCTAGTGATCAGCATGTTGGTGGGTTTTGAACATCTGCGTTGTCAACAGTTCTCCTATGCACTACTGAGGCTGTTGTCCAGGGGCATAACAATCATCTCAGAAGTGAGGGAGGCAAATTTTTCATAGGTATTTTGAATCATTTATCATCCTCTTGCATTCAATCGCACCTTTCCTTAGTGGCAAAATAACCATTTGATCACAGTTGCAAAATGAGTGCCCTGGCTTATTTATTAGTACTATTAACAGTAGTTTAAAGACAGTTATCAGTATTACTAATAATGAAATAAATGTTTACGAGTATCAGATGCTCAGCAGGAACAAATAACTAAGCTCAAATGTCAGTTTCAATTGATCTTTGGAGTCATTCTGGAGAGCTTTAACAACAACAGGGTAAAGACAGAAGGTTCAAGTTTGCAGACTGGCTTATGTGAATAAACAGATCAATAAATCACACACACAATAATGACAAAAAACCCTCTTCTTTTTTCTTTTTTTTTACAGATTCTCAAACTGGCTGGCATCAATTCTGGGTTAATATGAAAATACAGACAAAATATATTTTGGAGTGGGAATGAGAGTAATTCTGAAATTTCAGTTACAACCCTGTCCTGATTCCTGCCTGGTTTCTCCCAACATTGAGTCTCTTTCTCTAAGCAAGTTCTTATCGCTCCTTACCTGTGAAGACCCTGTGTCATCTTCCGTGCTGCTGGCCTCTGGTCCTAAGTCTACTCCCTGACTTTGATCTTTCTTTTCTGGCAATAAAGATATGAAATTATGGAAAGCAAAAGTTTGAAATAGAATTAGAATGAGTGGCAGTGAAATTACTGTGAAAATTGGCTTCAAAGTCCCTTTTGTGCTATAGATATTTTTTCTAAGCCACTTACACTCTGTTTTCACCTGTGCGCAGCCCCTGCTGTCTTTTTTTGACAATAAATATTTCTTTCAAATATGTGGAAAGCAATACTGAGCACAAGTTCTGCACATGAATAAAAGAGGGCTGGGTTCACTCCAAGCATGGACTGACTTAATAAGAGAAGTAAAATAAGCAACATTAGTATTGTTAACTAGTTTAACATGAAATATGAACATGGATTAACTGGACATGTCCCACGCGTACCCCGCGCCATGCCCTTCTCAATTGTTACATTACCATAATGCCTGGTTCCTTCAGACTTCAATCATCCAATCCAAATGACAGCAAATTCAGCAAGTCAAATGCAAAATAAGTTGTTTGACATTAGCATCAAGATGTGGCAACGTTTCATGCATACTACACAAATAGTCTGCTTTTCAACCCACAAATGCTCTTTAAAAAAAATTATATAATGAGGTTTAATTATTTAATGTTAGCATCTTCCTTTGCTCTATTAATTGCTGTTATTTATTGCTGTAACAGTAGGCTTTAAATGTGACCTTAGAAGGTAAAGAAGATAACACTAGTGATGTTACAATGTGTGACGAGGCTACGAAGCGTGTATCGAGGCCTGCTTCATTTAGGGGAGGAGCTGAAAACGATGACGTCTGAAGCCCCGCTGCCCGGCTGTACCACGTGACTGCTTCGGGGAGTGGTTCAGAGTTTGCTGAGAGGTTTGACAGCAATATAAATCCCCTTAGGCTCCATTCAAAATGTGGGCTTGTGTAGGAGAGTTGCAGTCAGTTTGGAGTTTGGACAGTGTTTTGATAGGAGAGTTTGGTTAGCGTTTATATAGTTTGGAGATAGTTTTGAGAGTATAGAGACAGATAGTTTGAAGATTTACAAGAGCTAGGAGAGAAAGATAAGACTTAGGAGAGAGAGAAGTGAGAGGATGGAGCCAGCTTGGAAGAGGAGGATTCCCCCTGTGTGGGAGCCAAAATTTAGCAGGCTGGAAACCCCCCTGGAGTATTGGGAAAAGCAAAAATTACTGTAGCCCAATTTATATAGTCTAGCACTTGTGTTTTTGTGCACACCTGCATCTTTTGTGCCTTGTGAAAGTGTTTTCGAAGGCTGGTGAGGTGGTGTCAAAAAAAAGGATTCACTTAAAACCTAAAACTGTTGAGAAACTGCTATTTTTGAATAGAAATAAAGTCTCCCCTGCTCTGTACATAATTGCCCAAGTTACACAATTCTTTTTCAGTGCCCTCTTCCTAGTTCCACAAGCATTTTCATGCCTTTTGCCTCAAGTGACAGAAAAACATTATTACACAACCTGCCAAAACATATGATACTACCATTTTGCGATAATTTACAAACAGAATACATTCAAAAATATTTTTATTATTCACATTTGTAATATTTTATGTAGAGAAATTATTTTTTGGAACTCATAGTCATTCCCAAGAACCATAGCAGACTTACAACTTCAATGCATCACACATTAAGTGGGTAAGAGCTACAACTGCCTGTGATTATGTACCTGGCCAGTAGGGGGGGTTGTGTTCACATGAACCCCCGTGAGATGAACCTGTATTTATACTGAGGAGGGAATGGGGAAGAGACAGAGAAGACCAAGGACTAATTAGTGAGAGGCAGATGCAGGTGAGGGCAATTAGTGAAACTGGGTCAAGAGCAGAGAGGCAGGGAGACAACAGAAAAGGGAAAAATGGCAAGGGAGACAGAAAAGAAACTAGAAACTAACGAAAGATAATATGTCTAAGGAGGAATCTAGGGGGAACTTAAGGAAACACTGGAAAACCACAGAAAGAAACAAATTAGGAAACTATCTAAAGAGAAATAAACTAAGGAAACATAAATAAGGAGGACACAAACAAAAGGTGAAAACATCCAAGAGTATGAAGGGAATATGAAAACAAGAAAGGGCCATAAAATAAATACCAAAGAATACATTAAAATGATAATCAAACCGAATGAGGAAAATAACTAACTTCAAACACAAAACCTAAGAACTATGGCAAACACACTGTTTTGAATATTTAACTTTCTATCACATAAGCATTGCTTTTATGGTAGCAAATTTATCTTGATGAAGATGCAAAATCTTTTGTTAAAATTTAACTTTTATAGCAAAGTTACATTGTTTTGCAATGCAGAACTGTTGGAATGAGAGTAGAAATTGACATCTATGGCTAACTAATGATGTCTCTGGCAAAATATTTTTTTTTTACACTACCTAATTTTTGCAAGCTAGCTCAATGTTTTGGGGTTTGTTTTTTTTACAATAAAGTTAATCAAATTAAGATTCAAGATAATGCTTTTTGCTTCAATTAAGGAAATAAATTCAAAATGATCATTAGGTTAGTTAATGAAAATGACATTATATACATTTGTGCCCAACTCTGTCAGCTTGTAATCTGCTGTCTTTATTTGTCACTCTAATAAAAAGCAGCTCACAAATCCAGCTGGCTACAGTAAATTAGCACAACACTGGTGTTGTGGAGTAGTCAAGATTTTCCATAGGGTCCATCAGATTTATGTTTTTAAAATAGAATAGGGCCCAAAGCATCACAAATCATCTACCATACTTCAAAGGAAAGACGCTGATAGTTCCCTGCGGTTTGGCCTCTCATTTACACGAAAACCCAGTTTTTATCACAGAAAACGATTATTTCTAAAAACTACTGCCAAAGCGGAAATTTGCGTTTTCTCCATTTTAAGTGTTTGCGTGTGAACAGAAATAACTGGAGTTTTCGGCTCCACAACGTCACTTTCCGCGACAAAAATCCTCCGTCATCACTTGTGCGACCGGTGTTTACACTCAGAAACACAGAGCTGTGTTGGCATCATTGATTGTCCAAGTGTTTTTTGCTTGCTTGTTTTTACAAGTTCAGTTAATGCTCTATGTAGAAGTTAGAACATGGAAAGTTACTCTGAGTGGATAGGATTTGGGGGAACTACTGCCCCCTACAGGTTTGGCATGTCTATGAATGCGCTTAACAACACACATATGCGGTTAGGTGTGGACCATGGTGTGGACAGAGTTTTTTTTTTTTTACGAGGTGGTGAGGATATTTGTTTTTAAAAAGCCCCGGCTACGTGTGTACATGGCCTTAACTTGACATGAGATTAGGTTCATTTCTAGCTGAAAGAAATGGGTCTCCTTGTCATTGTATCAACTTAAAAAGTAAGTAAGTAAAAATGTATTTATATAGTGCCTTTTACAGACAAGGGTCAAAAAGCACTGCACAACATCAAAACAAAATCAAATACATTAACAGGAGGCTATTGTAAAGATATACTGAATATTAAAAGAAAAACAAAAAAACACGACAAAGTCACGACACAAACGCTTGAGTAAAGAGGACGGTTTTAAGATGTTTTTAAAAAAACCTCAACAGATAGTAAGTAAGATCAAATTTTTTTAGAACTGCTTCAGTGACCTTTTAATTTAAATAGATTATTAGGGATAGGCCTACCAATAATTGCACCTACAGTGATCAAAAACATTTATTAATAAAATCAAAAATTTCCCCACTGCATAAATGTATTTAAGCAAAATTTCGAATTTTTCAGAGTGAGAATATGCTACAGCAGTAAAACCACTTTTGTTTTTATTTATGTTTACACGTTTTCATGGGGGGGGGCAATAAATGTAGCCAGTACTGTATGTTCAGTAATTCAATCTCTAGACAGAGTGCTAAAGTGGTTTTTTTTAATAGATTTTTTAACTATAATACTTTTTTAAACTGTAGAAGCTGCTGCATGTATTTCTTGTGCAGACAGTCCTTTTTAAAGCTCTTAAATGAGGGACTTTGACCCTAACTGACCCTCGTTAAAAATGGAAACAGCAGCTACTTCCATATGTTTAAGTTTTAAATTAACATTTAAAGCTAAATTATTCTTCTGTTCCAGCTTGAGGCAGGTGTCAGTGCAATTTTAAGGTGCTCTTTATGTTTCTGAAATAGTTCAAAAAATCCATTAAATGAAAGTATTGTTGTATGATGAGGAAATATGTCCAATTAAACATTGAGCAAGTTTAATTAGGAATACAGCAGCCTAAAGCAACAAAAAAGGCTGGTGTTGCGGAGGGAAAAGACCTAAAGTAATTGTATTTAACAGCACAAGTATAGATAAGGGCAATCCTAATTTCACAATTAATCTTTGAGGTGGAAAAGCAAAAAAATGGCTAACCCACCAAGAAACAAAACGGAGTGCTTGATTGATCTCTATATTGTATAAAAAGAGTAACAAATAAAATTGCTGTATTTAAAAAAAATGTTATTAGACTTTATATGACTGGCTTACATCACAAGTAATGCAATTAAAAATTATGTTTAAAAAAGGATGACAAAATCATCTTTTTAAATGATATGTGGAATGGAGAATGTTCACCTCCATGGTGAAAATTGTTCCTCTGAATAATGGCTGCCTCTGAGCTAAGTGATTGTATAATTAGGTTGGCATTTACAAAAAATATCATAATCATTACCACCTGGTAGGTCTTCGTGTTGGTGTAATTTAGCTAATGACTGAGACTTTAGTCATTTGGTGAATTCATTCAATCCCCCCCCCCCCACTAAAGAATGACAGGTTATGGCTATGACAGGTTTTATTACTGCAGAGACTTCAGTGCTCAGCTTCAGTGACAATCTGCTTGTGACAAGCAACTACATTTTTAACAATAAAAAATTGGTGTATAAATTGTTCTGTAGATGTGGTTGGGGAGGTTTACAGATATGTGTGGATATCCCAATGTCAAGGAGAATCTTACAGACCCCATACTGTGTGCACATGGGGGTTGGTGCAGGGGGAGCGGGGTATAATTGTGATCATGCTTTAAAATCTGTGGGGGAGGGATGGGAATATAGTTTAAGTGGGGTCATTTTAATCTGTAAAGCACTTTGAGTTGCAATGTTCGTATGAAAAGCGCTTAATAAATAAAGTTTGATTGATTGATATTGAGCCTTCTAGTTCTTAGGCCTTTTCATCCAGTTTCGTAGGTTTTTCTCAGCTATCTTTTTAGTTATAGTGCTTCCCCTGCTAGGTAATATACTGAACATGTTTCCTCACTGGTATTTTCTCCTACTACTCTCCATTTATATACTGTTTAATATGTATTTAAAAGGTACAGTGTGTAGTTTTCTTTTTGACTCTTTAGCCCCATGCAGTTCAGAGTAGGTATTGCAGCTACGGTAGCCCACACCCATTTAAAAGGCATTAGCCTATGTCATGGGTGTCCAATTGTCTCCAGCCAGTTTTAGATGTGTCTCAGCTCCAACACAGCTGATTTAAATTGTCCAACTGCTTCCTGAGCATGTCAAAGTTCTGCAGAGATCTGCTAATGAGCCATAATTTGATTCAGGTGTGCTGAACCAGGAAAGAACTAAAACATGCAGGAGACCGGCCCTTGAGGAACGGAACTGGGCACCCCTGGCCTATGTCATCAATGACTTCCAACTTTCAATCCAGCAATCAGGTCATTTCTTTTTATCTGTATTATTATTTTTTAAATTTTATCTAAATATGTGTTGAGTAATAAAAGCTGTTTATATGTTAGCTATGTTGATGTTAATTATGTTTGCTTTATTTCATGGGTAACAGCAACTACCAAACTTGTAATGACTCCAAGCTCATGTAACGAGCAAACCATATTGTTTTGTTTATTTTATTATATATATTTGAGGCTATTTATCAGATTATTTGTTATTCTGGATATATGCAACGTAGTGGAGTCTATGGTATTTTTCCCAGTCTGTAAATGGACTTATATCATCCAACCATCCAGGCTCAGTTGAGACAGGCAGAGGACACAGACACAGTGAGGTAGAGCACAGAGAGGCAGAGGTGTCTCACATGCAGTTGAAGCAGGGCAAGCTTAAGAGGGAGAAGGAGAACGACTACATCTTCTCGAAGATCTGTGTATTCAAGAGAGGATGCAAAATGCAGAGATTGGCTCACCACTAGCATTACTAGGCTAGCCACCCAATGGATTGACTACTCCCTCCGCTTTCCATTAGCATGGATTGCCTCACCACTAGCATTCCTAGGCTAGCCACCCGCTTTATTAGATGTGTTTATCTTCTTCTTCAGACTTTATTGCGGTTGCTAGTGGCGAACCAATCCAATGCTATTGCCAGCCTATCTAATGCGATCACTAGTGAGCTGTCTCCCTCTCAGTTGCCGATCCCGGCCTATCAATAGTCAGATCAGTTGCTGGCTTTGGAATGGATATAGCCTCCTGCGGCAAGGAAGTAGTCTTAATTTTGGCCCCAATACTGCGCCATACCTTTCAGCTACTTAAAATTTGATGAGCGCATCTCAAGTTTTCTACACTGTGTATTTATTCGGGCTCCTATTGTATCGTTGAAATAATTTTGTTTGATTTCTCTGCTTTTACTGATACTGTCAGAAGGAAAAACACAAATGTAAATCAGAAAGTTGTATATCAAAAAGTGTTTTGCAGTTCAATCCAGTATCTGTGCACTCAAAACCCTCGGTCACGATACCAAAAAAGGTTTGACAGCAGGTTCAACAGACAAAACGCCTCAATACAAAAACCACATCCGGCTGATGTTTAGCTTTGCATTAGCTGTAACATAACAAGTAGAGACAGATGATGCCTTAGATCTCTGCTTGCTGTGCTAAGAGAAACCATTTTCAAAAAGCCTTTCATCAACTGAAATCTTAGACTTGGTCCTCTCTGGAGGCTGAAGAATCTCTGGTGCACTCTCACTGCCTTGTGCTTGCTTCTGCGCTGTTCTCTCTGATAGAAAATCAAAAGCTACATAATTTTAAAATAGTGACACTAACTGTCAGAAATTTTACCATGGTAACCATTAAGATTAGTGTTTCATCTCTAACCAAGATCCATTAAGAGATTCTTTCAGGAGCCTCTGAGGCATATTTGATGGCTCATTCTGTCTTGGCTCTTATAATACTCAGCAGGGGTAGAATTTGTAGAAAGAGTATGCACCAAAACCTATATGTCTGTAAGCTTATGTCAGATTGCCACTACCATGTAGTCCTTAAAATACTTATTTTCATGCTGTCCCAGAAAGTTAAGATGTCTGCCATGTCAACCTGCAACTCCCAGTCCTCAACCAATGAGGGCAGGAGGATGGACATTGCTTTTGTTCCCCCAATTTTCTCCTTTGTGTGGAGATACTGGATGCTAAAGAGTAGATGCCCTAAGAAACATCAGCACTTAGGTGTATTACTAGCAGCAGTGGCCTTCTTTCAATGATTTTGGCAAGCTGCTAGATGTTTTTTCTGGGACAAAGAATACAAAAATATCTTGCAGAAAAAGTTGACAAATTTGCAAGAAGAGAACCTCAGCATAAGCTTCTCTTTGCTGACCCCACTGTTAGCAGTGACATTGGCAGTGTGATACGATTGATTTAATCTTGCAAACAGAAGCAGTGTGGTTTCTTCCAGAGTTCTGATACTATTTTCAGATTCTCTCACAGTCTGTTGTGTATTTGTTAGGATACAGAAACGTGCTGAAATCTTTTGTTGTGTGAGAGGGGGTGTCCCAGTGGTGTGAAACTTATCTAAGTATCACATCATGAGCAAAACAATTGAACATCAAGTTAGCATAAACACATACTGAGTTATTTTTTTTATTGAATTTATACCACACAAAGGGTATTTAATTGGTTGACAGAAAAATAAATCACAAATATTTAGAAAAAAAAATAGAGCAGAATAGAGAGACCATCATGGCACTTTAGTCACCTAAATTCGGTTTCTTTTTCATTGTGATACTCACTTTGAACTTAAGATAGTTATCTTTACCACCATAAGTGTCTAAATGCATTGTTGCTGCAAGTTGTTATTTGCATTAATAGGCAAATTAAATTGTGTATCTTATAAAAGGGCCAGGGAGTGTTAATAGTTAAGTCTTTGCTATGTTTCTATGTTAGCTGTAATGTGTCCTGGATTGGATTTGGACTGATTCATGTTCCTCTTGATAAAATGCAGCAACGAGTGTTTCCAATTGAGAAAGTTATTTTAGTGTTCTGCTATGTATTTTTTTTTAATTATGTAATGAACCCTGAGAGTGTTTAACAAATTTTTCACAAACCATTATGGTAATTAATTAAAACAATGCCATTGACTCCACCAGTGTTAAAAACTATTGAACACAGTCACTATGATGATTCTAAAAACAAAATACTTTTGGTCAAGGGCGTAGAATTAGCATGGATGGAAGGGACATGTCTCCACCTATATCCAGCGATTATTGAATTGTCCCCACCAATAATTTGATCTCCTCTAGAAAAGAAAAACAAACCCGATAGAAAGCAAAAAAGAGAAAGAAAAATACAGATCTGTCAACGTCTCATTCACCTAGAGGTGCAGAAAGAGTTTAGTTACGCTGTCTACTGGAGTCCTACCTCCTGTAACATATATGGCCAATGTGATTGGCTGTGCCTTTCCCTGCTGTCAGGTGAGTCTCTGGAGCAATGTTTGGTTGTTAGCAGTGGCAAAACTTCAAGGAGAACTTTCCAGTCCGCAGGAGGCCTCAGGTGCAACGTGGGTGACACATGAGTGTAAAGGCGAGTAAGGATGGCAGCAAAAAAGAATAATTTGGACATGAGAGACTATTTTTCAACAAAAGCTGTAAGTCACTTAAAGTCAAGTTTGCTAATGAAATGTGTCCGTCATAATATTGTTACTGGCAATGCTACGCTTTGGCGCACATCATACAGTCTCAAATTGTATGTAACTATGAATTACGTGGTTTGGAAACTAACTGCACAACAAGCTGCCCACTATTAGTTATGTTACACCATGCATCTAAGGATGGCGCAGGTCTGTGCGCGCGTCCCCCAGGAGCAAGCTGCGCATGCGTTGTGTGAGTTCTGTCATATTTTTTGCCCATTTCCCAGTCATGCAACAATTTTTGTGATCGGTTCGTCTTCAAAGCTGCATAGAAACAAATATTGTTTCCCCTATAGTTTCTGCTTCTATATCTAATTTCCCTCCCATATGTTTTAAATACAAAGTAATTGCAGTAAAAGTATACAGTTTACTGTTGCAGAGTCCTGCACTGGTCCAATTTTACCAACCAGCATGCATTAAGATGATTTTTTAACCCGACCCTTTACCCACAGTTATCTCCAGATTAAATCCTGACCCAACCAAAGTTGAAAATTTCTGCGCGTCTTCAACAAGTGGTCAGGGATGTGAATTGTAAACTGCTTGTGTTTTTTTAAAAATAAGAAAAAAAAACTGAAAGTAACGTGACCCCATATTACAATAAATGATTTCCCTTTTTATCTCTCTGGAACGTTGCACAGCTCATTCTTATTTTATGCAGAACTGTAGTGAAGTTACAGTTGAAGTTTCTGCACACAGAACGGCAAGGGTTGCAAGGGAAATGCGTTTGTTTTGTTTGTTGTGCATTCTTCTTCTGGGGCAGCATATTATTAATGTAGCCAACATTATTCTTTGTGCTACGATGTGGATAAACACGATCTTTCCCAGACAACAGTCTAATGATGGTTTTCAGCGCGGTTTGAAAAACTAAATAAAACAGAACGGGCTTTCAATTTTTACACCTGTTATTACACCACAGTGTATATTATAATAAAAGTTCAGAAGGATAAATACCTACATATAAATGAATATTTATTGTCCCCACCAATCTTCAAACCACACTCATGTTTATGGTTATTGTCCCCAGCAATTTTAAAAACAAACCTATGCTCTTGCTTTTGCTTCCACATCGTATTACCAAAATCAATAAACAGATTATAAATTATCCTGTAAATTTTGATATGTTGGAGTTTTTAATCCATTCAATAAAAAAATTCAATTCAAAAATACTTTATTAATCCCAGAGGGATAATAAGTGTTGGTATAGCTCATATAATTAATTCTTTAAGGAGTTGTTGTAGATAATGATGGCTGTGGGCAGGAAGGATTTCCTGTAGCGGTCTGTATTGCAGCGAAACTGTAGAAGCCTCCGACTGAAGATGCTCTGTTGTTGTATGACAGTCTCATGAAGAGGATGCTAAGGGTTGTCCATAATTCTTTACCAACTTTTGTCTTCAGCTAGCTGTGCTGTAGTGCTAAGAGTAGTTTTTGTCTAAACATGAACAAATTAATATTCTAAAAGAGAATATCATGTCCATGGGTTTTTCTCAATGTCAAGGCGCCTCGCCTACTAGGGCAATGCCTCGGTAGGCGAGGCGCCTTGCTTACGAGGACACTGTCCTTCCTTGGTTGAAGAAAGCTGTTAAATGGAACAGACTTACATCTCGTGACCGCGGCTGCCTAAGGCCAGCCTTTTGCTTACGCGCTCTGTTTACGTCAAGCCTATCGTTATTTTTTAAACGTATAAGTTTCAATATAGATGTATAACGAGAGTTTTACTTTTTTAATTGTGTATATATTGGTTAAATCAAATGTGAAAGCGAGTTAGTACCTGCTAGCAACCGAAGCTGCAGCTTCAGAAATACCGCGATGTATTCTGGGAAATTTTTGACCGAGGGAAGGCATCAAGGAACCTCCCATGTATCCTCGGTCAGTTAGCTAAACGACAGACAAACGGAGGACAGACGCCTCGGTAGCACATGAACATTGGAACACGCCTTGGAGGTCCCTGATGACGTGTCTCCTAGGCAACCGGGGCGGGACCAAGGTATCAAGGCGAGGTTCCTTGGCATTGATAAACACCCCATATGTCTCCTTATGACTAAAAAAAGAACCAAATGTTCTTTGCTGCTGTTTGTTTAAAATTAGATTACCTGACTTTAACCCAGGGGTACCAAGTCTAACACCTCAGACACAGTGATGTCAGGTGAGGCAGTAAAATGGTAATATACAAGCCCAGCGGCCGCGAGCCGTATCAATTCGAGCGGAGGGATGGGTCCAGTCTCTCTGAGTGGTAATGCTAACATAGGCTAACATTCAAAACAGTATGTTAGCTATGCTAACTAAGTGCTAATGTGATAATAATGGTAACCTGAAAATCGCAATCCAACTCCAAACTCGCCACGGGGCGAGTTTGTCTGAGAGATCGTTTTATACCCAAAACCACGGGGCGTGTCTGTGAGACTATGCCTGTGACATAAAGAGTGAAAAAGATGTGCCGCTCTCCGCCAATCACAAAATTCAAATGCAGTAGCCACAGTTCAACCTTAAGAGGGCAGCACTAAGATGTTTTTAGACCAAAATGTGTAGAATTAAACAAGTTTACAAGAAAATGTAAAAGAAATCCCAGAAACTAAAAAATTGCATTGGTAAATACCCATTTATACAGTTTAGAAGCAAAAAAAAGTTGTTTTGGGGTTAAATTACTCTTTAAACAGTCAGAGAAACACAAGAAGCACAATCGGAATAGAATCAATCCAGGACAACTTTCCTCCTTATAGATCATCTCTAGTGAAGCAGCCAGATTTTTTTTTAAATGAAGGAAAACAAATTTGATTTTTACATGATAGTGATGGGAATATTTGTGGATCCAGATAGATGCATGGACTTAATACACAAAGGTAAGATCATACACAATTTTCAATTTTATATTAAAAAAAGCTCTGCCAAAAACAAATAACTATTTTTTTATAGAATA
Organism: Valencia hispanica; assembly: GCA_963556495.2. Lineage (NCBI taxonomy): Eukaryota > Metazoa > Chordata > Actinopteri > Cyprinodontiformes > Valenciidae > Valencia > Valencia hispanica. The sequence continues at coordinate 31,322,267 of OY747705.1, forward strand.
TTAAATATTTAATTATTTTTCAAGGTTTCACATTGTTAAATTGCATGGAATTGGTTAAAGCATAATTAAAGTTGTTTGTCATGGTTCCTAGGTGTTTGTGTTTTGTTAGTTATTTTCCTTATTTAGTTCTATTATCATGTTTAGTTATTCTCTGTCTTTACTAGTTATTTCTGGACTTTCTTGTTTCCGTATTTCTCTTGATGTTTTTCACCCTTTGCTCCTTTGTCCGCCTTCCTATTAGTATTCCTCTTTAGATAGTGTCCTTATTTATTTCTTCCTTCTGTTCTCCACTGTTTCCTTTAGATTCCTCCCTAGACCTATTATCCTTTCTAGTTTTTTTTAAGTCTTCTGTCTCCCAGCCATTTTTCCTCCAGCCCCAGTTGATTACTTCCACCTGCTCTCTCCCTCTCACCTGCATCTGCTCTCACTAATTGGTCACTGGTCTTCTCAGTCACTTCCTCATTTCCTCCCCAGTATATATTCACCTCTCCTTCAGTCACTACTCGCTGGTTCGTTGTCTTTCCTCCCTTCCTGGTTCCTTCGTTCCCTGGTCTGTCTTCCCGCGTTCCCTGGTCTCCATGTTCTCTGGCTTCCTCGTGATTATTTTGTAAGTTTTGTTATTTATTATTTGATTAAATCTGAGATCATAAAAGTTCTGCATTTTGGGTCCTCTTTCAAACACGCAACCTGACATTGTTAAGATGTCAGAAATGTTCCAATTAATCAAAAAATAAAATAAAAGCTTCTAATTTGGGTTTAATAATTCTGATTCAATCAGCTTCTGTGCCTCACCAGTCCTGAACCTCACTGCATGTCAGAAGTCTCATGTTTTTTCACTCTCTTTACTCTGCCAGGACCAATCTCACTACAAATGAGAAAAGTGGATGTGCAAAACAGGAAAACTGTTTTTTACAGGATTGTCTGTGACTGCTTATTCTAAACACAAGGTGCTGTGCCAGGCTACAATTATTTCGCAAAACAGCACAGAGATGCGCAGGGCTCTTTGCTGAATCTCCACAGGCCGAAATCTTAGATATGTATTTAATCTCTGCAGATTGTGAGGAAACGGTGCAGATGTAATAACCATGTCGGTATCAGGATGGTCATGTTAACACATGTAAAAATATTTGTGGCAAATCCTGCAGAAGTAAGAATATGTATCTTGACATGTAATTGTTTGACATGATGTGCAATAGCATGTAATAGCATCTCAATGACAATAATAGGCTAACCACCAAGTTTCAGCACCTTGTCTTTATTATTTTGTGAATCTAATTTTAGAGCTCTGAGCTTTAAAATGTTAAAGATAAATCTCATGGGGGAAAAAAAACTAATAGTTTCTTTTTACCAGAAGCAACAATTCCAATCATAACAACCTCATCTAATCTTCCTCTCCCCTCTCTTGGAGTTTGACATTCACTTAAAAAAACGTCATTAATCTGGCAGAAATCCCCGCAATAAAATCATATTCTTCAGGTATTAGGCCTCATCTACATTCATTGGTCATGTATAAAGGATCTTATCTGAAGTTCAGTCACACATAAAGAGACATGGACCAATTAGTTAACCTCATTTGAGCTGCTCTCTGATAATATTCCCTACGGCGACAGGATTTCACCTGGCTGACAAACGTCTATGTTTTCTCACAGGTTGCTTCACAAAACCGAGTTAACTGCAGTATTGTTTCTCCACGACTGGTGAGCCACATAAAGCAGGGCTGTCCCTCAGGAGACGGAGAGCATTTCATTTCACACTGACACATTCACCTCTATCCTATCCTCTCCGTTCCGCTGTGGGTTGCAGGGGTTGTCAACCGTGGGGGAAATGAAAGAAAGACTCAAGCTTTTTGTCAAAAACAAAACAATGTGAAAACTCCAGTTGTGACCATGATACAAAACTGGTAAATAAAATACTTCCATCTCCTCAGATGTAAGTTATTCATGTGGTTTCATGTCCGGGTGCCTGTTCTATCATTCCCAAAGATTAATTCTATAATACGGTAAGAAATGATATCACCCTAGAGTAAAACTAAGCACAGGGGTTATATGTTATAAGTACAATTTGCTTGCAAAAAAGGGAAGAAAACGATGTCTTACTGTATTCTCTTTATAAATAGATGAATGGGGGGAACAATACTCTGTAGCTTTGTTTGTCTTTGGTCAAGTGGAGGTCAACCTTCTAATAAAGCACCTACGGGCGTCTGGCAGCAGTCAAATAAATTGGATTTTATATGCTTGTTGTGAATATGAGGCTCATCCAATCTGGAGGCTGCTTTGCACTTTTTAGAGCGTTCATGATACCCTCAGGCTTTTCATCACCAGTAAAGCTTAGGCATATCACTTCTCATTATTTCTTGCTGAATCTTCCAATCTCACCAGTTCGAGGTAAAACACAACTCAGACCTGGCTCCCCTGAGGTTAAATTTTTCTAGATATACTGTGCATGGGAGAAAAAAAGGGCTATTCGTGTTGTTTCTCATGCTATTTATTCAAATGATTTTTTTCCCTCTTTCCTCTCAACATCTGTTAATAAACAGGAATTCAATAGCTGTTGTAGCTATATGATGAGGTAGCTTTTTATTCAATTATAGATGGTGGGTTTTATAATCCTGTTATGTTGCATTTTGGTTCTTATTGTAAGTTATACTGCAATTGCATGTTTCAATCCACAGGACATTTTTTAAATGACTTTCAAGAGAAGGGAAAGAAATGAGAACATGTTCTGTGGGGGTAAAATAAAAACAGATTGTCAGTGTGATCAGTGTCTTTTTAATTTTGTAACATCACCATAAACATGAACATATTTATAATACATTTTGATCACATTTTATGTGATCAAAACTTATTATAAATATGAAACTGAGAAGTATGGCCAGCATCTGTATTCGGACCCTGTTAATCTAATATCTGCAAATATAATGCATCGCTACAAAATGCATTCTTAAGTCACCTAATTAGTAAATAGAGTCCACTTGTGGATATTTCAAGCAGAAAAACTTCTGTTTTCTGAAGGTCTCAGACATTTGTTAGAG